>CM056387.1:16411547-16446265 GCA_029718625.1 Synaphobranchus kaupii | reverse complement strand
CAGTATATATGGATGGATAACTTGAAGGGTTTCTTCTCCTGACTTATTTTTCCATAGAGTTCAATAGGAAATATTGTCAGGAGAAACAACCCTTAAAGTTACCCATCCATATCTACTGTATTTCTGGCAGCAGAGTGATGTTTTAAGGCTTGTTTGATACATCAGACCCTTGTTGACTTAGAGCCATTTATACAACTATGTGTTCCACACTGTTCCAGTGTAATTTAAAGCTAAATCTAGTCCCAACCCCCAATTCCCATAGAGATCCATTCAAATGCAGAGGTTATAAACTCCTCAAAAAAAGTTTGGAAACGTTATTTCGGTCGATTATTCCTCCCCTTTAATAATACCAATTGGTATTGTATTTTATATCGCTGGAAAGCCTGATTAGTCACCTTTACAACGAGGTACAACAACACAGCTAACCATGTGGGTAGCGGCCCAAAAAAATGTGCCAAAATCCCCTGCAATATTCTTCTGTTGGTATTCACTCTCGTTTTGAGTTGCTTGGTGGATTGGATGATTGCACTCTCCCACAGTAATAAGGAAAAAACAACACATATTGGCCATTTTTACACTTTATTCACTTTATTCATTTTACACTGTCAGGGACCTCAGTAGCGTGTGGATCCATACGCAGTCACAATAGCTTGGCACCTCCTCCTCATGCTGGTCACCAGCCTGGTCACACACTGCTGTGGGATGGCATCCCATTCCTCAACCAGGATTTGCCGCAAGTCAGCCAACATGGTTGCGTTGGTCACTCTGGCACGTACGGCACGCCCAAGCTGATCCCACAGGTGTTCAATTGGGTTGAGGTCTGGACTCACGGCAGGCCATTCCATCCTCTCCACTTCCAAATTCTGGAGGTACTCTGTGATGATCCTGGCTCTGTGGGGGCGAGCGTTGTCATCCTGGAGGATGGAGCTAGGTCCCAGATTCTGGAGATATGGGATCGCCACTGGCTCCAGAATCTCATTCCGATATCTCACTGCAAGTAGAGGCGCCGCTGTGCTTTCTTCGCCAGTGATGCTGTGTTGGTGGTCCAGGAGAGGACCTCACTGATGTGCACCCCCAGGAATTTGGTGCTGCTCACTCTTTCCACAGCAGCACCATTGATGGTCAGTGGGGGGTGTTGGGTGTGGCCTCTCCGGAAGTCAACAACAATCTCCTTGGTCTTGCTGACGTTCAGCAGGAGGTTGTTGTCTCTGCACCACATGGTTAGAAGGTCGACCTCCTTCCTGTAGTGGGTCTCGTCGTCCTTGGTGATGAGACCCACCAGAGTTGTGTCGTCCGCAAACTTCACCATGTGATTGGTGCTGTAGTTTGTTGTGCAGTCATGAGTCAGCAGGGTGAAGAGCAGGGGACTGAGCACACAGCCTTGGGGGGCCCCTGTGCTGAGTGTGATGCTGCTCGAGGTGTTGTTGCCGACTCGTACTGCTTGTGGCCTCTCACTGAGGAAGTCCAGCAGCCAGTTGCAAAGGGAGGTGTTGAGCCCCAGCTGGTCAAGTTTACAGATTAGTTGTTGTGGGATTATGGTGTTGAATGCTGAACTGAAGTCTATGAACAGCATTCTTACATATGAGTCTTTTGTGTCCAGGTGGGTGAGGGCTGGGTGGAGAGTAGGGCTGTCAACATTGGCCAAAAATCACATTCGAATATTCCTTCTAAAAAAACACATAAGTTCGAATATATTCGAATATCCATTACAATTTTAAAATGTTACAATTTGACCAACTTTCAGGCTGTGTTATTGCGCGTTAGGTTCACAAGAGGACAAACCAATACAACGAGACGCATAACTAGTATAGGTACATTTAATTTCAACATAAACATGAACGCAGTCAAGTTTTAAAAAAAAAAACGTTAACATTCGAGATGGCTTTTAAAATCTACATACACACTTCAGTGTTTCCCCTACCGTTATCTTGGCCGGGCGGCCCGTGCCGCCCGGCTTGAACAAGAGGGAAAATAAATAATTGTAATGAAAAAAATGTTTTTTTAATATTATTCTTTTTTTTTTATGTAGCTGCAATATTTCCCTTGCCGCAGAATGCGGGAATGATCAAAATAGCATCGGGAAAAACCCTTGCCAAAACAGCTTCGGTTTCCCGTTAGGCCTAATTAAAATTTTCAATGGCTGCGCTATTATGAGGGTGTAATTATAGTTTCCGCCTCTACGCAAAATGGCGCACTTTCACCGCCCGGCCTGAAAAAAAATCTAGGGGAAACACTGCACTTTTATAATGCTTTTGTTTGAATAAAATTAAGGCACACAATTTCGAGAAATGTTACTAAAAAGAATTGATCCTGAGGGATCATTTACAATAAAGTGCTATTAAAAACAGAAAAGTACCATCTTTGACCTTTTGGAGAGGGAACTGGGATCAGCATAGTTTTAACGTTTAACGTAGCTTACAAAGCTTGCATACAACTTTGTCTCGAGGTTCCACAATTTTGCCATTCACTGACCAAAAACCGAAGTACTTCCAAACGGGGCTTTTTAGATTGCTCGGAGTGCTAATCACTCTCTCCGCGGCTGAGCTGGTTTCCGAAACTCTCTGCCATGCTGCTGCTATTGAATTATTGACTCTTTTCAGCTCGACGAATATGCCTATACATTTGATTTTCAATCTGCTATTAAATGAAAGTGCCGTGTCCGTCCAGTACAAGCATAGCAATGACCCGTATGCAGCGTCTTCCGTTTTCAACAGAGGAGGCTTGTATGACACGTGACGCGCGCTCACTACATAGGCCAGTAAGGGACACACACAGCGGAAGAGGGCAGCGCGCACTTCTCTGATCCAATAAAAATATATATTTTGTACACTGAGCGGAAGCCACGCCCAATAATCGAATAGTATTTTTTTATATTCGAATGTAGCTTTCTTTTTCATATTCGAGGAATATTCGAATATCGAATATTAATTTACCAGGCCTAGTGGAGAGCAGAGCAGATTGCATCCTCTGTGGACCATTTGGCCCTGTATGCAAACTGGAAGGGGTCCAGGGTAGGGGGGAGGATGAATTTGATGTGTGACATGACTAGTCGTTCAAAGCACTTCATGATGATGGGGGTCGGTGCCACAGGGCGATAGTCATTGAAGCAGGATGGAGCAGGTTTCTTTGGCACAGGTATGATGGTGGTAGACTTGAAACATGATGGAACAGCAGCCTGACTCAGAGAAGTGTTAAAGATGTCCGTAAGGACGTCCTTAAGCTCCTCTGCGCAGTCCTTCAGCACATGACCAGGGATGTTGTCTGGACCTGTTGCCTTGCGGGTGTTGATAGTGGAGAGTGTCCTCTTCACACTGGCAGCAGACAGGCACAGAGCCTGGTCGTGGGGTGGTGGTGGGGTCTTCTGTGGATGTGTGTTGTTTTGTGCTTCAAAACGTGCAAAGAAGCTGTTGAGGTTGTTGAGCAGAGAGATGTTGCTGTCGCAGAGCTGTGGCGCAGGTTTATAGTCTGTGATGGTCTGAATGCCCTGCCACAGGCTCTGTGTGTCTCTGCTGTCTTTAAAATGGCAGGTTATCTTGTGTGTGTATTCCTGCTTTGCTTTCCTGATGCCGCGGGACAGGTTGGCTCTCGCTGCTCTCAGGCCAGTTTCATCCCCGGCTCTGAAGGCGTTGTCTCTGGCCCTCAGCAGCCGATGGACAAGACATGGCTTCCGGTTAGCTCGGGTGATGATGGTTTTTGTGTGGGTCACATCATCGATGCACTTACTGATGTAAGAAGTAACAGTGTCTGTGTACTCCTCAATGTCCGTGTGGTTGTTGTATGTGGCTGCCTGCTTAAACATTTCCCAGTCGGTTGTGTCAAAGCAGTCTTGAAGAGCAGAGGAGGCCCCCTCTGGCCACACTCGTACCTGCTTCGGAACCGGTTTGATGACTTTCACTCTCGGTCTGTATGCTGGCATTAGCATAACTGTGGTGTGGTCAGAGAGTCCAATGTAGGGGAGGGGGGAGGCTTTGTATGCTCCTTTGTGAGTAGTGTAGACCAGGTCCAAAGTGTTATCTCCTCTTGTTGGGAAATCAACATGCTGGTGAAGTTTTGGAAGGAAAGTCTTGAGATTAGCATGGTTAAAATCTCCAGCGAGGATGATGAATCCATCTGGGTGTGCTGTCTGTTGTTCCCTGATGGCGTGATACAGTTCACCAAGTGCCGCATTCCTGTCACTGTTGTTGGGGGTGGGAGGGAAGTAAACAGCGACTAGCAAAATCGCCGTAAATTCCCTCGGCAGATAGAAAGGACGGCACCTTATGATCATAAACTCTGCCAGTGGTGAACAGTGTTTGCATACCACCACAGCGTCCCGGCACCACGCATCACGGATGTAAACACAGACCCCACCACCGCGAGTCTTGCCTCCGTTTACGAGGGCTCTGTCCGCTCGGTAGCATGTTAGCTGCTGCAGTTTTACAGCGGAGTCTGGGATGTTGTCATTTAGCCATGTTTCAGTGAAGAGAAGCACACAGCAGTTACTCACGTTACGATTCGCTGATCTCAGCAGTCGTATGTGATCCATTTTATTGTCCAGGGATCGTACATTTGCCAGAAGGATGGATGGTATGGCTGGGCGAGTTGGTCTAGCCGCTAGCCTAGCCCGGATACCTCCGCGTTTGCCCCTCTTCTGCTTCCCTCTCGCACCGCTTGCGACGCCTCCTTTCCGGGGGAGGAGTAGCAGTCAAGTCCGGTGTGGTTGCGGGCCGGCGGAGTAGTCCGAGCTCTTTTATTGTCTTTGTTTGTGCAGTATCCAAAGTGTTGTAAAGCTGGCTCCAGCAGATGTCTAGCAGAGCCTGTCGACTGTACTTGTATTCCGGTGTAGACAGACGAGACGAAGACGAAAAACTTTCGGACAAACACTTACTAAAAGAACAAAACACCGCACGGTCAGGACAGAGAGGGGTCGCTGCGTCTACTCGCGCCGCCATCTTGAAAACCTGCTTGGGGTGTTGTCTTCCTGGGACAGCCACTTCGTGGTCTGTCTTTGACTTCACCAGTCTCACGGAACTTGGTCCTAAGTTTGGAAATGGTACCAGGGCTGACACCAAATAATGCTGCCACTCTGCGTACCGGAACACCAGCTTCCACTTTCCCTATTGCATGGGCCTTATCCTGAAGGGACAAACGTGGCATGTTTATGCTTGGAGCACACACAAACTCAACAAAGTTGCAGGACCCATGCACACAAGTGCTGTCAATTAGGTGTCAATCAGGTGCCAGTCACACACCTGTGACTGGCATACACCTGCCAGCACTTGAAGCTCAAAACGAGAGTGAATACCAACAGAAGAATATTGCAGGGGATTTTGGCACATTTTTTTGGGCCGCTACCCACACGGTTAGCTGTGTTGCTCATTCCACGAATGCATGATCCTTACAAGTTGTACCTCGTTGTAAAGGTGACTAATCAGGCTTTCCAATGATTTAAAATACAATACCAATTGGTATTATTAAAGGGGAGGAATAATCGACCGAAATAACGTTTCCGAACTTTTTTTGAGGAGTTTAGTATCGCTTCTAAGAGTACCTGGAAATAAGATATCAGGAGTCTTTTGATATCCTTTTATATAGAGTCATGATGGCATCACCTGTTTACCTGTGGAATACCTGTTTACCACAGAATGGCAAGAATGTGCAAGGCCGTTATCAAGGCAAAGGGTGGCTACTTTGAAGAATCTAAAATATATGCCTTTTTTAAATTTGTTTAACACTTTTTTAGTCTTTGCATAATTAAATTTGTGTTATCTCATAGTTTTGATGTCTTTACTATTCCAAAATGTGGAAAACAGTAAAAATAACAGAAAAAAAACCTTCTATGAGTAGGTGTGTCCAAACTTTTGACTGGTACTGTACATTACATATAAAAAAGATGTACAGATGTAAAAATATAAAAAATTCTTATTATTATTTTTGTGTCTAACGAGAGAATCTTAATAATAATAATAATAATAATAAATAAATCGTTGATAACAATACATTTTTATTATCTTGTGAAAACAGGCGGTTTCCTTTTAATATCAATCTGAATATAGAAGAAACACAGCATTTATATGACATTTTAGAGGGCTTTAATTTTGAAATTCCACATCAGAATGTCCTGAAATTGCCTGAGTGACACTCTGAGGTGTGCTTCTATCATTGTATAGTGAAATGGTTTTGTGAAAACAGGCGGTTTCCTTTTAATATCAATCTGAATTTAGAAGAACAACAGCTCTTATATGACATTTTAGAGGGCTTTAATTTTGAAATTCCACATCAGAATGTCCTGAGGTTACCTGAGTGACACTCTGAGGTGTTCTTCTATCATTGTATAGTGAAATGGTTTTGTGAAAACAGGCGGTTTCCTTTTAATATCAATCTGAATATAGAAGAAACACAGCTCTTATATGACTTTTCAGAGGGCTTTAATTTTGAAATTCCACATCAGAATGTCCTGAGATTGTCTGAGTGACACTCTGAGGTGTTCATCTATCATTCTGAAGTGAAATGGTTTTGTGAAAACAGGCGGTTTCCTTTTAATATCAATCTGAATTTAGAAGAACAACAGCTCTTATATGACATATTAGAGGGCTTTACTTTTGAAATTCCACATCAGAATGTCCTGAGGTTACCTGAGTGACACTCTGAGGTGTTCTTCTATCATTCTGAAGTGAAATGGTTTTGTGAAAACAGGCGGTTTCCTTTTAATATCAATCTGAATTTAGAAGAACAACAGCTCTTATATGACATATTAGAGGGCTTTACTTTTGGAATTCCACATCAGAATGTCCTGAGGTTACCTGAGTGACACTCTGAGGTGTTCATCTATCATTCTGAACTGAAATGGTTTTGTGAAAACAGGCGGTTTCCTTTTAATATCAATCTGAATATAGAAGAACAACAGCTCTTATATGACATTTTAGAGGGCTTTAATTTTGAAATTCCACATCAGAATGTCCTGAGGTTACCTGAGTGACACTCTGAGGTGTTCTTCTATCGTTCTGAAGAGAAATGGTTCCGTGAAAACAGGAGGTTTCCTTTTAATATCAATCTGAATATAGAAGAAACACAGCATTTATATGGCATTTTAGAGGGCTTTAATTTTGAAATTCCACATCAGAATGTCCTGAGGTTACCTGAGTGACACTCTCAGGTGTTCATCTATCATTCTGACGTGAAATGGTTTTGTGAAAACAGGCGGTTTCCTTTTAATATCAATCTGAATTTAGAAGAACAACAGCTCTTATATGACATATTAGAGGGCTTTACTTTTGAAATTCCACATCAGAATGTCCTGAGGTTACCGGAGTGACACTCTGAGGTGTTCTTCTATCATTCTGAAGTGAAATGGTTTTGTGAAAACAGGCGGTTTCCTTTTAATATCAATCTGAATATAGAAGAAACACAGCATTTATATGACATTTTAGAGGGCTTTAATTTTGAAATTCCACATCAGAATGTCCTGAGGTTACCTGAGTGACACTCGGAGGTGTTCATCTATCATTTTATAGTGAAATGGTTTTGTGAAAACAGGCGGTTTCCTTTAATATCAATCTGAATATAGAAGAAACACAGCATTTATATGACATTTTAGAGGGCTTTAATTTTGAAATTCCACATCAGAATGTCCTGAGATTACCTGATTGACACTCTGAGGTGTTCTTCTATCATTCTGAAGTGAAATGGTTTTGTGAAAACAGGCGGTTTCCTTTTAATATCAATCTGAATTTAGAAGAACAACAGCTCTTATATGACATATTAGAGGGCTTTACTTTTGAAATTCCACATCAGAATGTCCTGAGGTTACCTGAGTGACACTCTGAGGTGTTCATCTATCATTCTGAAGTGAAATGGTTTTGTGAAAACAGGCAGTTTCCTTCTAATATCAATCTGAATTTAGAAGAACAACAGCTCTTATATGACATTTTAGAGGGCTTTAATTTTGAAATTCCACATCAGAATGTCCTGAGGTTACCTGAGTGACACTCTGAGGTGTTCATCTATCATTCTGAAGTCAAATGGTTTTGTGAAAACAGGCGGTTTCCTTTTAATATCAATCTGAATATAGAAGAAACACAGCATTTATATGACATTTTAGAGGGCTTTAATTTTGAAATTCCACATCAGAATGTCCTGAGGTTACCTGAGTGACACTCTGAGGTGTTCATCTATCATTCTGAAGTGAAATGGTTTTGTGAAAACAGGCGGTTTCCTTTTAATATCAACCTGAATTTAGAAGAACAACAGCTCTTATATGACATTTTAGAGGGCTTTAATTTTGAAATTCCACATCAGAATGTCCTGAGGTTACCTGAGTGACACTCGGAGGTGTTCATCTATCATTCTGAAGTGAAATGGTTTTGTGAAAACAGGCGGTTTCCTTTTAATATCAACCTGAATTTAGAAGAACAACAGCTCTTATATGACATTTTAGAGGGCTTTAATTTTGAAATTCCACATCAGAATGTCCTGAGGTTACCTGAGTGACACTCGGAGGTGTTCATCTATCATTTTATAGTGAAATGGTTTTGTGAAAACAGGCGGTTTCCTTTTAATATCAATCTGAATATAGAAGAACAACAGCTCTTATATGACATTTTAGAGGGCTTTAATTTTGAAATTCCACATCAGAATGTCCTGAGGTTACCTGAGTGACACTCTGAGGTGTTCTTCTATCGTTCTGAAGAGAAATGGTTCCGTGAAAACAGGAGGTTTCCTTCTAATATCAATCTGAATTTAGAAGAACAACAGCTCTTATATGACATTTTAGAGGGCTTTAATTTTGAAATTCCACATCAGAATGTCCTGAGGTTACCTGAGTGACACTCTGAGGTGTTCATCTATCATTCTGAAGTCAAATGGTTTTGTGAAAACAGGCGGTTTCCTTTTAATATCAATCTGAATATAGAAGAAACACAGCATTTATATGACATTTTAGAGGGCTTTAATTTTGAAATTCCACATCAGAATGTCCTGAGGTTACCTGAGTGACACTCTGAGGTGTTCATCTATCATTCTGAAGTGAAATGGTTTTGTGAAAACAGGCGGTTTCCTTTTAATATCAACCTGAATTTAGAAGAACAACAGCTCTTATATGACATTTTAGAGGGCTTTAATTTTGAAATTCCACATCAGAATGTCCTGAGGTTACCTGAGTGACACTCGGAGGTGTTCATCTATCATTCTGAAGTGAAATGGTTTTGTGAAAACAGGCGGTTTCCTTTTAATATCAACCTGAATTTAGAAGAACAACAGCTCTTATATGACATTTTAGAGGGCTTTAATTTTGAAATTCCACATCAGAATGTCCTGAGGTTACCTGAGTGACACTCGGAGGTGTTCATCTATCATTTTATAGTGAAATGGTTTTGTGAAAACAGGCGGTTTCCTTTTAATATCAATCTGAATATAGAAGAACAACAGCTCTTATATGACATTTTAGAGGGCTTTAATTTTGAAATTCCACATCAGAATGTCCTGAGGTTACCTGAGTGACACTCTGAGGTGTTCTTCTATCGTTCTGAAGAGAAATGGTTCCGTGAAAACAGGAGGTTTCCTTTTATTATCAATCTGAATATAGAAGAAACACAGCATTTATATGGCATTTTAGAGTCTGATTTTTCATCAGGAAAACCGGAGAGACCTCACAATAGAATGGAAATGTTGCGCGCAACAAGCTGTTACGCGACTTACAGCACAGTTAATGTTAACACAATGAAAACACTTCTGACAAGTCAATGTAACTATCGAACATGCTCAACAAAATGTATTCACTGCTTAAATTTCTAATAAAATATTATATGCACGCCAATTGTGTGTGTGTTAGAGAGAGCAAGAGCACGAACAAGAGCAAGTCACTGCAAATAAAAAAACATTTTGGTGGGTAGCTCGTCCTCAGCTGAGGACTGGTTCTCCGAAAGCTGATTCTCCGAATTGTTATTTTCATTCTTTTTCAGACTCAACAGTTCCACAATGCTGAGCTGCTTTCTTTTCTTTGACATATTTGGCTAACGTCAATTACTGTATTCGTTTAAGTTAGTTATCTTGACTGACAAGTAAAAAGGCAACTCTAAACTTTTCCCGGTCTAAAGAAAAAGGTGGTCCTCCAATCACTTTCAACTGTCTTCCAATCACTTTCAAATGTTTGAAATATGCAAAACTTGGAAAATACAATAACCAGGCAATACAACGAAGACAATAAGCAAATATCATTCCTCAACATCGTAGAAACAGAGACGGAAAGACTTTGACAATTCACGTCAGTTTTAATGGAAATACTCATTTTGCTGTTGTTGCTAAGGTACGCAGACTGCGTACTCTGCGTACAGCTGGGGGCGCCACTGCCTGCTGTACTATTTAGTCTTGTATGTTGACTGAGCACAATAACACTTTCTCGTTTCTGAAATTAAGTAAATTAAAATAGCTTGACGCCTAGCTAGCTCAAAATAGGCTACAAACGAAAATGATGACGTTACAACAATTTAGTCTGAAGACCAAATTTCGATCATTAAAAATCGGTGCTTGTAAATATAAATTATAATACTTACGCCAATTATGATGTTGAAAAGGATGACAATACATTTGGACATCTGACCGCAATCGTCCAACGGCTATGTTGTCTCTGTTACAGGCTTTCAATGCCTTTCTTCTGTCGCTCAAATCAAACCTTTCAAATAAAAAAGAACAGAATTAGTGTGGCATCATTGACCGAATGAAGTCAGATGGAATGTTCAGTTATAGCCTACGCAGCTATTCAAGTAGGCTACTGAGGGTATTTTACATAGCCTAAACCCTAAAGGCTAACTGCGTCAGAACAGAGCAACAAAACTGTAGCTTTCCGCGGAGATCTTTTTATAAACCTAAAGATAAATCTATATAAAATGTCTGCCGCGTCCTGATTTGTGAAAATACACAATTAAATTTAACTCCGCTAGGTAATCGTACAGCTAACTGCTGGAATCCCTGCACCTATGCTTGAGCATTCCCAGTGTATCGGTCTTTAATGAAATATCCGTGTTTATCTACCCAAAGACCGATGATTTACCTTTCACGCTGAAATAAGTAGGTGATACGTTATATATAGATATCTACGCCGTGATATGTTAGCTCTGGCATTCACATTTCGCACTAATCTCTACTGGATGTATTCGTTTCGATCACAGTTAAACGTTGATGTTATGCTGTGCTATGATTGGTCACAGTCTTAACAGATGACGGGGAATTCGCGTTTAATTTGAGGAAAACGAAACTAAACCATCTCGTTTCTGATTAATTCATTTATGGCTTTAAAGAGTAACTACACCCACTGTCTCCGCCTACTACACATTTTATATAGATTTATCTCTGCATGTAAAATTACCCCACTCTGTAGCATCTGAATTCAGAACGTATACAGGTCGCACTATCACTACCTCCACTAGGCTACTAGAAACTTTATTAATGTGCTACCTGATAACTTTGATTTAGGCTGTGTTCGGAATGGGTCACTCATTCACTCCCTCCCTATACACTACTTAGGGAATCTACATAGAGCACTAGATAGGGATTCACTGGTGAAAGGTGGAGACGATTTCGGACACTACAGTTTCTGAGCAGGTTACTTAGTTGCGTGACAGCGGTCACCGGCTTGGTGAGAAAGCATCATAGACTGTATAAAATAGGAAAGCATGCAAGAAACGGTAAAAGTGTTCTTTAAAAAAAATTTTGAACAAGGGTTTTGTTGTCCACCTGGGTTCATATATAGCCAAAACCCCCGTCTCTGTCGAAGAGGGGGTGGGGGTTGCTATTATTTAACAGATTTCCTTATTTTAATAATATTATTTAGACCTGGTCTTAAGTTTTGGTATTGATATTGTTAATGTTAAAATTCACTCACATAATCCTATTATTGGTGCTAATATCTGTTAAAGTTTGTTTTTTGTTGAACAGAAGTCTTCATGAGTTTGACAGAGTAATATTCTCACCAAGTTCAGTGTATCTTGCCAAAACAAACAGCCTGGCAGGATTCAAGCAAAGAGCCTCACAGGAATCAAACATCACTTGGCTTAACTTTGACTTTAAATTAGATACATTTTGTTCTTTGCAAATCACAGCTCAGTGATCACCAATTTTCATAAACCATGTTTATGGAGAAAACAAGCAACACTCAAAGATTTTGTTGTGAGTCAGAGTTAAGGACAGTGATTGAATCCAGGCCCGAGTGAGTCACTTTAACAGGAGGAAAGCAGCAGTTTGCAGGGACACACACACCCATTTCAGGAATCCTGCCACTCTGAGCATCAGTTGTGTTTTTTCTGTTCATCCTGTTGCACCAAATTCTAATCCTAGTTCAAAAGTAATCTAAGTTTTATTTTGATTTGAATTTAATCTTGGTTTACATTTTTTGCTTTAAACCTAGATTAAATGTATTCCTGTTGCTCTAACATTTTAAACTCAGATTTAAACTTTGATTATGGATTAACTTTAAACTGGCAGTTGAGGTAGTTTCATTCATAGAAATAGCAGCATTTTGTTAGATAGATGGAATAAAATGGCCAAGTTCCTTGCAGTTACTCTGATTATTTTTCTTAATTGTGTACTATTTAATGCCTGCATTCCTTTTTTCATGATTAATAGTTTGTGAAAACAGTAAGGAATGTATTGAATGGAAATGTAGTATTCACATTCAACAGCAAATTTCCTTTTTCTGCTTCGGGACATCATTTATGATTTTAACATTTTCTATTTGCAGTTTAAAAAATTTTTTTTTCACATTGTTCAGTTTGATTAACAGAGTGAGTTCATAGTACTTTTTAAGGTTTTAAGGTTTTTCTCTCTCAAAGAGGTTGTGTGCATGTGTTTGCGTGTGATTTCAAGGGTGTGACATCCTGGGTGAGGGAGGGAGAGATCAGGTTCTTTATACAGTACAGTCCCAATACTTGAAAAATGCACCCTCCCTTCCTCCACGACCACCTCTTCTACTCCGTGCCCCGGAAACGGATCTTTGTGTTTTAATCTAATGTCTCTGATTACATCTTAATTACGTATTAATGGTTACATATTAATTAATGTCTTGATGCAAACCGCAATGTCAGATACACTGTATACTGTACATGCAAATACTTGGACTCGAAATGTTCAAACTTCTGGGTAGGGTAGGAGAGGAGTGGTAGTGGAGGAGTGGAGGAAGGGAGGTGGGGAGTGAAGAATATTGGGACGCACCCAGTGACTCTCTTGTACGGTGTGTGTGTGGGGGGTTTTTTATGGGTGAAACTTATCCCTTCCCACTGATTGGTGGTCTAGCTGGTCACTTCACTGCCATAGAGATGTGGTTGATGACTCCCAGCTGTGGTGCTTCACTGCCTACCTCCCTCCCTCCCCCACAGATCTGGGATATCTACCCTCAGGAGTGTGTCCTTGTGCTGTAGAGCACAGGGGAGAGTGTGTGTCAGAATGCGTGGGAACTTTATACACACGAGGGTCCCCCACTGATTGACTGTAGCACCGTAACACAGACAGTAGGGGCAGAAATGTGCTGCTGTAGGGATGAGTATGCTTGGCTGTACAACACATGCTCAATTCTTTCTAGTCCTGTCTGTTACAACTGAGATCTCTCTCTCTCTCTCTCTCTCACACACACACACACACAGACACGCCTAGACGCACACATCATAAGCATTGGCTAGATGCATTTTATTCCGCGCCATACAAACACGGAGAAAGGAAGGGCGAAATGAGACGTTTGACATCTTCCTGTTTGTACAGAACATTTATTTGGAGCAGATGGCTGTTCAGCAGTCACTGCAAGCACACCCCTGTCCCATTGCCAGTCACAGCAGGTAATCATACAAGTCAACGGCAGCACTTGAGACTCAAAACAGAATACACGGCCCGCACACACCCTGCTCTCCCCAAATGTCTCCTTTGTTCCTTCAACTCCTTTTGTGTGAAGAAGTTAAAAATAAAAATAAAAAACAACTTTGCACCATAACATAACCTTTTTTGCTTTTAAACCATTTTTTTTCCTTTTCCAAGAAAGTAATTATTCAATAATAATAATCATCATCACCATCAACAGCATATTTATTAATATTATTATATTAATATTATCTTTATTAATATTATTACTATAAACAAAAATGTGGAAAACCATGTTTAAAAAAAGGTAATTCTGACATCAGCATGAAAGCATCATGTAAAATACATAGGGAGTTTCTAAAGGCGTGGCCATGATGTAGGGATGCATAGCTGTTACAGTGGGCAGGGCGGGGCAGTGCAGATGTGACCCCAGCACACTACTGCGAAAGGGAGAAAAGCAATGCCCTGACCCCCCCCCCCCTCCAAAAAAAATAATGTATCCACAATGGGACAAGACCACACTGCTGCTCCCAAGTGGTTACTAGAGCAACAGGAGGTGTCCCTATAGCAACCACAGCCACAGGCGTTTGTGAACTCAAATAGAGACAGACCAGCTTTGTACACAAGTTACATTCTGCTGAATGCACAGAAATCTTCTAAAAGCACCTCTGCAGCAACTAAAGAAAAAAACAAAATAAAGCAAGGCACATATATAATTACAAAAAAAAAACATTTCATAAAACACAATTGAAGAGGTCTGCATGAGTACTTACACAATGACCAGTCATAGCCAAGCATACTGCAGTAAAGAAGCTCTCATAACAAAAGAAAACAAACACACATAACTATAAAATAAGAAATGCATTATGTTCTGCAATTCAATTTGAATACCTAATGCTGTACTGGATAATACATACCATTAAATACTTCATTTATATAGAACTATATTCATACATTTATAATAAATTAAATATAACTTTTATTCTCTCAGAAGAAAAAGAGTAGACAGAAGTTTTTTGAGTGATCTGTGCACTATGACAACACCTTCAGTCAGGTAAGAAAGACAGGATATAATTCTGATAAAGTACAACATTACAACTGAAATATCTAATCAAGCATATCATATTTAATTTTTATCCTTATAATTTATAATTTACTTTGAGGTCTTTCAGTGAATCACGCACCCCCATTGTAGGAATGTTGGAGGGTCAGGTCTTTGACACGGGCAATTATGGTTACAAAAGCAGAGATTGTCGAGTTACAGAGCAATGACAGCAAGGCGTTCAGAGATGTGAAAGTGAAAGAGATTTTGCTCTGAAGTCAAAAACATTCAGAGAAACGAGCGTGACAGCAACACAGAGAGGAAATACTGATGATCACACAGCGTGAGGCTGCAGTAATGGAACACTTATCTGCTGAACACACACACACAAATACACACACATACACAACCAGCCAGAGGAGCCAAACTAAAAACACATACAGGCATGCTCATCTCACAGCAGTGAAATTAGGGTTAATTTTATGGGCAACAAATCCCCTTTAATCCCTTCAACATGTTAAAGAAAGGGCAGAAAAGGGGTTGGTCCTGCAGAGAGGTTAGCATCCAGATTAGCAAACATTTTTCTGAAAGTTCGGCACCTCCAGCCAAACACTACCACTGCATTTATGGTAACTCATAGAGAAGGCCCAGGTGCCTGTTAAAACCAAACCCCCTATGCAGTGTGCCCCCTAAGCCCTGGCCCAAACCTGACCTAGCCTCCTAGTCCCACCCCATCCCCTCCTCACTCACTGCTCTGAAAAAGGACAACATCATCCTTGTGCTTATTCTGACTGCTTTGGCTACTGCCCTCCAGTAGAGGTAGAGATTAGTACTCCCCCATCAGAAGCAGAAAGACTGCATTGTGTGTGTGTGTGTGTGTGTGTGTGTGAGAGAGAGAGAGGGGAGGTGATGGATAAAGCAAGTTGCAGCTGTGTAGAGCAGAGAAAAAGGCTTGCTGAGACTGAAATGCCTTAACACCCTCTGTACACCCCTGCACACTGACTCAAGCTGCACACCCGGATCAGTCTGAGGGCCAGCTGGAGTGCGTCAGATAGCCTTTCTGTTACCACTGAGTGAGCCAGGAGCGGGACGCATTTCCCAGGATTCCCTGCCCCGAATGTAGCCCCAAAGTGCTAAAAACAAACAAACAAAAAAAAAAAAACCTAAGTATGACTGAAAACTAATGCGAATGAAAAAGCTTCCACTGATTACAGTACTTCATAACTCATACGTCTCCATTTGTCTTTATAAAAATCCACATTTCCAATGTGTTCATAGTTCCCAAACAGCAGATTCATAACCATATATGTACCATTTAGCAAAAAACATCAAATAAAAATAATATATTTGTATATATAATATGACAGTATTGACTAATGGATAACTCTCACTATGAGACTTTTTTTTTCTTAGGATATAAATGTCTTTTTTCATGCTTACAATGTACACATACCATATTATTTTTTATCATTATTTTGTCATTACTCTTTTTTTCACCACAGAAAATAAACAAGACTATAAAGTTTTCCACCAGCGAAACTGACTGACTAACCCTTCACCCCCCCCCCCCCCCCCACCCCCTCTGGTCTCTGGATCTCCATTCAGCCCAGCCCTGAGGTAATTCATCTGGGGTTTGGACGAACTGCTCAATTGTGCAAACCAACATGGAGCGGGGGGGGGGGGGGTGTTGAGGAAAGACAGGTGGGGGGAGAGGGGGGATTTGGGTGGGGGAAGGAGGATTTGGGTAGGGGAGGGAGGATGGGCTTGGGGAGAGGTTCCGCGGGGAGGTCCTTGTGCCCTTGTGGTCTCGCGGAGCCCTGAGGTGATCTCGCGGTGGGGTCAGCTGTGCTCTTCACTCCAGCATGGCGTCCAGCTGGTCGGCCAGGTCGTCGAACATGCTGCCGATATCGTCCAGGATGCTGACCGTGCTCTTGTCCTGGGCCACTGAGCTGTGGGGGAAACAGAGAGGGGTGTGAATACAACTCCTTACAACTCTGTCCTCTCAAAATATCAAACAGAAACCTTCAAAACAGCAACTTCTGATCTCTCTTAGATTTGCTATTACACTGTGAATAGCAACATCAGACTGTACATTCCAGTTGTGTGTGTGTGTGTATGTGTTTACTTATCTATCTATCTAACTGGGGACCATGGTGTCATTACACATCCACAAAAAGGGGACATTTTCCAGGTCCCCACTTTGCTAATGCTTTAAATCATGTTAAAATGATGACTGGACCCTGCCAGTTTTTTTAATTACCAAGTAGGGGCCTGATATGTGTTCATTGTGTAACTTCAGTACTCAGTGATACCCCTGTAGTGCCCTCTTAGTAGCATAGACGTGTGTGTGTGTGTGTGTGTGTGTGTGTGTGTGTGTGTGTGTAAGTGTGTATATGCATGTGTGCGTGTACCTGTTGTCCTGTTTAATCTTCTCCTCCACAGCCTGCAGTGCTGCAGCCAGGGAGGCGCTGGTCTCCTCTAGCTTCTGCTGAGCAGTGTCGGTGGGGCCGCTACTGTCTATTGAGGCTCCGCTGATGGAGGAGCGAGGGGGTTTGACTGGCGGGGGCGTGGGGCTGGGGGTGTGGGGAGTCAGGGGGGTCTGAGGGGTCAGGGGCGTTTGGGGGCTCTGCGCTGGGGGGCTCAGGGGCTTGGGGGGGCTGGCAGACACAGAAGGGGGTGTGGTGGCGATCGGGCCGCTGGGCTGCTTGGCTGGGGAGGGGGGCGGGGATGGGGGCGGGGCCGACAGACTGCAGGACACTCTGCACTTTGGTTGGCTTCGGCGCAGTCGGGGGGGGAGTGGGCTTGGGCGAGACGGCAGGCGGGACTCGCTTCCCCTCTGGAGAGAGACACAGAGAGAAAGATAGAGAGAGAAAGAGAGATAATTTACTAGATAATTTGCCATGATCTACAGCAAATCAGTCAGCTTGATGACAGAATGTCCAGTTCCAAACAGGCACCAGTGCAGGAGCCTCACCAGAGCCCAGGCTGTCAGGACCCCCGAACCCAGGGAGGGCCGAGGCAGGTTTCCTCATGTGCTGTGCCAGGACGGGCTTCGGAGACACGGGTGGCTTGGCCGGTTTGCGGGGAGTGGCCTCACCCCCTGGAGGCCCCAACTCTGCGCTGTCCCTGCGTGGGGCGCCGTCTCCTCCGTTCCCCTGGGGCTGGGGCGGGGTCTGCTCCGCGCCGCCGGCCTCCGACGTGGGCCGTCTCTTTATGGTGCCGGTCCCGGTGCCGTTCTGGTAGGGGGCGAGCAGCTGGGCATCCTGCGGCGCTTCCGGGTCCTTCTCCCGGCTCTTGGGCCGGCGCTTGACAGTGCTGGACTCGGTGAGCTGGAACTTGACCCCCTCCTGCTGGTGCCGGTACCTGGACCGCCTCTTGAACGTCGCCGTGGCGTCCATGCGGGACAGCTCGTCCTGCGGGAGGGCGTACACGCTGTCAGGGAGGCCGTCCCCCACGCCCTCCCCCTCTCCAGGATGCTGTTTGACGGTGATGCTGTTGGCGTCCTCGGCAGAGGGCGGGTTCTCTGGAGGCTGTGGGGGTTCCGACCCTGCGTCCTGGGGGACCCGGTCCCGCCGGGCCGCCGCCACCAGCTCAGATACCGGCCCGCTGATGGTCCTGCGGCGGTTCACCACCTCGCCATCCAGACCGACGCCCTCGCGGTGTTTCCCCCCCCCATGGGACACCCCCCCACGAGCACGCTCAGGACTGGCCTGCAAGAGGAGGAACACCAGTTATACTCACACACACACACAGCATTATACAGTGACAGACATTTACTCTCTCTCTCACACACACACACACAGCTTCATACTGTGACACACAGATTTACTCTCTCTCTTTCTCCCTCTCTCTCACACACACACACACACACACACACACACACACACACACACACACACACACACACACACACACACACACACACAGCTTCATACTGTGACACACATATTTACTCTCTCTCTCTCTCTCTCTCTCTCACTCACTCTCTCACACACACACACACACACACACACACACACACACACAGCATTATACAGTGACAGACATTTACTCTCTCTCTCACACACACACACACACACACACAGCTTCATACTGTGACACACAGATTTACTCTCTCTCTTTCTCCCTCTCTCTCACACACACACACACACACACACACAGCTTCATACTGTGACACACATATTTACTCTCTCTCTCTCTCTCTCTCTCTCACTCACTCTCTCACACACACACACACACACACACACACACACACACACACACACACACACACACAGCTTCATACTGTGACACACAGATTTACTCTCTCTCTTTCTCCCTCTCTCTCACACACACACACACACACACACACACACACACACACACACACACACACACACACACACACATATGCACATAGCTTCATACTGTGACACACAGATTTACTCTCTCTCTTTCTCTCTCTCTCTCACACACACACACACACACACACACACACACACACACACACACACACACACACACACACACACACATATGCACATAGCTTCATACTGTGACACACAGATTTACTCTCTCTCTTTCTCCCTCTCTCTCTCACACACACACACACACACACACACACACACACAGCTTCATACTGTGACACACAGATTTACCCAGCTGTGGGGGAGCCCCAGTACCTGCAGGTAGTGCTGTCCACCGCCGGCCAACGGCTTCTGCAGCGTCAGGGCTTTGACTCCGCCCCCGATGGAGGACATCTCCAACATGGCGGCGATGCTCCTCACGCTGCCCGCACTGCCGGTGTCCACCGTACCGCCCAGGTCACTGGCGCGCCGCTGCTGGTGGTAGCTGACCTCCAGCAGAGCCCCGGCCCCGCCTCCAGCCCCGCCCCCGTCCCGGGCCTCCTCTTTGGGCTGGTCCGTCAGGTTGGGGCTCGAGATGGCAGAGCTGGAGCGTTTCGGCGGGGGAGGGGGCGGACCCTTCTTCCTCTGCCGGAGGGCGATGGCCTGGGCGCGGCTCCCGCTCTTCTCTGATTGGCCACGGACGGAGTTGCTGCGGCCCATGCGGTTCTGCCCGTTACCCTGCTTCTCCGCGTCGGGCTCCGCCGGCTCCTCCCGGTCCTGCTCGCTGTCCGACACCGCGTACCGGACCAGGCTGTGGGCCCTCTTTTTGGGGGTGCCCTGGTCCCCCTGTGGCTCCTCCCCCTCTGGGGGCAGGCAGAGCAGGGGCACGGAGACCGGGGGGGCCCGGGGCGGGGCCTGGGGCGGGGCCCTCCTCACCCTCGGGGGGCTGTGACACGCTGTGGGCGTGGCCTCTGTGAGTGGGCGACTGCGGGGGGGGCTCGAGCGGAGGGGGCCCGCTCGGTCTGGGTCACGTGCTGTGAGGGCTTCATCTTGCCAGCAGCCTGAGGGGGCGCTGTAGTCTGTGGGGAGGAGGGCTTGGTTTTGGTGGGGGTCTGCGGGGGGGTGTAGGATGGCGCCGGCCCCGAGGGAAAAGACTGACGGGTTTTGCTAAGCGTGGGAGGGGCATTAGACCTCTGCAACCCCTGGGAATGGCTGCTCTGCCGCATCACCCGTGCCTCCTTCCTGGGGGCCCCGCCCCCCTCCTCCGAGTCCCGCCCCTTGCCCAGGCTGTTCTCCTGAGGGCCCCGCCCCCACTGGGGCTCCGCCCCTTCCTGGGCGGGCCCACAGAGAGCGGTCTGCAGCTCCCCACTCAGCTCGCTGGCCTGGAAGGAGCTCAGCTTGGGTGACACGGTCTCAGCCCCATCGTGGGGCGGGACGTCCGGCCCCTCGGAGGCCTGGGACGGCTTCCTGCGCTGCGCCACGCGCCCCTCCGACCCCTTCTGCAGCTCCGCCAGCTTCTTCACAGCCATCATCAGCTTCTTCTGGTGACCTGATTGGATAAAAGCAGAACACGTGGCAACATCATGTCATGGTTCCGCTGTTCTGATTGGTCCTGTATCCATTTTTTTGGCCTTTCTCCCCATTTTTCCCAGTGCTCATCTGCACCATTTCAGTTTGGGACAGTGCAGACAATCACGTGCTCTCCTCCGAAACATGCGACGTCAACCACTGCTTCTTATCACACCACAGTTTGCCTGTTGGGCTCGCAAAGACACCAGCCTGAGGAAGACGCTTCCTGTGCAGCCTAACAGGTGAACTGCGAGCCCCCGATTGACCAGCAGGGGTAGCTGGTACACAGTGAGATACTGTCATTTCTGCAGGGCTGCTGGACGCAGTCCGCACCGGCACAGTCCGGATTTGATACATGACGGTGGTCCCCATCTGTGCAGTCTCCACCCCCTCTTACCCAGCTTAGTGATGCCAATCTCCTGCAGGTCGTCCCACGTGATGTCAGTGATGAAATCGATGTTCTCATAGCCGTTGTGGACGAGGACCTGGTAGTACTGGCTCAGACCGATCAAAGACAGCCACTCTGCCAGGCTGCCCTGCACACAGGCAAAGAGAGACGCTGAGGAAGGAGCGCGGGTTTGATTTCACACTGCACACACTGCGTCTGTCTGCGTATGTGTGGTGTGTGTACGTGCGTGCGTGCATGCGTGTGTCTGTCTGCGTACGTCTGTCTGCGTATGTGTGGTGTGTGTACGTGCGTGCGTGTGTCTGTCTGCGTATGTGTGGTGTGTGTACGTGCGTGCGTGCATGCGTGTGTCTGTCTGCGTATGTGTGGTGTGTACGTGCGTGCGTGCATGCGTGTGTCTGTCTGCGTATGTGTGGTGTGTACGTGCGTGCGTGCATGCGTGTGTCTGTCTGCGTATGTGTGGTGTGTACGTGCGTGCGTGCATGCGTGTGTCTGTCTGCGTATGTGTGGTGTGTACGTGCGTGCGTGCATGCGTGTGTCTGTCTGCGTACGTCTGTCTGCGTATGTGTGGTGTGTACGTGCGTGCGTGCGTGCGTGTGTCTGTCTGCGTACGTCTGTCTGCGTACGTGTGTGTGTGTGTGTGTGTGTGTGTGTGTTCATACTCACAGGCTTGTGGTCTGGCAGTCCCTCTGTCATGCTCAGTTTGTTGATCTCGGATGTCATCTTCTTGCGGTGGCCAGGCTTGGTCACAGCAATGGGCGCTGGATCCTGAAGGACACACTTCCTCATCAGACTCAATACAGTGCAAAATCATTCACACACACACACACACACACACACACACACCCTTGGTTGTAAAGAACTGTGGCTGTGTGTTACAAGTTAAATAATACTTTTTTTTTTAAATATATGGACTCATTTTTCCTAAATGTGCAAAAATGATAATAAGGAATAAGGGACACAAAAGCAACAAAACAAAATGTATTTAGCACAACTGACACAAGCGCTTTCAGGATAGCTGACATGCCACACCAGTCAGTGCTATGCCACCAGTCCTCATCCTTCCGTCTGTGACATCATCGCTGCATTCTGGTTTGACATAATTAAGCCGTATTTGACGCAGGCATTAAGATAGAACACCCTAAAGCAGACTATGTTAGTTACTCTTCATAAATACTTATGAAATGTGTGTGAATGTGCAATTAAGTTATTATACATGTGCTGTATTGTTCTAATGTAGAAGCCACAGAGAGTCACTGAACAAGCAAAGCAAGGAAAAAAAAGATGCATTTCCAGAGTACCTGAAAAACCTCCTGAATGTGAGCTAAGGAGATGCCCGTACCAATACCCTCTCTGCCTGTACTGTACGTTTATAATCTTATATTTACATGCTGCCCGAGTCCACCAGGGGGCAGCAGCAGCACCCAGACAGGTGTGAATCAGGCTGTGTTATAGGACCCTGAATAGCTTTCTGATATGTACTATAAAGCAAGGAAGCCATGAGCACTACAGTGCCACCGGGAATCTCGTTCCACTGCCCTTCACCCTGAACAAGGGGAGTAAGCAAAGGCTTTCTCTTACTGTCACAGCATTGGGAGATTAAGTATAACACTGTTCAATCTTAAAGGCTACTGTGCAGGTACTCTACTAAACCTGTGCTGCATCTCTACCTGTGTAAAGGTAACAGAGCATATTTACCTGTGAAAAGGTAACATCATCGCTACTGTGTAAAGGTAACATAATCTTTACCTGTGTAAAGGTAACACCGCATCCCTACTGTGAAAAGGTAAGACAGCATCTTTACCTGTGTAAAGGTAACACAGCATCTTTACTAGTGTAAAGGTAACACAGCATCTCTACTGTGAAAAGGTAAGACAGCATCTTTACCTGTGTAAAGGTAACACAGCATCTTTACTAGTGTAAAGGTAACACAGCATCTCTACTGTGAAAAGGTAACAGCATCTTTACCTGTGAAAATATAACAGCATCTATACCTGTGAAAAGATAACAGCATCTATACCTGTGAAAATATAACAGCATCTATACCTGTGAAAAGATAACAGCATCTATACCTGTGAAAAGATAACAGCATCTATACCTGTGAAAATATAACAGCATCTATACCTGTGAAAAGATAACAGCATCTATACCTGTGAAAATATAACAGCATCTATACCTGTGAAAAGATAACAGCATCTATACCTGTGAAAATATAACAGTACCTTTACCTGTGAAAAGGTAACACGGCATGTTTACCTGTGAAAAGGTAACACAGCATCTCTACCTGTGAAAAGGTAACACGGCATCTTTACCTGTGAAAAGGTAACACGGCATCTTTACCTGTGAAAATGCAATTCATATCCATGGCCCTTCAGTTCCACACTAAGGTTAAAGTATCTGTGGAACCCGTGACACCCCGTTCCATCCACTCCAGATATGATCCCATAACAAGAGCCTGCAGGCGGCCGCTTTACTCGCTGCACTAACCGTAATGACTGAAAGTGTGAGAGAAAAAAAGAGTGTGGCCGCGAGCAGAGGGGTCAGAGTCGTGCCTTCCTCTTATAAACCAGCCAACAGGACAACGCCCACATTCTGGAGTCCTGCTGGGAAATATGTTGCCTTTTGTAATGCCTCTCCGTGACAAACGCTCGCGGGCCAAGCGGGAAGCTTCTTCTGTCACACATGAAATCCCCCCATAAATCAGCTTGGTTTGTATTGATTCTATCTGGTTCTTCTCTCTGTCCTGTCTCTGTTCAGAGTGGAAGGTTCTGAGGTGACTGCCCGCACCGTTGCTGCGGCAACACCGTTGGCTGCTCACCCGAGCACAATACCAAACAGCGGCTGACAAATGTACGCAGTCTGACAGATTACAGCTCTGAAACAGCTGCCTAAAGAATGAGACATTTGCACAGGGAGGCAAATGTAATTTATTTTACCAATAACTGGGAAATAATTCCTTCCAGCCTGCTCCAGGCCACCATACTGTTTGTCTACACATTGCCATTCTGACATGAACAGAAGTACGCCAGTCAAGTACACTTTGCTACAGTGTAACACTGACAAGCCAAAATTTCCACTAAGAGGGTGGTTAGATTAAATGGTTAGACTGAGTGGTCACACTTTCAATCCATCAGCTTCAAAGGCAAAGATTTTCTGAAAAGAATACAAAAAAAAAACACATTTCTGACTTTTGGGGCACTGAAAAGAAATTTAAAAAATATCAAGCAAATTAAGAAGAATAAATGAGCCAATAACAGAAACTCTAAGAGAGGGGGACCCCAGATTAATGTGTGAAGCAAACCTTTTCAGGTTATGAGCCGGTGGTAAACTAGCGGGCGGCTAACAGAACAGGGCAGTCGAGCATTCACCGGGTCCTGTGTATGTGAGTGGCGCGGATGCCCTGTTCGCTCGGGGTGGCCTTACCTTCCCTTCAGGAGGAACTTCCCCCTTCCTCACTGGCCCCGCCTCACCGAATGGTTGCTCGTGGAACGGACAGCTGGATGCCCGTTCCAAGGAGCTCTGGATCCGTGTAGAGGAGCCTGACGAACATGTGCAAGCATTATCTCTGACCACACATACCCTCTGCCCTCATGTCTTTCTCCCTCTGGTAAAAAGGTGACCAAGTATGGCAATTTCCGTTGAGCATTATGGGTACTGTAGTTTATGAGCTGCTGGAAAAAAATACTACAAAGGTCGGGCTACAAACAGGCTACAAAGGACGGGACTATTTTGCAGGTCACAGCAGTGACATGGGGGGTGACTGAGGGGATGCGTACATGTGTGTGGTGAGGGGATTTGATGACAGTGTAATCGAGATGATGTCTGTGTGTGTGTGTGTGTGTGTTTGGGGTGCGGTGGGGGTCAGTGTAACAGAGGTGACAGCAGTATGATCATGCTCTACAGTCTCGCACCAGACTGCAGGGATTTCTGTATTTCTGAGAGCGCCGCTGTACCTGTTGACTGCTCCACAGACTTAGACTGCTCCAGCAGGTGCTCCTTGGCCTTGGCAGACTGGGACAGCACAGTGGCCAAGAGCTACAGCCAAAAACACAGAGAGAGTGAGCATCAATGCAGCCAATCACCAGCCGACAAATCACAAACCGAAGCAGCTCTCCGGGGCGCGCTCATGCTGCTGGCCAGCAGAGGGCGCCACAGAAGCAGCGCTTTTCTCATTTACCTTGACTCCTTCTGCCTGCGCGTGAAGTGCGTGTGTGCTCTGCCCACTGCCTGATGACCGCACGCTGGTCGCACTGGTCGAGCTGCCCCCGCTGCTGCGGTCACCCCCTAGAACACAAGAGCGCCCCCCCCCCCACACGTCTCCGCGTCAGACCAGAGCAGGCCCACCGCAAATCGCGTCGACCCCACACACTGTAATGCACTGGAGTCACACCACACAGGACAACAGACCCAGACCGAATGAGTGAGTGAGATGGGGGAGGTAGGAACACACAGTCCCAGACACTGTTGCCGGGGAGGGAGGGGGGGGGCTGCAGCCCCCCTTAGACCCCATAGGGCTGGAGATGGCTCAGGGATCATGGCGTTTTATTCGGGGGGGGAGGGGGGGGGGGTGTAGGGTGGGCCCTCTGGCCCTGGGGATGGTCCTTCAGACAGCGGGACAGAAGGCTGCCCTGCTGTTACCTGCTATGGGTTTGCGCAGCACCCAAATCTCCTCGCTGGCGCCGCCCTGGGGGCCGCTGTTCAGAGTGGGGGAGCCGTGAGGACTGGAATCGGAGCCGCGGGAACCTTCAATACAGAACCAAGCGTTAACGGCGCCGCGGCCCCGCGGGCCTCAGAACCCATGGGCCCCGCCCCGTCATGCTCCTCTACGCAGTGTGGGGGTATGGCGGGAGAGGGCGTGGCGTGGGGGTGTGGGGGTGGGGTCAGTGGGGGACGGGAGCAGAACAGGGTGGGGTGGGGTTCCGCTCTCTAACGGGGAACGCTGGGGCCATCCTCCAATCAGGTCCACCTTGGCTTTTACCTTGGCAACAGACTCATATAGATCTGTGTGAAGCTTTCTCTGGAACAGGCCATATATACATGCATATATGTATATTATATACGCACAAATATACATATATACGTCTATATATACACTATATTACATGTATTAAGCATACAATCATATAGTCAAACATGAATACATTAATAAAATGCATGTGCGTATATACATATATACTGCATACACCTAGAAACATACATATATAAAACAAAATCACATATATAATATATATGTACAGTACATGCATATATAATTATATATGCATAAATACTGATGTATGAGCTGCAGTGCATTACAAGAAATTATTTTGGTCATTATAAATTGGGAGTGTAGAGGTGTGTGTGTGTGCAGTGAACGGGTTTACACACACCCTTACCTTCAGCGCAATGCTACACTGCTTTGCCATGCAGTAGATCCCTCATTGAGAGGTACTGCTCTCTGGGACCAGACCTGGGCCAAAACATTATTTAAAGTACTTTAAATTATGTTTTGTAACTAACATTATTTAAATGTAAGTACAACTGCTGGGTTTTCATCAGGGGGTCATTGAAGATAATGTAATTGGCCAGAATTTATATGCAATGGCTATATAAATTTAGGAAAATATTATGATAATAAAATTATCAAACCTTTTTGACAATACAACCCTTTTTTAACTTATGATGGGGGTCCCCTGGATGCCTTTGAGCCTGAGTGGCGGTCCCTGGATCAGAAAAGGTTGAAAACCCCCTGCTTTAATTTTTTTTGCAACACCTACTTTTTCACCAGCACTCAGCACAAAATTCTTATGATAGTACGTTTTGACACATTTGACCCAGGTCTGTCTCAATTTTTTTGCGCTGTCTGCGTTCAGTTCTGTTATCTTTCCAGTCTGTCCATGTTTATATCTGACCGTGCGACCCTTACACACACCCACAGTATATCGTATTGGGGGTGACCTGGCAACCCTTACCGCTCCCCACCCCCAGCACCATGTTGGGGGTGATTTTTGCCCACCAAAAATACCCCGTACAAAAATACTCTAGAATACTCCAAATGAGAGCCCAAAGGATTGCATTAAAAGGACAAATGATCTGCAATGTAAATATCTTTAGAAAGACATGTCAAAATCTCAAAGACATTTAATTGACATTAATCAACTGAGAAGTCCTATTAGAATATTATAGCCATTTTTTTGCAGTTCATTTCCTGGCTAAAGTTCAAATGCCAACCCTACTTAAACACAGGAATATACCTGAATTTTCTGATATATCTCAGCACACTCTACAGGGTTGTAATTAAAAACTGCATTCACAGCACCCCCTCCAGGACTGGAGTTAAACCTGCAGCCACAACGCCCCCTCCAGGCCTGAAAATGCATACACCAGGGACGTGTCAGAATTCGACCCCTACACCCTTTTGAGGGCGCATATTTGAGTCCACTTCGTCAAAAAGCTTTTGAGTGGGCGACTTTTTCTCACAAATGGGGGCACTTAAAATACCAGGATGAACCCCTTATTTCCGTGGTTTTGTTGAGGGGATTCAGGAGCACACTCATCTGTAGAACGGTGCACTCATCCGACAATTTCAGTAAGTAACCCGGAAGTAAAAACGTAAAAGACATAAAGTTCATATGCATATCTATGGTACAAGATAGGTTCATATTACAAACTACTCTTTTTTATTTTTGTTAATTCTATCTTCATTCATAAACTACACTTTGTAACAATCGTCATTAACTGATTGATATTCTCAATAAAAAATAAAAAATAAAAATATATATTCCTCACTAGTTTGGAAAGAGTTTTGCGGGATTTCTTTCGCACACTGCTTGCAAAGTAAAGGGACAGGGCACGTAGCAGACAGGGGTCTGAGTGGACAGGGGGCAGTGGACAGGGAACAGGGGTCGTATTCGGACACAGCCCTGGTTCAAGTGATAAAAGAGCGGAAACAGAAGCACTGTGTGCTTCACTGAAAAATTTGGATCGAACTACTGCATTTTGTGCCTCCAGTGAACAAGATTCAACAGACCCTCAAAGTCAAAACGTCTCGGTCTGGGATTGTTTCACTGGACGACCTTCACATGACCCCAAATCCTCCTGATGGCGCTAAGTACAAGAGAGTCACGTACACCTGCCTAAGATGATCCCCCCCAAACTTCACTATAGTGTGCGTACCTACAGCTGAGTTACAAAACACTGCATGTTTTACAATCAGGGTGCAATAGCACTGCACATTGCATACTCTGAGAGACTTTGTGCTTAGCTAAAGAAATGAAACAATAGAAAATAATAAATGAATAAGATAAAATAAACAACCAATAAACAACAATAAGCAGTGACAAAATAATTTATCCTTAAAAAAAACTTGAAGGAATGTGACACTTTTTGATGTGTTTGTGAAAGCAGCTGGGGCCTGTATCACAGAGCAGGATTACGGAGTTAGCTGGATAACTGCACCGAGCAAAACCCGGAACCCTCCCAAATCTGGAACATGGACTGAAGCAAAAAGAGCTGTTCTGAGTTTTACTCAGTGCAGTTATCCAGCTAACTCAGCAATCCTGCTTTGTGATACGGGCCCCAGGTCCCTCTCGCTGCTAGAGTTTGTGTGATAGCTGCACCCAACCATGCTGCACCATTAAACTTGCTCTGAAACGTTTTCCCCCAAATTTGTGGATATCTCTTTTTCCTTCCACATCCCTTCAAATTTTGTGAATAATATTAATAATAATAACAGGCTGTGTCAGGCTTGTACCTTGTCCACAGAGCAGCTCTTCTGGGGAGCCTGAGGGCCTGCTATAGCCAAAGGAAGTGAAAAGTGGCTGATGGGAATGTTTTGGCGGAGGTGGCAGTGGTGGTAGGATATGAAACTGAAGGTACGAGTCCCCGTTCACCAGGACGGCGGCGCCAGGGCCGCACGCTGGCACACAGAGCCGTATCTTTTCATACTGTTGGGGACAAATGACCGCATTCCATGAACCTACAGCAGATACGCACAACAACGGAAACAACAACGGGGAATGACGACGACAAAAACAACAAAGAAGAAACATTTACGTAAGAGAGGGGAAACAAATCAAAGCAACACAACTTACTTAAACTAACAAATAAAAAAGAAGCAAAAGGAATTTCAAGAAGGCAGATCGGTCCTGTTCATTTCCATCTCCTGTTTGGAGGCAAACACTGTACTGTTGGGCACATTGCTTTGTGTTGCATAGAGATATTATATTCCATGGCTGTGAACGATCACACACACACACACATATATATATTTGTACAGTCATATGTACATATATATTTAAACTCATGTAGCTCATGTGCAAAGCAGGGTAAATGGAAACAATGTGAATGTAACTGGGCTGGGGAACCGAGGGTCTGAATGTACAGCACTCATGAGTATTCATCAGTATTCATGAGTGCTCATCAGTATTCATCAGTACTCATGGGTATTCATGAATGCTCATCAGTGTTCTGAGCTACAGGTAGCGTGTGTTATGATGTAATCTCAGTGTCAGAGCCTGCGAGTGCAGAGAAACTGTAGGGAAAATTGGGCTTTTCTATTTTTCAGTACACAGACCTGGCTAAAACACACTGGGCCTCATGTATAAACGCTGCATATGTGCAAAAAAGATACATACGGCACTTTACCCACGGATTTTGGATTCATAAAAACAAACTTGATGCCAAAACATGCGCAAATTTACACAGAGTATTACTCACGCATACACACATTTTTGAGACTGTGGGAATTGGCGACTCCGATGGCAGGGAAACTGGCATACTCATCTTTTTTGTACGTATGCACCGTTTATACATGAGGCCCACTGTGTGTGTGTGTGTGTGTGTGTTAGTGTGCATTACAGGCTCACCTCAGAACAATAATATTCACAAGTAACAGTGTGTGAGAAGTGACTCATGTCACACCAGGAGGAAGCTCTGTAAACAGCAGTGTGATCTTTCGTTCTAGCAGGGGTGCAGTAACTATTGTTAGCCTACCCACACACGGTAGGGATTCCAATCAGTCTTTTTCTACAGTTGACAGTTTTGAACCTCCAAACAGGTACGAGAGGAAAAAAAAACAAACTCAGGAGAAGTTTCAGTGAGGAAAGTCTGAACTGAAGTGTTGAGTTTGCGGTGGGGGGGTGGGGGTGTCATTCATGGAGAGGAAGTGACACACATCATAAGACACAGGGACAGCAGTGACTCATACGGGACAGCAGTGACTCATACGGGACAGCGCACAGAGGGACGTCAGTGACTCGTACGGGACAGGGCACAGGGACGCCAGTGACTCGTACGGGACAGGGCGCAGAGACGGCAGTGACTCGCACAGGACAGAGCACAGGCAACAGTGACCTCTGGAGCGGTGGTTGCAGTGAGTGAAACATGGAGGTGATGGCTGGATCCAACAGGGAAGATAAACCCACAGCGTTCCCCCCGGGGTCCCCTGGCTTGGGTTCTCAGGACCACCACTCCAAACACGGCCAAAACCCCCTCTCTCTGGGTCTGCTGCGGTCTCCAACCCAGGCCCCAGAGAGCCGCAGGGTCTGCTGGTTCTCGTTGTAAATCAGCACTTAATTAACCAATTAAAGCAGCTGATTACACAGTTAACACAGTTGGCTACCCCTGATCCAGGCTCATGATTTTGATGTTCTCCGACCTCAGAGCATGGTCGCTTGGCAACACACTTTCCCACGCAAGAAGCCATGTGAATGCTTTCAGAGCCAACCAATCAGAATGCTCCAGATGATAGCGCAATATACAGCACATGCCTAATACAGTATATAACTAATGCATAATTCAAAATATAAGGTATATATTAGTGCTGTCAATTGATAAAATGTTCGTATTTGCACACAATTCTCACAATTTTGACGTATTTACATTACCATTTTTTCAGGATTATATTATGCTTCAAGAAAAAATGAAGATAAGATGGACTGGACATAACATAGGCACAAAAAAACATGATGATTCAGATATTTTTTTATCAATACCCATCCCCAGCTTTAATGTTTTGCAGTGCAGTCAGAAGACTGGCAGCTGCTTCAAAACGAAATTTGAATTAAATTGGCAGCTTTTAACACTAAATTAATTTGGTCTCCTTCCACTTGACTCCTCTTATTTTTGAAGTACGTACTAAAGAACTGGAACACAACCATCCTCAAAATGATCTGCTATCAGGATACTGCACTGCACAAAATGTGGTGATAATACACCACGCAAGCAATATTAAGCTGAAGTATTTTAAAAAATCACTTAATCATTCAAATGAACTGAGATACTGCATTGTCTCCATCTCTTTAAAAACCTGAGCCACAATGTAAGGTCACTACCTTCTATTGCTTTTCTTTAAGCCAGTTGCCGGGACAAACTAATATGCTAACATTATCAGTGGACAATGCAGCTCTCTTCGATTGCAATGATCTAACAGCATTCGCACGTTTAAGGAGTTTCAATTTAGTGGGTTTCTTGGTTTCATACATATTACATGAAATAACTGTACCTCGCGAGGGTAATAATATGTATGTTGGATCGGCACATGCTATCTGCAGAATATCGATCAAACCAGGATCCACCACTATATTAATCGGTCAGCAGTACATATCGATCCATTTGGCGATAGCTATATGGTCAATTTGTTAGAGGTGCTCTGATTTATAGACTTGTGGCGATTTGTACATTGTAAAATTGTACACTGTCTTTGTTGTTGGCTGCGACAGTGCTACTGCTGTCCCTAGCACTCTTACTAAAGCTTTAGCGTACACATGCTATTTCAAACTTGTAGTGCTTCTGAGATTTTTGAACTCTCCTTTTGCACAGCTTAGAAAAACTAAAACAAACACAACTTCAGCATAAAATATATATTTATGCAATAATGAACCGGGAAGTGTGCAGTGATAACGGTGATATTAAAAAGTGCTAAATTCACAAATATTCAGATTTCAAGGGTCTCCTTTATCCCTTTATAATTGAATTAGCACATTTGAACATACCGTATATAGTAATATATTTTCATGAGCAATGTTACATCCCCAAGAGAGAACAGGAGGAGAGAGGAGTGCCACAAGTCACCCCTATAGCAACACACACTGCCCCTATAGCAACACACACCGCCCCTATAACAGCACACACTGGCCCTATAGCAACACACACTGGCCCTATAGCAACACACACTGGCCCTATAGCAACACACACTGACCTTATAACAGCACACACTGCCCCTATAGCAACACACACCGCCCCTATAACAGCACACACTGCCCCTATAACAACACACACTGGCTCTATAGCAACACACACTGGCCCTATAGCAACACACACTGCCCCTATAACAACACACACCGCCCCTATAACAGCACACACTGGCCCTATAACAACACACACTGGCTCTATAGCAACACACACTGGCCCTATAGCAACACACACTGCCCCTATAACAACACACACCGCCCCTATAACAGCACACACTGGCCCTATAGCAACACACACCGCCCCTATAACAGCACACACTGCCCCTATAACAACACACACTGGCTCTATAGCAACACACACTGCCCCTATAACAGCACACACTGCCCCTATAACAACACACACTGGCCCTATAGCAACACACACTGGCCCTATAGCAACACACACTGCCCTTATAACAGCACACACTGCCCCTATAGCAACACACACCGCCCCTATAACAGCACACACTGCCCCTATAACAACACACACTGCCCCTATAGCAACACACAGTGCCCCTTTTACAGCACACACTGCCCCTATGGCAACACACAATGCCCCTTTTACAGCACACACTGTCCCTATGGCAACACACAATGCCCCTTTTACAGCACACACCGCCCCGATATCAGGAACACACCGAGCGGCTCTGGAGAATGTTCAGAGTTCTCGTCCTTCATTTGACCCTTCCCCATTCGGGAGTTCCCTCTTCTTTGCCCTGCCCAGTTTGTCCATGTGACAGATCTGACACTTCCCAGTGCTTATCCACTCCTCTGATTGGCTGTTCCTTACCTTCCTTACCTGCTTTGATTTCCCAGGTGGACACAGGGAATGGGAAACCAGCTCCAGTTTCATCAAACTGGCTAAATAAAGGTTAATGACAGCCCCCCTCCCCAGCCCCACTGCACACCTGCCCTCCTGCCCCACCACCACTGCACACCTGCCCTCTTGCTGATCACCTCCACCAAGCTGGAGGGGAAGTAGCCCACTCTGTCATTTCCTGTGCGGTTGTCGTGGATACAGCCCTTCCATCGTCCGTCTGGGTGTTGCTCCAGCACCTTCAGGCAAAGACAAAGCGTTGAACGTACAGCATGAAATATAACAACCTTAAAAAGCAGTGAAATAGCTTTAAAGTACAATCAAATACATTGTTTCAGTCTAACCACTCAATGTCTAACCACCTGCACAGAGCAAAACCCAGCCCGCAGGGCCCTCTACTGGCAGATATTATAACACAGCCTACTTCACAACAGCACTTTCATTGCAGGTGTAACATAACATTGTAACATTATCAGAGGCCTTTCAGTTCCCAGCCGGTCTACACAACAGTAGGTGGTGTTGTTAAATTTCCACATGGCACTAAAAATGTGACAGAAAGTCTGTCACTTGCAATGATTACCAATGTACCAAATATAAACTACAAGCCATTCATTCAATTTTATACTTAAAGGTTGTATCAGCGATTTTGGGTGGAAACATAAATGATCACATTCATCTGATTTTTCCTCACGATCCGCTAGCTGCCCGCCCCATAAGCAGGCCGTCAAAAAACCGCGTCTCTGTAGGCAGCCTATGCTCCGAGATCGTACACAAAAACAATGGTACTACCAACTACTCAAAACTAAAATAAACAGTATTCCAACCAATCACAATGATCTGCACAAACGTGACGTCACTTCTGAAGCGAAATCCCAAACAAACATACTTATGAATAATTATGTTATGTTTTAAAAAATAGTGTTCAAGCATCCAGAATTATAACCACGTTAATAACGTTTGTAAGAAACCAAACCGTTTGTAAATCCGTCAAGATTTCAGCGAGATAAGAGTATTAGCGTTTGTGCAGATCATTGTGATTGGTTGGAATACTGTTTATTTTGGTTTTGAGTGGTTGGTAGTACCATTTGTTTTTGTGTACGATCTCGGAGCATAGGCTGCCTACAGAGACGCGGTTTTTTGACGGCCTGCTTATGGGGCGGGCAGCTAGCGGATCGTGAGGAAAAATCAGATGAATGTGATCATTTATGTTTCCACCCAAAATCGCTGATACAACCTTTAAACTGATGTAGCTATTCTACAGTTATAATACAATAATAATACAAATAATAATAATAATAATAATAATAATAATAATAATACACAATACTCATATAGCACCTTTCATACAAGGAAACATTCAGTTTAGTACAGTAGGTGTTAATTGAGCAAGTGTTAGTACAGTATGTTTAGCGAGTGTTGATTCAGCGGGTGTGATTGCGGCGGAATTGCAAAGTGGAAGTTAGTGTGTTCAAAGTGAATACAGTAGCAGTAAGCGCAGTGGGAGTCATTGCAAGGACAAATTGGGAGAGGG
>CM056387.1:16389047-16406547 GCA_029718625.1 Synaphobranchus kaupii | reverse complement strand
GGGGGCTTCAGCTGACGCGCCAGGCCTCCCGCGCCCCCACCAATCAGCTGGAAACAGGACAGCAGCGTGCAGCTAAACTGAGCCGAGCTCCAAGCAGAGGGAATACAAACCCTCAGAGCCGTGGTCCAGTTTGTCACACTCCAAACGCCACACCTGCTCTGATTTCCGGAAAGAAAAGGGCTTGGAACTAGACCGGCGTGACCTCAACTCCTCTGTCTTCTTTTCATCGAAACAGGCCGAATCCGCTGCTCTGAACAGAGGCAGTCCGCTGTGTGCTCTGACAACACGCCATCGCTCACGTCAAGCTGAACCCCGCACCAGTATCGCCATCATACCCTCATTAGGAGATGACGGCTAATGTGTGGGCGTGCGTGTATGCACAGGAAGTGCATTGTGATGAAAAGGACACTCATCTATCTGATGGACCCCATCCCCCCTCCCCCCAGATGTCCTTGACCGAGTGCATTTCTGACCCCCCCCCCCCCCCCCCCAGTCAACAAGCCCCAGCCTGCCCTGCACTGCACCTCTCTGAATGAAATCCTATTAGAGGTGTCAAAAGCAGAATATCTTTTAAATTACTGCGATGACTGATCTTTGAGCAGAAATACAGATGCCCAGAATGGGAGGGGGGTCTCTGGCGCCCTCCACCTCCATTTGAAAGTGCTGAGTTGCCTCAATAATCCACCGCTGGGGACTGTAAATTCAGCCCTGGAGAGACAGGTGCTTTGCTAGTGGTTTTATTTTCACCTTAAAAAACAGCAAGTGCAGACCCAAGTTGGAATTATAGTAAAACTAAAGCTCAGAGGTAGAGTAAGACATAGCTCAGAGGTAGAGTAAGTCATAGCTCAGAGGTAGAGTAAGACATAGCTCAGAGGTAGAGTAAGTCATAGCTCAGAGGTAGAGTAAGACATAGCTCAGAGGTAGAGTAAGTCATAGCTCAGAGGTAGAGTAAGTCATAGCTCAGAGGTAGAGTAAGTCATAGCTCAGAGGTAGAGTAAGTCATAGCTCAGAGGTAGAGTAAGTCATAGCTCAGAGGTAGAGTAAGTCATAGCTCAGAGGTAGAGTAAGTCATAGCTCAGAGGTAGAGTAAGTCATAGCTCAGAGGTAGAGTAAGTCATAGCTCAGAGGTAGAGTAAGTCATAGCTCAGAGGTAGAGTAAGTCATAGCTCAGAGGTAGAGTAAGTCATAGCTCAGAGGTAGAGTAAGTCATAGCTCAGAGGTAGAGTAAGACATAGCTCAGAGGTAGAGTAAGTCATAGCTCAGAGGTAGAGTAAGTCATAGCTCAGAGGTAGAGTAAGTCATAGCTCAGAGGTAGAGTAAGTCATAGCTCAGAGGTAGAGTAAGTCATAGCTCAGAGGTAGAGTAAGACATAGCTCAGAGGTAGAGTAAGACATAGCTCAGAGGTAGAGTAAGACATAGCTCAGAGGTAGAGTAAGACATAGCTCAGAGGTAGAGTAAGACATAGCTCAGAGGTAGAGTAAGTCATAGCTCAGAGGTAGAGTAAGTCATAGCTCAGAGGTAGAGTAAGTCATAGCTCAGAGGTAGAGTAAGTCATAGCTCAGAGTTAGAGTAAGTCATAGCTCAGAGGTAGAGTAAGTCATAGCTCAGAGGTAGAGTAAGACATAGCTCAGAGGTAGAGTAAGTCATAGCTCAGAGGTAGAGTAAGACATAGCTCAGAGGTAGAGTAAGACATAGCTCAGAGGTAGAGTAAGTCATAGCTCAGAGGTAGAGTAAGACATAGCTCAGAGGTAGAGTAAGACATAGCTCAGAGGTAGAGTAAGCCATAGCTCAGAGGTAGAGTAAGACATAGCTCAGAGGTAGAGTAGGTCATAGCTCAGAGGTAGAGTAAGACATAGCTCAGAGGTAGAGTAAGTCATATCTCAGAGGTAGAGTAAGACATAGCTCAGAGGTAGAGTAAGACATAGCTCAGAGGTAGAGTAAGTCATAGCTCAGAGGTAGAGTAAGTCATAGCTCAGAGGTAGAGTAAGTCATAGCTCAGAGGTAGAGTAAGTCATAGCTCAGAGTTAGAGTAAGTCATAGCTCAGAGGTAGAGTAAGTCATAGCTCAGAGGTAGAGTAAGACATAGCTCAGAGGTAGAGTAAGACATAGCTCAGAGGTAGAGTAAGACATAGCTCAGAGGTAGAGTAAGACATAGCTCAGAGGTAGAGTAAGTCATAGCTCAGAGGTAGAGTAAGTCATAGCTCAGAGGTAGAGTAAGTCATAGCTCAGAGGTAGAGTAAGTCATAGCTCAGAGTTAGAGTAAGTCATAGCTCAGAGGTAGAGTAAGTCATAGCTCAGAGGTAGAGTAAGACATAGCTCAGAGGTAGAGTAAGTCATAGCTCAGAGGTAGAGTAAGACATAGCTCAGAGTTAGAGTAAGTCATAGCTCAGAGGTAGAGTAAGTCATAGCTCAGAGGTAGAGTAAGACATAGCTCAGAGGTAGAGTAAGACATAGCTCAGAGGTAGAGTAAGACATAGCTCAGAGGTAGAGTAAGACATAGCTCAGAGGTAGAGTAAGTCATAGCTCAGAGGTAGAGTAAGTCATAGCTCAGAGGTAGAGTAAGTCATAGCTCAGAGGTAGAGTAAGTCATAGCTCAGAGTTAGAGTAAGTCATAGCTCAGAGGTAGAGTAAGTCATAGCTCAGAGGTAGAGTAAGACATAGCTCAGAGGTAGAGTAAGTCATAGCCCAGAGGTAGAGTAAGACATAGCTCAGAGGTAGAGTAAGACATAGCTCAGAGGTAGAGTAAGACATAGCTCAGAGGTAGAGTAAGTCATAGCTCAGAGGTAGAGTAAGACATAGCTCAGAGGTAGAGTAAGACATAGCTCAGAGGTAGAGTAAGACATAGCTCAGAGGTAGAGTAAGACATAGCTCAGAGGTAGAGTAAGTCATAGCTCAGAGGTAGAGTAAGACATAGCTCAGAGGTAGAGTAAGACATAGCTCAGAGGTAGAGTAAGTCATAGCTCAGAGGTAGAGTAAGACATAGCTCAGAGGTAGAGTAAGTCATAGCTCAGAGGTAGAGTAAGACATAGCTCAGAGGTAGAGTAAGTCATATCTCAGAGGTAGAGTAAGACATAGCTCAGAGGTAGAGTAAGACATAGCTCCGAGGTAGAGTAAGTCATAGCTCAGAGGTAGAGTAAGTCATAGCTCAGAGGTAGAGTAAGTCATAGCTCAGAGGTAGAGTAAGTCATAGCTCAGAGTTAGAGTAAGTCATAGCTCAGAGGTAGAGTAAGTCATAGCTCAGAGGTAGAGTAAGACATAGCTCAGAGGTAGAGTAAGACATAGCTCAGAGGTAGAGTAAGACATAGCTCAGAGGTAGAGTAAGTCATAGCTCAGAGGTAGAGTAAGACATAGCTCAGAGGTAGAGTAAGTCATAGCTCAGAGGTAGAGTAAGTCATAGCTCAGAGGTAGAGTAAGTCATAGCTCAGAGGTAGAGTAAGTCATAGCTCAGAGGTAGAGTAAGACATAGCTCAGAGGTAGAGTAAGTCATAGCTCAGAGGTAGAGTAAGACATAGCTCAGAGGTAGAGTAAGACATAGCTCAGAGGTAGAGTAAGTCATAGCTCAGAGGTAGAGTAAGACATAGCTCAGAGGTAGAGTAAGACATAGCTCAGAGGTAGAGTAAGACATAGCTCAGAGGTAGAGTAAGACATAGCTCAGAGGTAGAGTAAGTCATAGCTCAGAGGTAGAGTAAGACATAGCTCAGAGGTAGAGTAAGACATAGCTCAGAGGTAGAGTAAGTCATAGCTCAGAGGTAGAGTAAGACATAGCTCAGAGGTAGAGTAAGACATAGCTCAGAGGTAGAGTAAGTCATAGCTCAGAGGTAGAGTAAGACATAGCTCAGAGGTAGAGTAAGTCATAGCTCAGAGGTAGAGTAAGACATAGCTCAGAGGTAGAGTAAGTCATAGCTCAGAGGTAGAGTAAGACATAGCTCAGAGGTAGAGTAAGACATAGCTCAGAGGTAGAGTAAGTCATAGCTCAGAGGTAGAGTAAGACATAGCTCAGAGGTAGAGTAAGACATAGCTCAGAGGTAGAGTAAGTCATAGCTCAGAGGTAGAGTAAGACATAGCTCAGAGGTAGAGTAAGTCATAGCTCAGAGGTAGAGTAAGACATAGCTCAGAGGTAGAGTAAGTCATAGCTCAGAGGTAGAGTAAGACATAGCTCAGAGGTAGAGTAAGACATAGCTCAGAGGTAGAGTAAGTCATAGCTCAGAGGTAGAGTAAGACATAGCTCAGAGGTAGAGTAAGACATAGCTCAGAGGTAGAGTAAGTCATAGCTCAGAGGTAGAGTAAGACATAGCTCAGAGGTAGAGTAAGTCATAGCTCAGAGGTAGAGTAAGTCATAGCTCAGAGGTAGAGTAAGACATAGCTCAGAGGTAGAGTAAGTCATAGCTCAGAGGTAGAGTAAGACATAGCTCAGAGGTAGAGTAAGACATAGCTCAGAGGTAGAGTAAGACATAGCTCAGAGGTAGAGTAAGTCATAGCTCAGAGGTAGAGTAAGACATAGCTCAGAGGTAGAGTAAGACATAGCTCAGAGGTAGAGTAAGTCATAGCTCAGAGGTAGAGTAAGACATAGCTCAGAGGTAGAGTAAGTCATAGCTCAGAGGTAGAGTAAGACATAGCTCAGAGGTAGAGTAAGTCATATCTCAGAGGTAGAGTAAGACATAGCTCAGAGGTAGAGTAAGACATAGCTCAGAGGTAGAGTAAGTCATAGCTCAGAGGTAGAGTAAGTCATAGCTCAGAGGTAGAGTAAGTCATAGCTCAGAGGTAGAGTAAGTCATAGCTCAGAGTTAGAGTAAGTCATAGCTCAGAGGTAGAGTAAGTCATAGCTCAGAGGTAGAGTAAGACATAGCTCAGAGGTAGAGTAAGACATAGCTCAGAGGTAGAGTAAGACATAGCTCAGAGGTAGAGTAAGTCATAGCTCAGAGGTAGAGTAAGACATAGCTCAGAGGTAGAGTAAGTCATAGCTCAGAGGTAGAGTAAGTCATAGCTCAGAGGTAGAGTAAGTCATAGCTCAGAGGTAGAGTAAGTCATAGCTCAGAGGTAGAGTAAGTCATAGCTCAGAGGTAGAGTAAGACATAGCTCAGAGGTAGAGTAAGTCATAGCTCAGAGGTAGAGTAAGTCATAGCTCAGAGGTAGAGTAAGACATAGCTCAGAGGTAGAGTAAGTCATAGCTCAGAGGTAGAGTAAGACATAGCTCAGAGGTAGAGTAAGTCATATCTCAGAGGTAGAGTAAGACATAGCTCAGAGGTAGAGTAAGACTTAGCTCAGAGGTAGAGACAGACTTAGATCAGAGGTAGAGACAGACTTAGCTCAGAGGTAGAGTAAGTCATAGCTCAGAGGTAGAGTAAGTCATAGCTCAGAGGTAGAGTAAGACATAGCTCAGAGGTAGAGTAAGACTTAGCTCAGAGGTAGAGACAGACTTAACTCAGAGGTAGAGTAAGACATAGCTCAGAGGTAGAGTAAGTCATAGCTCAGAGGTAGAGTAAGACATAGCTCAGAGGTAGAGTAAGACATAGCTCAGAGGTAGAGTAAGACATAGCTCAGAGGTACAGTAAGTCATAGCTCAGAGGTAGAGTAAGTCATAGCTCAGAGGTAGAGTAAGACATAACTCAGAGGTAGAGTAAGACATAGTTCAGAGGTAGAGTAAGTCATAGCTCAGAGGTAGAGTAAGTCATAGCTCAGAGGTAGAGTAAGACATAGCTCAGAGGTAGAGTAAGTCATAGCTCAGAGGTAGAGTAAGTCATAGCTCAGAGGTAGAGTAAGTCATAGCTCAGAGGTAGAGTAAGACATAGCTCAGAGGTAGAGTAAGACATAGCTCAGAGGTAGAGTAAGTCATAGCTCAGAGGTAGAGTAAGACATAGCCCAGAGGTAGAGTAAGTCATAGCTCAGAGGTAGAGTAAGACATAGCTCAGAGGTAGAGTAAGACATAGCTCAGAGGTAGAGTAAGTCATAGCTCAGAGGTAGAGTAAGACATAGCTCAGAGGTAGAGTAAGTCATAGCTCAGAGGTAGAGACAGACTTAGCTCAGAGGTAGACTAAGTCATAGCTCAGAGGTAGAGTAAGTCATAGCTCAGAGGTAGAGTAAGACATAGCTCAGAGGTAGAGTAAGACTTAGCTCAGAGGTAGAGACAGACTTAACTCAGAGGTAGAGTAAGACATAGCTCAGAGGTAGAGTAAGTCATAGCTCAGAGGTAGAGTAAGACATAGCTCAGAGGTAGAGTAAGACATAGCTCAGAGGTAGAGTAAGACATAGCTCAGAGGTAGAGTAAGTCATAGCTCAGAGGTAGAGTAAGTCATAGCTCAGAGGTAGAGTAAGACATAACTCAGAGGTAGAGTAAGTCATAGCTCAGAGGTAGAGTAAGTCATAGCTCAGAGGTAGAGTAAGACATAGCTCAGAGGTAGAGTAAGACATAGCTCAGAGGTAGAGTAAGTCATAGCTCAGAGGTAGAGTAAGTCATAGCTCAGAGGTAGAGTAAGACATAGCCCAGAGGTAGAGTAAGTCATAGCTCAGAGGTAGAGTAAGACATAGCTCAGAGGTAGAGTAAGTCATAGCTCAGAGGTAGAGTAAGTCATAGCTCAGAGGTAGCGTAAGACATAGCTCAGAGGTAGAGTAAGACATAGCTCAGAGGTAGAGTAAGTCATAGCTCAGAGGTAGAGTAAGTCATAGCTCAGAGGTAGAGTAAGTCATAGCTCAGAGGTAGAGGAAGACATAGCTCAGAGGTAGAGGAAGAATTAGCTCAGAGGTAGAGTAAGACATAGCTCAGAGGTAGAGGAAGACATACATGTGGCTCAGGGATAAAGTAACACACAGCTCATTCAATGCCAGAGTGTTATTAGAATCCCTGCAGTGCCAAGCCAATATACATTTTTAGATTGATCCTGTCCATGTTCAATCCTCTAATAAAACACACTGTTTTACCTATTGAACAGAATTACATTACTCATTGGTGATGTGTAGTAATGAAAACAGTTTTCCATCAAAATCATCTCTTGCTTGAGAGATTTTAAGTTGGACGCAGTTGGACAGTTTGACAGCATCTGTTTTGACACACCGCAAGTGCTTTGAATTATTTGAATAGATGGATAAACAATAAACTGAACAAATACATATGTGACCTGCTCCATCAGTTGAGTAGCTTTTTGAGTCTCAGCTTTCTGGTGATACCAATATTATATTTCTACTCCAAATATTGAGCGAGATATGCTCATTTACATCATGACTGTCGCCAAACTGTGTTTTTTCTTTATTCAAATAAATCAGAGCTGTAGCGATTCGTCGAGGTTATTACAGAACGTTCATTCAGACATAACTCAACATTAATAGTCAGTCCACACTCTTGGACTATGTGCAGAATTCAGGCACGTCGTTCTGTTTGCACCTTGTGTTTTAAACTTGTCCGAGGCAGTTTTTTTTTTTGCTCAGAGGTAGAGTAGGACATAGCTCAGATTTAGAGTAATACACAGCTCAGAGGTACAGTAAGACATAGCTCAGAGGTAGCATACAAAAGGAAGAACAGATTTATAAGACAAGCACTGACACTGACCTAATATTTGCCAACAGTGAAGGGATGTTTTTCTATCAGATAGTTTTTGGGAAAGCCAGATAAGCTCCCCGTCTGTCAATCAATTCTCTGTAATGCTTCTTTTTAGTGAGCTATTTCGGGTGCAGCAATCTATGAAACACAGACTGGAAATGTTCCCATCACCTCTGAGGTACTGACGAGAAAGAACGGCCTCGTCAACTCCTCTGCTAAAGCCGTAGCTGGTACTCTCAGTATGTATGGGGGGGGTGAGACCCAGAGAACTGTGCTTCATCCCTGAACAGCTACATGTGCTCTCGCCCCTATACTCAGCCATCTCTTCTTTACCCTGTGACCCAGGTTAACTCTGACCCGATGTCGGTGAACTCTGACCTGATGATGTCGATGTGGCCGTTCTTGGCGGCGAGGTGCAGGGGGCTGGTCCCGTTGGGGTCGGTGGAGTCACTGGCTTTGGGCTCCAGCAGGGCGGCGCACATGTTACTACTGAGAAGAAGCTGCACCACCTGCAGGAGGAACACACACACACACACACACACACACACACACACACACACACACACACACACACACACGCATACGCGCACACGCACACGCACACGCACACACGCACACACACACACGCACACACACGCACACACACACACACACATACACACACGCACACACAGATGTAGGAACTTGTAAGTAGCTCACTGTACAAAGTCTGCACCGCCCCCAACTTATCTTTTCCATATTTCCTGAACAGCACACAATGTACAGAAACACTCAGACTTACCCCAACTCTGCCAAATTCACAGGCCAGATCTAAGGGTGTTTTCCCAGCGATGTCCACGATGCAGGGGTTAGACTGGTGCTGTAGCAGCATCTCTGACTGCGGGGGACAGGCGGACATCAGTGTGCAGCCTGCACCGTGCACCAGCAATGATCCTGCTGGTTATTTTATAGATAATGTAGGGCTACTCCTAATGTGGCAGTGTTTGTGCTGCCTGGTCTGTGCTGCAGGGTCTGTGCTGCAAGGTCTGTGCTGCCTGCTCTGTGCTGCAGGGTCTGTGCTGCAGTTTTCTGCAGCAGTGTCTTTGTTGGGTCTGTGCTGCAGGGTCTGCGTTGCTATACTCTACCAGTTTAAATGATAACGCTGACTAGGCTGTGAGAAAGTCAGCGTACCGTTCAGCTTTATATAACATCCTTGTGTGAGATACTGAACACCTGGGTCTTACTGTGCCTGTAACGCCAGTCCTGTTTTAACAGAAATATATGCTGTCCTTGGCCTAGGACAGCCATGCCCAAATGAGAAGTGCTTGCTCTGGATCTGTGCGAGTAAGCACTCTCTTCTGCAATCGCACCCATAAAACAGCGCATATGTGCTGGTAAAGACAGACATCGTTCCGCAGTGCTCTCTCTCTCTCTTTCTCTCTCTCTCTCCCTCTCCCTTTCTCCCTCTCTCCCAAACTAACAGTCTTTCAGTGGATTTCTGGGAATAGTTTTTTGTACAAGATGAAGTGGGAGTGTTTTTTGAGCATTTGCCTCGATTTAATCTGCACCACTTTTTAGTGAGAGCTCATTTACATCTTAATGAAGAGTGTGTTTGTGTGTGAGCTTGAGTGCGTGTGTTTGCGAGTATATTTATGTGTTGTGTATTTCTATGTATGTTTGGTGTGTATGTATGCGTGAGTGTGTGTGTGTGTGTGTGAGTCTGTGTGTGTTGTGCTGTGGTTATTATGGGTTATAATGCGACTCAAAGGCAGGTGTATGGGATGAGCTCCAGGGCTGCAGGGCGGAGAGAGGGCCTCTCACCACATCGTAGTGTCCGTGCTGTGCGGACAGGTGCAGGGGAATCTGGCCCTCGTCCGATTGGCCGTTCACCGAAGAGCCGCACTTCAGCAGCAGCTTCATGGGCTCCGCCTTGCCCTGCCAGGCAGCGTAGTGCAGAGGCCGCATTCCTACGGCAAGAGAACAGGGACACGTCGGCCATGTCGCTACCAACAGCAGCACAGCGCCAATCTCCCACTGACACAAACCTGGCCACTCCAGTGCAATCCTGAAGCACGCCACGTGTCTCTAATGACTAAAACTCTTCTGTGTGGCTCAGCAGAAGTCAGGTCAGTAGTGGGGATAAGTGAATGATATTGGGGCATCAGTGGGGGTGAGTGAGTGATATTGGGAAAATAGTAGATGAGGGGGGTGAATAATGAGTGAGTGAGTGATATTTGCAGAGTATTGGGGGTGAGGGGTTGAGTGGGTGAGTGAGTGATATTGGGGCAGTACTGAGGGTGAGTGAGTGATATTGGGGCAGTACTGAGGGTGAGTGAGTGAGTGATATTGGGGCAGTACTGAGGGTGAGTGAGTGAGTGATATTGGGGCAGTACTGAGGGTGAGTGAGTGATATTGGGGCAGTACTGAGGGTGAGTGAGTGATATTGGGGCAGTACTAAGGGTGAGTGAGTGATATTGGGGCAGTACTGAGGGTGAGTGAGTGATATTGGGGCAGTACTGAGGGTGAGTGAGTGATATTGGGGCAGTACTGAGGGTGAGTGAGTGATATTGGGGCAGTACTGAGGGTGAGTGAGTGATATTGGGGCAGTACTGAGGGTGAGTGAGTGAGTGATATTGGGGCAGTACTGAGGGTGAGTGAGTGATATTGGGGCAGTACTGAGGGTGAGTGAGTGATATTGGGGCAGTACTGAGGGTGAGTGAGTGATATTGGGGCAGTACTGAGGGTGAGTGAGTGAGTGATATTGGGGCAGTACTGAGGGTGAGTGAGTGATATTGGGGCAGTACTGAGGGTGAGTGAGTGATATTGGGGCAGTACTGAGGGTGAGTGAGTGAGTGATATTGGGGCAGTACTGAGGGTGAGTGAGTGATATTGGGGCAGTACTGAGGGTGAGTGAGTGAGTGATATTGGGGCAGTACTGAGGGTGAATGATACCAGGGCAGCAGTATGGGACAGGGGGGTGTAGAGAACGCTCACCCTTCTGGTCCCTGATATCCACTGTGGCCTGGGACTCCAGCAGCAGCGAGATGAGCTCCAGGTTCCCGTTCAGGGCGGCATGATGCAACGCAGCAAAGCTGCAGAGAGAAGAAGAGACAGCCAGTCAGAATCACAGACAGACAGACGGACGGCCGGCGTACAGGCACAGATCTGGATGTACAGCATGCACTCAAATCAGCCTCAGGCTGTGCGCTGCCCCCAGCATCACACACACCACCAGGATCTGAGCCTTACGTACATAACTGTGCCTTATGCTGAAAGATATGTTAAAAATGTAGATTAACAAAGTTTTCTTTATGAGGGGGAAAAACCCATGATAAGTGTGTGGTTGGACAACTAAAGCAGTTTAGTAATGACAAACAGACAAACCTTGGAGGGTTGTTTTCAAGAAGTTATTTAAGTTAGTTATCCTTCCAAAATGACTCCTCAAACAATTGAAATGAGTTTTAGAGCCACACAAGATGTTCTTGGTTGCAGCGTTATAGAGTAACTGCAAGGGTAAAGCATCGCTGCGCCCCCCTCTCTCACAGTAGGGAGCCCCCCGGGGGTGATGTGTGGGCGTCTCTGGCCCCTGAGCCCTGATCCCGTGGATGGAATCTACGCTCCGGAGCGGAGCGAGACAGAGCTGCCAGATACCATCCCACACAGACGTGTCATAAATACCCGGCCCTGACGGCTCGGCGTCTCGCAGCGCGTCGCTAACGATGATAGCGGCTGTAACCTTGAATTATGGGCCGACATGAACGATTTTCCGCAAACTGATCATTGAGGGGGGGCAACCGAGGAGGGGGGGGGTGGCGTTGACTGCTGATTGGACGGGGCTGGGCTGGGCTGGACAAGGCTCTGTGGTCTCTGCGGCTCTCGTAAACAGTCAAATGATACTACGCTCGGACCTGATTGGTGGTTAATGAAGTAATGGATCAAGAAAAAAAAGATTCCTCACACACACACACACACGCACATACATGTAGGCACGCACACACACACATGCACATACACGTAGGCACGCACGCACACATACACACACATGTAGGCACACACGGAGACACACACACACACACACACACACACACTTGCACGCAGGTATGCGCGAGTGATTCAATTATATCACAGTGGAACCCCGTTATAACACGATAGTTGGGGTCCATGAATTGCCATCACGTTAAAAGCCGGTCATTATGACGGCACACATGGACACACACACAAACACACACATGCACATACACATTAGAAATCTGTGTCTAATGCTAAAACCGGCACAACAACTTAATATCGGTATTCGTTCAGATCACGCTCGCACAAACCACTGGCATAACGGCGCTGTGTAAAGTGATTCATCTGCTGCGACTGTCTTTTTCCGTTGTAAGCTGGCCTCCTTTTTCCAACCCCGAAGGGTGGACTCACTTATGCCCAAGTCACGAGCCAACAGCATTTGTTGCTTTCCTTGTTTTATCTGATCTAGTGCTTACAGTTTGTCTTTAACACTAAAGGTTTTTTTTTTGGTTTCCTTCCAGCTTTTGCTTCCATTTTCAAGAGAAACCAACCCCCCCCTCCCCGAGAACAGCACTGCCGAACGAGCGCACGCCAGCCCTCTCTCCCCGCTCGCCAATTTTCTGAAGGAATTTGACTGAACCCTCGCATGAGTGGGAGGGGGCGATTGGCTGGGGCACAGGGGTCTGACCTAATTTCATTAACGAGGGACCCTAACCACCCCCCCCCCCCTACCCAAGGTCTCCCCTGGGGAGACAGTTCGGTGGTTCAGTCGCTCGGCCTTCTCCGATTAGGCACGCAGGATTGGTCCCTCAGCGCTGTCATGGCCGTAGCCGCGGGACACGCCAGTCCAAGGCCTCAGCCAGCGGGATGAAAATCGGAGGTGACGTCCAATCAGCTCTCACATGAATAATCACCACCAATTGGAGGCCCCCTTTCCCCGCATCCACCCTGTGCGCCACCCCTCCACTGGGCCCACCGGGTCCTTAGATTCTTCAATGAATGGTGAAGGTCAGCTCTGTGCCTGAACGATCAGCTCCTCAGGCTGGTATGAAATACTCTGCGGGGGGGGGGGGGAGTGGGGAGAAAACAGGTGTGCGTTTACCTGGGTGGCGAATAATTCATCAACACCAAGAGGCAGCTGGGAATGGTCATTATGTGAAATTACCGTTCAAGATATCTGCACAAAAATGGTTCCACAGAACTTGAAGACTCTGAATGGCAATTAACTTTACCCTGACAATGAGCATCCAAATATACGGGGGGGGGGGGCTGACATTTCTTGACTGACAGCTGTCATAAAGTTTAAAAAAAAAACATTTTTAATCAAAAAGCACGTGAAATTGTTACTCAGAATGTGACAAAATGTCATAGTGGAGCATTCAATACACTGTAGAGTTACACAACACCACATTAGCACTAAATGTCAGACTCCAGTAAGCAGCCTATCAGTCATTACTGAATATAATGGATGATTCATGATTAGGCCTAGTCCTCATTACTAGAAGAGTGAGTGAGCAGTGTGTGTGTATGAGTGTGTGTGCATAGTTGTGTGTACGTGTGAGAGCATGTATGTGTGTGTGTGTTTATTTGTGTGTGTGGGAGTGTGTATGTGTGTGTGCTTGTGAGTGTGTATGTGCGTGTTGTCTGGTGTTGCCTCTGTCCAGCTCTACAGCTCTCGTCCGCTCTGATTGGCTGTTCCGAGAAGCCTCAGCCAGCAGCATCCATCCTGGGCTCTATATTTGTAATTAGAACTGCGGCGTCGTGGATCAGCTGGGAGGTGAAGCTTGTTACCGTGGCGCTGGAAATGCGACTCGGCCAAAATGCCAGGTTCAAACCACATCGCAGTCGTCCCTCCTGCGTGCCTCATGTCACCTTTCCAGTGCATCGCTCAGACCTCCCAGAGAATTTTAATGGAACCGGAACACTGCTGGTGCTGCCCCAGCCATAAATCACATCTCAGCGCACTTATCGCGCCCTGCTTCGAAACGTGCCGCGGCCCAAACAGAAAGCAGATTTCATTTCCGCCAGGATATCACATCGGCACGGCCGCCGAGAGTGCGCTGCACACACAGGGGACTGCGTTTCTAGAACAGGGAATGGGAAGAGCCACAGGTGAGCATCGGGCTTGTCGGGTAGCCCAGGTGATTTACCGTCCCGTGGCGGTTTTAGAATCAGGAGAGTTAACCCCAGTGTTGTCGTGCCTAAAATGGCTATCATGTCCAACCTACTGACTACATCCAGCCACACACTAATCTCCTTACAGCTGATTGGCTGCCCAGCTGGTCTCTGATTGGATGCTCAGCGGGCTCCTGGCAGTCTGTTAACACAGACCTGTCCAGGTTGTCACTAGAAAAAATCAATGCGCTGCTCAGCTGGCCTTCCTTTAACATACATTATTCAGATAGACTCCACAGAACAAGCTGCCTGCAGTTGATGTTAAGATGAGAACACACGCAGGGCACCTCTGCATGGACGTTACAACATCAAAACTATGTACACATCACATGAGTCTTTGGTAATAAACAGTGTGAAGGAGAAGTCCTGTCTTGGTGTATACCCAATGCCCCACTGCAAAAGTAATTAATCGCCAGCTTGCAAACGCTGTCTGAAAAAAGCGACGTATCAAATATTCATATTGTTATCGGTAAAAAATGAGTCACATACAACACCTCACAAAGACAAGCTGCTTTAGAAGTAAAGGGTGCAGAGAGCATTAATACCGGCCGTAAGTAGGCATAGAGCGAAATACACACACAGCGAAATGTAACGGCCTCAGGTATTCAAATATCTCCTTCTGGAAAATAAACTGGCAAAGCGCTCACTGTAACCATGGCAGCATCCCTTACAATAAACACCTACAAGTCAGGGCCTAACTTCCTACAGTAAACCTTCCTTGACCTACAGAACATTATATGAGGGAATCCAGACTGTGCAAGGAAATCATCAGGTCAGCTACCGATTGGGTGCCAAATACCGCAGACCGCCCCCTTTTCATGAAATGTTTCTCCATCGATGCCTCGGTTAATGTGTAAATTTAATTGGCGGTCAAGACGACAAACCAGGAAGACCTGAATAGACTTAAGAATATAGCTTCACTGTGATTCTCCCATATAATGTCACTAAATTATTTATATGAACTGATTATCTTCCTTCTCTCATTGTACCTTATAGACTCACTAATCAGTCTATAACAAAGTATGTAGCCTCACTCTGCCTTTATTATAACTCATCGGAAGATACAAATCTACTGAAATCTTATGAATTTCACGTCTTAAAACTGCTTTTTTTTGCCACCTTATCTACTTGTGCAGTGTGAGACGTACTTGTTCTAAATGTTTACATGGTAATTCCATGCAGGATATTCTTGTTTTATAATATGGGGATATAAGGACCGTCGGATGTTACTGAGATCAGTAACGTCATGCAGGGCCGCAGAAAGCAGCTGCAGAGCAACAATAAGGAAACCGCTGATATGCAGCAAGAGCCGTTTCTGTTTCACATCGTGAAAATACAATAATAAAATAATAATAATACACAATAAAAAAAAAGAAATTGTAACTGCTATTATATCATAGGTCAATATGGTACCTGTGTCAGGGAACAGAAACTTACTGCAAAGCAGCCAGTACTTTTTCCAACAGTTCTTATATGATATTTTTGTCCTTATCAAATGAATCGAATGTGTGTCCAGAGCCCAAACGTTGCTGACTTGGCACATATCGCTGATCTGAGCCACACAGCCCTGCCGGGGGACTCATGCACAGCTTCTTGTCCCAGTTTGTAGCAGTGGCCTGTTTCTCACTGATAATGAGAGACACTGGAAGCTTCTGGAATGTGGGATAGATCCTGTATCAGCTACAAACACATCCTATGATACAGCACTAGACTAGGTACTGTATATGGTACACTCACACACACACACACACACACACACACTTACGCACTCACTCTCACACACACACACACACACACACACACACACACACACACACACACACACACACACACACACACACACACACACACACACACGCACACTAGCTCACACAGACACACACACACTCATGCACACACAGAGCTATAACAAGCTATTAAAACCATCTCATCAGTTACAGTTCCATGAGTGATGTGACCAGTGCAGTGAATTGGTGCAGATTGCTCTCGGCTCCTAAGTCCCCACAGATCAGCTAAGCTCCAGGTTCTAATAATAATATTAATAATATTTTTCCTTCGATTTGGTATTTTTGGGGAATATATGTTTTTATAGCAGGTCTCAGTCCAGAAGAGTCAGATTGCCGGTGATCTGGAGGAGCGGAATTGACACGAGTCAGACAAGAGAAACACCGAGAACCTGTTGTAGAAGAATAAGACCCCACTAACCTCAAACTGCAGGGAACCAATCACACAAGAGTACCAGTGAGACTGATACTGCATATTACAGTACAGTAGCTCCGCCCACTCTCTGGTTTATGAAGCCTCACTAACTGCAACCGCTTCAGATTTCAGCATCATTTCCTTAAAGACACCCTGTGGTACAAACTGGGTACAAAGTATAGCTTATTAATGTGGTAATTTATCTTGATGCTAATGGACTTTTCTACAATACCAGCTGCATGTTGAATTACATAAATATGGTGGGATTTAAGGACAGTGCTCAGTTAATGCTGTAGAGAGAAAAAAAAAACACATTAACGCTTTCACCCCATGATAGTCTTGAGGCAGTCTCTCTACACAGTGCTAATTCTTACTCACTGCTTTGTTTGGTGATGAATTATGTTTGCCTGGCTTTCCCCACACACTCATTTTGAGAATATCCTGTGTACGAGAAGTATGCCTTAGTTCCAATTATTTAAAAAACACATAGTAATAATGGATTCCATTTGGGTAGCACCTTTTAATCTCAAAGTGCTTTACAGAGTAGGGGGGGAACTCACCTGGGAGGCACACAGCAGACATTTTGTGCCAGAATGCCCCCACACATGAGCTGAGGTGGAGAGGGTGGGATTGTAAAGCAGTCATAATGAGGAAGGCCAGAGAGCCAGACAGACAGCCCGGTTGGGAACTGGGTCAGGGACTTAAGGTTAAGGATCCTGGGTGTGAGTTGGGGGGGGGGGTCATGGAGCTTCTCTCTGCATTTAGGATCCTGATGTGGGGCCCGAGTGACGGTTCTGTCACACCCACCGGCCCAAACTACCTGCCTATTAGCCCAGAGAACCCCGCCAAGCACCTTGTACCTGATTGCCAGTGTTTCTGGCCGTCACTGGGGGACTGATCTACATGGTAATGAATGGAGATAATGGGTCACTTTGGGGACAATTCCCGCTGCTTCCTGTGCACTGACAACGAGAGGTCATTAACCTGCCGGACAAACAAACGAAATAACCATCTTAATCAACACAGCAGCCTGAATAAGGGACATCTCCTCTGGCCTAACAGGGCTGGGACCTGGCATTGTTCAGCTGGGACCCTGGTCATCACACCGGTCAGCTGTCATTCCACACAAACATCTTTTCCAAATACAATACTTTTTCTGAAAAAGGCAATACGCATAAGTAAGTGTTTCCAAGCAGCAAGGACACACCGCTTCAAGGCCCAAACACACCAGGTTCTGCCAGGTTTGTCCAGCCAAGCACTTTCCCTGCGTTTATGATACAAGCAGTGCTATATGCACAGCTTCAGGTTCTCTTAAAGAGCATCTTCAGTGTGAGTTTCTCTCAGAGTGAGGCAGTCTAATTCAGCTTCTCTCTATTTCTCTACTCAGAGTGAGTTTCTCTCCTCAGAGTGAGTTTCTCTCCCTCAGAGTGAGTTTCTCTCCTCAGAGTGAGTTTCTCTCCTCAGAGTGAGTTTCTCTCAGAGTGAGTTTCTCTTCTCAGAGTGAGTATGCTCAGGGCATTGGGGTGGATGACGCAGCCTTCAGACAGGGCTCAGTACAGTGCTATGCTTTGTGTACGTACTACATCTGTGGCCTGGCTTACCTCACAT
>CM056387.1:16363229-16388547 GCA_029718625.1 Synaphobranchus kaupii | reverse complement strand
AGTAAGTCATAGCTCAGAGTTAGAGTAAGTCATAGCTCAGAGGTAGAGTAAGTCATAGCTCAGAGGTAGAGTAAGACATAGCTCAGAGGTAGAGTAAGTCATAGCTCAGAGGTAGAGTAAGACATAGCTCAGAGTTAGAGTAAGTCATAGCTCAGAGGTAGAGTAAGTCATAGCTCAGAGGTAGAGTAAGACATAGCTCAGAGGTAGAGTAAGACATAGCTCAGAGGTAGAGTAAGACATAGCTCAGAGGTAGAGTAAGTCATAGCTCAGAGGTAGAGTATAGCTCAGAGTAGCTCAGAGGTAGAGTAAGTCATAGCTCAGAGGTAGAGTAAGTCATAGCTCAGAGGTAGAGTAAGTCATAGCTCAGAGGTAGAGTAAGACATAGCTCAGAGGTAGAGTAAGTCATAGCTCAGAGGTAGAGTAAGAAATAGCTCAGAGGTAGAGTAAGACATAGCTCAGAGGTAGAGTAAGACATAGCTCAGAGGTAGAGTAAGTCATAGCTCAGAGGTAGAGTAAGACATAGCTCAGAGGTAGAGTAAGACATAGCTCAGAGGTAGAGTAAGTCATAGCTCAGAGGTAGAGTAAGACATAGCTCAGAGGTAGAGTAAGTCATAGCTCAGAGGTAGAGTAAGACATAGCTCAGAGGTAGAGTAAGTCATATCTCAGAGGTAGAGTAAGACATAGCTCAGAGGTAGAGTAAGACATAGCTCAGAGGTAGAGTAAGTCATAGCTCAGAGGTAGAGTAAGTCATAGCTCAGAGGTAGAGTAAGTCATAGCTCAGAGGTAGAGTAAGTCATAGCTCAGAGGTAGAGTAAGTCATAGCTCAGAGGTAGAGTAAGTCATAGCTCAGAGGTAGAGTAAGACATAGCTCAGAGGTAGAGTAAGTCATAGCTCAGAGGTAGAGTAAGACATAGCTCAGAGGTAGAGTAAGACATAGCTCAGAGGTAGAGTAAGACATAGCTCAGAGGTAGAGTAAGTCATAGCTCAGAGGTAGAGTAAGACATAGCTCAGAGGTAGAGTAAGTCATAGCTCAGAGGTAGAGTAAGTCATAGCTCAGAGGTAGAGTAAGTCATAGCTCAGAGGTAGAGTAAGTCATAGCTCAGAGGTAGAGTAAGTCATAGCTCAGAGGTAGAGTAAGACATAGCTCAGAGGTAGAGTAAGTCATAGCTCAGAGGTAGAGTAAGACATAGCTCAGAGGTAGAGTAAGACATAGCTCAAAGGTAGAGTAAGTCATAGCTCAGAGGTAGAGTAAGACATAGCTCATAGGTAGAGTAAGACATAGCTCAGAGGTAGAGTAAGACATAGCTCAGAGGTAGAGTAAGACATAGCTCAGAGGTAGAGTAAGTCATAGCTCAGAGGTAGAGTAAGACATAGCTCAGAGGTAGAGTAAGTCATATCTCAGAGGTAGAGTAAGACATAGCTCAGAGGTAGAGTAAGACTTAGCTCAGAGGTAGAGACAGACTTAGATCAGAGGTAGAGACAGACTTAGCTCAGAGGTAGAGTAAGTCATAGCTCAGAGGTAGAGTAAGTCATAGCTCAGAGGTAGAGTAAGACATAGCTCAGAGGTAGAGTAAGACTTAGCTCAGAGGTAGAGACAGACTTAACTCAGAGGTAGAGTAAGACATAGCTCAGAGGTAGAGTAAGTCATAGCTCAGAGGTAGAGTAAGACATAGCTCAGAGGTAGAGTAAGACATAGCTCAGAGGTAGAGTAAGACATAGCTCAGAGGTACAGTAAGTCATAGCTCAGAGGTAGAGTAAGTCATAGCTCAGAGGTAGAGTAAGACATAACTCAGAGGTAGAGTAAGACATAGTTCAGAGGTAGAGTAAGTCATAGCTCAGAGGTAGAGTAAGACATAGCTCAGAGGTAGAGTAAGACATAGCTCAGAGGTAGAGTAAGTCATAGCTCAGAGGTAGAGTAAGTCATAGCTCAGAGGTAGAGTAAGTCATAGCTCAGAGGTAGAGTAAGACATAGCTCAGAGGTAGAGTAAGACATAGCTCAGAGGTAGAGTAAGTCATAGCTCAGAGGTAGAGTAAGACATAGCCCAGAGGTAGAGTAAGTCATAGCTCAGAGGTAGAGTAAGACATAGCTCAGAGGTAGAGTAAGACATAGCTCAGAGGTAGAGTAAGACATAGCTCAGAGGTAGAGTAAGTCATAGCTCAGAGGTAGAGACAGACTTAGCTCAGAGGTAGAGTAAGTCATAGCTCAGAGGTAGAGTAAGTCATAGCTCAGAGGTAGAGTAAGACATAGCTCAGAGGTAGAGTAAGACTTAGCTCAGAGGTAGAGACAGACTTAACTCAGAGGTAGAGTAAGACATAGCTCAGAGGTAGAGTAAGTCATAGCTCAGAGGTAGAGTAAGACATAGCTCAGAGGTAGAGTAAGACATAGCTCAGAGGTAGAGTAAGACATAGCTCAGAGGTAGAGTAAGTCATAGCTCAGAGGTAGAGTAAGTCATAGCTCAGAGGTAGAGTAAGACATAACTCAGAGGTAGAGTAAGTCATAGCTCAGAGGTAGAGTAAGTCATAGCTCAGAGGTAGAGTAAGACATAGCTCAGAGGTAGAGTAAGACATAGCTCAGAGGTAGAGTAAGTCATAGCTCAGAGGTAGAGTAAGTCATAGCTCAGAGGTAGAGTAAGACATAGCCCAGAGGTAGAGTAAGTCATAGCTCAGAGGTAGAGTAAGACATAGCTCAGAGGTAGAGTAAGTCATAGCTCAGAGGTAGAGTAAGTCATAGCTCAGAGGTAGCGTAAGACAGAGCTCAGAGGTAGAGTAAGACATAGCTCAGAGGTAGAGTAAGTCATAGCTCAGAGGTAGAGTAAGTCATAGCTCAGAGGTAGAGTAAGTCATAGCTCAGAGGTAGAGGAAGACATAGCTCAGAGGTAGAGGAAGACTTAGCTCAGAGGTAGAGTAAGACATAGCTCAGAGGTAGAGGAAGACATACATGTGGCTCAGGGATAAAGTAACACACAGCTCATTCAATGCCAGAGTGTTATTAGAATCCCTGCAGTGCCAAGCCAATATACATTTTTAGATTGATCCTGTCCATGTTCAATCCTCTAATAAAACACACTGTTTTACCTATTGAACAGAATTACATTACTCATTGGTGATGTGTAGTAATGAAAACAGTTTTCCATCAAAATCATCTCTTGCTTGAGAGATTTTAAGTTGGACGCAGTTGGACAGTTTGACAGCATCTGTTTTGACACACCGCAAGTGCTTCGAATTATTTGAATAGATGGATAAACAATAAACTGAACAAATACATATGTGACCTGCTCCATCAGTTGAGTAGCTTTTTGAGTCTCAGCTTTCTGGTGATACCAATATTATATTTCTACTCCAAATATTGAGCGAGATATGCTCATTTACATCATGACTGTCGCCAAACTGTGTTTTTTCTTTATTCAAATAAATCAGAGCTGTAGCGATTCGTCGAGGTTATTACAGAACGTTCATTCAGACATAACTCAACATTAATAGTCAGTCCACACTCTTGGACTATGTGCAGAATTCAGGCACGTCGTTCTGTTTGCACCTTGTGTTTTAAACTTGTCCGAGGCAGTTTTTTTTTTTGCTCAGAGGTAGAGTAAGACATAGCTCAGATTTAGAGTAATACACAGCTCAGAGGTACAGTAAGACATAGCTCAGAGGTAGCATACAAAAGGAAGAACAGATTTATAAGACAAGCACTGACACTGACCTAATATTTGCCAACAGTGAAGGGATGTTTTTCTATCAGATAGTTTTTGGGAAAGCCAGATAAGCTCCCCGTCTGTCAATCAATTCTCTGTAATGCTTCTTTTTAGTGAGCTATTTCGGGTGCAGCAATCTATGAAACACAGACTGGAAATGTTCCCATCACCTCTGAGGTACTGACGAGAAAGAACGGCCTCGTCAACTCCTCTGCTAAAGCCGTAGCTGGTACTCTCAGTATGTATGGGGGGGGTGAGACCCAGAGAACTGTGCTTCATCCCCGAACAGCTACATGTGCTCTCGCCCCTATACTCAGCCATCTCTTCTTTACCCTGTGACCCAGGTTAACTCTGACCCGATGTCGGTGAACTCTGACCTGATGATGTCGATGTGGCCGTTCTTGGCGGCGAGGTGCAGGGGGCTGGTCCCGTTGGGGTCGGTGGAGTCACTGGCTTTGGGCTCCAGCAGGGCGGCGCACATGTTACTACTGAGAAGAAGCTGCACCACCTGCAGGAGGAACACACACACACACACACACACACACACACACGCATACGCGCACACGCACACGCACACGCACACGCACACACACACACGCACACACACACACGCACACACACGCACACACACACACACACACACACATACACACACGCACACACAGATGTAGGAACTTGTAAGTAGCTCACTGTACAAAGTCTGCACCGCCCCCAACTTATCTTTTCCATATTTCCTGAACAGCACACAATGTACAGAAACACTCAGACTTACCCCAACTCTGCCAAATTCACAGGCCAGATCTAAGGGTGTTTTCCCAGCGATGTCCACGATGCAGGGGTTAGACTGGTGCTGTAGCAGCATCTCTGACTGCGGGGGACAGGCGGACATCAGTGTGCAGCCTGCACCGTGCACCAGCAATGATCCTGCTGGTTATTTTATAGATAATGTAGGGCTACTCCTAATGTGGCAGTGTTTGTGCTGCCTGGTCTGTGCTGCAGGGTCTGTGCTGCAAGGTCTGTGCTGCCTGCTCTGTGCTGCAGGGTCTGTGCTGCAGTCTTCTGCAGCAGTGTCTTTGTTGGGTCTGTGCTGCAGGGTCTGCGTTGCTATACTCTACCAGTTTAAATGATAACGCTGACTAGGCTGTGAGAAAGTCAGCGTACCGTTCAGCTTTATATAACATCCTTGTGTGAGATACTGAACACCTGGGTCTTACTGTGCCTGTAACGCCAGTCCTGTTTTAACAGAAATATATGCTGTCCTTGGCCTAGGACAGCCATGTCCAAATGAGAAGTGCTTGCTCTGGATCTGTGCGAGTAAGCACTCTCTTCTGCAATCGCACCCATAAAACAGCGCATATGTGCTGGTAAAGACAGACATCGTTCCGCAGTGTTCTCTCTCTCTCTTTCTCTCTCTCCCTCTCCCTTTCTCCCTCTCTCCCAAACTAACAGTCTTTCCGTGGATTTCTGGGAATAGTTTTTTGTACAAGATGAAGTGGGAGTGTTTTTTGAACATTTGCCTCGATTTAATCTGCACCACTTTTTAGTGAGAGCTCATTTACATCTTAATGAAGAGTGTGTTTGTGTGTGAGCTTGAGTGCGTGTGTTTGCGAGTATATTTATGTGTTGTGTATTTCTATGTATGTTTGGTGTGTATGTATGCGTGAGTGAGTGAGTGTGTGTGTGTGAGTGTGTGTGTGTGTGTGTGTGTGTGTGTGTGTGTGTGAGTCTGTGTGTGTTGTGCTGTGGTTATTATGGGTTATAATGCGACTCAAAGGCAGGTGTATGGGATGAGCTCCAGGGCTGCAGGGCGGAGAGAGGGCCTCTCACCACATCGTAGTGTCCATGCTGTGCGGACAGGTGCAGGGGAATCTGGCCCTCGTCCGATTGGCCGTTCACCGAAGAGCCGCACTTCAGCAGCAGCTTCATGGGCTCCGCCTTGCCCTGCCAGGCAGCGTAGTGCAGAGGCCGCATTCCTACGGCAAGAGAACAGGGACACGTCGGCCATGTCGCTACCAACAGCAGCACAGCGCCAATCTCCCACTGACACAAGCCTGGCCACTCCAATGCAATCCTGAAGCACGCCACGTGTCTCTAATGACTAAAACTCTTCTGTGTGGCTCAGCAGAAGTCAGGTCAGTAGTGGGGATAAGTGAATGATATTGGGGCATCAGTGGGGGTGAGTGAGTGATATTGGGAAAATAGTAGATGAGGGGGGTGAATAATGAGTGAGTGAGTGATATTTGCAGAGTATTGGGGGTGAGGGGTTGAGTGGGTGAGTGAGTGATATTGGGGCAGTACTGAGGGTGAGTGAGTGATATTGGGGCAGTACTGAGGGTGAGTGAGTGATATTGGGGCAGTACTGAGGGTGAGTGAGTGATATTGGGGCAGTACTGAGGGTGAGTGAGTGAGTGATATTGGGGCAGTACTGAGGGTGAGTGAGTGAGTGATATTGGGGCAGTACTGAGGGTGAGTGAGTGAGTGATATTGGGGCAGTACTGAGGGTGAGTGAGTGATATTGGGGCAGTACTGAGGGTGAGTGAGTGAGTGATATTGGGGCAGTACTGAGGGTGAGTGAGTGATATTGGGGCAGTACTGAGGGTGAGTGAGTGATATTGGGGCAGTACTGAGGGTGAGTGAGTGATATTGGGGCAGTACTGAGGGTGAGTGATATTGGGGCAGTACTGAGGGTGAGTGAGTGAGTGATATTGGGGCAGTACTGAGGGTGAGTGAGTGAGTGATATTGGGGCAGTACTGAGGGTGAGTGAGTGATATTGGGGCAGTACTGAGGGTGAGTGAGTGATATTGGGGCAGTACTGAGGGTGAGTGAGTGATATTGGGGCAGTAGAGAACGCTCACCCTTCTGGTCCCTGATATCCACTGTGGCCTGGGACTCCAGCAGCAGCGAGATGAGCTCCAGGTTCCCGTTCAGGGCGGCATGATGCAACGCAGCAAAGCTGCAGAGAGAAGAAGAGACAGCCAGTCAGAATCACAGACAGACAGACGGACGGCCGGCGTACAGGCACAGATCTGGATGTACAGCATGCACTCAAATCAGCCTCAGGCTGTGCGCTACCCCCAGCATCACACACACCACCAGGATCTGAGCCTTACGTACATAACTGTGCCTTATGCTGAAAGATATGTTAAAAATGTAGATTAACAAAGTTTTCTTTATGAGGGGGAAAAACCCATGATAAGTGTGTGGTTGGACAACTAAAGCAGTTTAGGTTAGTAATGACAAACAGACAAACCTTGGAGGGTTGTTTTCAAGAAGTTATTTAAGTTAGTTATCCTTCCAAAATGACTCCTCAAACAATTGAAATGAGTTTTAGAGCCACACAAGATGTTCTTGGTTGCAGCGTTATAGAGTAACTGCAAGGGTAAAGCATCGCTGCGCCCCCCTCTCTCACAGTAGGGAGCCCCCCGGGGGTGATGTGTGGGCGTCTCTGGCCCCTGAGCCCTGATCCCGTGGATGGAATCTACGCTCTGGAGCGGAGCGAGACAGAGCTGCCAGATACCATCCCACACAGACGTGTCATAAATACCGGCCCTGACGGCTCGGCGTCTCGCAGAGCGTCGCTAACGATGATAGCGGCTGTAACCTTGAATTATGGGCCGACATGAACGATTTTCCGCAAACTGATCATTGAGGGGGGCGCCGGCGTTGACTGCTGATTGGACGGGGCTGGGCTGGGCTGGACAAGGCTCTGTGGTCTCTGCGCCTCTCGTAAACAGTCAAATGATACTGCGCTCGGACCTGATTGGTGATTAATGAAGTAATGGATCAAGAAAAAAAAGATTCCTCACACACACACACACACACACGCACATACATGTAGGCACGCACACACACACATGCACATACACGTAGGCACGCACGCACACATACACACACATGTAGGCACACACGGAGACACACACACACACACACACACACACACACACTTGCACGCAGGTATGCGCGAGTGATTCAATTATATCACAGTGGAACCCCGTTATAACACGATAGTTGGGGTCCATGAATTGCCATCACGTTAAAAGCCGGTCGTTATGACGGCACACATGGACACACACACAAACACACACATGCACATACACATTAGAAATCTGTGTCTAATGCTAAAACCGGCACAACAACTTAATATCGGTATTCGTTCAGATCACGCTCGCACAAACCACTGGCATAGCGGCGCTGTGTAAAGTGATTCATCTGCTGCGACTGTCTTTTTCCGTTGTAAGCTGGCCTCCTTTTTCCAACCCCGAAGGGTGGACTCACTTATGCCCAAGTCACGAGCCAACAGCATTTGTTGCTTTCCTTGTTTTATCTGATCTAGTGCTTACAGTTTGTCTTTAACACTAAAGGTTTTTTTTTGGTTTCCTTCCAGCTTTTGCTTCCATTTTCAAGAGAAACCAACCCCCCCCCTCCCAGAGAACAGCACTGCCGAACGAGCGCACGCCAGCCCTCTCTCCCCGCTCGCCAATTTTCTGAAGGAATTTGACTGAACCCTCGCATGAGTGGGAGGGGGCGATTGGCTGGGGCACAGGGGTCTGACCTAATTTCATTAACGAGGGACCCTAACCCCTCCCCCCCCCCCCCTACCCAAGGTCTCCCCTGGGGAGACAGTTCGGTGGTTCAGTCGCTCGGCCTTCTCCGATTAGGCACGCAGGATTGGTCCCTCAGCGCTGTCATGGCCGTAGCCGCGGGACACGCCAGTCCAAGGCCTCAGCCAGCGGGATGAAAATCGGAGGTGACGTCCAATCAGCTCTCACATGAATAATCGCCACCAATTGGAGGCCCCCTTTCCCCGCGTCCACCCTGTGCGCCACCCCTCCACTGGGCCCACCGGGTCCTTAGATTCTTCAATGAATGGAGAAGGTCAGCTCTGTGCCTGAACGATCAGCTCCTCAGGCTGGTATGAAATACTCTGCAGGGGGGGGGGAGTGGGGAGAAACAGGTGTGCGTTTACCTGGGTGGCGAATAATTCATCAACACCAAGAGGCAGCTGGGAATGGTCATTATGTGAAACTACCGTTCAAGATATCTGCACAAAAATGGTTCCACAGAACTTGAAGACTCTGAATGGCAATTAACTTTACCCTGACAATGAGCATCCAAATATACGGGGGGGGGCTGACATTTCTTGACTGACAGCTGTCATAAAGTTTGAAAAAAAACATTTTTAATCAAAAAGCACGTGAAATTGTTACTCAGAATGTGACAAAATGTCATAGTGGAGCATTCAATACACTGTAGAGTTACACAACACCACATTAGCACTAAATGTCAGACTCCAGTAAGCAGCCTATCAGTCATTACTGAATATAATGGATGATTCATGATTAGGCCTAGTCCTCATTACTAGAAGAGTGAGTGAGCAGTGTGTGTGTATGAGTGTGTGTGCATAGTTGTGTGTACGTGTGAGAGCATGTATGTGTGTGTGTGTTTATTTGTGTGTGTGGGAGTGTGTATGTGTGTGTGCTTGTGAGTGTGTATGTGCGTGTTGTCTGGTGTTGCCTCTGTCCAGCTCTACAGTTCTCGTCCGCTCTGATTGGCTGTTCCGAGAAGCCTCAGCCAGCAGCATCCATCCTGGGCTCTATATTTGTAATTAGAACTGCGGCGTCGTGGATCAGCTGGGAGGTGAAGCTTGTTACCGTGGCGCTGGAAATGCGACTCGGCCAAAATGCCAGGTTCAAACCACATCGCAGTCGTCCCTCCTGCGTGCCTCATGTCACCTTTCCAGTGCATCGCTCAGACCTCCCAGAGAATTTTAATGGAACCGGAACACTGCTGGTGCTGCCCCAGCCATAAATCACATCTCAGCGCACTTATCGCGCCCTGCTTCGAAACGTGCCGCGGCCCAAACAGAAAGCAGATTTCATTTCCGCCAGGATATCACATCGGCACGGCCGCCGAGAGTGCGCTGCACACACAGGGGACTGCGTTTCTAGAACAGGGAATGGGAAGAGCCACAGGTGAGCATCGGGCTTGTCGGGTAGCCCAGGTGATTTACCGTCCCGTGGCGGTTTTAGAATCAGGAGAGTTAACCCCAGTGTTGTCGTGCCTAAAATGGCTATCATGTCCAACCTACTGACTACATCCAGCCACACACTAATCTCCTTACAGCTGATTGGCTGCCCAGCTGGTCTCTGATTGGATGCTCAGCGGGCTCCTGGCAGTCTGTTAACACAGACCTGTCCAGGTTGTCACTAGAAAAAATCAATGCGCTGCTCAGCTGGCCTTCCTTTAACATACATTATTCAGATAGACTCCACAGAACAAGCTGCCTGCAGTTGGTGTTAAGATGAGAACACACGCAGGGCACCTCTGCATGGACGTTACAACATCAAAACTATGTACACATCACATGAGTCTTTGGTAATAAACAGTGTGAAGGAGAAGTCCTGTCTTGGTGTATACCCAATGCCCCACTGCAAAAGTAATTAATCGCCAGCTTGCAAACGCTGTCTGAAAAAAGCGACGTATCAAATATTCATATTGTTATCGGTAAAAAATGAGTCACATACAACACCTCACAAAGACAAGCTGCTTTAGAAGTAAAGGGTGCAGAGAGCATTAATACCGGCCGTAAGTAGGCATAGAGCGAAATACACACACAGCGAAATGTAACGGCCTCAGGTATTCAAATATCTCCTTCTGGAAAATAAACTGGCAAAGCGCTCACTGTAACCATGGCAGCATCCCTTACAATAAACACCTACAAGTCAGGGCCTAACTTCCTACAGTAAACCTTCCTTGACCTACAGAACATTGTATGAGGGAATCCAGACTGTGCAAGGAAATCATCAGGTCAGCTACCGATTGGGTGCCAAATACCGCAGACCGCCCCCTTTTCATGAAATGTTTCTCCATCGATGCCTCGGTTAATGTGTAAATTTAATTGGCGGTCAAGACGACAAACCAAGAAGACCTGAATAGACTTAAGAATATAGCTTCACTGTGATTCTCCCATATAATGTCACTAAATTATTTATATGAACTGATTATCTTCCTTCTCTCATTGTACCTTATAGACTCACTAATCAGTCTATAACAAAGTATGTAGCCTCACTCTGCCTTTATTATAACTCATCGGAAGATACAAATCTACTGAAATTTTATGAATTTCACGTCTTAAAACTGCTTTTTTTTTGCCACCTTATCTACTTGTGCAGTGTGAGACGTACTTGTTCTAAATGTTTACATGGTAATTCCATGCAGGATTCTTGTTTATAATATGGGGATATAAGGACCGTCGGATGTTACTGAGATCAGTAACGTCATGCAGGGCCGCAGAAAGCAGCTGCAGAGCAACAATAAGGAAACCGCTGATATGCAGCAAGAGCTGTTTCTGTTTCACATCGTGAAAATACAATAATAAAATAATAATAATACACAATAAAAAAAAGAAATTGTAACTGCTATTATATCATAGGTCAATATGGTACCTGTGTCAGGGAACAGAAACTTACTGCAAAGCAGCCAGTACTTTTTCCAACAGTTCTTATATGATATTTTTGTCCTTATCAAATGAATCGAATGTGTGTCCAGAGCCCAAACGTTGCTGACTTGGCACATATCGCTGATCTGAGCCACACAGCCCTGCCGGGGGACTCATGCACAGCTTCTTGTCCCAGTTTGTAGCAGTGGCCTGTTTCTCACTGATAATGAGAGACACTGGAAGCTTCTGGAATGTGGGATAGATCCTGTATCAGCTACAAACACATCCTATGATACAGCACTAGACTAGGTACTGTATATGGTACACTCACACACACACACACACACACACACACACACACTTACGCACTCACTCTCACACACACACACACACACACACACACACACACACACACACACACACACACACACACACACACACACACACACACACACACACACACACGCACACTAGCTCACACAGACACACACACACACTCATGCACACACAGAGCTATAACAAGCTATTAAAACCATCTCATCAGTTACAGTTCCATGAGTGATGTGACCAGTGCAGTGAATTGGTGCAGATTGCTCTCGGCTCCTAAGTCCCACAGATCAGCTAAGCTCCAGGTTCTAATAATAATATTAATAATATTTTCCTTCGATTTGGTATTTTTGGGGAATATATGTTTTTATAGCAGGTCTCAGTCCAGAAGAGTCAGATTGCCGGTGATCTGGAGGAGCGGAATTGACACGAGTCAGACAAGAGAACACCGAGAACCTGTTGTAGAAGAATAAGACCCCACTAACCTCAAACTGCAGGGACCAATCACACAAGAGTACCAGTGAGACTGATACTGCATATTACAGTACAGTAGCTCCGCCCACTCTCTGGTTTATGAAGCCTCACTAACTGCAACCGCTTCAGATTTCAGCATCATTTCCTTAAAGACACCCTGTGGTACAAACTGGGTACAAAGTATAGCTTATTAATGTGGTAATTTATCTTGATGCTAATGGACTTTCTACAATACCAGCTGCATGTTGAATTACATATATATGGTGGGATTTAAGGACAGTGCTCAGTTAATGCTGTAGAGAGAAAAAAAAACACATTAACGCTTTCACCCCATGATAGTCTTGAGGCAGTCTCTCTACACAGTGCTAATTCTTACTCACTGCTTTGTTTGGTGATGAATTATGTTTGCCTGGCTTTCCCACACACTCATTTTGAGAATATCCTGTGTACGAGAAGTATGCCTTAGTTCCAATTATTTAAAAACACATAGTAATAATGGATTCCATTTGGGTAGCACCTTTTATCTCAAAGTGCTTTACAGAGTAGGGGGGGAACTCACCTGGGAGGCACACAGCAGACATTTTGTGCCAGAATGCCCCCACACATGAGCTGAGGTGGAGAGGGTGGGATTGTAAAGCAGTCATAATGAGGAAGGCCAGAGAGCCAGACAGACAGCCCGGTTGGGAACTGGGTCAGGACTTAAGGTTAAGGATCCTGGGTGTGAGTTGGGGGGGGGGGGGGGGGGGGGGGGGTCATGGAGCTTCTCTCTGCATTTAGCATCCTGATGTGGGGCCCGAGTGACGGTTCTGTCACACCACCGGCCCAACTACCTGCCTATTAGCCCAGAGAACCCGCCAAGCACCTTGTACCTGATTGCCAGTGTTTCTGGCCGTCACTGGGGACTGATCTACATGTTAATGAATGGAGATAATGGGTCACTTTGGGGACAATTCCCGCTGCTTCCTGTGCACTGACAACGAGAGGTCATTAACCTGCCGGACAAACAAACGAAATAACCATCTTAATCAACACAGCAGCCTGAATAAGGGACATCTCTCTGGCCTAACAGGGCTGGGACCTGGCATTGTTCAGCTGGGACCTGGTCATCAACTCACCGGTCAGCTGTCATTCCACACAAACATCTTTTCCAAATGCAATACTTTTTCTGAAAAAGGCAATACGCATAAGTAAGTGTTTCCAAGCAGCAAGGACACACTGCCCAAGGCCCAAACATACCAGGTTCTGCCAGGTTTGTCCAGCCAAGCACTTTCCCTGCGTTTATGATACAAGCAGTGCTATATGCACAGCTTCAGGTTCTCTTAAACAGCATCTTCAGTGTGAGTTTCTCTCTCAGAGTGAGTTTCTCTCCTCAGAGTGAGTTTCTCTCCTCAGAGTGAGTTTCTCTTCTCAGAGTGAGTTTCTCTCCTCAGAGTGAGTATGCTCAGGCATTGGGGTGGATGACGCAGCCTTCAGACGGGGCTCAGTACAGTGCTATGCTTTGTGTACGTACTACATCTGTGGCCTGGCTTACCTCACATGATCTCTCAGCATCATGAGCGTGTGACAATACAGTAGTGCGTCATATGACCTCGCTGCTGCTCCTCTCTTTAATGAATGCTACTGGTGTCGCAGGGGTAAGCGCTGGAAACGCCGAACGCCCCCACGTGGCAATAAAAACCCAGCAGCCCCAACCTGCACCTGCAACCCTCTCTTTAGGAGGGAGACCTGTGACATTTGCGGTTGTGGGTTTTACGTCTGATGTCTGAGAGATGTTGGTTTTAATGTCAGCCGCTACCCCTTCCTCCCTGACTCAACTCTCTGTGACAGCACAGCTCTAATGAAGGCCAGGGTGCATTACATTACGGCAAAAGCGCATTAAAAATGCGAGACGCAGCGCTTGCGCCCCTTCAACATCGCTAACGGCAGCCCCCACTGTCCAGCTGCATGTCAGTGCAGGGCGACACCTCGCATAAACCCGCCGCCTTGCACAATCATTCATTCCACCTCGTTCAGCCCTTAATGATGCGGCGATAAAACTAGCACTCTGAACATGTTTAATCTAATACACCGTTTATATTAATGAGGACTGCTCAATGAAGGAGACTGAGAGAGAGAGGGAGGTAGGGAAGGGGAGAGAGAGAGGGAGGGAGATACAGCGGGTAGCATCAGAGGAAAGGAGAGTGGAAGAGATGGAGAGAGATAAAGAATAGAAAGTGAAAAAGAGGGAGAAGAAGAAATTAAAGAATATCTGACTGAAAAAGAGCATATGAGAGGAAATAACATGGAAGGGCATGAATAGTGAGGTGGTGTGGGAGCCTCTGATCACCCACACACGCGCACGCACACAGACACGCAGGCACACACACGCACAAATGCATGCATGCAGGCACACACACATACCCACACACAGACACACGCACACACACACACACACACACACACACACAGACACACACGCACGCACACAGACACGCAGGCACACAGACACGCACAAATGCATGCATGCAGGCACACACACATACCCACACACAGACACACGCACACACACACACACACACACACACACACACACACACACACAGACACACACGCACGCACACACACATGCACACGCACACACACACACACACACACACACACACACACACACACACACACACATACCCACACACACACACACACACACAATCACACACACACGCGCACGCACACAGACACGCAGGCACACACACACGCACAAATGCATGCACGCAGGCACACACACATACCCACACACACAGACACACACACAGACACACACGCACGCACACACACATGCGCGCACACACACACGCACGCACGCACGCACGCACGCACGCACGCACACACACACACACACACACACAGAGCATCTCACCCATCTATGTCCTGGAAGTTGACATTGACCTTCTTGGCGGAACCCAGCAGCTCTGAAAGAGACAGAAGGAAAGGTTAATGGAGCCGGAACAAAAACAAACCTAAAACTGATACACATTTATAATCACCATAAAATGATGTAATTAGTCCGTATATAACAGGAGATAAAACCATGTGGAGAATAAAGTGAGTGGGGCCTGAGCGGAGAGAGATAGAAAGAGAGAGAGATCTGCCCCTCTCCCAGCCGGCTGTGCTCACAGTGACCACACCCCTTTCCCTGCAGCCCGTGCTCACAGTGATCACACTCCTCTCCCAGCAGTCCATGCTCACAGTGACCACACCCCTCCCCCAGCAGGCTGTGCTCACAGTGACCACACCCTCCCCCAGCAGGCTGTGCTCACAGTGACCACGCCCATCCCCCAGCAGGCTGTTCTCACAGTGACCACACCCTCCCCCAGCAGGCTGTGCTCACAGTGACCACGCCCTCCCCCAGCAGGCTGTGCTCACAGTGACCACGCCCATCCCCCAGCAGGCTGTGCTCACAGTGACCACACCCTCCCCCAGCAGGCTGTGCTCACAGTGACCACGCCCATCCCCCAGCAGGCTGTGCTCACAGTCACAGGGCCTGGATCGACCAAGGGGCCAGCTTTCGGCTATCAACTTCAGCCCCGGATATAATGTTTCCCTCTGCTGATATCTATCTATAATTTGTGCTCAAAAGGCCAGTTTCATTGTCACATTGGGCTCCATTAATTTTTGACAGCAAAAAAATAAATACTTCCACTCATATATTGATGTTAACTCTGAGCATTAAAAATTCTTAAAAAATTTGTTATTATTTTTCTGTGGTAAAATATTTTTTTCTTACCACACAAAGATATAAACTTTTAAATGATTATATTATTATTTATTTTGGCCTAATTTTTTCACGCTAGTCGGCAACCAATTACATACTCGTAAGGCTTTGACGTAGGCGTCTCCATGTCACTTTGTGCACCGTTCTTGTCGTACACACGACTCCAAGGACACAACTGTGCATGTGAGATGAGCGCAAAATTAAAACTGCCTGGTTCTAATGTATTCCCCATAGGTTTCTATTGGCATCGCTGTCTCTACATATTACATACGCTAAGGGATCGACCTGCAAACACCCGGTATATCTGAGACTCATAATAACAAATCCGCCGATCGAACCACAACTCCAATATAGAACCGCAGGAGGTTCACAGCACATTCCTGTGTTGTCTGCAGTCTCATAGTGCTGGGAACGATGGTCGACAGGCTGATTGCTGTCCTTTGGGTTATTTTCAGTCAGGCTTGAAAGCACGGCTATAACCGAATCACCACCAGCACAAAGACAGAACAAAGATGAGTCTAAAGCCATTCATCTGCAGCAGACACCTCGGGAGGAACAAGGCTGAAGAAAGAGATAAACATTCATCCTCAATGCATCACTCTCTAATTTAATCCCTGTTGCTCTGACACGGGGACAATAACACAAAAACACAACGTCAAAGAGACCGGCTCGTAACTGCTGCATATCAAACAAAGCAGATGCATACATTATGTTGTCAATGACAGAACACAAGTTGAGGAAATGTATGCGCTATGCTAGCTATAACCTAGGTATGTCTCTCGTGTTCGTGTTTGTTAATTTGAATGTATTTTGTTGTGTCTTTTCATGCGCTGTGTGTCTGTTGTGGTGCGGGGAGGCAGGCTGGAGATTTTTTGGGGCACTCCTGCCTCTTGTTTTGATGATATTGGCGAATTGTCTCGCCGGGATAATTTTGTTTGTGGTTGTCACCATGGAGACACATTCGCAACATATGCTCGGGAATGTCCGTTGGATCTGCAGCAGCAAAGTTTACCATCGCTCTTCACCGGAGTTGAAGATGTCGGGACTGATCAGAGAGTGCAGGCAGTCTTCAAAGGGCAACCATGGAAGGGAAGGAGAAGATGGTGCGGGAGAGGAGTGAGGCGACGAGTGTGAAAGCTGATGCAGTTTGTTTCAACAGTACAGAGACCGCAACACTGAGTGTATGGAGGAAAGTCGTGGAGGCGGAGTTTGTGTGTTGGACTGCTAAATGACACTGGACATCTCGGAACAGCGGGGGCTATTTTTAATCATGGCCGTATTCCAATTTAATTCACTTCATTTGATATTGTATGTCTTTATTTGGTGTGTTTGTTTGTGTGCTGTGGGTTTGCCCCACTGTCTATGTCTTTTTTGTTGTTGCTGGTATATAAATAAAAGTTATTCTATTCTATAAGTAAATGGCGGTGACACAGTCTTCATAGGCATGGTTCTAATGTCGCTGGCTCAGACTCTCTGAGGAAGCACAGCTCTAATGTGGCTCAGACTCGCTGAGGAAGCACGGCTCTAATGTGGCTCAGATTCACTGAGGAAGCATGGCTCTAATGTGGCTCAGACTCTCTGAGGAAGCACGGCTCTACTGTGGCTAAGATTCTCTGAGGAAGCATGGCTCTAATGTGGCTAAGATTCTCTGAGGAAGCATGGCTCTAATGTGGCTAAGATTCTCTGAGGAACCATGGCTCTAATGTGGCTCAGACTCACTGAGGAAGCATGGCTCTAATGTGGCTCAGACTCACTGAGGAAGCATGGCTCCAATGTGGCTCAGACTCACTGAGGAAGCATGGCTCTAGTGTGGCTCAAACTCACTGAGGAAGCATGGCTCTAATGTGGCTCAGACTCGCTGAGGAAGCATGGCTCTAATGTGGTTCAGACTCGCTTAGGAAGCATGGCTCTAATGTGGCTGAGACTCACTGAGGAAGCATGGCTCTAATGTGGCTCAAACTCACTGAGGAAGCATGGCTCTAATGTGGCTCAGACTTGCTTAGGAAGCATGGCTCTAATGTGGCTCAAACTCACTGAGGAAGCATGGCTCTAATGTGGCTCAGACTCGCTGAGGAAGCATGACTCTAATGTGGCTCAGACTCTCTGAGGAAGCATGGCTCTAATGTGGCTCAGACTCGCTGAGGAAGCATGGCTCTAATGTGGCTCAGACTCGCTGAGGAAGCATGGCTCTAATGTGGCTCAGACTCGTTGAGGAAGCATGGCTCTAATGTGGTTCAGACTCGCTGAGGAAGCATGGCTCTAATGGGGCTCAGAATCGCTGAGGAAGCATGGCTCTAATGTGGCTCAAACTCACTGAGGAAGCATGGCTCTAATGTGGCTCAGACTCGCTGAGGAAGCATGGCTCTAATCTGGCTTCCAGTGTCAGAATGCATTTGGTATTACAACCGCATCTGCTTTCACTGGCCCTCCTGTATATGTGCAGGAGGGGGGTGAGAAAATGCCCAACCATGTGACTGGGGAGGAAGACGTGTTCTGAGCACCAAGCTGTTTCTGCAGCAGCCCCAGAACCAGGCCAGAGCAGAGTGGAGAGGGACTGCACTATTTATTCACTTAACAGAGGGCTTACAGATATTCTATTAAGACCAAAGCTACAGGCACAACGTCAGAGTTCCTTCCAGAATGTGAGCCTGCAGCATTCCCCCCCCCCCCCCCCCCCACCCCCTTTCCCTGGTGGAACGCTGGGATTTCTGACTCAGACTGAATCTCTCTGACCAGAGCTGAGTGGAACCATTGTTCCTCCGCCCCGCCCCAGTGTGAGCCTCACTACTGTCCCAGCTGGGACTCACAGCACTCAAGGAACATCGGGAAAACTTGGGCAGATGTCCCCAGTACCTACTTCTGTCCCATGTCCTGGCTGTCCCTTTAAAGTTGTATTAAAGTCATAAATCACATTACAGGGCAACCACATAATAATAATAATATTTTATATGATGTATATGTTGTACATTATATGGGTATAAATATACTGTACGTAACCTTTCACTTCATATTTAATTATTTACTCAGCATCAGTAAAGACTCAGCATGTGCTTAGCAGTAAATGCATTTTAACATGTATAACTTGAGGGATGTCCAGATGATCAGCAGTTTTGTGTACTGTATTCGAGAGTTAACTGCAGTTTGAAATGAATTTTCTGAGGAGGCCTGTCAGTATATTAAAAAACTAAGCCCTGGAAAAAACTAAGCCCTTTTCAGTTTGACACACCAAGCACATTACCACCTTAACGGCCCTTACAGGGATTTATTAAAGCCTCTTATATCCACCCAGACACATTCCCTGGGTTTTACCCTCCAGAAACTACCACCATTATGCAGCACTTATTACATACAACATAAACGGGTAGCATATGCGTGATATATTATTTATTGTGATTATTATTGTGTATTTATCTCTACTGACAGGACTCTGTGGATGAGTTTCTTGTATACCGTGTGCGAACAGTCCCCTCTTTTCAAGAGAGGAACTCCACAGACCCATTTTGGGATTACAGACAGAAAAAGATAATATCAAAAGATAATATAATATTCATGCTGCCCAACTCTAGCTCCGCCTCATAAAAAAAATTATGCTCCACACTTTCTCCAACTAATACATGACACGATGCAAAAATACTGGGTGCAAAACTGCCAATTGAAATCGTGCAAATAGCAGGGCCCGGCCCACTGGCGAGCCCTCCCTCGGAGTTGTGATGCAGTTTGGTTCAGGGGGAGACCAGTGTTATTATAACGCTGGAGGCACAGCTCAGTTACTAAGCAGGTAACCTAAGTCTATGAAACACGGAACGTATTAGGCCGCTACATTGATCCCAGCAGGAAGCGGCTGCTCGGCAAGAGGAGGCCGGTCGGCCTGCACCTGGCTCACTGATACAGTAAATTCAGCGGTAAATCCCACGTTCGGGAGTTTCCATGTTCCTGACAGCGCGGTGAGTGTAAAGGGCCTTGGCCTCAGCCGTACTGCGGCATGATGGGGGGGTGGGGGGCGGGGGGGGTTTGGGTCGGGGCGGGAGGAACGCTTGTGGAAAAATAATCACGTGGGGCTCCACCCAGGAGAGCCAGGATGGAGAGAGAGAGAGAGAGATGAGAAAGAACAAGTGCACACAGGAAGAAAGGAGAGAAAGAAATAAACGAGAACCAAACTGCCCACTGAAGGCCAAACTGCAGGCCCACCGCTGGCCCACTGAAGGCCAAACTGCAGGTCCACCGCTGGCCCACTGAAGGCCAAACTGCAGGTCCACCGCTGGCCTACCACTGGCCCACTGAAGGCCAAACTGCAGGTCCTAGCTGTCTCTGTTCATGCCCTGTTGTGTGGAAAGAGAGAATCTCAGAGCTGAGACACTAAATACATCAGGGCGGTTGGGATGGCAGAGTAAGAGCCCTTCCTCACTGACAGGGTGCTGCTGCTGTACTCAACTGGGCCGATGCTCAGCGTCTCCGCGCTCTGCTCCTGACAGCGCCTGATCTCCCCGACCTCAGCTCACCTGCCCGACTGGTGTGGGACCAGGTTCGGCTCCCCGCTGACTCTGTAGAGAGCTCAATTTCCCATGAGCCCTCACGTGCCTACAGCACGGAGCCTTCTGCATGGCCTCCGCATTCAGGAGGGGTGTGCGCGCATCCACACTCGCATCCACACTCGCATACACACACACACACACACACACACACACACACACAGAAACACACACATACTGTACACATATACAGAAACACACACACACACACGCACACACACACACACAGTTTCTACAGAAAGTGTGTGCGCAGGTTCACTATGTGGGTGGTAATAAAACACCTTGGAGGGTTGGTGTGCACTTCCTTTTAGCACTTTTTAGTGCACGGTATCCATACAAATAATTTCTCGAATTTAGTGCACAAATGTGTCTTGGTTTGCATTTGCTCTGATTTTCAGTCTCTGTCACTGAAATATGATGCAAAGGGCGTCCCCTGTGGAACAAACGTTTTGGGCTGAAAATACAGGCTGTCCCGGCTAATATGGGACCGTCGGTAACCCTGTTCCAGCTCACTCACACTGCAGGCCCCTGTACAGCAACCATCCCCCTCCCCAACCAGAGCCAGTGGAGAGAGAACTGTACCAAGAAGGTTGCAGGTTCTAATTACAGGTTTACTCGAAGATTCAGCAGAGATATCTATGCCGTTTACTGTAACTGAATCTTATTGAACTCTCTTTGTGGAAGATATTATTCCACACCCTTTTACTGCCAAATATCCCTGAGGGACAGGCTTCTGAAGAAAAACTGCTTCTGCAACAGGCGTTAATCTACATGTGGAGCCTAAGCTTTCTCAGAGATCTCCATGACGACACAGTGCAACGCCTGTCCTGTCTGTAGTATAAACCCTTTTACACTGCACAGTCTGTAGTATAAACCCTTTTACACTGCGCAGTCTGTAGTATAAACCCTTTTACACTGCGCAGTCTGTATTATAAACCCTTTTACACTGCAGTCTGTAGTATAAACCCTTTTACACTGTGCAGTCTGTAGTATAAACCCTTTTACACTGCGCAGTGTGTAGTATAAACCCTTTTACACTGCGCAGTCTGTAGTATAAACCCTTTTACACTGCGCAGTCTGTAGTATAAACCCTTTTCCACTGTGCAGTCTGTAGTATAAACCCTTTTACACTGCGCAGTTTGTAGTATAAACCCTTTTACACTGCAGTCTGTAGTATAAACCCTTTTACACTGCGCAGTCTGTAGTATAAACCATTTTCCACTGTGCAGTCTGTATTATAAACCCTTTTCCACTGTGCAGTCTGTAGTATAAACCCTTTTCCACTGTGCAGTCTGTAGTATAAACCCTTTTACACTGCGCAGTCTGTAGTATAAACCATTTTACACTGCGCAGTGTGTAGTATAAACCCTTTTACACTGCGCAGTCTGTAGTATAAACCCTTTTACACTGCGCAGTCTGTAGTATAAACCCTTTTCCACTGTGCAGTCTGTAGTATAAACCCTTTTACACTGCGCAGTTTGTAGTATAAACCCTTTTACACTGCAGTCTGTAGTATAAACCCTTTTACACTGCGCAGTCTGTAGTATAAACCCTTTTCCACTGTGCAGTCTGTAGTATAAACCCTTTTACACTGCGCAGTTTGTAGTATAAACCCTTTTACACTGCAGTCTGTAGTATAAACCCTTTTACACTGCGCAGTCTGTAGTATAAACCCTTTTACACTGCGCAGTCTGTAGTATAAACCTTTTTACACTGCGCAGTCTGTAGTATAAACCCTTTTACACTGCGCAGTCTGCAGTAAAAACCCTTTTACACTGCGCAGTCTGTAGTATAAACCCTTTTACACTGCACAGTCTGTAAAGGATCTCTGGATCGGTTTCCCTCTTTTCATGGATGCTGGCTCAAATATTCTGTCATCTCAGTTTTTTGGCAAAGCGAGAACCAGAGAAGCCGTATGGGCACATTGGAGGCCAGGCCACATGCAGGCAGAGAAGATGCATGGTAACAAATGTGATCGCCGTGGAAACGCCATTGCTATGGTTATGCTGTTTTCATGCACTGCACCCTGCTGGGCTTCCCGTTCACCTGAAATGGCCCACGCCCGCCGCCCCATGCAGTCACGCGCTCCGGGTCTCCTCCCCTACGGCCCACGCCCGCCACCCCATGCAGTCACGCGCTCCGGGTCTCCTCCCCTACGGCCCACGCCCGCCGCCCCATGCAGTCACGCGCTCCGGGTCTCCTCCCCTACGGCCCACGCCCGCCACCCCATGCAGTCACGCGCTCCGGGTCTCCTCCCCTACGGCCCACGCCCGCCGCCCCATGCAGTCACGCGCTCCGGGTCTCCTCCCCTACGGCCCACGCCCGCCGCCCCATGCAGTCACGCGCTCTGGGTCTCCTCCCCTTCTCTTTGCTGCGTTCTGTGGCTCCTCACCTCAGGAGCAGGGAGCCGCAGTGGGGAAGGGGGTCCCCCAAACGCAATATTTCAGCAGCAGCGGCGGTAACGGCTATAGCAGCAGTGCAGTAGCGGTGTAGTGACGTAGCCTCTAATCTCACTCTCAGAGTCCCTTCAGCTGCTGGAGGGGTGTGTGTGGGGGGGGGGGGGGGGGGGGGGGGGGGGTGTTGCTAGGCAACGAGCATCCTCCTGCTCATCCTACACGCACAGTACCAACATACAGTACACACACAAACACAACGACTGTACGCACACACTGTACCGACAAGCACTGTGCAAACACACACACTGCACACACACAGTACACATGCAGTACACACACAAACACAAGGACTGTACACACACACAAACACAACGACTGTACGCACACACTGTACCCACAAGCACTGTACAAACACACACACTGCACACACACAGCACACACGCTGTACACATGCAGTATACACAAAAACATTGTTCACACAATATACACATACACACAAACTGTACACAAACACACTATACACAGTTGCACACATCATCTCCGGTCTTTGGGAACACGCATAATTTGGAGCATAAGGCATCACTATGGAGATGGCGGGGGCAGACTGAGCGTGTGCGAATGCGTTTGAGAGACACAGACTACCCACTGCGATGGGGGGAGTCTGTGCTTCTTATTCAAACTGCCTGCTCTCCACAGGTGAGGCTGTGACAGCTGATCCCAGATCAGTATGAGATAAGTGCACAAATACAGCAGGTGCACATGAGCTGTGACAGCTGATCCCGGATCAGTATGAGATAAGCGCAGGAATACAGCAGGTGCATACGAGCTGTGACAGCTGATCCCGGATCAGTATGAGATAAGCGCACAAATACAGCAGGTGCATATGAGCTGTGACAGCTGATCCCGGATCAGTATGAGATAAGCGCACGAATACAGCAGGTGCATATGCGCTGTGACAGCTGATCCCGGATCAGTATGAGATAAGCGCAGGAATACAGCAGGTGCATACGAGCTGTGACAGCTGATCCCAGATCAGTATGAGATAAGCGCACCAATACAGCAGGTGCATACGAGCTGTGCTTCACACTGCATTGCTATAACCCACCAGTGGCCAGCTGCAATAAGAGCAAACCCACACATACTGCAGACCCACAGTCCCCTCTGGAACAGCGATACGCAACATATCAACGTGAAAAATTCAAATTCAAAATCATGCTTATTTACCTCTGCCTGCTTCTTTATAAGAGTCTAGAGTCTATGACACAGTGCTGCTTGTTCTTCTTTGCTTACTTATTTGAAATATATCTGCAGAATATAGTTTTAAAGATTTAATGTGTTTTTTGGGTGCTCAGCTCCTCCCAGCTCCGCCCAAGGACCAATTCAGAGATGTGAGGCTTACTCTTGTGTCAGGCGTCACCACACAGCGAGCATGTAGCTTTACAGCTGTTTGTCTACAGACTGACCAAAGTCCGGCCAGCAGGGCTGCATCCAGTCAGGACCCCTCTCATGTGACCACAGCTCAATGACAAGCCCCCTTTTAATGGGGAAAGAGAGGCTTCATACATCTCTCAATGCACCATGACTTACTGCTACTTTGAACCAATCATAGCGCTGGTCTTTGACATGCCAGTTAGATTAACAACCACCAACACAATGTGGAAATATCTTTAACATTATAGTTAGAAATTAAGCTCCACCACTACTTTTAATCAAAGGCAATCATACTAATTTATATTATTCACACATTGGCTGCCCCCTCATTCTCAGTCGTGCTGCAGAGAAGCTAGGGACTCACAGAACTGCACTAACACCATTAAAGGTCAACGGCACATTAGCGCACTTTATAAATCTGCCAATGGTGGCGACCACCATCATTAGACACACCTAATTAGCATGGAACCATGCTCGGGGGATAAAACGACTTTCCAGAACAGTGGTCCCCAACCCTATTCCTGGAGATCTACCGTCCTGTAGGTTTTCATTTCAACCCTATTTTGGCACACCAAATTAACCGCTGTGAGTCGCACGGAGCCACGTTTCCCCCGCTCCCTGTCCCGTCCCCCGTCCGTCCCGTCCCCTGGTCAGTTTCATCTGCCAGACCCATCTGCGTTTCTTCTGTGGAACATCTGGGTCGATTCCGGGAAGCCGTTCCTTACCCCGTGCATTTCAATTTAACCCAAGAGGACATCTGATAAATTATGCGGCATTCTAATCAGGGTCCAATTTCCTGCCGTTAACTGGATTATTGCGTGCTTGGAGGAGGGGGCACTATGCTCCCTCGCCCCACCATGCCAGCCTTCATGTGTTTAACGCACCAACCACCCCCCACCCCTAGGGGCTAATCTCCACGGCAACCCTCCACTACGAGCGAAGCGGAGGGGGTAGAGGGTCGAGGATGATTAATACATATCAATATTTACTCAATATTAATGATTACTAATGATTCATTTGTACCCAAACAGGAAGGGGGAAGGGGTGATTATTAATGATCAAAGGACTACTTTCCTTGGTGGGTGGGGGGGGGTTGCAGGAGGCAGCCCTCACTCGCTACCCACAGGGGCATGTGTGTGTGTGTGTGAGCAAAGGGGCATGTGTTGGTGAAGGGGCATGTGTGTGTGTGTGTGTGTGTGAAGAGCCATGTGTGGCTGAAGGGGCATGTGTGTGTGTGTGTGTGTGTGTGTCTAAAGGAACATGTGTGTGTGTGTGTGTG
>CM056387.1:16141175-16362729 GCA_029718625.1 Synaphobranchus kaupii | reverse complement strand
ACACACACACACACCACACACACACACACACACTCACACACACACACACACACGCACAGGACACACACACACGCACAGACACACACACGACACAGCACACACACACACACACACACACACACACACACACACACACACACACACACACATACCCCACACACACACACACACACACACACACACAACTCACACACACGCGCACGCACACAGACAACGCAGGCACACACACACACGCACAAATGCATGCACGCAGGCACACACACATACCCACACACACAGACACACACACAGATACACACGCACGCACACACGCATGCGCGCACGCACGCACGCACGCACGCACGCACGCAGCACGCACGCACGCACACACACACACACACACACACACAGAGCATCTCACCCATCTATGTCCTGGAAGTTGACATTGACCTTCTTGGCGGAACCCAGCAGCTCTGAAAGAGACAGAAGGAAAGGTTAATGGAGCCGGAACAAAAACAAACCTAAAACTGATACACATTTATAATCACCATAAAATCATGTAATTAGTCCGTATATAGCAGGAGATAAAAACCATGTGGAGAATAAAGTGAGTGGGGGCCTGAGCGGAGAGAGATAGAAAGAGAGAGAGATCTGCCCCTCTCCCAGTCGGGCTGTGCTCACAGTGACCACACCCCTTTCCCTGCAGCCCGTGCTCACAGTGATCACACTCCTCTCCCAGCAGTCCCATGCTCACAGTGACCCACACCCCTCCCCCAGCAGGCTGTGCTCACAGTGACCACACACCCCTCCCCCAGCAGGCTGTGCTCACAGTGACCACGCCCATCCCCCAGCAGGCTGTGCTCACAGTGACCACAACCCTCCTCCCAGCAGGCCGTGCTCACAGTGACCACACCTCCCCTCCCCTAGCAGGTCGTGCTCACAGTGACCACACCCCTCCCCCCAGCAGGCTGTGCTCACAGTGACCACACCCTCCCCCAGCAGGCTGTGCTCCACAGTGACCACGCCCATTCCCCCCAGCAGGCTGTGCTCACAGTGACCACACCCTCCCCCAGCAGGGCCGTGCTCACAGTGACCACACCCCTCCCCTAGCAGGTCGTGCTCACAGTGACCACACACCCTGCCCCAGCAGGTCGTGCTCACAGTGACCACACTCCCCTCCCCTAGCAGGCCGTGTCTCACAGTGACCACCGCCCATTCCCCCCAGCAGACTGTGCTCACAGTGACCACACCCATCCCCCCAGCAGGCTGTGCTCACCGTCACAGGGCCTGGATCGAACCAAGGGGCCAGCTTTCGGCTATCAACTTCAGCCCCGGATATAATGTTTCCCTCTGCTGATATCTATCTATAATATGTGCTCAAAAAGCCAGTTTCATTGTCACATTGGGCTCCATTAATTTTTGACAGCAAAAAAAATAAATACTTCCACTCATATATTGATGTTAACTCTGAGCATTAAAAATTCTTAAAAAATTGGTTATTATTTTTCTGTGGTAAAATATTTTTTTCTTACCACACAAAGATATAAACTTTTAAATGATTATATTATTATTTATTTTGGCCTAATTTTTTCACGCTAGTCGGCAACCAATTACATACTCGTAAGGCTTTGATGTAGGCTTCTCCATTTCACTTTTGTGCACCGTTCTTGTCGTACACGCGACTCCAAGGACACAACTGTGCATGTGAGATGAGCGCAAAATTAAAACTGCCTGGTTCTAATGTATTCCCCATAGGTTTCTATTGGCATCGCTGTCTCTACATATTACATACGCTAAGGGATCAACCTGCAAACACCCGGTATGTCTGAGACTCATAATAACAAATCCGCCGATCGAACCCACAACTCCAATATAGAACCGCAGGAGGTTCACAGCACATTCCTGTGTTGTCTGCAGTCTCATAGTGCTGGGAACGATGGTCGACAGGCTGATTGCTGTCCTTTGGGTTATTTTCAGTCAGGCTTGAAAGCACGGCTATAACCGAATCACCACCAGCACAAAGACAGAACAAAGATGAGTCTAAAGCCATTCATCTGCAGCAGACCACCTCGGGAGGAACAAGGCTGAAGAAAGAGATAAACATTCATCCTCAATGCATCACTCTCTAATTTAATCCCCTGTTGCTCTGACACGGGGACAATAACACAAAAAACACAACGTCAAAGAGACCGGCTCGATAACTGCTGCATATCAAACAAAGCAGATGCATACATTATGTTGTCAATGACAGAACACAAGCTAAGGAAATTTATGCGCTATGCTAGCTATAACTAGGTATGTCTCTCGTGTTCGTGTTTGTTAATTTGAATGTATTTTTGTTGTGTTTTTTCATGCGCTGTGTGTCTGTTGTGGTGCGGGGGAGGCAGGCTGGAGATTTTTTGGGGCACTCCTGCCTCTTGTTTTGATGATATTGGCGAATTGTCTCGCCGGGATAATTTTGTTTGTGGTTATCACCATGGAGACACATTCGCAACATATGCTCGGGAATGTCCGTTGGATCTGAAGCAGCAAAGTTTACCATCGCTCTTCACCGGAGTTGAAGATGTCGGGACTGATCAGAGAGTGCAGGCAGTCTTCAAAGGGCAACCCATGGAAGGGAAGGAGAAGATGGTGCGGGAGAGGAGTGAGGCGACGAGTGTGAAAGCTGATGCAGTTTGTTTCGACAGTACAGAGACCGCAACACTGCGTGTATGGAGGAAAGTCGTGGAGGCGGAGTTTGTGTGTTGGACTGCTAAATGACACTTGGACATCTCGGGACAGCGGGGGCTATTTTTAATCATGGCTGTATTCCAATTTAATTCACTTCATTTGATATTGTATGTCCTTTATTTGGTGTGTTTGTTTGTGTGCTGTGGGTTTGCCCCATTGTCTATGTCTTTTTTGTTGTTGCTGGTATATAAATAAAAGTTATTCTATTCTATAAGTAAATGGCAGTGACACAGTCTTCATAGGCATGGTTCTAATGTCGCTGGCTCAGGACTCTCTGAGGAAGCACAGCTCTAATGTGGCTCAGACTCGCTGAGGAAGCACGGCTCTAATGTGGCTCAGATTCACTGAGGAAGCATGGCTCTAATGTGGCTCAGACTCTCTGAGGAAGCATAGCTCTACTGTGGCTAAGATTCTCTGAGGAAGCATGCTCTAATGTGGCTAAGATTCTCTGAGGAAGCATGGCCCTAATGTGGCTCAGACTCACTGAGGAAGCATGGCTCTAATGTGGCTCAGACTCACTGAGGAAGCATGGCTCTAATGTGGCTCAGACTCACTGAGGAAGCATGGCTCTAATGTGGCTCAGACTCGCTGAGGAAGCATGGCTCTAATGCTGGCTCAGACTCACTGAGGAAGCATGGCTCTAATGTGGCTCAAACTCACTGAGGAAGCATGGCTCATAATGTGGCTCAGACTCGCTGAGGAAGCATGGCTCTAATGTGGCTCAGACTCACTGAGGAAGCATGGCTCTAATGTGGCTCAGACTCGCTGAGGAAGCATGGCTCTAATGTGGCTCAGACTCGCTGAGGAAGCATGGCTCTAATCTGGCTTCCAGTGTCAGAATGCATTTGGTATTACAACCGCATCTGCTTTCACTGGCCCTCCTGTATATGTGCAGGAGGGGGTAAGAAAATGCCTTCTTCCCAACCATGTGACTGGGGAGGAAGACGTGTTCTGAGCACCAAGCTGTTTCTGCAGCAGCCCCAGAACCAGGCCAGAGCAGAGTGGAGAGGGACTGCACTATTTATTCACTTAACAAACAGAGGGCTTACAGATATTCTATTAAGACCAAAGCTACAGGCACAACATCAGAGTTCCTTCCAGAATGTGAGCCTGCAGCATTCCCCCACCCCCCCCCCCCCCCCCCCCTTTCCCTGGTGGAACGCTGGGATTTCTGACTCAGACTGAATCTCTCTGACCAGAGCTGAGTGGAACCATTGTTCCTCTGCCCCGCCCCAGTGTGAGCCTCACTACTGTCCCAGCTGGGACTCACAGCACTCAAGGAACATCGGGAAAACTTGGGCAGATGTCCCCCAGTACCTACTTCTGTCCCATGTCCTGGCTGTCCCCTTTAAAGTTGTATTAAAGTCATAAATCACATTACAGGGGCAACCACATAATAATAATAATATTTTATATGATGTATATGCTGTACATTATATGGGTATAAATATAGTGTACGTAACCTTTCACTTCATATTTAATTATTTACTCAGCATCAGTAAAGACATGTACTCAGCATGTGCTTAGCAGTAAATGCATTTTAACATGTATAACATGAGGGATGTCCAGATGATCAGCAGTTTCGTGTACTGTATTCGAGAGTTAACTGCAGTTTGAAATGAATTTTCTGAGGAGGCCTGTCAGTATATTAAAAAACTAAGCCCTGGGAAACTTTTCAGTTTGACACACCAAGCACATTACCACCTTAACGGCCCTTACAGGGATTTATTAAAGCCTCTTATATCCACCCAGACACATTCCCTGGGTTTTACCCTCCAGAAACTACCACCATTATGCAGCACTTATTACATACAACATAAACGGGTACCATATGCGTGATATATTATTTATTGTGATTATTATTGTGTATTTATCTCTACTGACAGGACTCTGTGGATGAGTTTCTTGTATACCGTGTGCGAACAGTCCCCTCTTTTCAAGAGAGGAACTCCACAGACCCATTTTGGGATTACAGACAGAAAAAGATAATATCAAAAGATAATATAATATTCATGCTGCCCAACTCTAGCTCTGCCTCATAAAAAAAATTATGCTCCACACTTTCTCCAACTAATACATAACACGATGCAAAAATACTGGGTGCAAAACTGCCAATTGAAATCGTGCAAATAGCAGGGCCCGGCCCACTGGCGAGCCCTCCCTCGGAGTTGTGATGCAGTTTGGTTCAGGGGGAGACCAGTGTTATTATAACGCTGGAGGCACAGCTCAGTTACTAAGCAGGTAACCTAAGTCTATGAAACACGGAACGTATTAGGCCGCTACATTGATCCCAGCAGGAAGCGGCTGCTCGGCAAGAGGAGGCCGGTCGGCCTGCACCTGGCTCACTGATACAGTAAATTCAGCGGTAAATCCCACGTTCGGGAGTTTCCGTGTTCCTGACAGCGCGGTGAGTGTAAAGGGCCTTGGCCTCAGCCGTACTGCGGCATGATGGGGGGGTGGGGGGCGGGGGGGGGGTTTGGGTCGGAGCGGGAGGAACGCTTGTGGAAAAATAATCACGTGGGGCTCCACCCAGGAGAGCCAGGATGGAGAGAGAGAGAGAGAGATGAGAAAGAACAAGTGCACACAGGAAGAAAGGAGAGAAAGAAATAAACGAGAACCAAACTGCCCACTGAAGGCCAAACTGCAGGCCCACCGCTGGCCCACTGAAGGCCAAACTGCAGGTCCACCGCTGGCCTACCACTGGCCCACTAAAGGCCAAACCGCAGGTCCTAGCTGTCTCTGTTCATGCCCTGTTGTGTGGAAAGAGAGAATCTCAGAGCTGAGACACTAAATACATCAGGGCGGTTGGGGTGGGAGAGTAAGAGCCCTTCCTCACTGACAGGGTGCTGCTGCTGTACTCAACTGGGCCGATGCTCAGCGTCTCCGCGCTCTGCTCCTGACAGCACCTGATCTCCCCGACCTCAGCTCACCTGCCCGACTGGTGTGGGACCAGGTTCGGCTCCCCGCTGACTCTGTAGAGAGCTCAATTTCCCATGAGCCCTCGCGTGCCTACAGCACGGAGCCTTCTGCATGGCCTCCGCATTCAGGAGGGGTGTGCGCGCATCCACACTCGCATACACACACACACACACACACACACACACACACACACACACACACACACACACACACACACACACACACACAAACACACACACACACACACACACAGAAACACACACATACTGTACACATATACAGAAACACACGCACACACACACACACACACACGCACACACACAGTTTCTACAAAAAGTGTGTGCGCAGGTTCACTATGTGGGTGGTAATAAAACACCTTGGAGGGTTGGTGTGCACTTCCTTTTAGCACTTTTTAGTGCACGGTATCCATACAAATAATTTCTCGAATTTAGTGCACAAATGTGTCTTGGTTTGCATTTGCTCTGATTTTCAGTCTCTGTCACTGAAATATGATGCAAAGGGCGTCCCCTGTGGAACAAACGTTTTGGGCTGAAAATACAGGCTGTCCCGGCTAATATGGGACCGTCGGTAACCCTGTTCCAGCTCACTCACACTGCAGGCCCCTGTACAGCAACCAACCCCCGTCCCCAACCAGAGCCAGTGGAGAGAGAACTGTACCAAGAAGGTTGCAGGTTCTAATTACAGGTTTACTCGAAGATTCAGCAGAGATATCTATGCCGTTTACTGTAACTGAATCTTATTGAACTCTCTTTGTGGAAGATATTATTCCACACCCTTTTACTGCCAAATATCTCTGAGGGACAGGCTTCTGAAGAAAAACTGCTTCTGCAACAGGCGTTAATCTACATGTGGAGCCTAAGCTTTCTCAGAGATCTCCATGACGACACAGTGCAACGCCTGTCCTGTCTGTGTGCATCCACAGGAAACGTCTCTCGTTCTCTCTATCTCTCTAGCAGTCTGTGTGGAACAGTGGTGTCATTTTTCCAATCTGTGGTATAAACCGTTTTCCATGGGGAAGTTTGTAGTATAAACTGTTTTCCACTGTGCAGTCTGTATTATAGGCCCTTTTCCACTGCGCAGTCTGTAGTATAAACCCATTTCCACTGCACAGTCTGTATTATAAACCATTTTCCACTGCGCAGTCTGTATTATAAACCCTTTTACACTGCGCAGTCTGTATTATAAACCCTTTTCCCACTGCGCAGTCTGTATTATAAACCCTTTTCCAATGCACAGTCTGTATTATAAACCCTTTTCCACTGCGCAGTCTGTATTATAAACCCTTTTCCACTGCACAGTCTGTATTATAAACCCTTTTCCACTGCACAGTCTGTATTATAAACTCTTTTCCACTGCGCAGTCTGTATTATAAACCCTTTTCCACTGTGCAGTCTGTATTATAAACCCTTTTACACTGTGCAGTCTGTAGTATAAACCCTTTTCCACTGCGCAGTCTGTAGTATAAACCCTTTTACACTGCGCAGTCTGTATTATAAACCCCTTTACATTGTGCAGTCTGTATTATAAACCCTTTTCCACTGTGCAGTCTGTAATATAAACCCTTTTACACTGTGCAGTCTGTAGTATAAACCCTTTTCCACTGCGCAGTCTGTAGTATAAACCCTTTTACACTGCGCAGGCTGTAGTATAAACCCTTTTACACTGCAGTCTGTAGTATAAACCCTTTTCCACTGCGCAGTCTGTATTATAAACCCTTTTACACTGTGCAGTCTGTATTATAAACCCTTTTCCACTGCGCAGTCTGTATTATAAACCCTTTTCCACTGCGCAGTCTGTATTATAAACCCTTTTCCACTGCACAGTCTGTATTATAAACCATTTTCCACTGTGCAGTCTGTATTATAAACCCTTTTACACTACGCAGTCTGTATTATAAACCCTTTTCCACTGCGCAGTCTGTATTATAAACCCTTTTCCCAATGCACAGTCTGTATTATAAACCCTTTTCCACTGCACAGTCTGTATTATAAACCCTTTTCCACTGCACAGTCTGTATTATAAACCCTTTTCCACTGCACAGTCTGTATTATAAACTCTTTTCCACTGCGCAGTCTGTATTATAAACCCTTTTCCACTGTGCAGTCTGTATTATAAACCCTTTTACACTGTGCAGTCTGTAGTATAAACCCTTTTCCACTGCGCAGTCTGTATTATAAACCCCTTTACATTGTGCAGTCTGTATTATAAACCCTTTTCCACTGTGCAGTCTGTAATATAAACCCTTTTACACTGTGCAGTCTGTAGTATAAACCCTTTTCCACTGCGCAGTCTGTAGTATAAACCCTTTTACACTGCGCAGGCTGTAGTATAAACCCTTTTACACTGCAGTCTGTAGTATAAACCCTTTTCCACCGAGCAGTCTGTATTATAAACCCTTTTACACTGTGCAGTCTGTATTATAAACCCTTTTCCACTGCGCAGTCTGTATTATAAACCCTTTTCCACTGCGCAGTCTGTATTATAAACCCTTTTCCACTGCACAGTCTGTATTATAAACCCCTTTACACTGCGCAGTCTGTAGTATAAACCCTTTTACACTGCGTAGTCTGTAGTATAAATCCTTTTACACTGCGCAGTCTGTAGTATAAACCCTTTTACACTGTGCAGTCTGTAGTATAAACCCTTTTACACTGCACAGTCTGTAGTATAAACCCTTTTACACTGTGCAGTCTGTAGTATAAACCCTTTTACACTGTGCAGTCTGTAGTATAAACCCTTTTACACTGCGCAGTCTGTAGTATAAACCCTTTTACACTGCGCAGTCTGTAGTATCAACCCTTTTACACTGTGCAGTCTGTAGTATAAACCCTTTTACACTGCACAGTCTGTAAAGGATCTCTGGATCGGTTTCCCTTTTTTCATGGACGCTGGCTCAAATATTCTGTCATCTCAGTTTTTTGGCAAAGCGAGAACCAGAGAAGCCGTATGGGCACATTGGAGGCCAGGCCACATGCAGGCAGAGAAGATGCATGGTAACAAATGTGATCGCCGTGGAAACGCCATTGCTATGGTTATGCTGTTTTCATGCACTGCACCCTGCTGGGCTTTCCCGTTCACCTGAAATGGCCCACGCCCACCGCCCCATGCAGTCACGCGCTCCGGGTCTCCTCCCCTACGGCCCACGCCCGCCGCCCCATGCAGTCACGCGCTCTGGGTCTCCTCCCCTTCTCTTTGCTGCGTTCTGTGGCTCCACACCTCAGGAGCAGGGAGCCGCAGTGGGGGAAGGGGGTCCCCCAAACGCAATATTTCAGCAGCAGCGGCGGTAACGGCTATAGCAGCAGTGCAGTAGCGGTGTAGTGACATAGCCTCTAATCTCACTCTCAGAGTCCCTTCAGCTGCTGGAGGGGTGTGTGTGGGGGGGGTGGTGTTGCTAGGCAACGAGCATCCTCCTGCTCATCCTACATGCACAGTACCAACATACAGTACACACACAAACACAACGACTGTACGCACACACTGTACCGACAAGCACTGTGCAAACACACACACTGCACACACACAGTACACATGCAGTACACACACAAACACAAGGACTGTACACACACACAAACACAACGACTGTACGCACACACTGTACCCACAAGCACTGTACAAACACACACACTGCACACACACAGCACACACGCCACATGCAGTATACACAAAAACATTGTTCACACAATATACACATACACACAAACTGCACACAAACACACTATACACAGTTGCACACATCATCTCCGGTCTTTGGGAACACGCATAATTTGGAGCATAAGGCATCACTATGGAGATGGCGGGGCAGACTGAGCGTGTGCGAATGCGTTTGAGAGACACAGACTACCCACTGCGATGGGGGAGTCTGCGCTTCTTATTCAAACTGCCTGCTCTCCACAGGTGAGGCTGTGACAGCTGATCCCAGATCAGTATGAGATAAGTGCACAAATACAGCAGGTGCACATGAGCTGTGACAGCTGATCCCGGATCAGTATGAGATAAGCGCAGGAATACAGCAGGTGCATACGAGCTGTGACAGCTGATCCCGGATCAGTATGAGATAAGCGCACAAATACAGCAGGTGCATATGAGCTGTGACAGCTGATCCCGGATCAGTATGAGATAAGCGCACGAATACAGCAGGTGCATATGCGCTGTGACAGCTGATCCCGGATCAGTATGAGATAAGCGCAGGAATACAGCAGGTGCATACGAGCTGTGACAGCTGATCCCAGATCAGTATGAGATAAGCGCACCAATACAGCAGGTGCATACGAGCTGTGCTTCACACTGCATTGCTATAACCCACCAGTGGCCAGCTGCAATAAGAGCAAACCCACACATACTGCAGACCCACAGTCCCCTCTGGAACAGCGATACGCAACATATCAACGTGAAAAATTCAAATTCAAAATCATGCTTATTTACCTCTGCCTGCTTCTTTATAAGAGTCTAGAGTCTATGACACAGTGCTGCTTGTTCTTCTTTGCTTACTTATTTGAAATATATCTGCAGAATATAGTTTTAAAGATTTAATGTGTTTTTGGGTGCTCAGCTCCTCCCAGCTCCGCCCAAGGACCAATTCAGAGATGTGAGGCTTACTCTTGTGTCAGGCGTCACCACACAGCGAGCATGTAGCTTTACAGCTGTTTGTCTACAGACTGACCAAAGTCCGGCCAGCAGGGCTGCGTCCAGTCAGGACCCCTCTCATGTGACCACAGCTCAATGACAAGCCCCCTTTTAATGGGGAAAGAGAGGCTTCATACATCTCTCAATGCACCATGACTTACTGCTACTTTGAACCAATCATAGCGCTGGTCTTTGACATGCCAGTTAGATTAACAACCACCAACACAATGTGGAAATATCTTTAACATTATAGTTAGAAATTAAGCTCCACCACTACTTTTAATCAAAGGCAATCATACTAATTTATATTATTCACACATTGGCTGCCCCCTCATTCTCAGTCGTGCTGCAGAGAAGCTAGGGACTCACAGAACTGCACTAACACCATTAAAGGTCAACGGCACATTAGTGCACTTTATAAATCTGCCAATGGTGGCGACCACCATCATTAGACACACCTAATTAGCATGGAACCATGCTCGGGGATAAAACGACTTTCCAGAACAGTGGTCCCCAACCCTATTCCTGGAGATCTACCGTCCTGTAGGTTTTCATTTCAACCCTATTTTGGCACACCAAATTAACCGCTGTGAGTCGCACGGAGCCACGTTTCCCCCGCTCCCTGTCCCGTCCCCCGTCCGTCCCGTCCCCTGGTCAGTTTCATCTGCCAGACCCATCTGCGTTTCTTCTGTGGAACATCTGGGTCGATTCCGGGAAGCCGTTCCTTACCCCGTGCATTTCAATTCAACCCAAGAGGACATCTGATAAATTATGCGGCATTCTAATCAGGGTCCAATTTCCTGCCGTTAACTGGATTATTGCGTGCTTGGAGGAGGGGGCACTATGCTCCCTCGCCCCACCATGCCAGCCTTCATGTGTTTAACGCACCAACCACCCCCCACCCCTAGGGGCTAATCTCCACGGCAACCCTCCACTACGAGCGAAGCGGAGGGGGTAGAGGGTCGAGGATGATTAATACATATCAATATTTACTCAATATTAATGATTACTAATGATTCATTTGTACCCAAACAGGAAGGGGGAAGGGGTGATTATTAATGATCAAAGGACTACTTTCCTTGGTGGGTGGGGAGGGGGGGGGGGGTGCAGGAGGCAGCCCTCACTCGCTACCCACAGGGGCATGTGTGTGTGTGTGTGTGTGTGTGTGTGAGCAAAGGGGAATGTGTTGGTGAAGGGGCATGTGTGTGTGTGTGTGTGTGTGTGTGTGTGTGCATGAAGAGCCATGTGTGGCTGAAGGGGCATGTGTGTGTGTGTGTGTGTGTGTGTGTGTGTGAGCAAACGGGCATGTGTGGCTGAAGGAGCATGTGTGCGTGTGTGTGTCTAAAGGAACATGTGTGTGTGTGTGTGCCTGAAGGGGCATGTGTGTGTGTGTGTGTGTCTAAAGGAACATGTGTGTGTGTGTGTGTGTGCGTGTTTGAAGGGACATGTGTGTGTGTGTGTGTGTGTGTCTAAAGGAACGTGTGTGTGTGTGTGTGTCTAAAAAAACATGTGTATGTGTGAAGGCACATGTGTGGCTGAAGGAGCATGTGTGTGTTTGTGTCTAAAGAAACATGTGTGTGTGTGAAGGGACATGTGTGTCTAAAGGAACATGTGTGTGTGTGTGTCTAAAGAAACATGTGTGTGAGTGTGTGTGTGTGTGGGACATGAGTGGCCAGAGGGGAGTGTGGCTCCTCCGCATTGCAGCGCTCTGCTCTGTACCCAGGCCCTTATAACCGAGCCCCTGGAACATTTACTGCAGTGGAAATGAAGCCTTAACCAGGCATGTCAGCTTCCCAGCTCCACACGACACAAACAGCCCAATGGCACAGGAGTAAACCTGTTCATAACCGAGAGACGCTAAAGTGCGTTCAAACCTGTGTATGGGGGGGGGGATGGGTGGTTTTTTATCACCATGGAACCTTCTGAGGCATGATCTCTCTCTCTCTCTCTCTCTCTCTCTCTCTCTCTCTCTCTCTCTCCTTTAAAATGAAATGTGTTTGCAGTATGTGTGTTTAGAGTTAATATTAGTGTGTGTGTGCCTGTGTGTGTGTGTTTGTGAGTGAGCGTGTGCTTGCACGTGTGTGTGTGTGCGTGTGTATGTGTGTGCATTGCATGTGTAAGTGCGTGTGCGTGAGTGAGCGTGTGCTTGCACATGTGCGTGTGTATGTGTGTGTATGTGTGCTTGCGTGTGTGTGAGTGAGTGTGTACTTGTGTGTGTGTGTGTGTATTGCATGCGTAAGTGCGTGTGCATGAGTGAGTGCGTGCTTGCGTGACTGTTTTGTTGTCGTGTGTATGGAGGATAAGGTCTGGATAAGGCAGATCTTTTGAAGGCTCTCTGAAGTAAACAATGTGCGGCAAGACCAAAGCATCCAATATCTGATTTCTATTAGCCTACAGTATCCTGTAATTACTAATGCTAATTAACTCAGTGCATCCATGATACGGACGAAACATTGAATCGAAACAGGAAATTGAATATGAAACTTATAATTACGTATACCTTTTAGATGTGACCTGTTAAAACCTGTTACAGTAATTATTTAGAGCTCATTAAGCACTTCCTTACTAGATAATGTGGGCCTGGTTCCTCTGCAGAGTCGCTATATCTCAGTCCTTATCTGTGGGCTTATAGCAAACGAGAGAATAAAAGAAAGGTTTTGGATTCCTGCAGCCTGATACTCTATCCTCTTCACACCTTGGTCCTCAACAAAGAAGCTTCTCGCAATAGACTCGTGGGAATTGTTTGACCTGCAGTCACAGATGAATTTGTACAGAACTTTTCTGGAAAGCACTTTGCAAAAAGTACCAAAGCCCGGATCTGGTCCATGTCGATGAACAAACATTGATCAGGGCCTTGGAAATGGAATCCTGAGACTTTAGGGCGATTGGGGCAATCATAAGACACGTGAAGAGCCGATTGGCTGGGAGCGGGACAATCATATGAGAAGCTAATTGGCTGGGAGCTCCCATGGGTGGAGTCCTGAGCGGCTGCATCTTGTTGCTAGCGGTATGTATCTGGGAGGGAGGCTTGTGAGTAACGGTTGCATTTGGGTGCATTCAGCACATCTTAAGCTCTGTGGTGCGGGATAGAGGCGGTAGAAAAGGTAGCGGATCCCTCTGGAGTCACACACTGCTGTTCAGAAAAGAGCTTCCCTTACAGTGGAGTATTAGGGCAGGCAGTCATTATCACTTTCTATGAAACACAACTGGCATCACCTCTTTCACAATGAGTTCAGGTCTCCTCAGGTCAACAGCTCCACTACAAATGATGTTAATATTTCCTCTCAGTCCTGTCCACAGCCTGTGTGTGTGTGCACGCGTTTGTGTATGTGTGTGTGTTTTTCTATTTTTAAGCCCGTAATACGAGACTTATACTGTCCAGGAAGTGAGTGTGTGTCTGGCAAGAGGCCATGTTGCACCCCCCCTCCCTCTGGCACTGTGCATCTGGGGGGGTGGGGGGTGGGGGGGTGCACAGCAACACATCTCTGACAGCAACAGCCTCCCACGTGCCATCGCCACACCCACAACCAAGGAGCCACACCTCACTCAATTCCCCTCCAGAAAACCCTGAGAACCTGCCCAGGAAGCAGCCTGACCTCACACAATCGACACACCCGACACACCAGGCACACCCAACGCACCTGGTACACCTGATGCACCCTACACACCTGCCACACCTGATGTACGTATCATACTGAGGCTGAGGAAATAATGCTGAAGTTATACACCATCTGAATGTAGCTTTTTGCTTAATTCCCCAAATTTTCACATTCGTCAGGTCACAGATATGCTTTACACTCTATCTCTATATAAATAGCAATAAAAATCTGATTATGACTGACAACACACATATTACACCAGATGAAAGTCAATGTTGATGTTTCATTAGAGACTCACAGAACATTCACGTAGATATATGAATAGGCTGGTGGTCACCCTAACCTTAACATACAGAACCTGCTACATGTGTCACCTGGGGTTGTTCCCATGGTTACAGATAATTCCATAAAACAGTGCGATGCGCGGCCTCCTGCTGCTGAAATCATGAGCCAAGCAAAGCTCCTTACCTCTGATTCCGCTCAGACGCTTAAAAATCACAGGTTACTTAACTACATCCTACCAGCAATCACAGCCCTTGATCCGCCAACCTGCTTCAAGTAGCTGCTGATGGGTCTCTGGGTTCATGCTAAGGTAAAGGAAGTTAAAAATAGGTGAGGTAAAGCTACAGTACGGAGTGCTAATGGTACAAGGCTTGGTCTTCTTTGGAAAATTAGAGCATTTTTTAAAAAGTAAATAGCTAAATAAATAGTTAAAGAAAATTAGATAATTCTGTCCTTGTTCTGTGTCTGGCTGGCTTGGGACTTGAAGGAATCAGGGCTTGAGGTTTAAAGTGATACTGCAATAGCTTTTCTAAGCCCCTTTTTACAGCTTCAATTGGAACTTGGAGCCGTGGGTAGGCGTGGTTATATGACGATGATGCCACAAGGTCATATTATGAATATTCATACGGTCAATGAGTGAAAGGGTGTGTCTTGGTGAACTGACTCAGCCCCCTTCCTGCTCTCTGTCACGGAGCTCTCTGCTCACTTTACTAGCCGAGACTCCACCTATTGTTATGGTAAGCCGACACAGAAACTCAGACGACACCCACTTCGCAATATGTGATTTTCGGATAAAAACTGTTGTGTATGATCATAGTCTAACCCAAACCATCGGTTTTCAACGTGAAAAGTCGGTTTTCGACTGCAGTATTACTTTAAAGGGAAGTGTCCCGTGTGACCAGCAATAGCGACAGCATGAACTATGGTCACACTGTCTGTCTGTGTGGAGCGTTAGCATAGACAGCTAGCTCCACATCCCGGGCTGAGCCCAGACCCATGAGCCCTGCTGTCCGTCTCAGCCCACATTACATTACATTTTAGTCATTTGGCAGACGCTCTTATCCAGAGCGACGTACATTAGTGCATTTTCCAACTTGAAACAAGTGCGTTAAAACAACCCTAAAAGGTAAATACGATTTCAAAGACCAGGCGCAGTCAGTATGATTTATTTATTTATATTTTTTTTTTTGGGGGTGGAGGGGGGGGGGGACCACACGATATCAATCATTGGCGTGTACAACAGTAAGCCAATAAGTAACCTTAAGTATTAGACTAGCAGCTTGAACCACTTAAACAAGGATTCAGAAAAACACAATCAAGGGAGGTCACAAGGAGGTAGGGAGGGGTGGAGAGAGGTGCAGCTTGAAGAGGTGAGTCTTCAATCTGCGCTTGAAGGCGGTCAGACTTTCTGTTGTTCTGACCTCCACGGGGAGCTCATTCCACCACCGTGGGGCCAGGACAGACAGACGTCAAGACCGGGTGCTAGTATGAAGTGGGGGGGGGGGGTACCAGTTGTCCTGAGGAGGCGGAACACAGGGATCTGGTAGGTGTGTAGGGTCTGATGAGCTTTTGGAGGTATGGAGGGGCTGATCCTCGGACTGCCTGGAAGGCGAGCACCAATGTTTTGAATTTGATGCGAGCCATCACAGGAAAGATGCAGCACTCTAATATCTAATATCTAATATCCCCGCTCCTTACGTCTCACCCTCGTTTCATACGCACGTCTCCTCATTCACACGCACCGCACCTTCCAGACAGAACTGGTAGTTTTTAGCCTGTAGCCCCATGCACACACAGCGCTCAGTAATGTGGTCCAGCGTGGCTCTAAGACAATGGTGGGCAATACCAGTCCAGCAGGGCCGGTGTGTATGCAGGTTTTTGCTTCCACCAATCACCCTGGCTAAATGAGCTAATTGGCTATATAAACCAACACTGGTTCACTCGTAGATTAGATAACAGTAAAATGGTTCATATAGGGACACAAGAACAGTCTTCGGCTGTCATGCGCTCATCAAGAAATGTAGCTAAAACGTCAGATGGCGTAAATGATAGGAAAAAGCCAGAAACAGATACGACCCTCGTCGTTGATCTAGCCTAGGCTCTTTTCCACATTCAAACTGGACGGAAGCAGTATCACAATCCCAGTCTGCCTAGCAACGAAACGTGTGTCAATAAGAATTACATCAATTAACAAAGATAAAGAAATATCAAAATATCATCCTTACAGCTGTAGCCATCCATGTTGACCTCAGATCCAAAATAACAGGTCCAAAATAGCGCTCTTTGCAGCTTCCTGGCCCCGTCCAAAAACAGAGGTTCCTGTCTCCTAGCAACCACATCCACTTGATAGCCTGGTTTGGACAGTTTCTGCACGTTGCAATTTCACAGTGCCGCATGCTTCAAGATAATGAGAAAGCAGAATTCATAACCAATATCATCAATTATGAAATTATGATTACAATGGAAGTAGAGTAAAGAGCCAAACAAAGTATGACACCTAAAGGCAAGAGATCAATTATGCGCTGGTGGTGACCTTTGACCCTGTTATATTTCACCCAGGGCCTCATCACCAGGAGCCTTGATGTTTGGCCTCTTCTCATCTGCTAGACATAGTGCCTGCAGTGTGCAATCAGGGCCCAGCAATCCACAACATCACCTACCCACAACCCCCCACATCCCTGCCGGACCGAGCACCGGCATGCTTGGGCATCGATCGGGCCCATCCCCCCATGCCCAGCCTCCCATTACAGTCGCTTTGATCAATGTCTGCATGTCTGAACACTATCATCCCGTGAGCAGCACTTGACCATGTGCCAGTCTGGGGCAGGTGGAACTGCACTTCCAGCCCCTGTTGCTGATTGGGTGAACCGTTACTGTTCTGCAGGTACTTTACCCGAGTTATGACCTCACCTCACTTCCAAAAGTATAGATATTTCCAAAATGTTACATTTGGGCAACCTTCAAAATATATAATAAAAGCTTTGAAAAATGTCCACAGCACTGAAGTAATCCTACCGGGGGGCACAAATATCTCCAGCTTCACATATGAATTGTTCAGTCAGTGTGAATGGCAGTTTGAAAACTGGCTAACTGCTACTGTTCCTTTGCAGGCTAAGGCCAGACACCATAGCTACCTCCACCCTTTCTGTTCCCACGGCAATGTGAAAAATAAGGAACAACCAATTTTTTTTTGCCAAACACCTAAACAATGAGAGAAAGATTAATAATTCACACTCACATTCCGCTGAGTAATCCCTTCAAATCCTGATCAGAGGAACGCTCTTTACATCACTCTTTACGATTCCTCCTTAGGCCGAGTCCCTGAGGTATCCTTACACCTGCTGAGAAAGCTCAGAGTCACCAGCACCGACATCTGGTGTAGCGGTCAGTGAACTGGACTATTCACCTTAAAGAGTCGCAGGTTTAAATCTGACAACTGTGTCATCGCTGTCCTTTGCTGTAATGTCTGGCTGTGTGAACTGTTCAGACATAAACTATGTAAGCCACTCTGGGTAGCAAAGCAAATGAATAATGTAAAAAGTGTTGCACGGTGCATAATTTATATGCTTAGCTTTTCACTGTAGACAGACGTGTTACTACAAAAACTTACAACAGGAGGGGAGCACCTACTACTCAATAAACAGGATTAGAGCCACAACCACACTAGAACCGCCCATCGCATATCCTATACCAGCATCCCCTATACCAGCCATCCTATACCAGCATGAACAATACCAGCCTATCCTATACCAGCATCTCCTGTACCAGCTTATTCTATACCAGCCTGTCCTATACCAGCATCCCCTGTACCAGCCATCCTATACCAGCATCCCCTGTACCAGTATCCACTATACCAGCCATCCTATACCAGTATCCCCTATACCAGCATCCCCTATACCAGCCATCCTATACCAGTATCCCCTATAACAGCCATCCTATACCAGCATCCCCTATACCAGCCTATCCTATACCAGCATCCCCTATACCAGCATCCCTTGTGCCAGCATATCCATAAACCAGCATCACCAATACCAGCCTATCCTATACCAGTATCAACAATACCAGCCTGTCCTATACCAGCATCTCCTGTACCAGCGTATTCTATATTATATTCTATATTATATATATACTGCATTATTCTGTATTGATGCATGCTCCACTCTTAGCCAGTTTTCCCTTGATGAAGAGATTTCAGTCTCAGTGGGTTTTTCCCACATAAATGAACCATAAATAGATAAATAAAGAAAGGGAGGGGTTTTATGTGAGCATGCAGCCCAAGCGGTGAACATTTGGGCCAAGGCTGTGCATCTAACGCTAGTGCCAGCCACCCACCCCCCATCCCATACGAGCAGCCTCTCAGGCCTCTCTGAAAGCAGGCAGGGGGTGGGGGAGGGTACTCCTTCACCGTGCCAAATTACTTAAAGCTGAAGCTAAAAGGGGTTTAGTCACCCAGGGAAGGATGTTTTTAGGAAGCTAAAAATATTTTTAAAAGGCTCCTTGGGGGTTACAAATGGCTTTTATTTTATAACGACCAGTGAAAATAAGAATCCGAGGGACGGGCAGGGCAGGGCGGGGTGTGGGGCACAGGGCACGGGGTGGGGGGGTGGGGCATGGGGCAGGGATTGCAGGGAGGGGGGCAGGGCACGGGGTGGGGGGGTGGGGCATGGGGCAGGGTGGGGCATGGGGCATGGGGCAGGAATTGCAGGGAGGGGGCAGGGCACGGGGTGGGGGGTGGGGCATGGGGCAGGGCACGGGGTGGGGGGGTGGGGCATGGGGCAGGGTGTGCGGAGGCCTGTATAGGAGGCCAGGCTTGGAGAGTATCCCTGGGCAAAGAGCACTACAGACTGTAACCCACACACAGATACCGTAGGTTAGGAACAGTGTAGCTCTGCGCTGCTCTGTCTCTCTGTGCCGCTCTGTACAACTGAACTGCTGAACTGAAGATCAAATTTCTCCACTTTGGATGTTCTTCAAAGGCCGTCTGACCCCAGCAGCAGGGCACTGAGTGCGCCTCTGAAGGCTGAACCGAGATGGTCATTATTACACAGTGGATCAATTACTCAAGAGAGAATTACATCTCCTCAGCAGTACTGATAACACAAATGACTGAGGGGCTGACTGTGTGTGTGTGTGTGTCTGTATGTGTGTGTACATGCGTGTGTTTGTGTATATGTGTGCATGTACATGCGTGTGTATTTGTGTGTGTGCGTGTGTGTGCATGTGTGGTGTGTGTGTGTATGCGTCTGTATGTATGAATGTGTGCTTCCATAGTAATAAGCCTCAGATGATACTGAATGCTAATTTAAAAGCCAGTTTAAGGAATAAAATTACACTGCCTGGCCAACAAAAAAAGTCGCACACTCTAATATTTAGTTGGACCGCCTTTAGCTTTGATTACGGTGCGCATTCGTCGTGGCATTGTTCCAACAACCTTATTCAATGTCACAACATTTATTTCCGTCCAGAGTTGCATTCATTTTTGGCCGAGATCTTGTATTGACGACGGGAGAGTCGAACCACTCCGTAAAGTCTTCTCCAGCACATCCAAAAGACTTTCAATGGGGTTAAGGTCAGGACTCTGGTGGCCAATTAATGTGTGAAAATGATTCCTCATGCTCCCTGAACCACTCTTTCACAATTTGAGCCCGATGAATCTTGGCATTGTCGTCCTGGAATATGCCCATTGATGGGATAACCTGGTCATTCAGTACATTCAGGTACTCAGCTGACTTCATTTTATTGCTGCATAACGTTGCTGAGCCTAGACCTGACCAATTGAAGAAACCCCAGATCATAACACTGCCTCCAGAGGCTTGTACAGTGGGCACTATGCATGACTGGTGCAACAGCGACTTTTTTTTTGGCCAGGCAGTGTATATTTCACGGAATTTCTTGTAGATTACACTGTTATAAACACTGCTTTATTATATCTGATTAGCTTTATTCAATTGCCTGCTGTGTCCGCCCTGCGTTTGACAGTAGAGTACAGTATCGAGCATCGCTGCCTTTTTTAGTGTCACACCCCAGCCGAAGCCATGCAGTCTTTCTTCCGCAGAATGCCGAGCCCCAACATCTCCCACCACGCCTCCCACCTTGATCCCCCACCGAGGGAAACATTTTGAAGAGAAAATGAGGAACAATCGCAGGAATGTCTGGGGAAAAGGATTCTCACACCAACCAACCTGCAGACGGTTTTGGAGAAAAAAAAATGCTAGCATTGGAAGCAAACCGAGCAGAACCGAGGTTTCAGCACAGGACCAGGACCAGACACGGTTTGCTCTCCGGGACCCCCAGGCCCTCCGCTGCACATCTTGGGGTAATTACACTGTGAAATTTCAGTAACTAATCGTTTGATCATTAGCTAATCGTTCTGTTGGTGTGACTAGTGGTAGCGGTATTCTGGGGAGCAGGCTATTATTTTGCAATTACATTTTCCAGGCACTGTAATCCCTGGTCAGCCCGTTAGCATAATGGTAACGCCCCTCCTGCAGACGGAGTGCAGGCTAACGCTTTGGGTTCCTTTGATTATAACAGTTAAACACATCTCCGCCTGTGATTTCAATGTGTCAGTGGGACGGCAGACAAAATCAACAGTCCCTGTACAGTTGTTCAGGTTTCTTACAGGTTAGAATCTGTGACTGTGACTGAATGGGATTTTATTTGTGGATTCAGTCACTTGTATAGTTACCTGCTACAGAATGGGATGTGTGCAGCTGCAGCCTGTCTGGTGTAAACTTTTTAGCCTTCTCTCTGTGATCCTCTGTAAAGCAACCTAAGGCTCACATTCTGTACAGCCACATATACACAGAACCAGCACATCCATAAGCACAATAAAGCACACATACATGTTTGTACAACATATGTATTGTATGTATACATATGTAGTTACAGAACAAAGCATTCACACACACGCATACACGCACACACACACACACACACACACACCCCTAACGAAAATGAACTATAGTAAAACTATAGTATGTCGACAGCATATACTATACAAATACTATAGTATTACTGTAGTTTTTTTGTACACACTATAGTCATACTATTGTCCTATAGGGATAAATACTAAATAATTATTATAGGGGGTGAAAATACTATAGTGATACTATTGTACTATAGTGACAAATACTATAGCATTATTATAGTGGGCGAAAAAACTATAATATTCTATAATATTCTTATAGTTTTCTATAAGATAACTATAGCAATACCATAGTTCAATTTTGTTAGTGACAGACACAGTTGATTGATCATTGCTTGTTAAAGCCCTATTGCTTGGGTCTGTGTTCTGTCAGCAAGCTGTAAACAAGCACAATGTGAGTGAGCTATGGCCTTCAACACTGAGATTTACCACCGTAGGAAATTACTTTCACAAGCATGACACCAAACCACACTTGTCACCTTTTCAAAGGCTGGCATTCCCCGGAGAGGACAGTGCCTCTCCGTCAGCAGGAAGTGACTTTATAAACTTGGGAGGAAATTATCTTTTAATTAAATACTATCGGCTGCTAGCCACCAGTGTGTGGATAACCCAGTACAGTATGTAAGCACACATTAGATTCATGCACCAATACAGAATACATGATGCCCAGTAGAGAAACCTGCGCGTGGGACTCAGTCCAGTTCAGCCCCAGTCCAGCTCCAGTCTAGTCCCAGCCCAGCCCCAGTCCAGCTCCAGTCTAGTCCCAGACCAGCCCCAGTTCAGCTCCAATCCAGCTCCAGTCTAGTCCCAGCCCAGCCCCAGTCCAGCCCAAGTCCAACTCAAGTCTAGTCCCAGCCTAGCCCCAGTCCAGCCCCAGCCCCAGTCCAGCTCCAGTCTAGTCCCAGACCAGCCCTCCCTGTGTGGGAGATCCAGAGGTCCAGGGCTCTATGTGACTGAATGCACATGAGGATTATCCCAGATGGTTGGACTCTAGGCAGGGCTCTATCTGGCCTGATGAAGCGTCACACCTGCAGGCATCGATTGACCCATTGATTAATCTGCGCCTCTCAGGTCACCGGTCCAGCTCTGCGGGGGTGACATAGGACACAGAGCGCCTGGAGCAGTCCACGGGCTGTTCTCCCCCCAACGCAGATCCAGCTAGCCCACAGTTTGGGGCGCAGAGCGTACCCCGTAACACAACAGTAATCCTGCGGTAACCACCTGCCATCTGGGCCAGATTCTGTGGCAGAGACACACAGGAGCTGCAGTTCCCGTCTGTCTGACTGCGCTTCGGGTAGTCACGGTTTATCCACGCAGCCAAAATCCCGGCCCCCTCGTCCTCCAAAACATTCAATTAACGGCGCTTCCCGGAGCTTTCCACAACAGCCGCCAACGCAAGCGGACATCTGCAACCCCTCTGCAGTCTGGCTTCAGTCCTCCAGCCTTGGACCTTTAACCTTTTCAGACTAAACGGGCATTTAGCCTCCCTGTTCAATTCTACACTGTTCACTGCCCCCATTGCTGTGGGGTGCTTCCATTTCATTGGCTCTCTGCTGGGATCTTAGCTGGTGTTATACTGTAGTACAGCAGAACAGATGCTAGGCAGTCCTGTAATACAGCTATACAGCGAAAAGACAGACACACATTCCTCGTCGTTTGCTTCTTGTTTTGACCGTTTGTCACAATAAAAAATCCAGTGAGCAGGGTCAACACTGGAAAAGGAGGAGCATCCAGTGCTCTCTAACTCCAGAGCACTGCTAAGGACTGCATTAAAACCATGGCAACCTGGGAGGATCCATGGGGCGCACCCAGCTCTACCCGCAGAGAAACCTTCTCAGGGCACATATGCTGGCTCAGGACTACAGCTGTTAGGTACCTCAAATGCAGATTTCTCATTGTTGGCCCGTTCACTGTTTCTTTTCTTCTGAAATGAACACAAAAATACTCTCACCCCGAGAGCTTCCTCTCCATTACGTAATAAAATACTCTCTCCATTACCTAATATTCCATTTGGATATCTGGCGCTGCACGTGTTTCATAACTTTGCTCTACATCTTCCAGCTTTGTGACACGCGGTTGGCAGCTCCGTTGTTCGGAGGTGAGAGAGTTCATGGTTACACCTGCAGTGTAAATGAGAGGGTGGTCTTCCCTGTACAATACAGACAGACGCACTCCTCTGCCCAATCAGGACTGGGGTCATGTGGGAGGGGCTGCGGTCATGTATGTGGGTGGAGCTGGCAAAGCGCAGACTAGGAAGTGTATTAGAAGGATCCAGGACTGTGGCCCACATGTGCGCCCGCACACACACACACGCACGCACGCACGCACGCACGCACGCACGCACGCACGCACGCACGCATGAGTAAGCAGGGGGGACTGGGGAAAAAAATTGGCAGATAATCTCCTATAGTCTGTTATAAATGGTAATCCTTCCTGCAGATACAGACATCCCACCCCACAAAGATAAACTGTGCTGCTAAAGCCACACTGCTGATCCCACAGGATATAAAACAGTGAAATGGAGACAAGATGACAACACAGCACAGTTTTCATCCAGGAGATCCTCCTTCCCTCTCTGCTCAGGGTCAAATATGAGCCCTGCATTACATCCAGTAAGAATAATTCCTGCTTAAGCCACAGCGGAACTGCCTTCGGTCTGCGTCTGCGCAGACATACAAAGCATAGAGGGAACCTGCCTGCTGTCTGCGCGGATGTGCGCCGGAGATGTCCAACCAAACACTTTCCATGGAACTACCTGCTGTCTGCGTCTGCGCAGACACACAAAGCATAGAGGGAACCTGCCTGCTGTCTGCGCGGATGGGCGCCGGAAAATGTCCAACCAAACACTTTCCATGGATTTCATGTCCTGGCACTCATTGAATTATTCAAGGGGACAGATTCTGCTCAGAGGTAAAATGATAGCAGTACAGTGAAACAGGGATTTTTCCTCCTGGGAATCACTCTAGAGGATAGTACTGTAACTCCCCGTAACACACACCTTCACTGTGGAAGCCACTGGACTGAGAGAAGGAACAACTGAGCGTGAAGCAATTTGAAGACTGCAATTCTGCACAGATCAGTTCTGCAGACCCATGTGGTTGTAGGTTCACTGCAGCCGCTGTTACACGGACAGACGGTTGCTCACGCACTATTACTCAAAGTTTACTCCGCCTGTGATAACACAGGAGCACCTACTCGCGCTTGATCCTGTCTGTGCCAGCACCATTAATGTGTTTATTTACACACATCTCCAGAGAAAGAGCCTCCCGTCTCACTCAGAGTGAGCAAATTACCCTTAAGCGAAAAAAATAAAAAATCAACATCCACCACAGACTGGATAACTAGGCCGATAACATCGCAAACAAATCGCAGGGATTCTTTGAGGCTTACCCTCTGAGATGTTCGGGGGGGAAAAGCTTTTATCAGCGTTAAATTCTTCCTCTAATGTGAAAGTGGAAAAAGGCCAGAGATTAATTAGTGAGAAAGCGCAGCTGTTTGGGCATGTGAACGGAGGGGAGATTGCCCCGTGATGTCAGAGACCTCGATAGGTGGAAGCCTGGATGGAGATGAAATAACTCCCCACTGCTTTTATTGGAAGAGGGTTTATTTTTGTTAAAGGTGAAGCATAAGCGCTTGTTTCACAGTGGAGACGTGCCTTCCTTATCTCAGAGCTGGGGGGGGCAGTGACGTGACATGACCCCTATAGGGGACCTCACGGAAAAAGAACAAAACAACCAATGGCCTCTAGCCCTCCTCTTGGGAAGCTTTTACACAGGGACAAAACAATATATGACATAAGGCGCTAAATATAAAGCACACACATCTTGAAAACACTGTTAAAATATACAGCGTGCGCTATCTTCCAAGATCCATCCAAGATCCATCCATGCACAGTGGTATTATCAGTATTATACAATATACTATAGAATAAACAGTATAGTGTATTTCATATTCGTTAATATGCTATATTATATGCATTATATACTGCATGTAATATTAATATTATAATGTAGTGTATATAATGTACATTAATATATCGGGTGGTCGTCACTGTCTCACCGTTTCAAGCACATTTTTCCATTTTGATTTTATTCCTTTTCGTGATCACGCATGTATATATCTGATATAAAGGACAAATGGGTGTTGAGTGAGGTATACTGTGGATGTAAAAAGGCCGTTATAAGAGCTGCTCTTTTCTCTCTCTGTGGTTACACTGCACATCCACCCAGATGTGAAAAGAATGGCTAAGTGGCTGCTGATAGGAGCGATGGAGAGATGTGATGGATGTTGCTCCACTCCCGCCATCTCCCTCTCTCAATCCGTCTCTCACACTCCCTCTCTCATTCTCTCTTATCCTCTCACACTCTTTCACTCCCTCTCACACTCCCTCTCTCCGTCTCCTTGTCACACTCTCTCTCACTCCCTCTCTCCATCTCTCAACGTCTCCAAACTGCTCTGTAATTCGATCGGCAGACATCAGTGGGGGCGGCTACAGGGACCATAGCCAATGTTGACTAAAAATAGTAAATAAATGAACCCCCCGCCCTCGACATTTACTGAGAGCATTCTTCCTCAGAGCCCCCCTCCCACCACTGTTAGAGTACCCAGACCTGCAACATCACTGACGCAACTGAGTGTGTGGGCGTGATTTAGGGGAGTGTGTGTGTGGGTGTGTTTTAGGGGAGTGTGAGAGTGGGTGTTTTTTAGGGGGCTGTGTGTGTGGGTGTGTATTAGGGGAGTGTGTGGGTGGGCGTGTTTTAGGGGGCTGTGTGTGTGGGTGTGTATTAGGGGAGTGTGTGAGTGGGTGTGTTTTAGGGGAGTGTGTGAGTGGGTGTGTTTTAGGGGAGTGTGTGAGTGGGTGTGTTTTAGGGGACTGTGTGAGTGGGCGTGTTTTAGGGGACTCTCTGTGTGGGCGTGTTTTTTAGGGGACTCTCTGTGTGGGTGTGTTTTAGGGGACTGTGTGAGTGGGTGTGTTGTAGGGGACTGTGTGAGTGGGCGTGTTTTTTAGGGGACTCTCTGTGTGGGTGTGTTTTAGGGGACTGTGTGAGTGGGTGTGTTGTAGGGGACTGTGTGAGTGGGCGATATGTGAGCACAACCGGTTTGCACTGCACTGAGTGGAATACTAAAAGCCTTCAGGTGCTTGGCCGGGCCTCCATCCACATCTCTGCATTCTGGTTGGCAAAGGGGTCAAGTTCTACTTTAATTCTGCATAAACACGATTATTCATTAGCGAGCCTACACAAAGCAGCCCGGGGTTTTCACTGCCTACACTCAGTTTCTCTAGAATTTACCATCTGCACTGTCTGTCTGGGCATCATGAAGCTACGCAACAAGGCAACAGACCCATGGTAAAACCTGCAACAGAAAAAGCAGCAAACATTCGTCTGCATTGACATCACACCTAATTAGTCAGTGAGATGGAAGACTGGGCTTAATTGACTGTTCGTAACACAGCAAACACACAGGATCACATGGCTCACTCACTCCATACCTTATAGCACATACTGTACATGCTTACAGTGCCAGGATCAACAAAGCTTGTTAAATGGCAGTGCATTATACACTGCCCGGCCAAAAAAAAAGTCACACACTGTAATATTTTGTTGGACCGCCTTTGGCTTTGATTATGGCGCGCATTCGTCGCGGCATTGTTTCGACAACCTTATGCAACGTCACAACATTTATTTCCGTCCAGACTTGCATTCATTTTTGGCCCGAGATCTTGTATTGACGACGGGAGAGTCGAACCACTCCGTGAAGTCTTCTCCAGCACATCCCAAAGACTTTCAATGGGGTTAAGGTCAGGACTCTGGTGGCCAATTCATGTGTGAAAATGATTCCTCATGCTCCCTGAACCACTCTTTCACAATTTGAGCCTGATGAATCTTGGCATTGTCGTCCTGGAATATGCCCATTGATGGGATAACCTGGTCATTCAGTACATTCAGGTACTCAGCTGACTTCATTTTATTGCTGCATAACGTTGCTGAGCCTAGACCTGACCAATTGAAGCAACCCCAGATCATAACACTGCTTCCAGAGGCTTGTACAGTGGGCACTATGCATGACTGGTGCAACTGCGACTTTTTTTTTGGCCAGGCAGTGTATATATACGGCACTAGCACGTGTGCACACATTATCTCAACTGTGTGGATCTGTCCCAGATATACCACAATGCATAAATCCACACCTTCTTCATTACCCATGAATTAGGTGACAAGCGGCAGTCCTCACCCAGTGCAAAATCATAATGCTACATGCAGCTAATAGGCTTTACGGCACCCATGTTAAAAGCTGCTAGTGACATTATATGTACAGTGTGCACTTTGAAAAAGCAACATATTATGGATGCGCAATAAATGTCTTGCAATCTGATGTATTAACCTAGTATGCAAGAGCAGTAACCTAATAGAGGCTTTCCTTTTTTGATTTTCTTGATTTTTATTTAATGTTAACCCGTCCTTATTTTATAATGAAGGGATATCAGCATCCAAGCCCTCAGAACAGGGCACAGCTACTCACATCTGCATCACCACCATGCTAACACACTACATGCACCCATGCTAGCGCACACACGCATGCATGCACACACACACACACACACACACACACACACACACACACACACACACACACACACACCCACACACACAAAGAATGAAGCTGATCCATTTTGTGGAGCATGTCTGAAAGGAATCTGTTTTGTGGAAATACTAGCCACTTCATAGCCAATAAGATTCTAATGATTTTTCAGCTAATGGTAATACCAGTCTGAGACTAATCCAGTCAATGGTACCTGTCAGAAACTCATTCCGTTTGTGGTAAATAGCCATCTGAAGTTAAGCCAGTCTGTAGTAAATATGAGTTTAGGAAAATACCAGATGAAATTGACCCAATTTGAAACAAATACGAGTAAAAACTGTTTCTGTTAGTCATATAAGACAGTCTGAAGCAGTTTCTTTTGGTAGTAAGTTGCACCAGTTTGAAGCCGTTTCTGTTGGTAGCAAACACCAGTCAAACTGTTTCTGTTGGTGGTAAACACCAGTCTGAAGATGTCTTGGGAGCAGATTTCCTTTTTGTTTGGACATTGATTCTCACAGCTTGACTGCTGAGGTGAGTACACTTGCGATTCCAGCGAAACAAACTGAATGTGATTTTGAGACAGGTCCTGGTGACAGCACCCAGGACGGGAGGCTAACAGTCTGGCCTTCACACATCATTCTGTTAACAGATTGCGCAGCAATCTGTAAGTGGTTCTGACAGAGCTCTGTCTGAATATGACTGTCTCTGACTGACTGCTGTCACTGTCTGAATACACCAGGGTAGGAGAGTATCAGGAGAGGCCTGTGTCATAAAGAGCTTACATCTCCATGCACTCACATAACACACTTACTGGCAGAAGAAATGATCTATTTGGCACTGTAGTCTGATCTTTACAGCTTTTGGTTTTAGTTGCAGGTGGTAAACATAGCTTTGAACAAACTAGGAAATGTTTAGGTTATTCTTCCAAATGCGGTACACCTATAGTACTATAGTATATCTGTAGGCATACCTGAGAATACGTACAATAAGCGTTTAATGTAAGACCATCAGATCTGTCACTCAGCCCCAAAAGCACTGTGACACTACGACGCAGACGAGTCGAGAATACGCAAAAATGTACCCGCGTCTCCGAGAGACTGTTTTCACTATAGCGCAGCATTCAGACGCCACAATGCTCGGTCTTCAGACACCTCGTAGGAGAGCAGGAAATCCCGGGCCGGGATTGGACGCCACGGCCTGCCGGATAACGCCATTGGTCCGCCTGCCACGCCGCGCCTCAGGGAACAGGAAGCTCTCCCTCTGCCCTTTGTGCTTGTGCAATGATGTGGATGCACCCCTGAGCCCATTCATCCTGTCAGTTCCTATGCTCTTTACAGAGGTCTAGTGTAACAAATAAGGCGACTACAAGCCCTGTGGTGAGAGAGGGAGGCCGACTCCAGGTTTTAGGATCATCTTACAATGATCAACTGAGGTACACGTGGGCCAACCAAAAGGTGAGCAGATGTCCTATCCAAACAAGGCCTATAATTGAACATTAAGGATGCCCCCCTCTCTGTTAAAGTATTCATTTACTGACTGTTATTCAATTAAAATTTCTTTGTATAGCGTTTTTTACAAAGGGCATTGGTCACGACTTCACTGAGATCCGGGCTTGAAACCCCCATGAGAACCCTTATGGTGACGGTGGCAAGGAAAAACTCCCAGGCTGCCCTTTAAGCTGTAAAATTGTGATCATACTATACGATTTGCAGATATAGCCTGGATGATATATGATTTGGCTGGGACTTAATGATAGACTATAGATGATTATGATCATGTACTTGCTCCTTGTGTTTTATAATGTTGAGAGGCGTTTGCAATGACATGTACATTATGTGATCAGTAAGCAATTTGCTGATATTGGTGTGTAACAGGAGCACTGGTTCTTTGTGCTGAACAGAACATGCAGGAACTGTCAGTGTTTGTTTCAAAAATCACCCAGCACACAACACACAGTTCATATAATCCTTAATAAATTAAAGTGGACAGACAGAGCCCCCCCACCCCCTCTAAACTCTGTAGCTGCACGGGAAATATAGTGGAAATAGTGGATAGGAGCAACACACACACAGCTAACCACCAGCTTCCCGGCAGAAACCTCCAAAAATATCAGGCCCGTATCGGATATGAGATCAGTGCATTTCCGCCGATCAAAGGGTCCAGCGCATACAATCTTTATGATTCATGGACAAGATCATCAAAGCACTACAGAGGCCATTCTACAAATCAATACAGTGTAGCGCAATGTGTTCTGATATGGCGGAGTACTCCGGGGATAAAGAAACAGCCCAATGACGCATTCAGTATAGCTAAACAATAAATCTGCCCTTTACGTCCAACATTAATTATCTCCGTGGCGCTATACAAACATAGGTACCCTTTTCATTATTACCATCCTGGTCGCGCATGAATATGGCAACAGGCTGTAGGCACGCGGCCAGGGTGTAGCCCGCGGTGTGTCCATACCCAACCACTACCCAATCATACCTGGAGGCATATTTCTGCGCAGCCTCAGGAAAGCTCACCTGGGCGGCTCGGTTGCCTTAATGCACAGCCCCACCTCCATGCAAACACACAGTAGCAATTTATCCGTCCACGATGCTCCCGCCCACCGTGTTCATCAATAAACACCGCTCTTATGGATTGATTTTACTGGACTCTCATTTATACAGTAGCATAATATGACAGCTTGGACCTCCCTTATGATGCGTTTATATTTTGCAGATACTTTTAAAAAGATATTTCATAGCCTCTTCTACTGTGATTATCAGTATGAATCAATCCAGTCGGTTCTTCTGTCGATTTAGGGGTAGGCTAGGCTAGGTCTGTGATTGGGTTTCGTGAAGTAGGCTACTGCTGTACTGAAAATACTTTAATAATTGTATTTGATGGTGAACCCACTGCCTTCCTTTCGTATGGAAAATCGGTGTATATTTAAATGTCACCTACTTGCTTTCCCTGGTTTAGGCCTCTGTAAAAGCTTCTGCACCGTAATGAGGTCTTCAGTCTTCACCGCTTGTAGCAGCTCCTGGTCTTTCCCCATCTTGCTGTTTGTTTATGTTTTACATCCAAACCATCCTCCGCGCGTAGTTTCTGTGCAGTAAGCACGCTCTTTAGCGCAGCCTAGCAAGCTCTTTAGCGGACCCTCCCTATTGCGATGCAACAGCCAAGTGCATATGGGCAGCTCCAGATCTTTTCGTTAGAAAGATGCCTAGATTCCGCGAGGCGCCGGTGCACCAAGTCCCAATGACAGCCGGTAATCTTTTACAAAATCTCTATATCAGCAAAGGAAAATAGATTCACTCACACCCCAATTACACTGCAGACGTAGCCTAATTCTAAGGCGACTCAAAGGTAATGAACGAGTTCAATAAGGATTACTGATCGATCTTATTTATTATCATAGCTATATTACGGGTAAGGGGGTTGTTCCTTCGAAGCGACTGACGGAATCTACCGATGAAGACAGTGCTATTTCAATCAAAGGCTGAAAAATATGCACATATGTCTACGAATAACATTTGACTAGATCTGTGCAAGAGGCAGGGAACTCCCACTGCCTCTGTTCACAAAATAAAACAAATTAAAAAGCGCCGTAATATCGCGTATTTTCTTTCAATTAATGACGCGTTTGCTGCTTGTCCAGAGCTTTCTTAGCCTGCGTTGGTTGAATATGAACCTGATCTGCCATCGCAGGCTTCGCTCAGTACAGGCACCGGTCCATCTCCAGGATCGTCGCTGTTTTGCAATGAAGTCCCATAGCGTAGTATATGAAACAAACGCTGCCGTAAGATTCTGGCTGAAATTGCAATGTTAAATGGCTCCGCTGCATCCAGAAGGCGGATCCAAAACGCAGGACCACCCCCCTGTCCCTCTCCAGGAACGACGGGTAGAAGCAACCAGCGCGAAGGGATGCCGCATTCCCCACCGCTGGACCGCAAAACGCAGGCGCGACTCATGCGAAATGGTTAGAAAAAGCAAAGCATCTTGCGCTTTCACTTACTTTTGTCGCTAGAACAATTAAAATATATTAGACTATAGGGCTAGTGTATATTGGAATATGCTATTAACATTAGCATATGTTTTCCAAAAAAGAGACGCTGTTTTAATTGTGAAAAAGCAGGTTTTGAAGTGTGTTGTTTGGTGGTCTATATAGGCGCGATAAGGACATCTTGCACCGAATATAAAAAAGATAATTTGTTTTAAATTTAACCAGTAGTTTAATATAAAAAAGGTTCCATTTCTTATATTAAAATTAGGCTACATCGTAGGCTAGCCTACTTTTAGCCTACACAGGTAATTTTTTTATATTTCCCCTACATAGGCTAATCAGTTATGTCATCAGAAAAACGTATTGGTGCAAATACTATAACTGATTTAAATATTGCTGAAACAACAGTGGACACACAAACTACAATTGAGCCTCACCCAAATGACAGAAATCAGCAATCTTAGCACTCCCATTATTGAGCTTTTAACCAATTGCTCACGGTCATGGTGAACGGTATAAAAATGGGTCAGATACCATTAACACGTGATACTTTATGTGATCATGATACCTGAAGGGCTAATAAATTAATATTTTACTGCACGCATTTCTGCATGTTCATAGAGGGGCTGCCTATAGCCTAATATGTAGGCTACGGTAGCCTATTATCGAAGCGGCGGTACGGAATGTTCTCTCCCAGCGTTTCGGTTTACACGGGGTTTGACAAAAATAATGACCGATAGCTCATAACGGTCGGTGTCACGAGTCATTATCTGTGGACAGGGCATCGTTTCTCTTTGCCTGCCAAGCTAACACTGCATTCTCAAATCATGCGTGCAGTAGGCCTAGGACAGGAGGCAACAATTGTGTTGACCTCGGCTCGGTCAAACGAACGTGATTGTTTTCTAATAATACTGCTATAGTCTGTGTAATTTAATTAAGGACCTGTGATCAAATCTCACTGCATGCAACGTGTTTTGTTACGGCCTCGGTGTGTGATTTACAAGCATCACGGCACTCACACGTTTGCTTTTTTGTAGGCTACATCACATAATAAAAAATAATAATAATGAGCAAGAGTTGTCCTTTCTCAACAGAACAAACACCTTTCATGCTCAGTCTGTTTTAAGGATATTCAAATCAGGCCAATAGGCCAGTGTGGCCAAGACTGGTTTGGAGTCTATCCCAGCATGCATAGGGCGAGGGGCAGGAATCCCCCCCACACACACCATTCAATCACACACTCATACATACAGGCAATTTAGAGTCTCCAAATATAGCCTAACTTGTCTTTGGACTGTGGGAGAAAACGGGAGTGCAGAGAAAACCCACACGAACACGGAGAGAACATGCAAACTCCACACAGACAAGCCCCAGGCCTGGATTTCAACCCAGGACCTTCTTCAGTAAGAACATTCACAGTAAAATCTTCAGAGTTAAATTAATTCTGAGACATGGCACATCTATTCCCATTTGGACTCATTAAACTGTATCTGAATTGGATTAACACTGTATATTTCACTGTGTAGGTGTCAACAATGTGCATTTACACCTCACTGGAAATATGTAGTGGAAAGGTTTCCATGGTTTCCCTCTGTATAAACCAGTAGCTACAGTTCTCTCTCCAGCTCCACACGGTGGATGGCTCTATTGCGGCATCGCAGACATATGTGTGTGCGGGTGGGTGTGAACACACAGGATCTGTGATGGACTGTACATACTACATTAGCCATGTCTGTACTCCAGTTAAAATTAGTCACTTGGTCATGAGAGCTCATTGTGCTGTGTGAAAGAAGGCCAGAGAAGGATTTTTAAATGTTGGGTCGGAGTGTCCCCCTTCAGTGTAGCTACTTTAACTTGGCTGGCAGGTGTCAGCATCCCCTGAAACTCTGTACGTAGACTTGTGACCAAACTCCTTCCTCAGACGGAGACCAAATGTTCAGCCCTTGGGTACATGAGTATGTGTCATGTGAGGAGAGCAGCTATTACAGACTATCCATAAGTACCATGAATCGCAAACTTCATCTAGATTATTCTGCAAACAGTTCTTCCAAAGACAATAACCTTCTGGGTACTTTTGGGATGTCAAACTGAACATAGAGAATTCTAATTTATTTATTGATTATAATGATCACAGTGAGAGTAAACTAACAGCTATGACTGTCATCTGCAAGGTTGGTTTATTAATCACACATGCACACACGCACACATGCACGCACGCAGGCACGCACACACACACACACACACACACACCTGGTGCCTGGTCTTATCATTAATTTCATATTCTTGACTTGGAATGTAAGGATCTAATAGTTTATAAATTGTTGAAAACAAAATGATATGCCAAATAACATGCTGATAATATGCAAAATGATGAATAACAAATATTCACTTAACAGGTGAGTTCAGGAACATGCAATCAATAATTTCAACCATACCTTTCATCTAGACTGACCTATTATCTATAGGTCTATAGACCTAAATATATATCACTGAATGACTTCAAGGTATATATTTCATATGATCCCAAAGTAACAAGATATACCTATTGTTTATAGCTAGCTCCATGTATTTATCCTGGGCATGTGACCTGGGAAGCAGTTAACCTGTATTTCAGTTCTTATCCTCAAGGTGTCACTGTAGGCACTCTTAACTGCAGTGATCAGTGACGACTGAGCAGCCAGACCAATGTGCCCAGTTATACACATACAGACCAATTGAAGAGCATTTTTGTTCATGTATGCAAAACTTATCCAAAAACGGCTTGTGTGGGTGCAGGTCGTTGTTTTAGTCCATGGGGACTCAATCAAAGTGTTGCACTAATACACTGGATGTCTTGATCGAAGGCCATGATTAGTTCATTAGTTGATTCATGCGCCGTTGTGCTGGGCTCGAGCAGGTGCCACATTCCACTGGCGCCATCGTGTGGTACAAACAAGAGATTGTCGACGGGGCTTAAATGATGACAAACGTAAATCAGCGCAGTTGTCAACGATCAACGTCTTATGGACTGAAACTGAATAAAATTGACTGCTTATGAATACATATATAATGGTTATTTATGTTTTATGACATTTTAAGTTTGGTACCATATTTTTATTTAAGATTCTAGGATGGTAGGCAATAACATAAGTAATTCTGAGCCTAGGGATGGGGGTAAACTGTCAACTCTACACCCCAAACATGGAACCTGTTTCTGTTCTCTCTATTTGTAAATCTGGCTCCGAGGATTCTCAATCGTGATTGGCCAAGTGATACGTCCATCATGCTGAGGGTTTGACTGAATAAGCTGCACGGAGTTCAGAGCAGAAGGTTGGGTGGAACAGAGCAAAGCACAAACTGGTAAGGAAATAATAATGATAACAAAACAGCGCAACAGTCAATGTTATATTCGTATTGTTTATTAAAACGGTCGTTCACAATTTTGCAGCAATGCATTGAATCGAAACGATGAGCAAGGCTCGGTTGCTAACGGACCTTATTAGTAGATGGGACCGATGGGCGGTGAGGTGCTGCTCTTGTCTCAACATCACCTGATTTTATGTCTGATAAGCGATAAATAATCAGTTTCACTAACAGTCACATGTCAGAGTGTGCAGTATCAGCAGTAGAAGGGTGTGTTGTCATGACACGGGACACCTACAGCCAGCTAACGTTTGCTAACCTACGCGATTTCACTACGTGACTTCACTAACGTTAGCTAATTCATGTCATGCTTGTGATGAAAGCAACAACCAATTACTGTTAGCTTGCTAGCTGGTAGCATTTAGAAGATGCAGAGTAAGCGCGACCCTTAAGTTAAGGTTTGATTTCACACAAGGTACAATTACGTGGACAATCATCTTTAAACCGGTAGTTGGGTAACAGCGTTTTTATTTGCCTTAAAGCTTTTTCATTTTTCTGCTCCTGCACACACCCCAAGATCAGATCAGATCAGATCAACCTGGCCTGTCCACATATTATTGGTCTGGGTAGCAAGTGTCACGTTGTACTGTACTAGCGTAGTTTATTGGACTGTATAAATAGAAACATGTAGCGTGCTGCCTATGCTATGCTTGTTAACTCACCACGCTGATGATGAGGTACAGTCAGTATCAGGAAGCAGATTCACGTGTGGTGTAGCTGACGAACCCAATCTAATGACCTTCTAGTTGGTAGTTACCGGCTTACCTTAGTAAAGCTACATGTATGTAAAGCTAAAATGATTCACGCGGGGCAATTTTGACACAACTGTGCAAAATATGTAGATTTATAAATATGTAGTTGTAGGGCTACAACTGAAAGTTCCCTTGCGGGAAAATAAAAGTTATTCTATTCTATTCTATATGCTTAGTAGGCTATTCATGGGGCCACGACACAGCGTTCCCCTGCGTGGTGCTCCTCGTGAGTGTTTTCTCGCAGGTATGGTAACCATAGGACTAACTTGTTGTGACACAAGGTACCTTCACTTCTTTCTCCAAGCAGTGAAACTGAAAGAGCTTATCACTGGCGCAGTGAAATGCAAACACAGTAACATTAGTTGCGAAGTTGGCTGGCTAGCCAGTGTATGACCTTGTGAATCTGTCCACAAAGCAATCTTAAAAATGAAACAAGTAACTGTGGAAACACTTTTTCTTTGCTTTGGTAAAAATGCGTCAATCAGGCAACTTAGACGTTATTGTCCACATTTTGTAAGTCTTCCGTTGAGGCAATGAAGACGGTGTGTGTCTGCAGGAAGGATACGGCAGCACCTGGGAACCCAGGGAACCACTACCAGAGTCTCAGGAGGCCGCCGCGACTTCACCCGCCATGAGCACCACCAAGGGAGGCCTGGTCATCTTTACGGCCAACTCCAACCCCTCCAGCAGGGAGTTGGGAAGGCGGATTTCAGAGTGAGTCTCTCTCTCTCTCATAATGTCCCATCGTATTATTGTCAGTTAGTATCAGTCGTGTGGCATCACAGCTGCCAGGCAGCTTCCCTAGAGGAAGAGCACTGTAACAGGTTATTCAGCCCTGCAGGGACCTGATCTTTTGGCGTAGTGGTGATATCACTGCTTGTCACAGTGTATCAGACTACAGTTCAGTGTAGCTAATGCACCTCTGAGTCAAATACAAAGTAAATTATTGTTTTTTTTGTAGATTAGGATTCCTTCCTTGTGGAACCTGATTGCCACTCAAAATGAGTCTGAAGGGGGGAAAAAACCACACTTGAGATGGATCTTTCAAATCTTCCGAATACCACTAACGCCACTCAAGTATAAAATAGTTACTGTACATCGCTGTCAGTTTATATTGCGAGCCTCTGCTTTTCACTGTTTGGTTTGTTGTGTATGGGGTACGTTTTGGGTAATGCTCTCAGTGATTGGCTGTTGACTGTTCATAGAGGGGACATGAAAATGGGTGCATGTGGTTTGTGCAACATGCTGTGCGTTTGGCCAAATGGCCTCTGGTCTCTGTGTGTGAGTGAATGGGTTGTACACACACTTTCCACCTTTGGGGCACCCGGCACCCAGCCGTCTGTCTCAGAGATCACTGCCTTGTCTCTATGCAACCATCAGAATCTCTCAGAAGAAGTCCTGAGTCTACTTGGCTTTGGATGTTTTTATGAATAACAGCACCTCCGTTTACATAATATAAGATGAACTTTAAGAGGCAGCAGGTAATTCTGAAAACAACCCGAGCTTCAAATCTAGAGGCTCTGCTGGGCATTTCACACTTGAATTAGACTGAAAATAGTTTGCCAACTTAGCTAATGGACTTATGGGTATTAGCCAATAAGCCCCTTAATCTCCATTCACCACACTTAACACTGTTGACCACACTTAACTACAATGAAATGTAAATCTGTACTTTTTTTTGTTCATGTTATCCAATATGTACCATGGGTTCCCAGGATTTTGTTATGCTGAATTAGACTATTAGTACTTAATTTCTCATGGAAAGCGCAATAGTACACCAGTGGAGAGCTTGAATTCCTGCAGAGTAATGTTCTAACGTCTCCTCCTGCAGGCGTCTGGGAGTGGAGCTCGGGAAAGTGCAGGTTTATCAGGAAGCCAACAGAGGTAAGTGTGTGTGTGTGTGTGTGTGTGTGTGTGTGTGTGTGTGTGTGTGTGTGTGTGTGTGTGTGTGTGTGTGTGTCTAACAGCATTATATAGGCAAACTGTAGAAACTGGAAGGAAATACACTTTTAAAAGTCCCCTGAACTTCCCTCGTCTACATTTGGAATTTGGACTCTGTCCCCATAGATGCATCCTCAAGTTAAACTTCTGTAGAAAAATCCCTGTGTTACAGCTGTAAAAACCTTCCAATGGATATCAACACCACTGTTTCCCCCTGCTGGTCTGTAGGTTACAGTGTATGTACAGTTGCAAGAAAAAGTATGTGAACCCTTTAGAATTGTCTGTATATCTGCATAAATTCGATCTAAAATGCGATCACATCTTCATCTAAGTCCTAAAACTTGATAAAGTGAACCCAACTCAACAAAAAACACAAAAAACATTATTCTTTTATAATTTATTTATTGAGCAAAATTATCCAACATTAAATGCTTTGTTGGAAAAAGTATGTGAACCCTTGGATCATACGTATTTTTAAAGTATCATATTTAATATTTGGTCGCATATCCTTTGCATGCTGTTACTTCCTGAAGTCTGCGACCCATCAATATCAAAAGGCTCTCAATATCTTATTTTCAGGTACTGTTACAAGCGATACTATAACCACTCTGCATTTGAATGGATCTTTATGGGAATTGGGGGGTGAGACTAGATTCAGCTGTAAATTACACTCGTACATTATGGAACACATGACTGGCTAAATGGCTGTAAGTCATCCAGGGTCTGAGGTATCAAACGAGCCCCAAACCATCACTCTGTGGCCAGATATGGAGTAGATGTGGATGGATCACTGCAAGGGTTGTTTCTCCTGACTTTTTTCCCCATAGAGTTCTATAGGAAAATGAGTCAGGAGAAATAACCCTTGCAGTGATCCATCCACATCTACTCCATATCTGGCCACAGAGTGATGGTTTGGGGCTCGTTTGATACCTCAGACCCTGGATGACTTACAGCCATTTAGCCAGTCATGTGTTCCATAATGTACGAGTGTAATTTACAGCTGAATCTAGTCTCACCCCCCAATTCCCATAAAGATCCATTCAAATGCAGAGTGGTTATAGTACCGCTTGTAACAGTACCTGAAAATAAGATATTAAGAGCCTTTTGATATTGATGGGTCGCAGACTTCAGGAAGTAACAGCATGCAAAGGATATGCGACCAAATATTAAATATGATACTTTAAAAATACGTATGATCCAAGGGTTCACATACTTTTTCCAACAAAGCATTTAATGTTGGATAATTTTGCTCAATAAATAAATTATAAAAGAATAATGTTTTTTGTGTTTTTTGTTGAGTTGGGTTCACTTTATCAAGTTTTAGGACTTAGATGAAGATGTGATCGCATTTTAGATCGAATTTATGCAGATATACAGAAAATTCTAAAGGGTTCACATACTTTTTCTTGCAACTGTATGTGATGTTTTTTTTATGATACTATACATGTAGTTTTAAAGTTTGTTTCGCTCAGCACTTTGCATCCCTCTCACCCTCAGAAACGCGGGTTCAGATCCAGGAGTCGGTGCGCGGGAAAGACGTCTTCATCATCCAGACGGTGTGCAGGTAAGGCGCCCGACCGACGCTCCGCCCTGCTGCTGTGACCGAGCCCAGAGTGGCAGGCTCGGAGATGGCCGCTCGCCCTGTCCATCCCGCTCTGTCTGCCCCCAGAGATGTCAACACCACCATCATGGAGCTCCTGATCATGGTGTATGCCTGCCGGACGTCCTGTGCCCACAAAATCATCGGCGTGGTCCCCTACTTCCCCTACAGCAAGCAGTGCAAGATGAGGAAGAGGGGCTCCATCGTGTCCAAGCTCCTGGCCTCCATGATGTCTAAAGCAGGTAAGACCTTCTGATGCCTCTACCAGCCTACTGCCTTCTACCAGTCTTCTGATGTGAGCCCTGATTGGGTGGCTGTGTTCTGTCCTGTGCAGGTGTGACGTGAGCTCTGATTGGTCATCCTTTACAGGTCTGACCCACCTGATCACCATGGACCTGCACCAGAAGGAGATCCAGGGTTTCTTCAACATCCCGGTGGATAACCTTCGCGCCTCCCCTTTCCTCCTACAGTACATTCAGGAGGAGGTGAGCCTGGCTGCTCCTCAGAGTGCAGTTTAAACAGCAAGCTTTGATGGGGACAGGTGTTCAGTCACCAGCTACCCGAGCCTCAAGTGTTCAGATGAATCGGCTCGTTTCTGTGCTTCAATTTAGAGTTCTGTGGTTCTAGGTCCTGATAGTAGGTGTGTGTGCGTGTGTGCATGTGTGCATGCGTGTGTGTGCGTATGCGTGCGTGTGTGTGTGTGTTTGTGACACATTGTGGCTGAGTTTATGTGTTTAAAATCTGCAGATCCCAGACTATAGAAATGCAGTAATTGTGGCCAAATCTCCAGCTTCGGCCAAAAGGTAAGCAAGTCTGCTCTTTCCTTTGTCTCTCTGTGGCTGTTCATTATGTCCCTGCAGGAGAAACGCACCAGCCAGTGGGGACAAGTGCTCGTAATTGGCTGCTTAGGGCATGGTGGGGCGCATTGAGGTTTGCTCCGTGGTTATGGGGGGACGGGGACGGGGCAGCAGTGGTCGTGCTCAGACAGTGGCCCCTCCTTTCTCCCCGCAGGGCGCAGTCCTTCGCTGAAAGGCTCCGGCTGGGCATTGCAGTGATCCACGGAGAGGCCCAGGATGCCGAGTCAGACCTCGTGGATGGACGCCACTCCCCGCCTACGGTGAAAAACATGGGCGCCATACACCCCAGCCTGGAGATCCCCCGTAAGCCGCAGAGTTACAGGCGTTAGGGAGCTTATGTCACGTCCGCAGAACTGCCTAACTGGGCCCTGTGATGCTGTGTAAATGGAGAGCAGAGATGGAATTAACGCACGTGATGCGGGAGCCAGTTCAGGTTTTACCAGAAGCAAGTTGGCGCACTGAATTGCGTGTTGGCGGTTGTGCTGACTGCATGGCTCAAACTGCTATGGAATGGTTAGTCTATCTGTTGGTCAGTGTGTTAGTAGCTATGAGCTGAGCAGGTCGCCCGGGGTAAAGGAGGTTCTGTTAGGCAGGTACAGAGAGGAGTTTCAATGCACACTAAGGTTCTGAACCACATGCTCTGCTGTTTCATCTTGGTTCTGGTCTGGCCCCGCTGACTCCCTTGCGTTTGTGTTGTACTCTTATCGCAGTGCTTATTCCCAAAGAAAAGCCCCCTATCACCGTGGTGGGGGACGTAGGGGGGCGGATCGCCATCATTGTGGTGAGTTCTGAAGTTGTGCCATAAATCGAAGCATTCTGGAGAAGTTACGCAGCGTTCACGCCTGTTCCGTTCCGTTCGAGCTGCTCGGTCACTGTGCTCTCGCAGGATGACATCATCGATGATGTAGACAGCTTCCTGGCGGCGGCTGACACGCTGAAGGAGCGGGGGGCTTACAAGATCTTCGTCATGGCGACGCACGGCATCCTTTCCTCAGACGCGCCGCGGCTGATCGAGGAGTCTGCCATTGATGCGGTGAGTTGATCAGTGCTCTCCTACACCGCTGAGATGTATGTAAGAACAATAATGAGCATTTATTTATATTCACTTTCTTACAAAGTGCACATATTGCACTTTATACAAAATTTTGTCCTATTTAAAAAAGTCCATTACTAATTAACAGATATAACAACAAAATAAAATGGGCAGGTTATAGCTGTTAGGCGGAGGTAGCGGCCAGTCTCAGTGCAGCAGGCTAGGAGTACAGGCTGTGAGGGGGGCTGGGGGGGGGAGGGGGGGGGGGGGGGCGTGTCCTGCCTGTCAGTCAGGCGAGCGTCGTGAGACCGGCGCCGCACTCACCGTCCCTGTGGCCGGCAGGTGGTGGTGACCAACACCATCCCCCACGAGATCCAGAAGCTGCAGTGCCCCAAGATAAAGACTGTGGACATCAGCATGATCCTGTCCGAGGCCATCCGTCGCATCCACAACGGCGAGTCCATGTCCTACCTGTTCCGCAACATCGGCCTGGACGACTGAGCACGCGGCGGCCGCAGTCACAATCCGGCTCGCCTTATTTTACCAGAACATTCTCCACAACATTACCAGAATGTTTTTCTTTTTACTGTTCAGATTATATTTTACTTACAGTACAAACACAAAAAGCCAGGAAATCATAAAATAGAAAAATGCTAAATTTTGGCGGGTTTTTGGGGAGTCTCGCTGGTTTGATTTGGTTGCAGATCAAATTTGGAGACCAAATATTTGCATTACGGAAAAGAAAAACCTCCAAAGAACCTCCCACAAATCTCCAGCACCATTACGCAGTGTTCATCGACAGTGTTTAACTCTGCCATCTTAGACTTTCCACACTTTATAAGAATGAACACAGATAAAAGGACATCATCTTGTAAAGGGCCAGACCAATGCAGGTGAACCTGTGCACATCACTTCAGTCGCTCTAGATAAGAGCGCCTGCCAAGAAGTGGTAATGTAATATCATCTACAAACCCACAGACATTCTCAGAAACAAAACACTGCAAGAAGCCAATCATCTCTCAGAATTAGCTTTACATACTGACATACATACAGAGATTTGAATCACCATTGGCTCATTGTGGTTAACACATGCTGTAGGTCAGGCTTCATCACTGTGCCAAAACTGAACACAACATGTTTAAATGAAAAATGCTACATTTCTGCACTAAAAGGAGCGCCTCATACACGGCTGCATCCATTCTTGGGCATTCTGCCAATGAGAAAAGGAACACTGGCCGTTACAGCCAATCAAAATTCAAATACAGTTGGCAGGCCTTCCTTTTTAACTTTGTGTTTAATAACTTCAGCCAAAGTTTTTTTTTGTAAAACTCATATAATTTACTCATGAACTAGTTGACTGATTCATCCTTCAAAACTGTTCAGATCTTTAGATAGAAATATATTGCTACTGAAGACAGCGAAATCTGAGATTTTGCTAATTTGCATATACTTGCAAACAAATTTAATATTGTAGCATTTGAGAATTAAGTATGACTAAGCCTTATTGGTAACTGTTTTATTTTGATGTCCGTTATAATTTATTCGAAGTAAATGCTTGGACATCATTTCCTCAACACTGATTAGCTCTGGATGCAACACCAGTAGTGTCTGTTCAGTGGTAGAAAAGAAAAAAGCCTATCCTATTAGACCTAATCGCTGTTGAGTTTAAAATGTTACAGTGATATGTTTATTTAACATAATGTATGTTTTCACATTCTTAAATGGTGTGATGAGCGAATGCAAATATTGAAGGAAAGGCTACTACACACATGGAAATCTACATGTTTTTAAATGTGCAGTATTTAATAAAAACACATTCCACAAGTATTTAGAGACATTAACTGTTATTTTAAAAGTATTGTTCATTGTAATTAATCCATAATCAATGCTTTAAAATGAAAAGCAGTGCTTTTATAATAGGCTTTTTGACTGAGCTAGGTCAAATCAGGGTATTTTAAGTGATGCGAAGAAATATTCATCTATCGGTGGCTCCACTTAAATTAAATCTTTCTGATAACATACTAAAAACCAAGACATTCCCTCAAATCCTTTCTTTACATTAACAGTTTTTGTAATTTTCAGTAATTTTCTAGTTTGAACGTGGCCTCTGTCATAGCATGATGGATTGCGATACGGTTGCAGTTGACTTGTTCTTTGAGCTGCGAAGAAGCAAGCAGGATGTGTGTAAAATGACTGAACCTAAAGGAGGCTTTTGTATTTATTTTGAGCAACTTATTTGAGAAAAAATAATAAAATTAAGTTAAACTGAGTGTTGGTGCAGTTATTGTTTTGGTGCATGCTGTTGGTATAAGCTGTGTCTGAATCAGAGCCCTATCTACTGTGTCCTGTGGACTAGCATGCTGTGTACGGTTTACTGCATACTGTTTAGTATGCGACATGCAGAATGCGAAAAATATCCTCCTTACTATTATCAGTGAAAACCTGGCAATAAACGTATCATCCAGGGAATTTAAGTACCCTACATTTAGAGATCATTTTGCCAAGTTAACTTTCTCATCCAGTGTACTCAACAAGCATACTCAATAGTGTGGAAGGGCGTTGATACCAACACAGCCATTAGCTGCATTAGGATCCAAATTTTATGCTTTCTTCCTGTCGTCCTGAGTCCCCAAAAATGCCAGGATGAAATATGGCAGACACACCAAGTGGAATGCGATTCCAATTTAAGAAAGGGGAAGGAGTAATTATATTGCCTCACTCCCTTGTTTATACTCCCTATGCCACCAAGGGTATAAAATGCAAGCTTCCAGCAAGAGGGAAATCTCCGCACAGAAAAAGTGGGCGGTCACGTTTCAACTCAATGGGGTTGCTCTTCCTATATTGGTTTCGAGGGCGGTTTAGTTCTGTTTTTATTTGTTTCTCTTCAATCTTCTCTTGCAGAGCACCTGTTAAGTTTGCTTGCTGAATGTCACAACTTTAATCACAAGATGGCTCACTCAAGGGAAGAGAGCAAGTGAAGGGAATGTGCTAAGTTGGATCTGAACGCAGCCCTAGGCTGTGTCCAAATCAGAGCCCTATCTACTGTGCCCTGTCTCCTGCGTACCATGCACTGGCAGAAGTGTGCTGTTTAATGTGCACTGTTTAGCAGTTTGTGAAAAATATCCGCCATACTATTTTCCAACCGTACTGTGGAAGTGTCGTTCTATTTAAAATAGATTTGTTAGTTAAAATAGTTTGTTTCGGTTAAAAATATATATTTTGGGCTAGTTTTCAGTCGCCATTTGGCTGGAAAGTCTCTGGCAAGATCTGGCAACCCTGTGCCCCACCCTTGCACTGCCATGGGGAGGGAGTCACATGTTGTTTTTGTTGTATTTGAAGGAAAACGTCAGCGAAGCTGCGCCTCATTTCTTTAAAACTAAGCTTCACGTCATATTAATGTGACCAAAATGTTCGTGTACTTCTTGAAAACTGTGCTCCCGAATGTACTCAGCGAAACCCCGGAAGTAAGTGTGTCATCCGGGTGTTTCAAGTATACTGCAATTTGAAAAATCGACTTTCTCGTCCTATCTACTCACCAAGGCTACTCAATAGTGTGGAAGAGTGCTGATTCGGACACGGCCCTAGTGTTGGTGCAGTTATTGCATTCAGTACTCTCCAGGTTAAAGTACACACAGCATGGGCATTTCTGGTTAAGAAAAGCTGTGATTGGTCTCGGCACAGCTGCTGGTAGTTTTTGCTGACTGGACATTGGGTGGTGGGGAATTCCTTGCTGTTTATTGCTGTTTCCGGTTTTAAGTAGCAGTGGGATATGTTGTTCTGGCTCATTTTAAAAACAGACACAGACACCATGCAACTGAAGTACAGCGCCTGGAAAATGTATTTTTCCCCTCTAGTGACAATGTTCACTCCGTTACCATTGGCCTCCGGTGCCCCATGTGACTGAACCAATAGTGTGTATGTTCTGTATGAACTGAGAGGAGGCAGCGTTGGCTGCGCAGTCAGTGTGTGGAGGCGCATCTTGGTTATACAGTCAGCTCCTTGTCAGATATTCCAGACACATACTTTTCCTCAGATAAAAATGTATTATTATTACTTTTATTATTATTATTACTTTAGAGGGACAACATTTACACCCCCATTTGTTTCTGTCACACGAGGATTTAATTGTAAAATGAGTTGGTGAGTTTGTCAAATATTGCAATTCTGCTATGATCCAACAGAGGGCGACCAATACGTTTTAATAGTAAAGTGAGTCTTTTGTCACTTTTACTGATGAGTAAGCAGGAAATGAATGATGCCAGACAGCCATGATGATGATGATGATTTTGTTGGCTGCCATTGCGCTGATGGTCATGTGAGCTTTGTGTGGCCTTGTTCCTGTTTCGGCAGCTGGTCAGCAGTCTGACACACACATGCAGTCACACAGTCTGGCACACACACACACACACACACACACTGACATACACACACAGTCGCTCAGTTTGTCTCGCTGGCTGGACTCGCTGTGAGCTATCGTTGGCCACAGTGCCAAAACTCCAGCCCCTCGCCCCTATTTCCAGGAAAGGGTGCGAGCGGATTGCAGTTTTATTTCGGTATTGTTCCACGCTCCTTTGCGCACCTCTGTAACCTTGGAGAGGAAATGGGACTCCGCTGTCTTTTAATGTGATATCCATGCATTGTTCCAGACCGGGACAGGGTGTGAGGCCGTGTAAACACTCCCCCCTCCAGCTGGACAGGGTGTGAGGTGGAGGAGTGATGTGTGTCTTGGTCGTGGTTGGCTGTGATTAGTTGTGGTTGGCTGTGATTGGTTGTTATGGCACTGCAGTGGTCAGTTTAGGGAGGGACCATCCACATCATGGGGTTCTGTGCTGTAAGGAATTGGGGGCCTTGTATTTTATTGGGAGAGAATCATCATTCATATCCAGAACATATATGCTATAAGGGCTATGCTGTTAAATATGTATTTGATTATGACTGCAGACTGGCACTTGCAATATTGTCTGCAGCCTGTTCTCCAAGAGCATCCCAATCCATCCCAGGCAGAACTCACATTAGAAACAGATACAGTTACTCTCAAGCTTCTATCACTCTCGTACTGTGGCATTGACTGAGCCTGTCAAATGTCTGCCATTATCATTGGTAAAATAAGGGTTCTGACTGTTACAGAAGTTGTCACATTGGTAGCAGGCAGTTTCTAAAGCATAGTTTACACTTTGCGAAACCTTTAATCGATGAAACAAAACAGATGCTGGCAGATACTGGCTTACAACCATTCATCTTCAAATATGGAATCCAAAATCATACATGTGTGGTGTACATGTATATGTTACAGAATATCCCCTTCCTTATATGTAAGCATATGCTTACATTACTAGATTAAAATTATTAAAGTGTCAATTATTTGCATATTTTACCATTTATTCTGACATACTGTATATACAGTGCATCCGGAAAGTATTCACAGCGCTTCACTTTTTCCACATTTTGTTCTGTTACAGCCTTATTCCAAAATTGATTAAATTAATTTTTTAATTCTCAAAATTCTACACACAACACCCCATAATGAGTTTTTTTGAGATTTTTGCAAATTTATTAAAAATAAAAAACTAAAATTTCTCATTTACATAAATATTCATACCCTTTGCTTTAACGTATTTTTAAAGTATCGTATTTCATATTTGGTCGCATATCCTTTACATGCTGTTACTTCCTGAAGTCTGTGACCATCAACATCAAAAAACTGTCGATATCTTATTTTCAGGTACTGTTACAAGCGATACTATAACCTCTCTGCATTTGAATGGATCTCTATGGAAATTGGGGGGTGAGACTAGATTCAGCTGTAAATTACACTGGTACAGTATGGAACACATGGCTGGCTAAATGGCTGTAAGTTATCAAGGGTCTGAGCTATCAAACGAGCCCCAAACAATCACTCTGTTGCCAGATATGGAGTAGATGTGGATGGATCACTGCAAGGGTTATTTCTCCGGACTCATTTTCCTATAGAACTCTATGGGGAAAAAAGTCAGGAGAAACAACCCTTAAAGTCATTGTTCTTCTTTTTTCTGAAGATAGTTCACTTCATTTTTTGGAAAATTAATGTTTGGAAATCTAAAATGTGCTCTTTTCTACTGATACAATAATGCAGAAGACAAAAAAATAAACCTCTAAAAAAATGTATATAAAAAAATCTAAGATTTTTGCACAGTACTGTACCTGGCACAGACTGGTGGTGGTGCCATTCTACCTAAAAAAATGGCAGGTTTTTGCACACTAAAGCACCAAGTTATTTCTGTAGTAGAATTCTCACCTGCAACGGACTGTTTTCCTTAAATCTAGCCTGACTGGTATAGTGAAAGCCTGCTGTCCTTCATAATGAGTCATCTTCCTCACCTTTACGTATGAACAAAGCGAGATGGGTTTACATGCTGAATGACAGCCCTGATCTGGGACTTTACCTCCACAGGGTATATTCCACAGACCTAATCGGCTCTGAATCAGGTCTATGGTTTGCGTTCAATCAACGCTTGACCTTAATCTTCACTCAATGCATCCGTCACTGCTAAGAAGTATAGTTGGGCAATCACCAAATTTAACTTAGCAAACTGTGTTCCTGAAAAAACTGTCAGGCATGTCCGGGGCCTGCAGTAGCTGGCGGGCCCCACTGGCAGTGACCTGCGTCCTTGCACAGGAGCGGTTGGAGGGAAAACGGTGATTAATTGGCACCTTTCCTGCCCAGCAGGGCCATCCTCTGCAGGCTTCCCAGCTGGGCCTCTGGCACCGTCCCGTTCATGGCTCTAAACTGGGAGTGCCTGGTGAACAGCAGGCCGGGGGGGCCCCGGCCGTCCCCCTGAGGACCCGGCGGCCTGTGCGCAGCGGGGCCTTGGCGAGTGGGTCTGGCCCTGCCCAGGGGCTGTCTGTAGGGGTCGTGAGAGGTCTGGTTCCCCAACTGAGCTTGGGCAGGCCTGCAGGAGGAGCTGCGTGTCCTGCTCAGCTGGTCACGGGACAGGAAGTCACTGCCCTGTCCCGGCCTGTTCTGAGCCAGCTGTTTGCCTTGCCAGAATGTGTGAGCCCCTTTGCTGGCTCCCGCCAAATTGGGCGGGTGAATGCAACCATCCAACCTGGTACCTGCTGCCTTAGCCATGCCCCGCACTTGGACGTCCTGCTGGGAACGCACATTGTTGGCCGGAGGTCTCGATGAAGTTTGAATCACCTGGTAACAGAGGAGAAGTGATCGTTCAGCTCCGTTAATGTTCTGTGGTACTGTGAGGTATTTACAACATTAACGATTTTGTTTACGAAACTGCGGCACTTTTATCTCAGGCCATAATTAAGACACCCCCCTCTTTGCCAAGAATGTTAGTCACATCACAGTAATGGCCCTGCCCTAACAGGTGACACCTGCATGTCAAGCCCTTTGGTCTTTTCTGTTAATGTGACAGAACTAGATATATATGCACACATGACAGTTAATCACTCTGAGTAACAAACCAGTATATTTTGTGGTATTCCTATGACTTGGTTGACTCAGGGAGAGAGCTAATATTCTATGGTATGGGTTGAATTGGCTTCATTGCTCAGAGTTTACCACTTACCTTCCGTCTGTCTGTCTGCACCTGTCTGTGTGTCTGCTTTCTTTCAGGCTTCCGTTCTGACAATGTCTGGAGGACCCTGGCTGCTTGCTGGGGGTGTGGCTGCTTCGCCATTGGCTGGAGAGCCCCGGTTTTGTTTAGTTCATCAGCCTGACTTTGGACCTCTGATTGTTCTGGCCCATTGCAGGCTGAGCCAGGTGTAGCGGGTCCTCCGTTCTCGGGATGTTCCTCCGATGTCACAGAGACGCTGGAACCTTCTTTTGCCTCTTTCTGTACCTCCTGAGTGTCTGTGGCACTCGGGCCGTTGGCGGTTCTGAGGTTCTGGAGTTGAGGCTTGGGACAGGCCTTTTCAGGGAGGGGCTCCTCGGGCAGGATGAGGGGGTCCTTGAAGCGGATAGGCTGCGAGGTTTCGAACTGCTCGGAGCGCGTCAGGTGGGCCTGCAGCGGCTTGCCGGAGTCCCTGATGTTGATGAACCCGATGACGTCGCTGGGCGGGTCGGGCTCTGGCCAGGTGGGCAGGTAGTGGATGAGGTCGGCCTGCTCCAGGCCCAGTAGCCCTGGGTGGACCGGGGCCCCCTCCGCTGCCTCCCCGGGCCGCCGCAGGCCCTTCACCTCGGACTTGGAACAGCCGGCGGTCCTGGCGCTGCTAGTCTCCGAGGATCCTCCAGTGGCGTTCTGCGTGCCTGTGGCATTGGTGTTGCCATTGATGTTGGCGCTGACCAGGGCATACTTGGGGTTAATGAGCCTTCGGGCCAGAGCAGGGGAGGGAGGGGGCGGGGTTACCAGTGGAGGGGTCGGCACAGGCTCAGGCTCCACCTCCATGCTAACCTCGCTGAGACTCACTCCGTCAGACAGGAAGTAGAGCTGACGGAACTGCCTATCAAAGGTCTCCACGGCCTGGCCCGTCAGCACTGTGACTAGGTTCCTGTCCAGCCTGGACGCTGTCCACGTGTAACTGAAAGAGAGTTATAAATGACATGGTGCTAAAGCCTTCGTCCTATCCTCAAAGGAAGCCATTGTAGACCAGCGATCTCCATCCCTGATCCTGGCAAACTCTAATGAGGCTGTGTACGCTGGCTGTTGAAAACTTTCAACAACTGTTGAAACCACACCCAATCCTGGCTTTCATATCAGTGCCTCATCCAGAACAATCATTGCTACACATGCCAGCACACATAAACAGCCCTCTCAAGCCGGCAGATGTGAAAGGCCTTAATGTTCTTTGTAGCCTACAGCATTCCGTGGTTAGCACAAACTCTTCAGCTTCATTTGTTGTTGCCTTAGTCATTGTTGTTGTGTTTTTTCTGGTGAATGTAATAAACTGACTTGTTACAACAGGTTTTATAGCTCCAACCACTGGACTACTTGGAAATAGTGATAAATTACAGTATATGCATGTAGGGCTGGGTACAGACCGAATCATGTCCGTAGCACCAAGTATCGAAAAAATGTCCAAGTATGTCCAATTTTCGGTACTTTTCAGTAAAAAAATTCTAATATGATCTGCTACGTACCACATTTTTAGCCCCGCCAGGGGGACTTTCAGACTCATTCTTGTTTTTATTCTTTGATCAGATATCGCTTGATTTAAATAATCATTTTGTTAATTTTATGCTGTATTTTATACAGCTGTTTGAGTTGACAACATTAATCACTGAAGCATTTGAGAAATCTTGGCTTATTTTGTTAAATAAGAAGTTTTTTTGGAATATTGTAGAAAAATGTGTTTAAACTCAGCAAAGAAAGGTATCATAAAAGTATCGTTTTGGTATAGATATTGAATCCAAGGTATCGGTATCGGAGCTGGTATCGAAAAACGATAACCAGCCCTATATGTACAGTATGACAATATTATTAAATAGATTTTTATTTTTATTAATATATATTATGATGAATTAGTTTTTGTTAATGAGAAGCAATTTAGTTGTACGAGGTGTCATTATTTGACCTTTTGAGGAGTAACCATTTAAATCTGTTTTGTAGTTCATACTCATATAAATGGGGAGACAAGTGTGGTTTTTCTGATGTGGTGACAGTTTATTCCAGAGCTGCTCGCTGCTGTTTGCCTGCATCAATGCCGTCGTCACTTTTAACCTGCCCCTCAGGTGCATTGGGACTATGTTGTGCTCAGAGTCTGAAATTAGAGCGAACCTGCAGAAATCCCTCTGTGACCCCAAAACTGAGACACTCGCTGGTTCAGCGAGATTTTTGTCTCAGCTCACAGTTCATTTATTTCCCTTGATGGCTGCATGTTAGCGATGGGAACAGCCCCGTTTACGAGACGGTGATAAAATGTGAGCCTTGAATTGCTCAAGGACGCATCTGATTTCATTCGAGTCAGACGCACCGGTTCATAAATTAAACAGGACACATTTTGTTGTGTAACACTATGGGCCAGGTACTCTGAGCTGCTTTATAAAAACTAATTATTTTTCAGCTGTGTGAATGTGCAGGTGTGTACATATGCTTACAGTATATAGACGGACAGTAAGTAAAATATAAGGGTGTCATCCCATTTGTAAATGAACCACTGAGAATAGAAATGGAAGAATAGTTCATGTGTTCTGGGGTACTGACTGATTTATCATGATTTAGGGTGGGGCAATGCTGCTGTGCCCTGGAGCAAAGGTATTTAGCCTCAGTTGTGCCTGAAATGACATCACACACACCATACAGTCGTCATAGTAACACAGGCACCTAAACCAGGGATCACAAACTCAAATCCTGGAGTCTGCTGGTTTTTGAGGTGTTACTGCACTTAATTGCTTAATTTAAGTCATTGATTGGCTACAAAGTCTGCACACCTTGTTTCCAAGGCCTAAACTGGCTGCTGATTGAAAGGAAATCACAAAAACCAGCAGAGACTACGGCCCTCCAGGACTGGAGTTTGACACTCCTGAAAAACATAAGTTGTCTGCTAAGCAAGATTGCCCATTAGCAAATATGCTAATTTTTGCCATTTTTATGTTTCTCAATTTTTAAAAAGAACAATAAATTGTTGAAATATATACAGTATATTCCAAAAAAGACTTTTGTTGGCAGAGGTACAGGCTCTTGCAGATAAACGCCGACTGCAATTCAAGTAAAGTTGTTTGATTCACAGCTTAACTTTATTGAAAGCTGAGTCGGAACCAAACTCTGCTCTGACAGGGCCAATGTTGGGATGTTCCATTTCCCATGTACTGCAATAGAAGTGTATAGATATTTAAAAATGCAGTTCTCTCAACAGCTTAAAAAAAAAAAGCTGATTTTGGGGAGGCCCCTACACCCACCTGTAAGACCCAGACACGGCTCTGTCCCCGTCCACAAACATGAACTTCTGGCTCAACAGTCCGCACACCTTCGTGAGGGAGCGCGTGTGTAACTCTGTCCCTCCGGCACTGCGAACCCGCAGCTTCTGAAAGGGAGAACACAGCACACCGACGTTCGCACGTTCCCCGTCAGCCTGTCACTGCGATCACTATATCGGTGCCGATCATCGTTCTTTCAGTATTTCATGTCACAACGATGTCATGTCACCAGAAAAGGCCGAATGGTTTCCCAGGAGCAGGGTGCTTTCATTTGGCGATGAGAAACGTTATTTTTTTCACAGCTGAGTAAATTATAAAGAATATTGACCTTTGCACATGGGGGCTGTGCTCTAAGCAGGTTATCTCTGAGCCAGGAGATTGTGGCTCAGACAGACAGACAGGGGGGGGGGGGACTGTAGAACTGTAGTGTGTGGAGGGGTATTTCACGAAGCAGGATTAAGGAGTTACCGGCTAACTTTTGTTAATATTTAGAATTTGATGACATCCGATTGGATGAGAGCCTAGGTCACTTCAAAAACATTTACAAAAATTAGCTGGCTCAACTCCTTAATTCCGCCTTGTGAAATACCCCCCTGGTCTCACTGTGACTGTGCAAAGACTTACAATATTAATTATTTATGATGTTATGACATATAGGAGGTATTCATCTGCAATGGAACAGACCTCCAAAGAGGAGGGGTACTAACACCCCCTCATGAATAACTGGAACACACATATATGAGGGCTTCAGGGCATGTTGCCTTGGTCCAAACGGGAATGAAATCGAATGCCTAAAGAGGCCTGTGCACACCTGTATTTCCACTGACCCCACTGTACCCGGGTTAACTGGATGCTGTTAAACCTGCTTTCAGTGCTGCCATTGTGGAACTGTCTATAGAGCATGACCTGCTATTTACAGACGCACCAGCAGCTGCCTTGCAATGTTTGGTTTGGGAGTTGCATGACGTTTTTGAGTATTAACCTGTCAGCGATGCGTATAAAATCTACTTGTGCTAACAGCTTTGCAAAACATCTTACCCGCACCCCAGCAACAAACATCTTCAACATGCATTATATAAACTGCGATGAGGAAAATATTTTCTTTTAAAAATCCAAATGGCAGGAGAACAAGATTCCTCCGATTCCTACCAGGATGAAATATGGCAGCCACACCAAGTGAGATTCGGTTCCAATTTAAGAAAGGCGAGGGAGTAATTATATTCACTCCTTCGTTTATCCTCCTTTCCACCAAGGGTATAAAATGCAAGCTTCCAGCAAGAACAGAATCCCACAATGCAATGCTCCACAAGGAAAAAGTGGGCGGTCACGTTTCAACTATATGGGGTAGCATTTCCTACATAGCACTTTCGGGGACGAGGGCCGGTCACTTCTGTTTTGGTTTGTTTCTCGTCTATCCTCCCTTGCAGTGCACCCGCTAAGTTTGCTTAAGCAGAAATATACTAACTGTATTCACCAGCCCCGCTCATTGGTGCAACCGCCACTATTAAATTTGGGAGAGCACAGACAACCACTGAAGCGCATGATGTTGAGCCACTGCTTATTTACACGCAGCAAACTGTCTGCAAACTGCACACAGACATGAGTCAGAGGAAGACCCTTCATGTCCAGCTTTAGCAAGAAGATCACGGGCACCCAATGGACCAGAAGGGGTGGCTGGGAAGGAAAGAAACAGGGTCATCTGACTGAACCCCCCCCCCCCCTTTCTGCGGGGCTGCCAGTCACATTCAAAACTAGGACAGGATTTGGATTTGATTGCAGATCCCAGAACACGTCCATGCACTGCAGCGGTGCCCTAACATGATGAGGCAGCCAGGAGCTGCATAAAGTGATTCATTTTAATTAAGTAACCTACTGATCAAAGGCACCTGGTGTCCTGCAAGAGGCACATTAACTGCAAGCGTATTCCTTCCTCTTAATTAAAAATTTAGCGAGGATAGCTCCCACCCCAGGCAGGGACATCTGTTATTGTTCAACTGCATCGTGCGCCACACCCAGCCCAACCCCGCCCCACCCCACTTCCCAGAATCCATTTCATAGGCGTTGTAGGCACCTCCCTTCTGACTGTTCATTTTCTTGTCAGATGCCTGTTCTGTTTGGTGCTCTTTATTTACAGTTCTGAGGGTGTAATATTTGAGCAGAGATTAACATGTTTCTGTATGAAGGGTTTCAGCCCCCACACCTCCTCCACTCCCTCCCCACCCCCACCTCACCCCACCCCCAGCACCTCACAGACTTAGATCATATTACCATCTGCAGACAAGGAATGTCTGCACGATCCTCTGCATCTCCCTTATCTGCTATCAGCTGGGCTCCTAACACAGCTGCTAAAGATCAGCTAACCAGATCACATAGCAGATGGTTATCATGAGCACAAACAGGCAGCTTAGGTAGATCCTCCCCCTCACAGGACAGTGGCACCCGGGGTGAGAGCCAAATTGAATTGAATTGTGTTGAATTGAATAGCCGAGGTAGTCCCTCTACGCAAATAATCACCAAGTCCTCACAACTCTTTTCTTTCTTATGTAAGACACATTACGTTCCAAAAACCAGATTAAAGAGAGAGGAAAAACCCCATCTTTGTGTGAAACGGTCTGTGAGCTATTTTTTGTTTGTTTGTTTTACGGTGGACGGAGGTGAAGTGGCGTGCCTTTAAGTGTCCCCGGTGCATGGCTGCCCTCTTGCACATGCTCAGAAAGTGCGGCACTCCCGTGGCCTCCAGAATGACGTACACGGCCACCTTTCGCTTGAAGCTGGCGTCCAGCAGGTCTTTAAAAATGTCCACATCTGTGAACAGATCCATCACCACGGCAATGACCTGTAGAGCAAATGACAGGCTGACATTAGGTCCAGTCCATGTTCTGCTTCATACTGTATTATGACAGTCTCACACCTTATGCTTTAGGACTGAAGCACTTCCTGTATGTGATGGGATGATTCAACCTCCTGAAATTTTCCCATGTAACCCCCCTGCTGAGGTCACTCCACTGGCTGCCAGTTGCAGCCAGGATCAGGTTCAAAGTTCTGACCCTGGCCTACACTCCAGCCAATAGGACAGGCCCCGCCTACCTGCAGGACTTAATCCAGAACTATGTTCCTGCTCGACCACTTCGCTCTTCTACAGCAGGGTGACTCGCACTCCCCCCCCCCTCCGTGTCAATGGCTCTCGCTCGTCCCAACTGTGGAGTTTTTCCACCTTAGCTCCTCAGTGGTGGAATGAACTTCCCATTCCCCTACGTTCTACTCGAACCCTACCTGCATTCCGCCGAGGCCTGAAGACACACCTCTTCAGACTCCACCTTGACTGATATTCTAACCTAGGAATATCAGTTCCCTGTGTTTACTAGTTCCCTGTGTTTTCCTGTCTGTTTGTTGTAGTTTATAATAGAAGTGTAGTATAGCTGATTTACCCACAGCTTACTGTGAACTACAGTCAACGTTCATTACTAGGGATAGCTGCTACATTATGGGAAGGATGTGCTTTGTCTTGACTGTTCTGTAGTGATCTTGATGATGTCTCTGTATGCACTTTTTGTATGTTGCTTTCTATAAAAGCGTCTGCTAAATGAATGTAATGTAAATGTAAATGATGGTCAGCATTGTAAATGCTCTCACTCATTCTCACATTCTTTCTAGTTTGCATGTACTCAGTGGGCTCATTTTAATAAGGTTCAACTGATAAGACCATCAAACTGTACACTTTATTCTTTGAAGCAGTTTTGTATGGTTTATCTTTTGAGATATAAATAGAGAACTAAATATGTGTTAGCGCACCGTTTTTAACACTTTTCCAGGAAAGAATGCTAATCCTCATTTGCAATGGAACATTAGGAATATGACAGAATACTGTTTAAATGCTGCTTTTCGGGATATAGTTTTGAACAATAACTTGTTAACAGATGTGCCCTAATCATAATAGCAATGTGAATAGACTGTAAGTATACTGCAGTCATATAACTAATTTCCATAATGGGATCATTCAGACAGATATCTCTGTAGTGTGTTCAGTGGAGGCCGCAAGCTTTTCAGACACGAATCTGTATAGTGCCCAAGCTTAAAGGGATAGTTCGGAATTTTGGACATAATGTCTCAATTACGACTTACCCATGATGTAGTTGATTGATGGAAACCATTTTCAGCTAATTCCATGCTGTCCCTTCTTTTGGAAATACACACGTTTCTAATGCTAGCGCAACTCTATGGTAACCGGTAGCATCCACTACCAAACACACTTAAACACTCCACAGTGCACCCAAAGCAAATAAAATAGGACAACAGTCTATCGGGGTTATTTTGAGTGTTTATACCATAATTTTTTAAGTCAAACTATCGTTGAATCCTTTACTTTGTGCTGACCAATATTCTCTGTGGAAGTACGGTGGCGGAGCGATACTCTACATTACCTACGAATGTAGTGACGGCAATGGTCGACTACAACAACAAAGAAGAGCAACAAGTTCCAATGGCCATGTTCGCTCCGTCGCCGTACTTCCACAGAGAATATAGGTCAGCACAAAGTAAAGGATTCAACGATAGTTTGACTTCAAAAATTATGTTATAAACACTCAAAATAACCCCGATAGACTGTCGTCGTATTTTATTTGCTTTGGGTGCACTGTGGAGTGTTTAATTGCGTTTGGTAGTGAATGCTACCGGTTACCATAGAGTTGCGCTAGCATTAGCAACGTGTGTATGTCCAAAAGAAGGGACAGCATGGAATTAGCTGAAAATGGTTTCCATCAATCAACTACATCATGGGTAAGTCGTAATTGAGACATTATGCCCAAAATTCTGAACTATCCCTTTAAGTTTCACTTTGAAACGTGGGAGGATAAACAGGCACATGCTGGCTGTGCTTATCAGAAAAAAAACACCATACTTGTGACCTTTGACTGAACCAAAAGCAGCATTTTCTTTTTAACTCTGGCCCAGTGTCTACTGGTTTTAATACTCTTAGTTATTCAGTAAGCGGTGGCTTTAACCGGCATTCACAGTATTGAGTTTCAAAACTCAAGGTCTCAGTCTCAGTTCTCAGCTTTCCAAGACCGTGTTCCTTCATGTAATAGGAAATATCATATTGAACAATGCAAAATGTTTTTTTTTTTAATGCATGTCTTGCCTTTAGATATGAGCAACAGGGCTCAGTGAACCACTTTAAAGCTATGGGGAATCAAGAGGCCAGTAAGCAGCTGTCCATGCTAGCATTCTGGCACCAGGCATTTGATAAACTGGTCTTGCAAATTCATGCAGGCTGATAAGAGATTAATACAGCATAAGTGTTGCAGCAGTGTATCCTTGACACTCTGAATGACTGTTCCAAGGACAGTAAAAAGTATGTGGTTTAAAAACAAATTATGAGGCAATTTTAACTACATAATTACATCAGAATACATAAATGTAGAGCAATATATATGCTGATGACAATAATTTGGCAATGTTTATGTCTCTCACTGAAACATTGCTGCATTCACTTGGTTTTTGTAACCACTATTTTGTGCCCCTTCTCCGTAATCCCTGATCCAAGATCAATATTAATCAATAATCAATATTATTTTAGTAACAGAGCAATTCCAGGGGGACATGGCCTTCTTTTCAATCTTGACCTCTCAGATCTTTCTTATATTTGACACCCATAATGTAATCCTAGACTAATGACTTTAGTATACTTTTGAGAAAAAAAACAAAGCATAATTATTAAAATTAGGGACAAAGTGTCCATTTTCACTCAACTTTTGGCCTACCACCTGTGCTTTCGATACCTACAGTTTGACAACCGTAAATAGTAAAAACAATATCTTGGTCTCATTGTAATCATCATACACACTTGTTCTACATCAGGGGCCGTGTTTGAATAATTCGACTTAATTCTTTCTAATTTGCATTAATTAAGAAATAAAATTTATAATCTAATCTCAAAACTACCTTTTAAAATGTTGCTGCATTTTTGTTATGGTGTTCTATACCATCTGATGTATACAAATGACAAGTTACAGAGTGGGATCTCTTTAACTTTTTATTCTAGATTATTACAAGCGGTGATTGACTGGTTAAAGGAACAGTTCACCCTAAAAGATTGATAAAGTTATATCAAATTATGTTTTGTCTGATGGATTGCTTTCAACTTCTTTTCACCATACTTTTGGGAGGTTTGCATTTTATTTTTTTTACTGACAGGACAATCTGCCATAGCAGATAGACACTTGTTTAAGTCTGCCAATTCTGTGTTCATCCAGTCACATTGCTCCTCATTACATGGCAATCATTCTACTGGCACTTTGTGGGATTCTTGTGTTTGTGTCTATTGTTCTTGAAGCTTTTTGTGACAAGTGACACAAATATCCTGCTCTAACTGAAAAGCTTTCTAGCCTCCCGAAAGTATGGTGAAAAGAAGCTGAAAGCAATCCATCAGACAATCAAAACAAAATTTGGTAAACTTTTACCAATCTTTTAGGGTGAACTGTTCCTTTTATTATTATTTAACAAAAAATTGTCGAACTGTCTGCAACCGCAGCTGCATTCCTTGCGGGAACCACCCTACCAATTCTGGAGCACTGGGACACCCACGGTTCTTCTCCAAAACACGTGGCATCCTACAGCTGCTTCTTTTCACGTTGCAGACCGCGGCTACGGTTGCACAGAGCGGTGTCGGAGGAGGACCTCTGTCCAACTGAACCATCCCATACCCTGGGCTGCGCAGGTGCCAATTGTGCATCGCCCAGTAAGGCTCATCCATGCACCACAATGCACGTGTATCCATTGGGCTGTATAAAACAACATATGAAAAAGAAATTAGAAAATTTACCATTTACAGTTGAGAAACTGTAAAGTGGAGTGAAAATGGACACTGATTTTCTTAATAATGGTTTGTGTTTTTTTTTCTTTTCTTCAAAAGTATACCAATGGTCATTACTGCAAGGTTACATTGTGGGTGTCAAATATCAGAAATATCTCAGAGGTCAAAATTGAAAAGGAGCCATTTCGCCTTGCCTTTAGTATTTGGCATTAGTCTGAATGTATAGTCACTGACTACGATAGCTGCAACCGGCCCACAATAGGTTCGGCGCTGCACAAACACGTAACTAAATGTCACGTAACCTCATGGTCAATTAATTAAAGCAGCAGCCATACCTTCTGTGCCAGTGCAATGGTCTTTCTGACTACTTCTTTGATATGCGTCTGTCCGTCCATTGGCGGTTGCATGTAGACGCTGACTCTGGTCACTCCTCGGTAAGAAACGCGGTCATTCCAACCTATGTCTAATTCGGGGATGGAGTCATCGGAGCGCTCCGGCCAGTACTGCAGGGATCCCTCAACATCTTCGCTGTCTTCTGCTCCCTCTTCCTCCGAGTCCGGCTGGCACGCCACAGCAGCCCCTGTCAGCTGGTTCTGCTCCAGCTCTGACAAGAACTGCCGCACGCTGTGGTCCTGGATATACTCTAGGAAGGCTTTTCGCCCGCCATGAATGAGTGCTTCTAAAGCCAGCCGTTGGTCCTCGCTGTAGAAGAACTCAGGCTTAGACTCCTGCATACGCCAGTTCACATGGTTGTCATCCAAGCACTGGACCTGTGACAGAGCCATCGCTTGTTTATTTTATTAAAACAAAATTTGTTCTGTCAAAATTAACGTATTTACTCTAAAAATTAAACCATGTACATGCATATCACGTCTACATTTAAATAGCAATATTTGATGTCTGAATATACTAAACCATTCCATTCTTCTTAATAATAAACGCAGAGAATTGACGATGTTTTGGAGCGGTCTGCCGTGCTGTATAAAGTTAATAATTCATCATTTCAACTCCAAGCGTCCCAGTCCTCTCTAGCATACAAGCCTGCGCGCCCAACATTTCCCTGCAAATGGTCTGAAAATTGGGCAGGTACAGCAGGGCACACCTGTATCTCGTGACACGGGAGTCCGCCCAGTCACAGGCTCTGCCGACGGGGAAATCCTGTCTCAGCTGTCTTAACAGGAAAATTGTTATTAATCCGTTAACATGCAACGGCTCAGCTTGTCTAAATATGAATAATTTGTCAGTGTAATAGAGACAAATTTCATTATGCCAATAACACTGCCTAAATGATTTTTTTTACTGGTCTAATATTTATGCGATGTAATGATTTACGTCTACCATCTTAGGACGTTCGCTTCTACCAGATATTTAGTAACTTTAGTTCATATACACAATGATTACAGTTTTTAACAGTTTAACAGTAAAAAACATAATAATAGCCTAGGTTAAAAGGGAATGACGCCATATCCGAAACACACGCCCATAGTATAGAAAAGTTTTATACAGTCACAGGGATCTCACTAAAGATTGATCTCGCGCTCACCAGGGCATACTTTCCCATCGCACCTTGGTCTCTCTGTTCGCTCAGAAGGGACATACATACCCAGGTGAAATTTAGACTGATCAGGGTGGGAGGACGTGCCATTGCTAAGGAAAGACATCAAGGAAATTTTTCATTTTGCTGAGCATTCAAAGTGTGTTCTGTAAATAGCTCCTTTGTGTTTCACATTTTTGCTTCCTCAAATATGCTTCTGCCCGAATGAAAGCACTTTATTTCCACGTGTTGCTATTCCTTCTTTGACTTAAACCTTGTGTTATGCTCTTCTCTGCCGAACAATGCTGACACAGACACAGCCTTGCGCATTTCCTCTTTTTAACTGCTATGTTAGCTTTATTCGGTTCCTCTTGTCTTTTTTATTCAGTGTTTTATAATTTTTTGTAAAACATCTGCAGGTTTGCTGGTCTGGTTTGGCAGTTTGTATTGATCACACCATGAGTACCTGCCCCGAGTCAGTACAAAGAGACGTGCAGACCACTTCCACTCAAATTTGCCAATATATTTTGGGCCCTGGACAGTTGGGAATGTTAAATTTTCGAGGAGATCATATTGAAAATATTATTTAAAAAAGTACGCAATTGAAGATGGAAGGTTGAAACAGTACTGTATGGATACATATTTATTCACCAGGACTGTGGATGGTTTTGTTTTGCCCGTTCAAAAGAAAACACCCACAGTGTATTATATGAAGTAGAATTTAATTTTTTAAAATCTCTTTATAGATATCAGATACTGTTATTACATGGTTATTATGATGCATAAGAATATGGATGGACATTGGCATTCTGCAGTGTTAAGCATGAACTGCATTCTGTTTTCTATGTGTGCGATATCTCAGGAAATACTGACCATGCCGTAATACAAGAAAATAGATATTCTTCTCCTGTATGATCAAATATTGGAAAGTTTTGTGTTCATACGCTCATATAAGGAAGTTGAAAGAAGCTCTCCGTTGATTCTAGTATACAAATAATTGTGTTTGAAATGGCTACACTGATTCAAAAACACAGGCAAATAATTGTGTTTTAAAAAGCAGAACTTCAAAAAACATTGAAAAATGGAAAATTGTATGTATTGCAAGTAATTATCATTATAATTATCAATACATCAATCATATTTTTTTAGTCCAGCTGTCATTCTGTATGATAGCCTACTTCTCAGTGTATCTAGGGGGGATTTTAAAGATGAGTATTATCAGTAATATATGATTCTGGCTCCAAATCTTAGTGGAATTTTTAGTGTCTTTTTAAATCAGTTTTGGCAGCTAGCATCTTTCTTTTCTTTAAGTTAGTTTTTTTGCACAATTTTAATATGGCAGTTTTTAACACCTCTGTGACATGGCAGTTAAAGGGTAATTCCACCGAAAAACAACATTAACCATATTTAACAGATCAATCAGCAACTGATTAAGTCTCTCTTTGTGGCTGGCCAAAACAATCTGTGAACGGAAATATCGACAGCTAAAGTTACAAATTTTACAAATAAAAAAAGTTACTCTACCCTTCCTCATTTTTGAAAAATTACAGTAGTGGGTAAGTTAAATTTGGAGATAGCTCCCATGTTATCTGAAGGAGGTTTGACTGAACTCACATAGAGGGAGAGAGAGGCTGTGTCTGAATCAGAGCCCTATCTACTATGTCCTGTCTACTATGCTTACTGTTTTGTTGCGTACTTAACAGCTTTTTAAAAATGTATACTCAACTGGCATACTCAATAGTAGGCAAGTATGCTGATTTGGACACGGCCAGAGAGGCTCTGAACCTGTTGTTACAACTTTGCATTATTAGCTTGCAAGCTAACTCAAAGAGTTCTTAGCTAAGTTATCAATTATTCCAGTACAATGACTTCCAACAATTTTGTGGACCATGGAGACTCCACTAATGGTGCTGACATTTTTTTTCAGTAGAACTGTCATGGCTAGCTAACATTAGCCAAGAACGGCTTCCAGGCAGGATTCATAGCAACGCCCAGTCCCTCCGTTTGCATTCCGTAGGAGTGGCAACCTGTGACTGGCGTTGTCTGACAACCGCCCATAAACTGTAAGCCCCTGGCCGTTGTAGTTCAACGTAAAACTGGCACCTGGAACATGCACAGTAGTTATGTCTATGCTCTCACTACAGGTAGAGAGTTGACTGAAAGCTCATTTTAATCAGGAGGACAGCTACTCTTCTACATATCAAACATAATTTTTCGGTGGAATTCCCCTTTAAAGGTCCCTTGTCTTTATTTTGTCAGGTCATGGGTAGTTTGTGAGGACATTCTATCCTCAGTCACTGCGCCAAACCTCCTTCAAACCCTTAATCCAGGCAGTCCCCAGCAGTCCCTCCATTGCAGTGCATGTGCGTTGGTGAACACAACCGGTTCCATGGTTCTCTGTATACGTACGATATGAGTCCATAAATTCTGGGGAGCGGGAGAAGTCTGTGGACTTTGGACTGCTGCATCCCCGCCCTGCTCAGATAAGGCTGGGGGCGGTATCAGTGAGGGATGGGCTGGACGTATTCCGGGGGGAAGAAGCCCACGCGGCCATGGCACCGACCCTTCCAGCGTTGGGCGTCGGAGCAGTCCAAGAGGTCGATGACGTCACCACGATGGAAGTGTAACTGGGAGGGGTGCTGGGGTTTGAAGTCAAACAGGGCATGGCCATGGTGGGCTCTCTGTGGGTGACAGACAGCGCTATCAGTTTTATAGCTTTCACACCCAATCAGCAAAGGCCTCATCTGAATCATCACATCACCATCTGATCAACAAAGCCTCATCAGATTCATCACACTCAGAACCAATCCACAAAACTTGTCGGGTTCCACCATATCAACAGCCAAACACAGGGTCATATTAATATCTACATACATTATTTTTCATCCCATCTATCAATATCCCAGCTATAACGATTTATATGCACCTGGTCAGAAGGCCATAACATGCATGTACATGCATGTATATACAGCTGTACATGGAAAAAACACTGATCTGCCCCCAAATCACATGCTAATTGCTAAAGCCATACTAATTTTATCTATTAAAAGTAGGAAGGGGGTACTTTTTGTGGCACATATTTAATACACTTCATAGCATAGATTTTACAATTTTGTTGATGCTTTTCTAGAAGTTGATCTTGGGAAACTTTTGTTTTAGTGTATTACATCTGAACAGGCTCAGATACCAAATTCCAGCACAGAAAAACCTGCCTTCCATGCATAGTTTGTGAATATGTGCATGTGCCAGGAAGTGCTAAAGGGTTCTGGCTTGGCAGCTGTCTGAATGTCAGGAAGAATTCTGCTCAGTGAAAATGAATGGGAGGTTCAATTAACACTGAGCTATTTAAACGGGCTTGTATATACATTTGTTTTTGCATCTCTCTTTCCTTTGTCGTCACTAAATAGTCCGATTACGCCCTGTTTCGTATTACATGAATGATACGTTTAATTTGTAAGTGATCATAACATCACTGTGTGCTTGGGCATGTCCAACTGAAAACATTCCCTCAGGTATATTTGCACTAGCTGACTTCTCTCCATGTTTCATGTTTAGTGATGATTAAGTGGTGAATGTATGATTAATGATTTCTTTAAGGAGAATAGTCTAAGCTGCCATGTAAGAGAGTGAGAATCTGGTGAGAGGAGACATCTCTCTCTCTCTTTCTCTCTCTCTCTTTCTCTCTCTCTCTCTCTCTCTCTCTCATGACCAGGATTATATATATACGTATATATATATACAGTTGAAATCGGAAGTTTACATACACTTAGGTTGAAGTCATTAAAACTAATTTTTAACCACTCCACAGATTTCATGTTAGCAAACTATAGTGTTGGCAAGGACATCTACTTTGTGCATGGCACAAGTAATCTTTCCAACAATTGTTTACAGACAGATTATTTCACTTTTAATTCACTATATCACAATTCCAGTGGGTCAGAAGTTTACATACACTAAGTTGACTGTGCCTTTAAACAGCTTGGAAAATTCCAGAAAATGATGTCATGGCTTTAGAAACTTCTGACGGGCTAATTGACATTTGAGTCAATTGGAGGTGTACCTGTGGATGTATTTTAAGGCCTACCTTCAAACTCAGTGCCTCTTTGCTTGACATCATGGGAAAATCAAAAGAAATCAGCCAAGACCTCAGAAAGAAAATTGTGGACCTCCACAAGTCTGGTTCATCCTTGGAAGCAATTTCCAAATGCCTGAAGGTACCACGTTCGTCTGTACAAACAATAGTACGCAAGTATAAACACCATGGGACCACGCAGCCGTCATACCGCTCAGGAAGGAGACGCATTCTGTCTCCTAGAGATGAACATGCTTTGGTGTGAAAAGTGCAAATCAATCCCAGAACAACAGCAAAGGACCTTGTGAAGATGCTGGAGGGAACGGGTACAAAAGTATCTATATCCACAGTAAAACGAGTCCTATATCGACATTACCTGAAAGGCTGCTCAGCAAGGAAGAAGCCACTACTCCAAAACCGCCATAAAAAAGCCAGACTACAGTTTGCAACTGCACATAGGGACAAAGATCTTACTTTTTGTAGAAATGTCCTCTGGTCTGATTAAACAAAAATGTAACTGTTTGGCCATAATGACCATCGCTATGTTTGGAGGAAAAAGCGTGAGGCTTGCAAGCCGAAGAACACCATCCCAACCATGAAGCACGGGGGTGGCAGCATCATGTTGTGGGGGTGCTTCATAAAATAGGAAAGAAAATTATGTGGATATAGTGAAGCAACATCTCAAGACATCAGCCAAGAAGTTAAAGCTTGGTCCCAAATGGCTCTTCCAAATGGACACTGACCCAAAGCATACTTCCAAAGTTGTGGCAAAATGGCTTAAGGACAACAAAGTCAAGGTATTGGAGTGACCATGACAAAGTCCTGACCTCAATCCAATCGAAAATTTATGGGCAGAACTGAAGAAGCGTGTGCGAGCAAGGAGGCCTACAAACCTGATTCCGTTACACCAGTTCTGTCAGGAGGAATGGACCAAAATTCCAGCAACTTATTGTGAGAAGCTTGTGGAAGGCTACCCGAAACGTTTGACCCAAGTTAAACAATTTAAAGGCAATGCTACCAAATACTAACAGAGTGTATGTAAACTTCTGACCCACTGGGAATGTGATGAAAGAAATAAAAGCTGAAATGAATCATTCTCTCTACTATTATTCTGACATTTCACATTCTTAAAATAAAGTTGTGATCCTAACGGACCTAAGACAAGGAATGTTTACTCGGATTAAATGTCAGGAATTGTGAAATACTGAGTTTAAATGGATTTGGCTAAGGTGTATGTAAACCTTCGACTTCAACTGTACATGTATATATATTATGTAACTGTCCCTGGTTCAGTCTCAGGTGTTAAAGAGCCCCTGGTGACGCATTGCCCCCATAGTGCTCCCTACCCCCGGTGAGTGCTTCGCCTCCCTCAGGAACACCGTCCTCTCCTTGGCGATGCTGTTGGTCTTATAGAAGTCCAGCAGCTGGTTCAAGGAAATAAAGGCCTCATCCCACACAAAGTACTGCCCCCCTCGGTCCTTCAGGACCTTGAAGTGCTGCACGTGATCCCCATAACTGCTGAGGCAGAGAGACAAATGGACAGACAGACAGACAGACAGACAGATGGAAAGAGAATGGCAAAGGAGAATGAGAACAAAAAAAAGTATGCAATATATTCTAGTATCTATTTATCTAATCTATGTATATTAACATTCATCATCAAATTCGCAAGGAGGAGTTGGCAAAAATTCCTAAACCTAAATATGCAGATCTCAAAAAGACATACCTGTGAAGACAAAATGTAAAAAAGTTCAAGGAGGGTGAATTCCTTCAGGAGGCACCATATGTCAATTAAGGTAAAAAAAAAAATCTGGAAAGATGTGGCATATATTTTGCCATGCATGGAAATCATATACATGGCTATCTGCATTTGTGTATGTATTGACGGAGTGAGCATCAGCAGAAATACTGATCAGCCATTGCTTCCTCACACTCATTCAAACTACTACAAGTATCAGTTACACACTGTACAAAATATAATTGACATTTCTGATTGTACAACATGACCAGCCCAGTGTTCTCTGGTCGGGTCATGTTTTGATTGGCGAAAGGCCACGCAGAAAACTGGATTGTCAGTCTATTGTCACTTGTTTTATCCAGAGGAATACACACAAGCAGTTTTTTTTATGTTGAGGTTAAACAGTAATGGTAACGCTTTCCCCTCGTTGACACGTACGTACATGCACAGTTCACTTCCAAATACTTTCAAGCCTTTCCCAGAATGTAACATTTTGATGGAGGCTGACTTATATAGTATACTGAATAACTGGATATTAAACCGCAGGACCTGCTACATTCCTATCAAACTCCTCATTCTCACGGGCAGAATTCCCAGCATGAGTTATTCTCTATGAACACGGAGCCAAATAGATCACCTTTCTCCCTGTGTCCCTTTTGTCTACTGAAGAGAAATCACAGCGCAAGAGCCTTACAGTAATCTTTGGCTTTTCTTGAGCTATGCTGATTAAACCCTAAGAGAGTGGCAAGGCCTACTCACAGAATGCTCTGCAGCTAGCTAAAACAGAAGCAATACTGAACTCACTGTGTAAGTGATACAGATGTAATTAACCTCGAAGTTACATATACTGCATTACAATGAAACTATAATTATGCATATATTTTACAGGAATGTAAAAAAGTATATATTAAAAATAGGCTATATCTTAAAATATCTGAAAATAGCAATCATTTGTATATATGCAGACAAGTTTAATCTTGTTATAATGCTGAGAATATACTTACTTCCATTGTATTGCAGTATATTTATGTCTGTATAGGAATTTTCTCAGAATTATGAATGAACTGCTTTGTGTTAGCAGGAACCAGCAGGCCAGTAGCACTGGTCAGAATGGCATTAGATATTCATTCATTTAGGAAGATAAATGTGTCCTGTAACATGCATATTCAAATCTGGACTTCACATACAAATTCGGCCCTTGTTTTATTTTATTCTAGGTGATCAACTGAACAATTAGTGCTACTGATTGGCCAGTCTTCACACCTGACTACCAGGTAAAGGGAGGGTGGAAAACCAGCAGTTCTCGGCCTTGTTCGGTTCAGTTCTGGATGTCGTGATTTTATAAATGGGCATAATCCGTGTTGTTTGCATTTGTTTATGTACTAAAAGACCTGTTTCGCCATGCAATGGGAGTGAATGGAGAGAGAAAAAAACATAAATCTCTGTTGGCCAGTTTCTGACCACTGGAGCAAGTCATGAAGATAAGCATGAATATCATATCGGGGCCAGGTAGCTATACAATATTATGTTCTAACAAAGTTCAAGTATGCCTTTAAAAATTCATTTAAAAACTCCAATGTGGCTCAGTAGTTTAGTTTAGTAGTGGACGTTATTAGCCAAAGTTTAGAGGCTCAGTAGCCTTGAGCAACGTACCTGCAAGCAACCCAGTTGGCTTAAGTAACCCTGCACCTGCATTTAAAAATGAGTCAAATTCATGTGTTTTTAAAATTCATAAAAGTCATACACAATAAAATTTACTTTATCAGAGTAACATGTACTCTGTCAGAGTACTTACATTACATTACAGGCATTTAGCAGACGCTCTTATCCAGAGCGACTTACACAACTTCTTATTACATTTATCCATTCATACAGCTGGATATATACTGAAGCAAGTCAGGTAAAGTACCTTGCTCAAGGGTACAACGGCAGTGTCCTACCTGGGAATCGAATCTGCAACCTTTCGGTTACAAGTCCAGTTCCTTAACCATTATACGACACTGCCGCCCTTTAATGTACCAGTCAGAGTAAAATGAACGCTGAAGATTTTACTGTGTATAAGTCACAAAGAAACACTGTATTAATGCATTCAGAGGGACGTATCGAGATCTGCAGATCCAGCATCGCGAAGCCATTTCCAGTGCACATGCAGAGAATTAGGTCTGTTGGCAGAGACTACGGCTGAGTTAACTTCTCTGCATCTGTGCCTTACTGGCCAATCACCAGCACACAGCACTGTACCGTCTCTCCCTAAATATTTATCGCAACCAGCAAGCTCCGGTTTGCCTTGTGTCTGATGTAATACCCTTTCTATAGCACACAATTCCTGCATTTTAGCTGCTGGGAATCAATACTAGGGTGAGAAAGGAAGACTGCAATTGCAGCAGGTTTATTTCTAAAACACTTTTCTTACAAAATCTCAAGGTGCTAAACAGGGTAGAAAGACAGGGCTTTGGATAAAAAAAACTCCCTACTGCGGCTTGAGTCAGGGAAGGCACTTGATAAATAAAATGTATTATTATTATTATATTCCTAAGACATGATCCTAAAATATATAATTCAGGCAATACACCCATAAATTATGATTTCACATGGATCAGAAAATGAATAGAATCATTTTGTGCAGATTTATATTTGCACGTTTGATATGTTATTTTGTGGTTCATCTATCATGTTTAGACAGTGGAGTGACATTCCAATCACCCCAATGAGTTTATTGTTACATTTTCTGGGTGTGTGCTCGCTCAAGGTCTGACTGACGTCTCCCAGACAAGCAGCGACTGGTACATTCATGTTTTTTCATGTCTGATGGCCCAAAGGATGAAGCTAATGTTTTAATTTTTGGAGGACTGGAGTGGGCGACGTGTCGTTGCGCTGGTTTGTTGGCTCAGAGCAGAAGTAGCCCGGTTCACAGCTGCATGTCTGCTCTCTGACACCTTGAGATAGGAACCCTGTTTAGAGCTGTGTCACACAGCTCTTCTTATCTGTGCTCAATCGATGGAATAGGAGTCAATGTGTTTTTGAAACAGTTGAGGAAAAAAACGTTCTTTTAAAAAATATATACATATATTTCACAACCATGTGGAGACACGAAGGAGCAAAAGGGCTGTGTATGTGTTTTAAATATGTTGCCCAGAATTACATATATCATAAATGTATTTTATAATAAATTCAAAATAATTGCCCAGAGCCTGGTTTTCGCTGCGTGTTTTTTAACTGCAGTGGTGAAAGCCACATGTCATTGTCATGTTCACTGACTCACAGGGTTAAAGCCCCCAACAGAGCTCTCAGGATGAGGGTGTGAAAATGAGCCCCTGGGTGGCTTCATCCTCCTCAAACCACAACTGAAATTAATTCTGGTAGAAAATGTGACTAATCACACATGCTTTCATTTCCTCACAATTGTAACTCTCTTTATTTTGGCCTTAGCAAAAAAAGTCCCTGTCTCGGCTCCAGTTTACGCAGAACGCTGCCGATAGGCTTCTAACAGGAACTAATAGAGATATGCACATTACCCCTGTATTGGCTTCCTTACATTGGTTGCCTGTAAGTTTTGGAATTGATTTTAAGATTTTACTGGTCACTTTTAAGGTGCTGCATGGACTTTATCCCTGTATAGACCTACATGCAGCCTCGGGAAAGAAACTTCTGGTCACTCCAAAATCTGGGCTAAAGGCAAAGGGTGATTTAGTTTTGCTATCCGGGCCCCTCAACTTTGGAATGCCTTGCCCAAGCTCAGGCTTCTTACATCAGTAATTTCTTTTCAATCCCTTCTTAAAAGGGTATTTAGGCACGTTATTTGCATTTTATTGTATTGTATTTTACCTTAATTCTTTTTATTGCACTTGTTTTTAGATATTCTACCTATTTCTCCTTTTATTTCACTTGTTTTTATTTGATTGTGAAGCACTTTGTAAACTTGTTTTAAGAAAAGTGCTATACAAATAAAATGATTATTATTATTATTATGATTATTATTATTAACAGTGGCATCACTGTAAATAGGATCCATTATGAAGCTTAATCTTCCTATAGAAATATAATCAAAATTATAATTTCTGTCGGCTCATATATAGCTCACCGTAGATCTCCCCACAGAGTTCTGTGAGATAATACTGTAATCCGACACATACTGCTATACCCTGCAGCCAGCTACCAGACATGCACCTTCACGCATAGACTATAGTACAGGTGACGGAGAAATGTGTGTTCCACACCTGACCCTGATATCCTTGAACTTCATATGTGCTGGTAACATATAAAATCACTGAAGGAGTGCAAGGTCTGTTACTGCCCGAAATGTAGTCAAAGACTGAGGAAATTAAATTTAAAATGCCATCTAATGTAATCTGCAGCAACGGTGTCTAAATTGCTTAATATTTCATCAGATAATTATATAAGTCTTTGGAACGGGACCTCATGTCTACACATGTACAAAAATGAACTGAAAGAGGTTTTCAGGCTACTGTGGTCTTTTGAGGGTGATTTGTATGTATGTGATTTTCGGTGCTACAGTTCACTGTGAAATCAGGCATGAGCTGAGATGAACTTCCTCTCTTGGGGGTTTGTGGGTAGTGTGGTCTGTTTTTGCCAATACTGCTGGGTGAGTTATTATACGGATATACATTTACTTGTACACACACAAATTCACACACAAACATGCACACACACGCAGGAATGCGTGAACTCACACAAACACATTCACACAAATGAGCAATTACAAAACAGTAAATGCAGATTGACAATAAAGAGATACAAAAAACGGAGTTCAAACTATTTTCATTAAAAAAGAAAAATGTAAAAACATCTCCCCCTCTGTTTCTTCTGCATGACGCTAAATCACATGTAAACATTGCATTTGGTCCAGTTGCAGACAAGCAGATGGTTTGTCTGGCATTTCACAGCTGGCTCATCAAGACCAATATCCCATCAGCCCCAAGAGAAGAGCTTTGGAAACCTGCGTGAGGTCACAGGCCCCCTACCTGCACACCTGTGAGGCACAGTCCGGTCAGCGGGTGGGATGGGCCTACACGCGAGACTGACCATTACAAACTGGCCAATATTGGTATAAGAGGGTAATAAGGTCTGACAAAGCCCCCAAGCACAGCAAACCGCACAGTGTAAAATCAACTCTGAATTCTGATTAAAGGATAAGTTCGCTATTTTGGACCTTGGACCCTATTTGCGGTCTGTCTTCCATGAACCGATTTCCTGTAGGCTCTCACTGGGCTACAATAGAAGTCAACGGGGCAATTCTAAATGTTATGGAAAAACAACGATACATGTGCTTTCATGTACGATAAATGAGGCGGGAAGCTCAAGGTGTATTGTTACCGGTCTCAGTATGCTCTCCTGTGAAATTTATCTCAATCCGAACATTTTTACGTGCTTGGCATGGCTTGGACGTAAGCATTTCTCTGTTGCTTGTTTTCGCTGCTCCCGCGGAGTACTATGTGTCGGGGGTGGGGGAGCGGGAAGGTTTGCCGGCCGTTTACGAAACTATCTAGGTGAGCAGTCTGCGTTTGTTTACCTGCAGCAACGTAGGCTACAATTTGCACAAAAAAACTTGGATGATGGATTACTATAATGATTACGAAGACGAAGAATTCGATTTAGACTTTGACGTTACTGGCTACAGATTTGAGCCAGAATACACAGACACGGAACTACAAGAGATGGATGATAAGAGAGCAAGAGAAGAGAGAGAGGCTGAAGTTGCGCAGGTAATGTAAATTATTACAAATGATGATTACAAACACCGCGTTACAAATAGTTCTGCTGTAGGCTACTAGCTAGTAAACTCCAACGGGAGGTCAGGATTTGTGATCAACTGCTTTTCAAGCGGCCCACCCCTCTCTACAACGTAGCTAGACTGCGGAAGTTTACAGTGCGAGGTAGTGCGGTCGGAGAAATAGTTCTGTTTCAAATGGAACTGTTGTTTCAACGTTCGTTTTGCGTTTGTGATAGCCTATATTTCACAGGAGAGCATACTGAGACCGTAAGAATACACACTGAGCTATAAAAGCACATTTATCGTTGTTTTTCCATAACATTTAGAATTGCCCCGTTGACTTCTATTGTAGCCCAGTGAGAGCCTACAGGAAATCTGTAGCGAGCTCAATACTGGACCGATCAGCGAAAATATGGACTCAATATGTCAGGTTCATGGAAGACAGACCGCAAATAGGGTCCAAGGTCCAAAATAGCGAACTTATCCTTTAAGCACATCCCTTACAAAACTGGACAGTTTGCCGCACACCTGCTGCTAATATGTAGCACATTTGCCGCAAACTAAATTGTTTTCCACAAAATGTTGCCAGAGGTTTGTCAGGGTTTGCCAGTAGTGGTGAACTAAAAACGTTGCCAGAAGTGAATGGCCGTTCCCACAAAGCTAATTTGCATGTGTAAATATGAGCTTGCCGCAAACCTGTGGCAACAATGCTTGAGGGCCAATATTTTTGTAAAGGATTTTACACTGACCCCCAAACCAGTGCTTCAGCTAGATGAGCCAGCCACTTGACTGCCAATTACTCTCATAATTGTGATTTCAGGGGGTCAAAATTGCACACAGAACATACTAACATGAACGTGGAAACAGTTGGAGGCCCTTGAAGCAAGGTCCCTTCTTCACAGAACCAAATAAAGATGAATAAAGTCACATATACATGCAGGCTCTTCAGCTCTCACTTTTGTACATCTATGATAAACAAACTTTCTGTTCTGTCTGTTCTTCCAAACAAGCAGCTGGAAATGAGCACGCACTCAGAACTCAGTGAAGATAGAAATATTCCCGTCCCCAGAGATGAGTTTGGGTGTGCCGGTGCGGTATTTATAACCTCAATTCAAAAACAACAAAATGAATTTATTGATGGGGAAGATACGTATGTCTGTTTCTTCCTGTGCTAGATTTAAATAGCAGCTTTGGTCTGAGCTCAGAGGCTCTCATACTCGCACATGACAAGGGCCACAAACCACCAGTGGACAAGTACACTGCCAGGGGAAACAGGGAGCAGTTAAAGCTGGCCTAGCAGAGATTCAGTGCTCTTCCGGCAATCTAGTGTAAATATGTGGATTTCATTTTTCAAAATAAAATGATAACTGAGTTCACAGAGTAGAGTTATTTTTGTATAGCTTTAAGGACCATCACTCTGTGTCTGTCTCACCCTTGAGGAAACTCATCAGCAGATATGCTGCAGAGAGGAAAAAATATCTGACGTCATGGCCTTGTGGCCTTGGAGTAGTAACACACACACACCGCACACACAGGCTCACACAGACACGCACATATGCATTCACGCAGACAACTATGTGAAATGATCATCAACTGTCTCCGTAAACATCGTCCTTCACACACGCATTGTATGACTTATCTCCCCAGCCGGAATTCCCTGATGGCCCGCATTCTGTACTTGATCCGTATTTAGTCGTTGCCAAGGAAGATTTGGTGTGTGGTGACTAAGCGTCCTGAGAATAGCTCACCTGACGGACATGGAAAACTCCCCCGGAGCGCTCTCGCTCTCCCGCACCAGGAACACCCCGCACTCCTGCTGACGGAGACGCCCTTCAGCCACTTGTCTGGAGACCCGTCCCGCAAACCACCTGTAGAAGGAGCCCTCGGTCACCCTAAGCAAGGGATTCCAAAGCTATCCCAGCCCGCCACCCAAATAACAAGCTCTCTTAGTTCTGTATCAGTGTTTATTTAATTTCTTCACAAAATCTAAATACCATGACGAGTACCTACAGTATCTCTCTTCCTCTGTCTATAGGCCTATACACTACTGTTCAAAAAATCACACGTAAAAATCTGACATGTTTTTGAAAGAAATTTTTACTTTTATTCACCAAGGTAGCATTAAATTGATCAAAAAATACAGTCCAGACATTGATAATGTTACAAACTACTATTTCTGTTTCAAATAACTTTTTTTTATTTTTAAAGAAAGACATTTTATAGCTTCATTAAACGGGCTGCGCTTGTTTTCAGCTTTGCTTAATATAATGGGAATGGTTTCTCTAGTACCAAATTGCTACATTAGCATGAATACTTAAGGATGAGGTAACACAGTGTGATGAGGTCACACACTGGAGTAATGGCTGCTGAAAATTGGGCTTTGCAATCATATGTAAAGATTTCATTAAAAACTGTTATTTCAAATAGTAATAGTAATTTGTAACGTAATTAATGTTGTGAGTTTTTGATCAATGTAATGCCACCTTGGTGAATATAAGTATTGATTACTTTCAAAAACATAAAAATTTCTTTGAACGGTAGTGTATGTCAGATTTAATTTGAGGGTATTTGTGTACGAATTACAGCCCTTTTTATACATATTCCCCCCATTTTAGGCAAGCAAAAGTAATTGGACAAGTTAACATAATCTGAAATAAAGTTGTGATGTTTAGTACTTGGTTTCAAATCCTTTGCATTTGATGACTGCATGAAGTCTGCGACCCATAGACATCACCAGACGCATGACCTTCCCTGTTGATGCTCTGTCAGGCCTGTACTGCAGCCACATTCACTTCCTGTTTGTTTTTGTGGCTATTTGCTCCCATTCTTGTGGTCAGCAAGTGAAACGCATGTTAAATTGGATTCAGAATGGGTGATTGACTTGGCCAGTCAAGAATATTCCACTTTTTTGGCCCTGAAAAACTCTGTGCTTTTTAGCAGTATGTTTGAGGATCTTTGTTCCACTGCAAGGTGAAGCACCGTCCATTGGGATTTGAGGCATTTGGTTAGATCTGAGCAGATAAGATGTTTCTCTACACTTAAGAATTCATCTTGCTGCTGTGGTCAGCAGTCACATCATCAATGAGGACAAGTGAACCAGTTTGAGTGGCAGCCATATATGCCCAAGCCATAACACTACCTCCACCATATTTCATGGATGAGTTGGTGTGCTTTGGATCATGAGTAGTTCCTTTCTTTCTCAACACTTCTGTCTTTCCATCACTTTGGTACAGGTTAATACTCATTTAATCTGCCCATAAGACTTTGTTCCAGAACTCTACAGTCTTTTTAATTTACTTTCCAGCGAACTCTAACCTGGCCGTTCTGTTCTTGAGGCTTACCAATGGTTTGCACCTTGTGGTGTGTTCTTGCTTCCTAACAATGTATCAAACAGTTTTGACACACCCATTGTTTTGGCTATGTCTCTGATCTATGTCATGATAGTCTGTTTTACTGGCATTGACACTTATTTGGTCCTCATGCTGAGAGACAACAGCAACAGACTCCAAATGCAACTTCAACAGCTGAGCAGCCAATTGTACAATTGCATGTACTCTCCTAAAATGGGGGGACTATGTATTAAAAGGGCTATAATTCCTAAACAATTCACCCGATATGGATGTAAATACCCTCAAATTAAAGCTGACAGTCTTCACTTTAACCTCATTTTAATTTTTTATTTCGTATTGAATGTGCCCGAGTTCAGAGCCAAAACAACAGAAATTGCGTCACTGTCCAAATACTAACAGACTGCTCTGTATACAGTTAATTTACGGTCCATGAGGAATCATATGGAATCATTCTGAAGGACACTTAGTGAAGCAATTCACCTCACAGTATACCCAGCAGAGCCCTAACTGAGGTCCAGACTCACAGCCTTCTGGTTTGGCTGACCACCCAGCAACACTACTGCAACACATCCCATAATGCACCTCTCCTGTGTTAGCGTTCAGCTGTGCTTTTATTGTTCACAAACCGACAGTAGCACATTTCACATGGACGGTAGTACTCACGCATGGGGTCGCACGTTGATGTAGTTCTTGGGGACATACCCTCTGCGCCCCATAAGCTCGGCGGTGTACCAGTTAGGGTCATCCTCCATGTTGGTGATCTGTAACCATGACAACAAATCAATAAGCAGCCTGAACAATTATGGTCTTAAATAACCTGTGCGATCACAACCATCATTGTTTATAAAACACTAATGTATATATGTATGTATGCTAATATGAATTTAGTGGGCTGTCTATCAAATTTCAATCTGTGAATATTCATTACAGAAGGAAAACACCCCCTCAGTCCTCCAGATCTCCTGTTCAGAGATAGTGTTAGACTTATTTAAATGAATATTTGATCAAATATAAAATATTTGATCGAAAGGAAATTGTATTCTTTTTGAAAGTATACATCTTTCTCTTGTGGCTTAATGAACACTTTAAAAGTCAAAACAAATGATTGTACAGGGTCTTTAAACTCGTCATGGTCTCAGAAGATCAAGAAAAACTCCCGTGTGGTTTTCCTCCAAAGTCAGTCGCACGCGGAACCAACACTGATTTCATTTGTTTTGATGTACTGCAGTGTTAAAAGCTAAAGGAGTGTATGGGCAGAAGACATGCAGCCAGAGAGGACGGCTCTCTGGCTCGGCTGTTTGGACGCCTGTCTCTTACCTTCAGTATGTCTCCCTTCTGAAAGCTGAGCTCGTCGCTCTCTGTGGCCCGGAAAGTGTAGAGAGCCAGAGCCTCCATCCCTTCGTCCCCCGGAGCTGTGCCGAGCCCCCGGAGCTGTGCTGCGTGCCCCCTGAGCTGTGCTGCGTGCCCCCGGAGCTGTGCTGCGTGCCCCCGGAGCTGTGCTGCGTGCCCCCGGAGCTGTGCTGCGTGCCCCCTGAGCTGTGCTGCGTGCCCCCGGAGCTGTGCTGCGTGCCCCCTGGGAGCGAGGGAGAGATAGAGAGGGGGGGGGGGGGGGCACCAGAGACTAGTGCCTGACTGTTCGGTCCACAGCTTCGTTTGACTGGAGGGTGTCTGAGGAAGAGGAGGAGAGAAGAACGAAGAGAGAGAGGAGCAAAAGCCCTGCTGCGCATCGGCTATTCTGAACACCGTCTGAGAGAGAAAGAGGGAGAGAGAGAGAGAGAGAGAGAGAGAGGGGAGGAGGGGGGGAAGTAGTTCCTGCCTCTTACTCAGGGAGTTGAACAGAAACAGGAAACCCGAACAAACAAAGGAGAAAAAAAGCTTGAATCCCCTCAGAAAAGTTCCCCTGAGCAGAGAGAAGAGTGATCAATGATACCCCTCTTAGAACACAGGAACGCAGGAGTGTGTGCCTACGCTCCTGTGTGTGTGTGTGTGTGTGTGTGTGTATGTGCACCTGTGAGTGAGTGTGTGTGCTCCTGTGTGTCTCTGTGTGTTTGTGTGTGTGCCTGTATGTGCGCTCCTGTGTGTGTGTGTGTGTGTGTGTGTGTGTATGTATGTCTGTGTGTGTGTTAGTGTGCACGCTCCTGTGTGTGTGCGTGTGTGTTTATGTGTATGAGTGTCCGTTCCTGTGTGTGTGTGTGTGTGTGTGTGTATGTGTGTATGCCTGTGTGTGTGTGTGTGTGTGTGTGTGTGTGTTAGTGTGCACGCTCCTGTGTGTGTGTGTGTGTGTGTGTGTGTGTGTGTGTGTTAGTGTGCACGCTCCTGTGTGTGTGTGTGTGTGTGTGTGTGTATGTATGCCTGTGTGTGTGTTAGTGTGCACGCTCCTGTGTGTGTGTGTGTGTGTGTTTATGTGTATGAGTGTCCGTTCCTGTGTGTGTGTGTGTGTGTGTGTGTGTATGCCTGTGTGTGTGTGTGTGTGTGTTAGTGTGCACGCTCCTGTGTGTGTGTGTGTGTTTATGTGTATGAGTGTCCGTTCCTGTGTGTGTGTGTGTGTGTGTGTGTGTGTGTGTGTATGTATGCCTGTGTGTGTGTGTGTGTGTGTGTGTGTGTTTATGTGTATGAGTGTCCGTTCCTGTGTGTGTGTGTGTGTGTGTGTGTGTGAGAGAGAGAGAATTCTCAAGAGCGAGAGAGAGGAACATGTGAGAGAAGTGAAGAAAGGAGAGAGCTTGTGAAAGTGGGGTTACTGAACCCCAGTGAGGCCTACTAAACTCACCAGGGGACACGGTATGGGTTGCAGTCGCTTGGTTTACAGGATCCTCCTTGATCTTCCTCTGTCTTTAAGCGCTGCTGGTTAATTCATTGCATCGCGGGTGCGCTTTCATAAACGATCTCTCCGCGGGAGTGTAGAGCTGGCTGAGAGTTAATCCGCCACTAGCCGACGCTTCCCTGAGCCCACCGCCGAACTTTAATGAAGATCTGGTACGCGGATCCCCAATTCTCAGCAGGAGACAGGGTTGCCTTCTCTGACACTATCCCTTGTTATTCCGAGCCTCTCTAGCTCTGTCGGTGAAGAAGTCGCTGGCACTGATGACGCTCTCTCTCTCGCTCGCCCACTCTCTCTAAGTCCCAGCTGTGTTCGAGGCTCTTTGGAGAGTCTTTGTAATGCTCTTCTGTAGCAGTTCTGAGGGAAAACTCACGCACGGTAGAAGAAAGTGTCATTAAAAATGCTGTGTAATGCACGGCACATCTTCTCAGCTTCATAATCGCCTGCACTCAGGATGTTTCTCTGAAAACCATCCCTCTCCCACAGTGAGGTTTTTATTATTTATTAATCAGTTAGAGCTTTGAATTATTTTAAGCGGAACAATTTTTGGTTGGACAAGCACTTGAGAAAGACGAATGTTTGGTTGGACAAGCACTTGAGAAAGAGGGCCTGCAGGGTACCAATTTTTAAATATAAAATCAGTTTAAAAACAACAACAACATTAAAAGTCATGATAATATGCAGTATGAGACACAATGCTCATAAATGCAATAAAGTGGAAACAAAGCAGCCAGTTATTACATTACATTACATTACATTTATTTAGCAGACGCTTTTATCCAAAGCGACGTACAGTAAGTGCGTACAGAGACATCATCAAGATCACTACAGAACAGACAAGGCAAAGCACATCCTTCGCATAATGTAGCAGCTATCCCTAGCAATGAACGTTGACTGTAGTTCACAGTAAGCTGTGGGCAAATCAGCAACACCACACTTCCATTCCAAATACTATTATAAACTATAATATAATAGTATATATAATAGTATTATATATACTATATAATAGTATATATAATAGTATCCCCAAAGTTATGGCACTCAAATCCTGGTCTGATCATTACAGAGAGCGTATGAGTCAGATGGAGAAAACACAAATATGTTTTGTTCTGTTATTTCCTCTTGTGTCAATTTGCCATCTGTCGGGCCTGCTTCACCCAAGGTGACTGACTGTGTGGAGAAGGGCAGTTCACTTATTCAAATAACATGTTTTAATGAATGAATGTGCTGCATAATTATTTTGGTTTGGCGCTGAATGGATCTGCTTTAGGTTCTACTCTGGAGCACGGGCATCTCCCCGCTCTACAGGAGATGACCAAAAACCCCCCCCGTACCAAAGCTGATCCAAACAACAGGTGGAAGCTGGGGTGCTGGAGGGTGATCGCAAATTTCTTTTAACACAGAAGCCGCAAGCAAACAAAGAGCAGCGCGTCAGTGAGCAGCACAAAGAGGACTGACTCTTGGTTTAAAAGGGGCTCTCCATTAGAGGTGTGTGCATGTGATTGGTTGAGTATGAGATGCGTGGTTCCGACAGAACTTGCTACACACGCTTATACGTTTGCGCCGCTCATTTAAATGTCCTATTAAAACATAAAATCCCCAAACCTGTGAGAGCGAGTGTGAAGTGGTGAGAGTCATTAGCTGCAGATCGAACTCTTCCTTTTCCTCAGGACCGCAGGGACCGGGGGGGAAATGGCACACTTTTACTGTCATTAAAAACAACTGCTGTCTGAAGGAGTTTGGACATTGTGCTCTTTCGCGGCCAGCAGGAATGACGAGGCTGTTTTAGTGCCTCTTTCCCCAGAATTCAGGTAGAACCCTACCCATTGTGCGCTTTGCAGTGTTGTCTGCTTTATACTGGCCAGGGAAGGCCAATTTAATTAATTTTAACCTGCTTTATTCATTCATTTTCTTTCATCATGGAGGCTACAAAACAAAAGTTTCAGCGTTGATCAGACACAGATGATGGGGCTTGGACGCCAACTTTGATTTACAGCTCCCATTCGGAAAATAAATTAATTTAAAAAGGTTATTTGTGTGTCCCTGTAGCACGCACATACGCACACACACACGCACACACCTCCCTGTTTTCAGCACAGTGGTTTCTATGAGCTATGAACATTTGTTTTTTTTCCTGTCAGGACATACTCTATCAGGCTGTGACAAGGCCAATGAAATTCAGGGAAAAAACCACACACACACACACACACACACACACACACACACACACACACACACACACACACACACACACACACACACACACACACACACACACAGACACACTCACAGCTGTTTTGAGCAATTTCTGGGAGTCGAGTCATTGTTTTTAGTCAGAGCAGAAATCGAGCCGCTGGGGCTGAAAATCTGGGAGTGTGTGTGTGTTGTGTGTGTGTGTGTGTGTGGCAGGGAGGATTTTGGGTAAATTGTCCTTTCCTGTTTTAATGTGGGTTAGAGTTGAACAGTGTGAGTTCCAGTGAGGGAGTATAAAAAAGGGAAACCCACACAAACATGTTGTGTCAATGGCACTGAGTCTGACATCTGACTGGAGTGATTGCAAGCTCGGATTACAGAAAGAGATTTCAGATTCAGATACAGAAAAATGTTGAGAATGGGTCACCAGTTAATGGGAGCTCTTCGTTGGACATTGTAATCAGAAAATTTTTGCAAAGTGTGCGTTAGCGGTACATGACGTGAGATCTTAATAGAGAAAATATCAGGTAAGACGTATCAACGGGCTCCCGCGCTGCTCCTGCGAAACCACAGTCCAGCGAAATGCAGGACATTAACTGCGGCTCTGAGGAACAAAGAGGGGAACTGGTTTATGGCGCTATATTTATCCCGCCGCATCACGTGGCCCATGGAAGAAGGGAAGAAACACAAGGAGGAGGCCCCCTGCAGGCCAGGCTAGGACACCTGTGTGGGACAGGGGGATGGGGGGGACGAGGCAGAAGAACAGGACGGGGTCCGGGACGGGGGGATGGGGCACGGTCTGGGACGGGGGGACAGGACAGCGGTACATGATGAAGTATGGGACAGGCCGAGGGGCTGATTTTGGATACGGACAGAGGAAAAGGGCCAGATGACTGTTTGCTTTCCATCTTGTTGCTTGTAACTCACATCCATTTTGCACACACACTAATTTAGAGAAGTTTACAAAACAATGGAGTCAGTAACAGTGTAATATCAAACCATACAGTTATCAGAGAGAGCCATCTGCACAGACGTGTTAGGCCTGTGCTTGTGTATCATACATCATGCTGTTATTGGCACACTGTGCTGTTCTGCAGGGGCTATACTGATGGTGGGTACTCTGTCTCACTGAACTGGATAATTGATTCCTCCACAGATAAAACATGTAATTTTGCATGTCTACAGTTTTAACGTTGAACTCATTTCATGAATGTCTGTTTAAGTGTATCCATTTAGCTGGAATTTGGTTACAATAGAAGACGGTGGTAACAACAGGTGCAACGGTTCAGCTTCCTGTCTGAATGTGGTCATCTGTGGGGTGAGGATGTGACCTCATCAATGTCTAATTGTGATGCATATGAAGGCCATGTGACAAACTGTAATGTGTCCACGGTCTAACTGCCACTGCGTAGGCAAGGCTCTGTTCTCTGAACACAAACGATCAAAGTACGACCTTTTAGACCAAAGTTTCAACCTTATCGACGGCTTTTAAATGCCTTTGAGTTTGATTCAGTCGTAGCTTAAACAGGGGGAAAGTTCAATACAATTATACAGTCAAAATTATGCAGTTGTACATAAAATCTCAAAAAATGAATCTTATCTAAAAACAGAAACTTCCCTCCTCCTATAGTCCACACATTCTGAGGGTCTGTCGATGTTCAGCATGTATGTGCGTGTGAAGGAACATTCCGCAATTGTGCAATATAAAAGGGCAGGAAGTTCTGCCAGATTCCCAGAAATCATTAGAGATAAACAAGCTTGATCATGCAAACCTCACTCACAAGTCATACAAGGCAACAAAAGAGCATCTACCGAAGGTCTCACAGCATAAATCTTTTCTGGACAGCCCTATTCCCAGCAAGAATTTCAGTTATGTAAGTGTAAGTAACTTACACTTTGGTACATTATCCATTGATACAAAGGGATATTAATGGAAGCAGTTTGATAATGTAGCTGGATAAAAAGTAGCTGCTGAATAAAGGCTTCCGTTCCTATACATCAAAGCCCCACATCCCTCATTGGTGTGGCTCAGTGCTATAAAGGCTGTACCCTATCTGAGACTCAAACCTTAGTGTTGTACCCCATCTGAGACTCAAACCTCAGTGCTGTACCCCATCTGAGACTCTAACCTCAGTGCTGTACCCCATCTAAGACTCACACAGTGCTGAACCCCATCTGAGACTCACACCTCAGTGTTGTACCCCATCTGAGACTCACACCTCAGTGCTGTACCCCATCTGAGACTCAAACCTCAGTGCTGTACCCCATCTGAGACTCAAACCTCAGTGCTGTACCCCATCTGAGACTCAAACCTCCGTGCCATACCCCATCTGAGACTCACACCTCAGTGCTGAACCCCATCTGAGACTGAAACCTCAGTGCTGTACCCCATCTGAGACTCAAACCTCAGTGCTGTACCCCATCTGAGACTCAAACCTCAGTGCTGTACCCCATCTGAGACTCTAACCTCAGTGCTGTACCCCATCTAAGACTCACACAGTGCTGAACCCCATCTGAGACTCACACCTCAGTGCTGTACCCCATCTGAGACTCAAACCTCTGTGCCGTACCCCATCTGAGACTCACACCTCAGTGCTGTACCCCATCTGATACTCAAACCTCAGTGCTGTACCCCATCTGAGACTCTAACCTCAGTGCTGTACCCCATCTGAGACTCAAACCTCTGTGCCGTACCCCATCTGAGACTCAAACCTCAGTGCTGTACCCCATCTGAGACTCACACCTCAGTGCTATACCCCATCTGAGACTCTAACCTCTGTGCCGTACCGCATCTGAGACTCAAACCTCAGTGCTGTACCCCATGTGAGACTCTAACCTCAGTGCTGTACCCCATCTGAGACTGAAAGCTCAGTGCTGTACCCCATCTGAGAATCAGAAAGAAATCTAAAAATTAGAGACCATGGTTGAGAGGCTGATGCCCAGCCAATCAGCAGCTGGTGTGCCCAGCCAATCAGCAGCTGATTAATACAGTACATACTGAAACACTAACTAAAATACACAGGTCTTCTTTTGAAAGAACTGAAATTATCACCTTCTTGTAAAAAGATATTTGCTGTCCCCAAGTGGTAGCTTGTAGAAACTATATTTATGCATTACAGAAGGATAAGTCATGTGATTGATATACTATACCCTCAAGAGGGTATTTTCTCCTGAACTCCTGAATTGGAGGTTGTCCATATTGGGTGCAAGCCAATATGTAAATACCCAGCAGGCTGTGGGAAAGTTTTAAGGGATCAGAATGAGCTGTGCCGTTCTTTCTCACCTTACAGTGCCCTCATTTTGAACAGATAAAACTTGCAGCTTGTGCTGGGGCTGATTCCCACAGTACAGCAGATGTCAGGTGTTCCTTTCTGTGGCGGGAATGTCTTCTCCGATCCACATTTCGGTCATGAGACACTCTGAAACTCTGACTTTTTACTCAAACTGTGAGCAGCCCCCCTCTTACCTTTCCCCAGGTCCTGTGGTTCTCTGTAACCTAGACTGTCATTTGTCGTTGGGCTTATATCCGATGAGACAGTTTCATGCTTCAAGGGTTTTGTTACAGGTGAGCAGTGGGTCAGTGGAAGGATCCGGAATCCCTTTTGGCTGGGGAGTTTTTTCAATTTCTGCAGCTGAGTATTAAGTATGACTGGCTACTAATTCCCAGGCAGAGGCACAGATAGCCGGGGCTGTTCTTCCCAGCTGTAGACAATACATTTATTAACCCTCATGTTACTGGATATTAACGAAAGCACTTTTAGTTTAATTAGTTTAACACCAGTGAAACACTTTTTTTCAGCATGAAAGTTGATGACCTTTACTGGAGTGATCCTACCATTAGGAAAAAAAGGAATACACCGCAATTATGAAATCATAAAATTGACAATCAAAACTAATCGCCACACACCTATTACAGCAACAACTAAAAAAGTTTAATGATGATGTGTGTCTTGTAGTAAAAATGAATGGTGTAGACTGAAGAAATACAGTCTGATATACAGTCTGTCACAGTTATTCACTGATTTATTGATGAACGATAGGTTGCTTCTACATAAATAAATAGATTTAGGATACATTCATAGAAAATTAATAGATTTAAAATACAATGAAGGAGCTTTATCACAAGGGGTCTGGCGAGGGTGGATCATTTTTGACCCTGTGGACAAAGGGTGCATACATAATATGAAGACAACACAGGGGGTAAAATGATCAGAAACTCTTGTTTTCCTCTCACAGTAGAAAAATTGAGTATTCTGCATCAGAAAATGAAACCTTAGGAAAGTAGCAGTGTGTTATGTTATGATGTGTCAGATGTAATGTTTGGATGTATTTATCTAGCATTCATACATTATCGTTTCAAGGGCCATTCTTTGTGACTCCTTGGCACAGTCACCTAAACACTATTCTGAGGATTTCATCTGTGAAACTTATGGAACTGTTTTCAAGAATGTCTGAATGAATTTAAATAGCATAACTGTGTAAAATGATTATCGTATGATGAATCTCAGAATGCTTAAGAGCCACGGCCCTCTTTATCATGCCCCCTTCCACCCAGCTCCTGGGATGTGCGCTGATTACTGGTCCCTCGCCCCTTTGGGTTGTTTAAAACTCGAATCTGATCCATGTGCCATTCACCAGAGAACACGGCGTCTATCGGTTTTGTCAGAAAATCTAAAATATGTGGCATGGACAGAAATTAGTGCTAACAACCAGAAAGTGAATTTGAATTGGATAACTTGAAGATGTATATCAATAATTTTAATTTACTCATTTCTAATTAGTAAATTTCCCATTTCTAATTCCTAATGTCTGCCCATATACAGTATGTGACATAGAAACACAAGCATATTGTCATTGTTCAGGTCATACACAATCCTGCCCTCTAGAGGCAACACAAAGCAAAACCATCGATCTTTCAAATTTCCTCAGATTATCAATTAAATTACTTTTCTCGGAGAAAGATTTGCAAGTTGCAGCTGGTCAGTGACGTGTTTGTAATTATCTAGTTTGTTAGCTAACTAAAAAAAAAATTAGCTGGGCAAACAATTTAAGTGGAGGGCAGAAGTACCATGAATTTCTTAAAAATGCTCAAATTACAGGAAGCACCACATTAATACTGTGGGATGCAAAAACATTTTGGTTTTTTAATATTATTATATTCAGCAGAGTTATTTGTGACTCTTTAACTGATCATACAATACAATGTTTTTTCAATCAAAACATTTAAGCATCATATTGAATAAAAGTACATATTTTTAAAAGTTTGAGAAATGTATTTGGGAATATGTTTGGCTTCATGAAAAACAATTTAAATACAACGTCACAGCATGGATATGTGATTTAAGCTACAAATGCTATCATATGGTTAGTGTCTGCGTTGAGCCCCAACCCCCCGGACCCACCCAAGATCTGGCACCAGTTGCATCTCTATGGTGCACTGTTAATGAGATGGACTGCGGCTAGGTGCCAGGCGTACATGGGGCCACTTCCCAAAATAAATGAGCTGTTTAGCCGTACTGGTTTGTGTATGGCTTACAATACAACAAAGGGTATTCCATAAAATGTTAATAGCAGTGTTTCAAGTGATTGGTACAAGACATAAATAATTTTATATGGAACATAATTCAGCAGTTACAGCTGTAGGAGAATGACAGTATACTGTGACATGGTTCCCCTGCTCTAAGTTGTGTGATGACTGCTCTATTTCATGAATATTGTAATATATCTTTAAATGATGTAATGAACTAGTCACAAATATTACTTGTTAGGGATGACTCACTCACTTGCTTATAGAACATAAACCTATTGTATTTTTAACAATGGGAAAAGTGTGGCATTTATACGCTCTCAAATGGAATGAGTAACAAAGGACTTCAGACATTTCAAAAAATTAAACATGGTTACAATTTGCCTGGATCTTCCTTCTCTTTTTATTTACAGTTACGCACAGCTATGCGTACATATGGGGTGCCCTGGGATGATATTCTTCCAGTCCACCCATTAGTTAAAGTATTCACTTCCAATCTCGTCACAGGATTTATGTCTCATATGTATACAAAATGGCAAGAATAGCTATTTAGGAATAACAATTATGTGGAAGATAGACCTTAAACAACATGGGCACATTTAATGGACTAACCTACCCTGTATAAAATGGTTGATAAAAATGTGGTCACTCACTCAGCCATTATACAAGTAAAGCACAGAGGTCCGTCTAGTGTAAAATTACACCTGAGGCCATGTTACTGTAGATAATGTAGATACTGTAGATAGTGTCCCAGGACTTGGCAGACACGCTGCTAAATACCGCCATCATGTACTCGCCAGCTCCATCCCATGCTGGATTTATTTTTTACAAACTGAAATCTAAAAATATATTTTTAAGTGTTGATTTCTCTCCCTGCCCTCTATGTCTGACCCTGAGAAGCTGCATGATGCGTAAACCTTGGCTTCAACTGACATAGACCACCAGGACATATGCTCCATACCTCCACCAATAATATTGATTTGCTCTGGTGAGCTTTAACAATAGATTCTAGCTTGAATTAAAATTTAAATGTAAAATAATGGCAAACCAAATAAATTGATTGTTGTCACAAAATGTCCATTTAAGGGAATAAATTGTTCTCTCTGATGAATGTGTTGCTGACTGGATTAGCTGTTTTTTTATAACCCTCCCTTTTTAAACTAACCTATTTTAAACCTTGCTTAAACACACTATTACAAGCCCATGGTAGATACAATGGAATGCTGGTATGCAACTCTAAAAGATGTGCCTACACCTTAGCAGCCTAGTTAAAGGTTAAAGACCTGCGTGTCTCTGCTGAAATGACTGTTTAATAGCAACATGCTCATCCATACTTTTGAATCCATGAAGCACATTGTTTCAATTGTTATTTTAACTGTGAAGTAGAGCCCCTTTGTTACATTATTTCACCTCCCAAAAGCACTATCTTTAAGATCAATCACAGAGGTTTCAGGGCTGTAGCCAACTGAAATTGCATTTGCTCTGCCAGAAATGGTAATTTACAGTGACTTCATTGGCTGTTCAGAAAACCTGATTTTCTTGTGACCTGGTTTGTGCAGGATGGCAGATGGGATTTTTGAAAGCTGGAGGCTAGGACTGAACACTTGCCTTGTGGTGTGCGAAACAACTTCTCTGAATAAAACTATATTTTCAGTTATTCTTAGCTGTGTAATGACGCCATGACCAAACTAAATATATAATTCATTAGGATCTTTTTTGTTGTGATATGTGGGTTTATTTCTTGGTGGCCGCTTTCTGGGTTCAATAAAGCACACCAAACATTTGATATTTTTGAAAAGTTAAATGATGTCTGTGCAGTTTGTTAGTGAATCTAGTTACTTTATTCCTCTATATAAGAGTGAGTAGATGTGATTTAAGGAGAAGAGAATGGAATATGTAAAGTGTAGCAATCCACTTTTGAAATTAAAACACTGAGTTGTCATCTAGCTGGTTTTATTATTCTGATTGCTCAGGCAGGACCTTCAGAGCCTAGAGCAGATGGATAAGCGAAGGTTCTGTCTATGGGAAAAGTTGTGTGTATTATGAACGTCATTAGCCTGCTTGTTATAAAATGTGGCGTGGCATTAACTGTCATAGCTACCGCGCAGCTACGAGTGGAGGGAGGGGTTCGGCCCACGGTTCGGCCCCTCGGTCACACCCTTTGCCGCCGGCCCCGCCCTCCCTCGGTGAGCGCCATGTTGGAGTCGGTTGGAGTGTGTGGGTGTCACACGGTACTGAGGGAGCCTGTTGGCTGGCATATTATTCATCAATCCCAACTCGGGTTTACGAGCAACAAGCTTTTCTTACCACCAAACAAAAAACATTTTAGCCAGTGCTCTGTTCGAGAACTTATGGGCTATTTCTGTGGGACGAAGAGCGTCCCCACACAAACCGGAGAGTAATGGTAAGTTATTTTTTTAATTTTTTTTTTTGGAGGGGGGAGCCTTGGGTATGCTAACAGTGATATCTCCAGCAAACACCAGCGAGAGAGAGAGGGTTAGCCGCCGTGTACGAGGGACTGTACGGCCTACCAGTAGCTTTAACGGTACTAGCGTTAGCCAGTCCCACATTAAGTTCCACAGTGAAAAAGTAAGCAGCTAACGTTAGCTAAAGCTAGCATAACGACTAAACTTCGCCAGCTGTTCTACAGTTTAAAGTACAAGAGTTGACAATCACAATCGTGATTGTGTGTCGCATATTTGTGCCCATTCAGCTTTTTAAAGTGATATTTAGTGAGCAACATTAACTCAAGTTTCAGCCACCCAACTAGCGACCCTAAAATAGCTAGCCTCACTAAGCTAGCTGCCATTTGCTGCCTAGCTTAGCATTTTAGCCACTAGCTATTTGCGAGCAGGAAAGTGCCTAGTTTTCGGTGAAGTTAGCTTCATTAACACACAGCGTTAGCCAGTTGCATTAACCATTGTGTTTGTACATTATGTGGCCAAGCTAGCTAAATAAGTCAGTGAACTGTGTAAGGGTAGCCATTAACGTTAACGAATGCTAATTGTAGCTAACGTTAATCCTCAATTGCTAGCGTAAGCTGGACAGCTACATGGTTAGCATGACCAGTGAGCTAAGATATCCAAATAAGAAGTGGCGCTAACAGAGTAAAGTACTAAACTAGTATCTTAACACTAGCTAACGTGGCTAGTAGCTAACTTAGGTGTTAACGGTTAGCTAACGTTGCAGAGCTAGTTACCCACCTCTGCTAACTTCCAGTCAACCAGCTAACGTTTACTACACGCAATCCAACCTGTGGGTAGCAATGAAAGCTTTGCGGATAAATCAAAGTTCATCGTTATTTTGCTCTTTAATTTGGTTTCTGACTAACGATGCTTAGCAATCAAGTGGCTACGTTAGCTTGCATATTTGCTAACGTTACAAGCTCCTGTTGTTGACTTTTTTTTTTTTTTTTTTTTTGCAAAGATTAGTCGGTTAGCCAGCTAGCTAGCTTTATTTATTTATAAATTTTTTAAGTTGTGTCATTTTCGTACCAGTCGTTATTCCGGTGTGATCTTTCATTTGGTTTGTTTAAATGCAGCCCTGCCTATTGTGCGCTGGTCAGTGTGTGACAGATGCGTGCGGGGCGTCCGGCTTTGTCTTGTGAGGGACTGTGATTGTAAAGACAATGGGAATAAGGGGGTGTCTTAATGCTTATTTGTGGACTTTGGGAATGATGTGTATCTTTTTAATGACTAACTGCTTTAGTCTATGACAAAACTGGCAAGATGCTATTGAATAGTTAAAAAAATTTTTTTTTTTTAAAACGCTACTTCACACAAAATCGAATACAATTATGGAAACATTTATTCAGGGGCCTGACGTAGAGTAAGCGATTGTTCGCTGCAGTGAGTATTATTTGACTGTTTAAATGTTCTCTTTTGTGATTGTCTCTGGAGGACTTTTTATAAAGTGAGAGAACCGGCTGGATTACCTGGAGATAGCAGCACTAAATACACATGAATGCCTTCCGTGTTATGCAAGACTGTGTTTATCGCTAGGATCACCTCTAACCTTGAGCTATGTGCAGAGCAGAACCAGCACGTCTGCTCCTGCTTTACTGAAATCTCAGTATCTGCTGTCTGCACAAGGATCTGTTCCAAGCGTTTTATTACTGTACATGGCCAGCAAGCCCTAACGGACAGGTGTGACCTGACCTCTGACACCTGTCCTGCTGCCCAGTGTTCCCCGCCCTCCTCGTAGAGTGCCGGGCGTGGCACCACACCTCTGTTCCGTCTCCTCGGCAGCCAGCTTTCTGGCAGCTATGGAATTCAGCTTCTTTTTTTTTGTCCTACACACCCATACAGAGTGAGTCCTGTGAGGTTTGGGGCTTGTTGGTGCATGCAGGGCAACGGATTTTCTTTTTCGCACATTTTTTCAGGAGCTGTTCCCCAGGGTTCTGTTTGCTCTGGGTTTCCTCTGTTGGGGGCTCAGCTCGTACCTGCAAAGCATGCGATATTCTCTGGCAGACGGTCATGTGACCGGCAAGTGTGCAGTGTTCTCTGACAAAGACGGTCATGTGACGTGCCAGCTGTAGCTACCCTGTGTACCACCGCTAATGATGGTGCTCCTGGTGCGTGGCCCTTGTAATAAATGCTCTCTCTGAGTGTCATTTGTGATTTACTTTAGAAAGAGTTCACACCAGACCGTATTTATACTCTGAATCATGTTCGGAAACGCTAATGTGCAGTTGTAGTGGAGGTGGTTTGTTGAATATTTGATGGCTTAATCTTCAGCCTATGAGAAGGAAACGTTCGGGTTTAAATATGTGTAGTGTCTTGCGTTTGCATTCACTGTTGGTATTTGAGTATTTTTCAGGGCGATACATTAGTTGTTAAATTGTCATATATGCTAGTTTAAGTCTTTGCACAGGTCTAAGTTTTTGAACCACCCACAATCATGGAACCAAGACAATTTTATTTAATCAGTCTCTAACCCATTTTCTGTTCTGTGAAAAGTAACAAGTAACATGCATTTACCCAATGACACTTCTAATTACAGTATCTAACACCTGCAAAATAGCTAGAAAAGGCAAGTCGTCTGACAACAAAAGGTCAAACACATTGACTTGCAAATCATTTCCTGTTTAATGTCAGAACTCAAGAGAGGACCACTTCTTAGAAAAGAGAAAACACCCCTTCAGTGTGCAATAATTGCTCATGAATCTGAATGAGGTATTGTTTGTGCCCTGAAACATGTTGTCCTTATTCAATGAGGAAGGAATGGACATTTAGTGCAATGGACTCTCCAAGTTTAGGATCTTCCCAATCAGATCCAATGAACCAATGAAATGCATCTGCACTGTTATTACTGAAAAGACAAGCATGTTTTTCACTTTTTGGCTTGGGAAAGGTTGTCTAGGTTTATCAATCATTTTTCATCTATGTGTAAACCTGCCTAAATGTCTAAATGTTTGGCTGACTGATAGTTTCACTGTCTATGGAATAATGCTTGTAAAACCTCAAATTCATTTTTTTATTTCCTTTGTACTTTTACCTTCTAATTTCATGAATGCAACGCCGCTTTAATTTTGATTAACTCCACACCCCTGCCTGTGTTTTTTTTTTTTTTAAATGTGAACATGGCTTGATTGCATTTGTGTGCATGGTTGGCAGTTGCTTATTGGGCTGTGTAATTTACTGAATTTTTGGGCTTTGTGAGTGTTCTTTGAGTGACAGGAGGCTTACTGCCCACAACACTGCACAAATGGCCCTATTTTATATGGAATTCATAAAGATTTAATTAATGGAATTCAAAAAAATTATATTATATGGAGTTCATTAAAAAAAAATTATGTGGAATTAATAAAAATCCAATTTTATATGGAATTCAGAAAAGTCGCATGGGATTCATAAAATCCAATTTTATATGAAATTCATTAAAAAATATTTTGTATGGAATTAATAAAAATCCAATTTTATATGGAATTCAGAAAAATCATATGGATTTCATAAAATCCTATTTTATATGAAATTCCTGAAAATAATATTTCTGCGGAATTTGTAAAAATCCCAATATATGGAGTTGATTAAAAAAAAAATGTGTGGAATTTATCAAAATCCTATTTTATATGGAATTCATAAAAAAACATTCTCTGTGCAATTGATAAAAATGGGAGATGGCGCAGATGAGTCGTTTACATTTTGAGTAATATTTGTGGTGTCCCATCTGCCAGCTGGAGGGTGCCGATCTAATGAGCAGCATTAAGGGGAAAGACAGTCTCTTCCCTTTGGTGCACCTTGGTAAAGCGTGCAGATTGGGTGCAGTAGCATTTATACCAGTAGCATTGCTACTGCAATGGTGTTCACAGTGAAAGCAGAGGGATGGCTATCCCTCAGCGACCCTCAGGGATATGTTTAACTGTCAGAACAACATGGAAATCCTTGCATGCTGAGTGATAATATCCTGGACATAAATTAGCCCACTTAGCTAAGTCCACACTAGTTTAACTAATCTTTTCTCTATTTTATTTTCATTGTGCCTGTTCACAATAGCTAGTATGTGCTAAGCCAGTTTTTCTTGACTTAGACGCCCTGGCTTGGGGAGCACCAGCTTCACCTTCCTTCAGTGGTTCAGAAATGAGTTGTGTTCAGCTACTTTTCAGGTATTGGCACCATTGGAAAGATGTTGATAGGTTTGGAGAAAAAGCGTGGAGGCATTTTTCTCTTCAATGTTTCTCACCTGACCTGAATAGATATACCATTAGAGCACTAGTTTCAGCGAGGTTAGGCTGCAGTACACTACAGTAAAACTAAGGTTAGGCTACAGTACAAAGCTGTACGACTACGGTTAGGCTACAGTGCACTGCAGTAAAACTAAGGTTAGGCTACAGTACAAAGCTGTACGACTATGGTTAGGGTACAGTGCACTGCAGTAAGGCTAAAGGCCCCAGTATACTTAAAACTAAATGGAAATTGGCGGATTCATAAAGGCTTTTGGCTGATTTGCGACAAAACAAAGCTTCGCATTTGGCTTTTGGCTTTCACCGTTTTCTTCCTTCTTCTTAACACTAGTCACCAATTGCCCCGTATCAGCATTGTGATTTTAAATTGGTAATTATTCAATCAGGGTTTATGTTACATTTCTGTCCTGCCATTACTTTTCCAGCAGAATAATACTGGGAATGGCTATGTTGTAATTATAAAAGTAGCCTACACTTAGATTAGTTTCCTAGATAAGTGTGAATCGAGTGCATTGACTGCATTTGCATTATGGGTGCATTAGCGCATTGAGACGATGATTGTGATATCGAAACTTATAACTAGTTTCTATTCCATCTGGCTCGGAGTGTCATTAAATGAGCAGACCTCAAGTTGCAGTGAGTATACTGACATTTGCTCCCACGCCATAATAGACAGCAGTTCGATAGCAGTTCAACAGCCTTTGCGAAACCGCCAATTTCAATTTCGTTTTAAGTATACTGCGGCCTTAAGGTTAGGTTACAGAGCCCTGAAATAATACTAAGGTTAGGCTACAGTGCACTGCAATAAGAAAAGCAAATTTAGGCCTAATTGCTTATTTGTTATGAATAGCATCTCATTTACACAATATAGAAATGGAATATGAAACTCTAGTGAGCTTAATCCGTGCATCATTTTGGGATGGAAAATCCTTTCCAAGAATGTTCCAGGAAGCAGGCGCATAGTGCCATGAGAAAAGCACCATGGCAATCTCTGCACCTGCTGTTTCCTTGTCCTCACAGAGGTGGTAAAACAGGCTCATCTTCATGGTCCCTGCGTGCTTTCACATTCCCTTCTGTGCACTGCTTCAGAGCTGCCTGTAGGTCATGGTTTGGATAAATTTGGCCCAGCTGTAAACACGATCTGTGTGGTGGATTGCACCAAGCTGGTGTAGGTTCTAAGGTGGTGAATTTTGACTTGTATATTTTTGGCATGAAGTGGGCTACCTGCTATGGAGCTGACTGTGGGCCTGGCTTTATCTGAATGACACAAACAAGCTGTAAATGGGGAAACCCGGTGCAATAGTGATTGGTTTTATGTAAAGGACATGTTAAAAACTGATAAATCAGAAATTGCTTCGTAGGCTGCGTAAAATCATGCGTAAAAAAAAAAGTTCCAATCTGAGAAATCCAATCTCACATTGAAAGTGATAAACGCTGCCATGATAGTCTGCTCTGCTAGCATTAGCATTTCAGGCTAAAAGCAGAGTTTTCTGTTTCTTCTCTTGCTGGGTCGAGTATAAAACCAGCTAAAACAAGCTGACTGTTATGGGAGTAGAGTAGACGGTGGAAGCCAGCCAACCACATTCAGTCAGTATATGTGCTTAGCTTTAAAGGCTAACATTGGCTCTAAAAATCTGATTACCTGAAAGGAAAATCTTATCTCGTAACACACGCCCACGCACACACGCACACACACATTGTCGTACACAGCCTTGGGTTACATCAGCCATGCGAAGCCTGAATGGCCAGACAGTATGTCTGCTGTCTATGGAGGGATCATGGGAATTATTCTGTCACAAAGAAAACCCCAAACCTGTTAGCACTGAGCCACCTCATTTGCCCCCTTCTCATTCTTTTATCATCTAAATACATAGTAGCTAGGCCTCAACACGATTTGACAGAAATGCTTTTCATTGGTGTATTTGGGGCTCAGGCCGTACTGGAGCTCGGACCATACTGGACCCAGTGAGAGAGGATAGCTGCAGTACTGGGTCCAGGCTGTGTGGGGCCTGTATGTCAGGCTCTATGGACCCAGTGAGAGAGGATAGCTGCAGTACTGGGTCCAGGCTGTGTGGGGCCTGTATGTCAGGCTCTGTGGGCCCAGTGAGAGAGGATACCTGCAGTACTGGGTCCAGGCTGTGTGGGGCCTGTATGTCAGGCGCTGGGGGCCCAGTGAGAGAGGATAGCAGCAGTACTGGGTCCAGGCTGTGTGGGGCCTGTATGTCAGGCTCTGGGGGCCCAGTGAGAGAGGATACCTGCAGTACTGGTCCAGGCTGTGTGGGGCCTGTATGTCAGGCTCTGGGGGCCCAGTGAGAGAGGATAGCAGCAGTACTTTGTTCCGGGGGCGATGCAGTCGGCTCTCTCTTCCTCCCGGCTGCGGGATGTGAATGGGGTCTTAATACAGCAGATGTTTCATTAGGGTTCCGGTGTATTCATGCGTATGCGGGGGAGGGAGGGAGGGAGGGAGGGAGGCACAGGACAGCGGGAGTCACATTTCAGCGACTCCTAATGAATTTACGGGCTGCGCCAAGTCGTTTCGCCGGGTTGATCAACCCCCCCCCCCCCCTCCGCTTTAGAGCAGGAAGCGCAGCATCCGTATAGCCCCTGCTTCTCCTCTCCCGCTAGGAGTCTGCCCCCCTCCATGTGGGTGGGTGGGACTGGGACCATTCTCAGCTTGGTTCTTAACCCTAAAACGTATCTACGTCCACTGCGAATCACTGTCAGACAGCACTTTTGGGTGTGATGGTTTCCTGGGTTTCCTGGGTTTCATGCACAACATCGAGTTTTCCGGTTAATTTGACGGGAGAAACGTGTAATTTGAGTTAGATGTGAAGGCAGACGCGTCACACGTAACAAAAGAGGTTAAATCAGGATAGCGGGTCGCATTCTCTCATGTTTGAGGAACTCAATGAAGACAGACAGAGACTGAGACCAGCCTTGGGTTCGTTTGCAGTCTTCACTGCAGCCTTTGTATGGCAGTGCAGCCAATCACACTGTTCGATGGACTCATATGCAAATGTGTGAAGAGCTCCTCCCTCACTGTGAATGTGATCTGTGAAGTCAGTTCACACCCAGCTGAATCTCAAGGTGTTCGAATAGACCAGTGCTTTGCCTTCAAGGAGGTCCTGTTAACATTTCCTTATTGAAAATCTTGAAATTCTTGTAATATTATGTTCTTGGTATCTTTTGAAATCCTTCACCTTTTACACAGATTGCAGTGACGGTTCTGATAAGAACATCCTGCCTGAAATGTTTTCCCCAATTCCTTGTGCCCGATCTTTTATAAAATACTGAAAATGTACAGTATAGTTGCATTTCAGTGTGTGTTATCTCTCTCAAATGATACTTGCAACAGTTAATGTAGTTTTTTTAACATCTTTTTTTTTGTGGTGGAAAATGGGTTAATTTTCTTTTTTGATTCCTTCCAATATTTAAACCAAACATTTGACTGATTTCAGGGCAGAGAACAGCCAAATAGGCTGCATTTTAATCTGCATTACAAGTGACATCCTGAAAGTGAGTTTTGGTTCTCTGTGGGGAAAACACAGTGGTCTCATTTGCACTGCGAATAGCCCGTCTGGTTATAGCAACGCTCGGGCCAGCATCCTTGCGAGGAGCTGCAATGCTCTGCTCTGTCATTTTCTTGGCGGCTGGATGAATTAATTAAAGACGACCCGCCTTTGTCATAATTTAGTGGAAGACACGCGGAACTGTTTAGCCTCTTCTCTTGTGATTACTTGGCGGTCAACAAAGACACCCGTATCTGTTCAGTCTCTCTCTGTTACTGCTGGGGTTATTATAGCGCTGTCAGACTTTTCTGTAGAAATGAAACGACCTCCATAAATCAGCTCCATGCGCAGACGGGCTAAAAGCCACCAGTTGAAATGAGTTTTCCCCTGTGTGGGAGGGGGTTTATTTAATAACACAGGAGAGATTATGTCAATGTTAAAAGGGCATCAGATTTCTGATTTATGCTCTGAGAAACCCTATTATATAAGTAGAATAGTTTTTGCTTTGATTTTAGTAATGGGGCAACATTAGCATTAGCACCCAACATGTCTGTAGCTAGTGGTGGCGGTTTAACTAGCCTTCACGCATATACTCCAAACTAAATACAAATATGTTTTCTGTCTTGTCCGATAAGTAAATAGAATCCGGGTTCTTCTAACTGTTCAACGTTTCCGTTTGTGATTCATTTGGTAATGGGGGTGGGTGTGTCCTTATAACATGACTGCGCATGTTTTTGTAACATGGGTAAACATAAGCTGCTTCAAGTACATTTTAATGACACGTTTCATTTCAACCATAAATATCCATCTAAAAGAGTAATAACTGAATTGCTTATGGTTTTGTGTTGTGGAATAGCGAAAGTGTATTTGTAGTTAGTAGATATTTCATTATAAAGCTAAACCCTCTTGGAAGCATTTCATCCTGTATACAGTAAACAAAGAACAGTGTTGTTACTTAAAAAAAAGGTGGATTATCAAACTTGTGAAGAATGTTATAATAAACGGGTTGACTTTCACTGAATGTGTTCAATGAGGATTTCTGTTTTTGCACAGAAAGAAGGCTGAAGAGAGTAAATACAGGGAAGTAAATACAAATTACAAAACAATTGTTAAGATTTACTGGAAAGGCAAACCAGTCATTTATTTTGTGCCAATACACAAGTGTAATTCAGTCCAGAAAACTGATTGATCATTACGTAGGCTATATCCAAGCATTTCATTGCTAGTAAGCCAAAGCTAGGTAGTTACCTGATCATAGCAGTCTGCATTAGCTTGTTCCACGTCCATTTGCTATATTAAATGTATGCGATATGTTTTACTGTATGGTACATATGAACATCGTAACTTTTGGAACTGAGCGTTTCATGAGCTTTGGTGTGAAAATGGGCTGCTATTTCTGACCCGCTGTTGTCGACGTCAGTTTGGTGGACTGATCCATGGCTGCACAGTTTGCTGGACTGATCCATGGCTGCACAGTTTGGTGGACTGATCCATGGCTGCACAGTATGCTGGACTGATCCATGGCTGCACAGTTTGCTGGACTGATCCATGGCTGCACAGTATGCTGGACTGATCCATGGCTGCACAGTTTGCTGGACTGATCCATGGCTGCACAGTTGAGTGGACTGATCCATGGCTGCACAGTTGAGTGGACTGATCCACGGCTGCACAGTTTGGTGGACTGATCCACGGCTGCACAGTTTGGTGGACTGATCCACGGCTGCACAGTTTGGTGGACTGATCCAAGGCTGCACAGTTTGGTGGACTGGTCCACGGCTGCACAGTTGAGTTGGCCCAGGCACACTGCTACATCGCTTTACATCACCAAGTTTAATATTTCAAAATGTGGGGTATGAATTATTATAATTTTTTTAAAGAATTTCCCACAGTAATGATCACAGCAGCAAAAGATTTTATTTATGGCCTCATGTTTACCCTTCTGCGGTCACCTGATACACATTCTAATAATTATTTTAGATTCCAAAACAAAGACTGCTGTACTGTAGAATTTGCAACATTCTTATGTCACTTTGCTTTTCTTTCACCGCCCATCAACAGCCTCTTTTCCACCGCAGGATTGAACCAGGGCCGATTGATCAAATTCAATCAAATTGAAATTCAAAAGTTTTACTATCCTGTCCATTTTGGTTAAGAAATTGAAATGTGTCTTTAGCTGCAACAAAATGGAGGCAGTCCCAGTGCTGAGTTGGTACAGGGCCTTCAGCAGCAACCTGTGGCCGCTGAACACACAGCGCAGACATCGGTTTGATGGTGAAATGGGCTGAAAGGTGAACAGCGAACGGCTGAGCGAGGGTCCCAGAGCCGATGGCGGCGCTAGCTCTCCGCCTGGCATGCCGTCTTCACTTGATTACAGAGGCTGGCATGACGGTATTATGAGCATTAGGAAAAGGGTAATGCTCCAGAATGGCTCCTGTGCCTCTGTTGCCTGTGTGTGTGGTAACTTGGGATACCGCACGGTAGCAGACATGTTCTGGGTCATAAAAATGCACAGCTGTGACCCATTTCTCTTTATCCGTCTGCCGGGATCGCTTTAACGGTCGAGAGCTGTAAGCGAAAGTCAGGAAATGTCTTGGTAAGCTTAAGGTTGCTTATCTGTGTGTTGTTTTTCCAGTTTGAACAATCAGTGTTTTCATTTGGCCTAAGCCTTGGTCATGTGCTCGAATATTTGTGCTTTTCATTTCAATTAAACCCTGCCTGTGTGTGTGTGTTTTTGTGTCACCTCAGAGAGATTGTTTTGTGTTTAACACATGCTATGTAGTCATTATTTTTATGAGCTGGAAAAACTCAAGCCAAGCTGAGAAATGCACTATGCTGCATGCAGCCTGTATCTCAGCCTGTGTGTTCTGTACTGAGGTGTGTGTGTGTGTGTGTGTGTGTGTGTGTGTGTGTGTGTGTGTGTGTGTGTGTGTGTGTGTGTGTGTGTGTGTGTGTGTGTGTGTGTGTGTGTGTGCTGTTTGTTTGTGTGTGTATGGGTGTGTCAGAGCCTGTGTTCTGTAGTGAGGTGTGCAGTGTGTGTCAGAGCCTGTGTTCTGTACAGAGGTGTGCAGTGTGTGTGTGTGTGTGTCTCTCAGAGCCTGTGCTCAGTACTGAGGTGTGTAGTGTGTGTGTGTGTGTGTGTGTGTCAGAGCCTGTGTTCAGTACTGTGGTGTGCAGTGTGTGTGTGCATGTGTCAGAGCCTGTGTTCAGTACTGAGGTGTGCAGATGTGACATAGAGTGATGGTTAATGGCTCCCTGTCCCAGCCTCTCTAACTGCACTTTCCTGTTACAGGTAATGGATGCGTTCTCCCTGACGACTCCCTTCTCTGCGTGGAAATGGTTTTAAACACCTTTTCTCTGGAGCCTTCAGGAGCACATCACTGGGCTAGCGCAGCAGCAAAAAGAGTCCCGTTCTGATCACGCCGTGGAATAACCTCCAGTGAGAGCGAGCGAGCGAGCAAGAGAGAGGCAAACCTTCCCTTTTTCAGAAGGAAAAAAACGCTTTGTGCACTCCGCTTGCTTCTGTTGAGTCAAGCTGGCCGCCAACATGCCGGGCTCCACCATCCGGCGGCAGATGAAGAACATGGTGAACAACTTCTCGGAGGCGGAGAAGAAGGTCCGGGAGGCGACCTCCAACGACCCCTGGGGCCCCTCCAGCTCGTTGATGTCCGAGATCGCCGACCTCACCTACAACGTGGTGGCCTTCTCCGAGATCATGAGCATGATCTGGAAGCGCCTCAACGACCACGGCAAGAACTGGCGCCACGTCTACAAGGCCCTCACCCTGCTGGACTACCTGATCAAGACGGGCTCGGAGCGCGTGGCCCTGCAGTGCAAGGAGAACATCTTCGCCATCCAGACGCTCAAGGACTTCCAGTACGTCGACCGCGACGGCAAGGACCAGGGCATCAACGTGCGCGAGAAGTCCAAGCAGCTGGTGGTCCTGCTGAAGGACGACGAGCGGCTGAAGGGCGAGCGCTCGCAGGCCCTGAAGACCAAGGAGCGCATGGCGCAGGTGCCCTCCAGCGTGGGCAGCAACAACCAGATCAACTTCGGCCGCGGCTCCAGCCAGCCCAACCTGTCCAGCAGCTACTCGGAGGAGTACGGCAAGTCAGAGGGCTCTCCCGCCTCCTACCACGGGTGTAAGTAGCGTCCCCATGTGTCGTTAAAGGGAAACTTCATCCAAAATATGTGTTTCTCATGGTAAACCGACCTACTACCCATAATATGGTGAGGTAGAAATGTCTTTTCCAAAAGTAGTTTCAAAGTAAAGTTTATAATATAATAAAGGAAATCTATACTCTTGAAGTATTTAGTGTAATAACTGCATCTATAAACTGAAGAATTCACAAGTGAGTGTGGGTTGCCTTTATTGTACACCAGTGCTTAAATATGCTTTAAAAAAAGTTCCACAGTGTGGATATCTACAACCACTCTTGGCGGTCCACCAGGCCTCTCTTCGGCACTGCCAGTGTAGCTCATTCTACTTGGCGGTAAGGCACAGGAAAGCCATGACTGGAGCATGTTGGGATTGAACAGGCGAGGATTGAGTAGACCTCTCCCCAGGAGGCTGATTAGACCCAGATGGGAGCGGCGAGAGGCGGAGCTGGCCTCTTCTCGGATTAGCGGCCGTACCACAGGCGCTGCCCCCACAAGGGAGCCCGCAGGTCCAGGGTCGAGTCTGCAGAGAGGGGTAATCCCATAACCCCCCCCCCCACCCTCCCCTCCCCCTGCCCCAGGGGGGACACCAGCCCAAGCCACAGCCTCTTCCAGACCCCCTCTCCCACCCCCCTCTCCTCGCCTGCCCTCCGTCCCGGAATTCCAAATTCCTGAATTCCTGAAGGTGCATGACTGCGCTGTGAGTCACTGTGAAGTGTGCGCTCCACCCTTCCCCCGATCGTCTGACGCAGGGATGCAGCACACCCTGAAACACCCTGGGTGAGCAGCAGAGGGAAATCTGTTGCAATGTAGGACCGGGGGGGTGTGTCCGTTTTATTGTGTAATGTTACTCCCATTTCCACTTCCACTTTGTGTGCTCAGACTATACAGAGTAGGCACCTCAGTAAAACTCCTTTCTGCCCTGCCTGTCTTCACTGCCTGCTTGTGTTGCCTACACAAGTGGAAGAGCATCTCTACAACAGTGGTAAAATCTCTATGTAAACAAATACACTCGTCTACGCATGGCCAAGCAGCCAATCGTAGTGAGATAAACGCCAATCAAAACACTGTAATTTCATATTTGGGAGTAGTTTACTAACCGAAGGGAGTCCACAAGCTCCACAAATGTATTGAATCGTCGATAATTTCCTGAGGACGGATCACAAAATGGAGCGCTTGCGCTAACAAATTTTCTATTGATTTGTAAATCATAGTAAATTGGTTTTCAAACAATGACATTGCCATTGTATATTTTTCGGTGGGGTAGGCTGCTTAATGTATTCGACGATTCAGTCAGGGTTCTGTAAGCCTCAACACAAACGCTCTGCTAATATGTCGTATTAGCAAAATAATTGTAATTGTAATGTCATTGTGGGCAGTGCGCACATAATAAGAACTGCTGGGATAATGTATCTTCTATGCCAAATGGCCAGTTACAGTTCAGCCGTTCTCACTTCTCTGCCATTTATTTGGTAAAATGATCACGTCTTCCAGGAAGTATGAGTAGGCAAAAAAAAGTTGCATTGAGTTTACCACATATCCGTGATTGTGAAAGATGGCAACGCTTCAAAATACCAATGTTAAAATTCTGCGTCTTTATGGTGGTTTTTCTGTCACGAGGAAAAAGGTGGAGTGAAATAAGAGCCAATATGTTCACACTGGATGTGACTCCACAGCTAAAACCCCACAAGAAGTGTTGAGAATTTTCCTGCCCAGTTAGAAATGCTGAAAACTGTCAGTCGTGCCGAGGACTGAGTGCGTGCCATATTTCTCTGTAGAATGAAGAGTGAGGCGTAATTGTGCGTGCCGTATTTCTCTGTCGAATCAGAAGTGAGGCAAAGTTGTGCGTGCCGTATTTCTCTGTAGAATGAGGAGTGAGGCGTAGTTGTGCGTGCCGTATTTCTCTGTAGAATGAGGTAGTGTTGTAGTCAACACCACCTAAACCGAGACCGAGTCAAGACCAAGACCAGTGCGTATTGAGTCCGAGTCACGACCAAGACTTTGAGGTGGCGAGACCAAGACCAAGACCAAGACCAGACCAAATGTCATTTTTTTCCAATACTGTCAAATGTTCATTTTGTTAAATTATCTTATAACAATCTCTTGACTGTTAAAATTACATTGCAGACTACTAATAAAACCAATTACAATATGAATATCACACACTGATTGATGGATAGTGGATCGAGAGACACTACATACAGAGTGATAGGTGACATATAGAGAGTATATAGAGGACAGAGGTTTGAGAGAGGATAGAGGTCAGGATAAACAGAAGTTAGACAGAGGGTAAATATGCTAGAGGGGATTGATAGAGGAAATACAGGAGAGAGAAAAAATATAGGATTCAGAGGGAAAAGGAAGCAGAGATACAGAGGGAGAGGAAGGGACAAATTCAGGGACAGGGAGGGAGAAAGAGATAGGGGAGATGGAGGGAGAAATAGAGGGAGGGAGATAGAGGGAGGGAAAAATATAGAGACGGACAGACTGATCATATTGCAACCCCCTCCACAATCTCCCTACGGCTCTCAAATAATTGTCAAACTTCAGTTGCAGTCATTTAGCAGGTGCACTAAACCTGTATGTAGTGTCATTTAGCAGGTGCAGTCATTTAGCAGAGCAGTCAATGCAGTCTAGTTACAGGAGGTGGGTTTCTTTGCTAGTAGGCATTGCACTGCTACAAAGGATCAATAATTTGTGTTGGGTTTGCTATATGCAAATGCAGGTTGGCATCCTTAAAGTGCCTGCTTGTTTACCATTTCAATTACAGAGCTATACTTGTACAGATATGACTGTGGCAGTCCCTATGTTGGTTCACTAACCTTTTGAAACAATAAGAGAAAATACCGTGTAGCTCATTCAAGCATGACAAAATAGTCTTTATGGATTGTGTAAAACTAAGAATTTAGCCCATTTTCAGATGGTGGTAGCCTACACTTCCTGTTTAAAAACATTTCTTCAAAAAGCAGCGAAGTTGAAGTCAGATTTTTATAGATTATAACATTGAGGGTATGAGTACTGATTACATTTTAAAAGAGACAACCCAAAATCAAACACAATGGATTACCTACAAAAAGTCAACATCAATAATCACCAGTGATGAGAATGAAAAATGAATTACTCTCAATTTAATGAAACTTCAGCCTATGCTGCATTTTGAAGCAATTTGAATCTGTAACATTCAGACTTAACGTTAAATTTAACGTTTAAATAAATAAAAAATGCGGCCAGATTAAACGTTGTCTTTGGATATCAATTAGGTTAATGGTATAGTCATAATATAGTAATATAACAATTAGGTTCGTAAAATTTACTTACATTTGATATGATTGGTAAACCGTGGGTAAAGTAACGTTTGCTTAGCTAGTTACCTTTTACCTCAGGATCAGGTAACCTAACGCAGATCACAGGTTTATTGAATTTGGCGAACACCCTTGACCGAAAACGTGACATATAGATAAACCGTTTGGTGTAATCTGACCCAGTGCGCGAAATGCCACAAAATGCCGTTGAAAAGGCGTCCAAGGTGCGTTTCCAACACAATTTAGCCATCCATTGACAACTGTTGTTCACTGGGGATGAAAAAGAAAATGGAAAATTATAGAGGCCTAATTATGTATATTTATAAGAATCTGGTTCATATAGGTTAATACTTACTGAACAATAACGTTCGCGCCTTCTCACACTGAGATTGTACGTACGACAAAGAGAGGGGCTGTGTTTCTCCTGTAGTAGCACTTTCAGTTGAGCTACAAAATATTATTGCGATTGTAACACGACTCGTGAGACCCGCATAATGGCACTGTTGCTGTTCAGTGTTCAACTGCAGAGTGCAGTCAGACTCTGGTGAGTGAGCTGGCTGTCGGTCTTTGTGATGTATGTGATGCGACTTGGGGTACAGGAAAAAATAAGTGGTTAGCCTAACGTTATTTACAGCCAGGCCTAAGCTTTGAGGTAAATTAATATTTAAATTGTTAATGTGTGGTTTTATCTAGCGATCTAGCAAAAATTTCCGTCCACTAAACCTATAAATCAATGATATCAAGTAGTAGCATATTTTGTCATCTGTAACTAGTTTTCTGTGGTGGCCAATCAAATTTCTGTGGGGGCGGGTGCCACCACATGCCCCCCCCCCCCCCTCCCCTGGACACGCCCCTGGTCTCGTCCGGTCTTGAAAAAAATTTGTGACAAGACCAAGTCAAAATGCAGTCGATTCCCAGACAAGACCTTCAAGACCAGTCTCGAGTACTACAACTCTAGAATGAGGAGTGAGGCGTAGTTGTGCGTGACGTATTTCTTTGTAGAATGAGGGGCGTGAGGCGTAGTTGTGCGTGCCGTATTTCTTTGTAGAATGAGGGGCGTGAGGCGTAGTCGTGCGTGCTGTATTTCTCTGTAGAATGAGGAGTGAGGCGTAGTTGTGCGTGCCGTATTTCTCTGTAGAATGAGGACTGAGGCGTAGTCGTGCGTGCTGCATTTCTTGGTAGAATGAGGGGCGTAAGGCGTAGTCGTGCGTGCTGTATTTCTCTGTAGAATGAGGGGCGTGAGGCGTAGTCGTGCTGGCGTGTGCCACTGTGGTGTGAGGGACGGCTAAACGGCAGTTTGTGTTTGTTTGAGGCCTGAGACCTGTCATTAGTGGGTCTGTGAGAGAATGCGACAGTCCCACATCCCGGCATGCTCCCTGCATGTCATTCACAGCCCTCGCCCAATCGCAAGCGGGAAACGGCAGGGACGGAAAGCCCTATGGCGCACTGTCATTGGCCCACGCAATGTGGCCGGAAGTTTCTGTGGGGAAGTTTCCAGCGCAGCTTCCCTGCTGGCATTGCGCTTCACTTCAGTACACCCTGCAACCAGTTGGGAATGAGGAGCCATTTCAGTTTGAAAGCTTTGAGGTCTTTGAGTTTTAAAAATGTGACCTATATTCATTTTTCTTTTGGCAGGGATGTAGGCCTAATTGAAAATAGCATTTTTTCATACCACCCCCTGTTAAGGCATGCTAGCTTTCGCTGGCTGCACACACAGCACAGGCAACCTCAGTGTGATAATAGCATCGGTCAGCACAGTCAAACTCAGTGTGATAATAGCATCGGTCAGCACAGTCAAACTCAGTGTGGTAATAGCATCGGCCAGCACAGTCAAACTCAGTGTTATAATAGCATCGGTCAGCACTGTCAAACCCAGTGTGATAATAGCATCGGCCAGCACAGTCAAACTCGGTGTGATAACGGTGTGATGCAATGTATGCCCTATGTATGCCCTATGTATGCCCTTCCTGATGTCTGTAACCCAACAACATATGACAATGGTTACAAAGTGTAGATTATAAATGAAGATAGAATAAACAAAAATAAAAAGAGAGTAGTTTGTAATATGTCCCTTTCTTGTACTACAGGTTTTGTACTACAGTTGAGTGCACAGTTCTGTGGATGAGTGTGCTCCTGAATCCCCTCAACGAAACCCCGGAAATACGGGTTTCATCCTTTTAAAAAAAAAAATATATACACTACTCACAAAAAGTTAGGGATATTCGGCTTTCGGGTGAAATTTCAGGATGAACCTAAAATGCACTATAACCTTTACAGGTGAAATTAATTTGACCTTCTCTAAACTTTTGAATGCACATGTCCAACTATTCAATGTTTCAGTACTTTTTGCACAACTTGCTGTTCTCTAACAAGGAGCTGAACGGCAAAATTCACAACAGGTGTTTGATCCATGAATCGACCAATAAATTTCCTGGTTCAATTAGAATTGGTATTTAAGCAGTCCTCTTCATCATGCTGTTCACATTTTGACATCATGAGACCAAGACGACACCTAACAATTGATCAACAGTACCTCGCCATTGCGAGGCTTCAAACAGGATGTTCTCAGAGGGAAGAGGCCACTGAGCTTAGAGTGTCACAGAGTGTCATCAGCAGGTTGCAACAGAGATACAGAGAGACTGGAAGAGTCACAGAAAGGCATACAAGTGGACGTCCTTTGGCCACATCCCACACTGATGACCGCTTCATTGTGAACAGTGCCCTGCGGAACCGGATGATGAATGCCACTCAACTCCAGGCACATTTAAGGGAGGTGAGAGGCACCCAAGTGTCACGTCAGACCATTCGAAACCGTTTACATCAGCGTGGTCTGCGTGCTAGACGACCTGCAAGGGTACCTGACCACACCACCAGGCACAGGCGTCATCGTCTTGCATGGGCCAGGGAGCATTTACGCTGGATGAGGGACCAGTGGGCCTCAGTGCTGTTCTCTGATGAAAGTCGATTCACGTTGAGCAGAAATGATGGCCGCCAACGATGTTGGAGACGTCAAGGAGAGCGCTATGCATCAGCCACTGTTGTCACCAGACGACCCTTTGGTGGTGGCGGTGTTACAGTGTGGGCAGGTGTGTCTAGTCAATACAGAACTGCCCTACACTTTGTGAATGGTACAGTGACAAGCCCATACTACCTGAATAACATCATTAATCCAGTCATTGTGCCCCTGCATGAACAACACAGGCCTAATTTCATCTTCATGGACGACAATGCTCCAGCTCATCGAGGTCGCATCATTAGGGAAAGGCTGCTGGAGACTGGGGTACCTCAAATGGAGTGGCCTGCACTTTCTCCAGACCTGAATCCCATAGAAAACCTATGGGATCAGCTGACTCACCGTGTAGAGGCTCGTAACTCTGTACCCCAGAACCTCAATGACCCGAGGGCCGCCCTTCAAGAAGAGTGGGATGCCATGCCTCAGCAGACAATAAGTCGACTTGTGAACAGCATGAGACGTCGTTGTCAAGCTGTAATTGATGCTCAAGGGCACATGACAAGTTATGGAGACATTGACATTTTTGTTGTGGTATACCCACCACTGTTGTTGGCTTTTGTTTCAATAAATTGTTTGAGATGAGGAAATCACCATTGCATGCTTCTACTTAAATGCCCTACTTTCATGATACGTATAATATCACTGTAGCGTGAACTTACATTTTCCATAAATTTCACCCAAAAGCCAAATATCCCTAACTTTTTGTGAGTAGTGTATATATATATTTTTTTTATATAAAGTGCCCCCTTTTGTGAGAGAACTCATCCACTCAAAGGGTTTTTGACGAAGTTGACTCAAATATGCGCCCTCAAAGGGGTGAAGGGATCATTATCGGTCACGGCCAATGTCTGTACTTGCGGACTTGTGAACTTGTGTGACGTCATATTTAATGGTTCCGGGTCATTCCGTGTCACTTCAGCGCGATTTTGCGCCCGACCCTCACAGATTGAAATTATATTTGGTGTGATGATTTGCCTATATGAGAAACCCCCAGAACTTATTTTTTTTCTAATTTGGCTCGTTAGTTTTTGCGGTACGGGTCAACGAACTTTTGACTAATTAGCATGACCTCCAAACTTTAAATACTTGTATTTCCAAAAGTATCGCACCTACAAAGCCATAGATCATTTTAAAGCTCTTTGAATGGCCTTTATTTCACCAAAATTGTAGGATGAAGCGCAGAGAAAATGCATAATGAAATGACCTTTGACCTTGAATTACGAAAATGGGTACGCTTCAAATTTCATATTTTTTTCAAATGTTAGTTTATGATGTAAGCAACAATCTTGGAAAATTTTGTGATGGGCGCTTAAAGTATTTACAGTGCCCTCCACTATTATTTGCACCCCTGGTAAAGATTAGTAAAAAGGTTTATTAAAAATTCACCGTTTGGTGAATTAGCTTAATCTCACACTGAAAAAATGAGAAAAACCCAACCTTTAATTGAAGTAAATTTATTATGAGAAAAAAAAATCCATCATCAAGAAATAATTATTTTTAAACAAAACCATGTGTGCCACTATTATTGCATTTGCCTGCATTTATATATAGAATAAAGTAATCATTTTTAATATTTGGTCACATATCCTTTGCATGCCATGACTTGTCACATGTCTGTGACCCAACAACATCAAAAAGATTCTTGATATCTTATTTTCTGGTAATCTTACAAGCGATACTATAACGTCTCTGCATTTGAATGGATCTCTATGGGAATTGGGGGGTGGGACTAGATTTAGCTGTAAATTATGCTGGAACAGTATGGAATAAATGGTTGGTAAACTGGCTGTAAGTCATCAAGGGTCTGAGGTATCAAACGAGCCTCAAACCATCACTCTGCTCCCAGATATGCAGTAGATATGGATGGATCACTTTAAGGGTTGTTTCTTTAAACAATTAAATTGGGTTGTTTTGACCAAAGCATGCTGCAAGATCTAGAATTGCATTTTAAGTGTATTATCCAACTAAATTTAAGTTCCATGTTATAGGCTAACTTTTGCAATTACAATTGGTCAAAATTTCCAAAACCCATGGTAAATTTCCGGAAAGTTTCCAGAAATTTACCGGACATTTTCCGCCCCTTTACAACCCTAGTCCAGATCCAATTAGAGCCGCAGTTTACCTTAAGCCATTAAGGTGCACTGCACATACTGATGGGTGGAAGATGAGAGCGCACAGATTACTACTCCTCACACCTGACGCACACACGCTAACAATGACTGCTTTTTAAGGGTCAGGAACCACTTTTTACAGCTCGGTACAGCACTGATGCACTTCTGACATTGTACTTATTTAAGATGCTTTCGTGTGATTTTTCCCTCTTTTTTATTTGAGTTTGAGTGCATTTTTACCTTTATGCATCGTTTATTTCCTCTTTGAAAGGCGCTCTAAGTAAAGTTTGGTATTTGTTATTGCTGGGGTTCATGCATACAGTAAGATGGGTTAATGACTTAAGGAGCAGAGGGCTGTTGGGGTATACTGGGACAGTGTGGAGGGCTGAAAAGCCCCTTTGTGAAGGTGTTCGCACACGCACAGCATTCTGAATGAGACTGATGTGATCCCACTTTGTTTCTTACTGACATGACGAATGGTAGACCTCATTCCAGTCCAACGTGTCGTATGTACGATTATGTTATATTTTAATGAATTTGTCTGTTGAACGATATATCTGACGTGTCATTTTTGTGAAATGTGTATGTAAAATGACACCTGAGAGCGAATTATCATATGTGAAATGTTATGGACATATATATACATATTCTTATTGTGTACATTTTGGTACGTAGCAGGTGTTCATTTTGCTGAGTGGGCAGGCCTGATGGAGGGAGCAGTGCATTGTGGGAGCAGGAAGGGTGACTGGTTTGTGTTTTCTTCCCCTCAGCCACGTCTCCGAATGCGAACTCGGAGCTGGAGCAGGCCAGACCCCAGACGAGCGGCGAGGAGGAGCTTCAGCTCCAGCTGGCCCTGGCCATGAGCCGAGAGGCAGCCGAGCAGGTACGGCGCTCACTCAACACATCCTCCGCTGGCCCGATGGCTTTACCATCTGGTTTAGCACTCGTTAACACAGCCGCCGCCAGCCCGATGGCTTTACGACACTCGGCAACACAGCCGCCGCCAGCCCGATGGCCTTACGACACTCGTTAACACAGCCGCCGCCGGCCCGATGGCTTTACGACACTCGGTAACACAGCCGCCGCCGGCCCGATGGCTTTACGACACTCGTTAACACAGCCGCCGCCGGCCCGATGGCTTTACGACACTCGGTAACACAGCTGCCGCCGGCCCGATGGCTTTACGACACTCGGTAACACAGCCGCCCTTCGGCCCGATGGCTTTACGACACTTGGTAACACAGCCGCCGCCAGCCCGATGGCTTTACGACACTCGTTAACACAGCCGCCGCCAGCCTGATGGCTTTACGACACTCGGTAACACAGCCGCCGCCAGCCCGATGGCTTTACGACACTCGGTAACACAGCCGCCGCCAGCCCGATGGCTTTACGACACTCGGTAACACAGCCGCCGCCAGCCCGATGGCTTTACGACACTCCGTAACACAGCCGCCCTTCAGCCCGATGGCTTTACAACACTCGGTAACACAGCCGCCCTTCGGCCCGATGGCTTTACGACACTCGGTAACACAGCCGCCAGCCAGTGGCTTTACGAAACTTGGTTAGCACTCGCTTATCACAGCTGTCGTTGGCCCGATCGCTTTACAATACCCGATAATACAGCCGGTGTCGGCCCGATCGCTTTACAACACTCGTTAACACAGCTGCCGTCAGCCCCGATGGCTTTACAATACTCGATAATACAGCCGGTGTCGGCCCGATCGCTTTACAACACTCGCTTATGACAGCCGCCGTCGGACCGATTGCTTTACAACTGTGCCACCGGTTCTCAGGGTAGAAGAGTAACCTTTCAGTGAGATTTCTATTTGTAGACCGTCTGCAGATCCAGTGACTGTGTAGATGATCCATGTCCATGTGCAGTGACTGTAGAAATCCTGGGGCATATTTGGGTCTGAAGCAGGGGTCGACATTGCCTATTGCACGGTGCCCGTGGCAACAAGATTTTATATATTGGCCAGTAAAAATGTACAGCCAGTGGCCCGAGTGGCCACTTTGAAGATTTCTCTAAAAATATTTTTTCATAAAGCACACAAACCAAATTTCACATTGAATATCCATAATTTATAACAAGGAAACGATTAGCCTAGTTTTCACCCTCTCGTTACAGACGCTGCGGTCGGACACGGAACTAATTGTGTCAAATCAAACTGTTGTTGGAATTTGCAAACTAACGCTGGAGCGAGGTTGCGTGACAACAAAATACAATAGTGGCTGGGTTATTAAAACTCGGCTTTACTGTCTGCGGCTGTGACAATGAAAACGTGGTTAATGATGACTACGGAAAAAAAGACGAATGAGGAAGTTCAGAGTCGAGTGGAAGAAAGAATTTGTGTGGCTTCAGTATGATGCTGAAAAGGATGTGATGTTCTGCCAAGCATGTCGCCAGTTTCCACAACAGACAGACATTTTTTTTACGGGGAGTAACTCGTTCAGAAAACACAATATTCATAAGCACGGCTGCGGCTTTCACACGAGCGCTGTTGTAGCGCTATGATTTTCAGCGCTCCAAATAACAACGTTATGCCTGATGAAGATGGAGGTTGGTTAAAATATTCAATGTTAATGTAAGATTTTAATAAATATTTCCTTTCAATGCAACGCATGACTGGTTTTTGGTAGTGAAGCATGCCTGTTAATTGTAAAGGCAATGTATATACATGTTTCTGGAATTCTGGCCACAAATTATTCATTTTGGCCACGAGATTCAATGGCTTGGTGGGCTTAGTGGCCAGTGCAAATTCTTTATATTTGTCTACCCCTGGTCGAAAGTGTACTGCAGATCCTCCCACCATTACAAATAAGCTTCGCAGTTTAAAAGCGGAGCCAGAAGAACCGGTCAGACTCCTTTCAGAACGCGTGTGTTTATCTGTGTGTAGTCAGGGGAGGAGTCACGGATATGTTTACGGTATGTTTAATAGATCCTGTGACCAAGAACTTGAATTTAAGATTCTTAAAGAACTGTAAACAAGTCGGTTAAAACGTAATGATGTATAAATGGTTGTGTGACTGTGCTGCGCTGTCTGCTCCTGTGTGACTGCCATGGCATGGGTATGTTCTTAGGAATGCCGGGACGGAGAGTGCCTGGACATCTGGCAGGAATTTTCCCAGAGAAAATGAGGATCGGGGTGGGGGGGGCGGGGGTCCGCCCGTCTCTGACTGGCCCCTTTCACCGCCCACCCCTCCATTCATCTCTTTAATCCCTCTTTCTCTCTCTCTCTCGCTCACTCTCTCTGCCCTCTCAGCACATCCGCTGCTCTTCTCTCCCGCTTCCTCTTTCCGGAGAGTTCCGTTAGACAGACATTCTGTCGTTTCTTTATGTGAGGCATGCCGGCTCCCCGGGTTCAGCCCCTTCTCTTGCGCGGCTGGGGTTCATTCCGTTCCAATTCCTCAGGTAATGGGTTGAAATTCAAATTGAGCCATTTTCATGAGCCATAATGGCCATTTTTCAGCTCAGTTCCTGAGTTGACTGAATTGAAACGGAATTGACCCCCAACTCTGTTCCCTTGGAGAGCTTCTCTCTCTCTTAAAATTATGAAATGTGTTTTAATCTCGAGCCTGCTGATAACAGATAAATAAGATCCTCTGCTTTGCAACGGTCACGGGTCCCATGCGGAAATATCTTAACCGACGGCTGTTAGATAATCAGATCAGTGTTTCAGACCGGTGGGCTTACGTACCTACAGTGATAAATATACCTTGCACTTTTAAAGGACTTAGAAACTTAACAGGGGGAATCTCTTACCATTGTGTAATGAGAGCCGTTCACTTTGTTCACGCACGCAAACAAAGCCTGGCATAATTATGCAGCATTATTGTCCACACTGAACGGCTTTGCTGTTTGAGGTGGTTTAATCGATATTGGAAGCCGCTTAGTCTGTTTAACAATGGAGGATGATTACGCTGCCAGTAACGGATAGCCAAGCATCTGTGCTGAGGAATTGGCAGGATACTGTATTAACTAAATTACATAGCTGGTATTATAGTAGTGTGGGCAAAAGGATGTGAATGAATAGCCTCTTTGCTGGCTGCACAATGTTTCTGATGGTGTACAGTTTACTAGCAGGACACTATCTGTATATGAAATATGGGCAACACTTTCATTAACATCCTCAAGATACCATATAAATATATATATTTGTGTTTGTCTGTTTGTTTGTGTGTGTGCATGCATGCCCTTTCAGGAGGAAAGAGTGCGCCGTGGCGATGACCTCCGGCTGCAGATGGCGCTGGAGGAGAGCCGTAAAGGCAACGGCACAGCGGCGGTGGCCAAGAAGAAGAAAGAGGTGAACTCATATGTCAGCCAATCACAGTGTGGTTCTAGTTTCAATTGTGACCCTCACATTTATCACACAGATCCATATTCTCCTGTTCCCATTTGTTTTATCTTTGTGATTGGCTCAGTTATCCAGTCTGTACTAAAGCCATATTAGTACAGGCCCACTCTGAGCTGCAGTACGTTACATTATCTCGCCAAGTTCGGTGAAATTTACCCTTATAGTCTATATATTTACCCTTATAGTCCTTCTAGTCATGCTCTCCTGACCTGGTTTGTGCATGCTTGCTGAAGCTGAGACATTTCAACCCTAACCCATCGCTCTGTAGTTCAATAGAGTCAATCAAATTGGTCTAAATGCAAGTTTTTCTATTGGTCTAAGGCTTTGGGCAACAAAGGTTGTTTCTAATGTTACATTTTACTACATTTAAAACTTTGATTGTGAAAGCCATTGTAATATTTAGAATTGCCAGCCTTTAAAAGCTGTCTTTAGCGGGCGATACTGTGGTGGAGTAGAGGTGCTTGCTGATAAATTTAGAATTGCCAGCCTTTAAAAGCTGTTTGTCTCCCAGGCTGGCGCCTCGTCGCTGTTGGATCTGATGAGCGGGGCCCCTCGGGGCCCGGCGGCTCAGGGGACGGACCCCTGGGGCCCGGGAGCAGCAGCAGCAGCGGCCGCTGCCCCCGACCCCTGGCAGTCTTTCGGTAATCTCATTCTCCCATCATCCTCTGCTCCTGCCAGCCTTCCTCAGGCACACGAGCCTGGGCGCTGCTTCTCTGGCAGCATTTGCTTCGGCCTGATCATTACCCAATTACCCAGTACGATTTAAGTCCTTCCCCTGTCTGAAGCTCTGTACTGAAGAAGGCCTGCGTCACAGATATTGTACTCTCACCAGATGGTCATCTCCAGTCTTCCTTCTGTTCTTCCTTTGCATCGTCTTCCAGATGGCTGTTGAAACTGTTGTACTTGGTCATGATTCTTACTGCATTTTCGGAAGATGGATTGAATTTGATCGGTGAATGTTTGCATCAGTAGGAGACAGGACTTTCTATGTTAAGAACATACAGCTGTCAACGTGGTCAGTCTATAATAATATCAGTGGCTGTGCTCTCGTACAGTTTTTCTTTCCACGTGGAGTTTTAATGCCACGGTAATCATAGCACTCGCTGTTCAAGGATTAGAAATAGTCTGCGTGTGTTGTGCATGAAAACCACCGGGAGCCTCAACTGAGCGAGCCCGCCTGGTTCTGCCTCTGTAGTGGAAAAGGGTTTTAACCAATGGAACCGGGATGTAATCAGCCATGAATAGAATTCCAGCTGTGTGTGTTTGCATGGCAGTGTGCCAAAAATTCTCCCTAATGAATACCACAGCTTCCTGACTCGAGCAGTGCAGGAAGTTCTTCTGGCCATAATTGCTGGTTAAGCTCCCCGTGTTAATGAAGCTGGTTTCCACTGTGGCTGGCAGTGCCTGGCCCCTGTGTTCAGGCCTCTCTCTCCCGGCCCCTGTGTTCAGTCCTCTCTCCCGGCCCCTGTGTTCAGGCCGCTCTCTCCCGGCCCCCGTGTTCAGGCCGCTCTCTCCTGAGAAATGCGGCCTGACCTGCGGCGGCGCATTCCTGCGCACGGCGAACAAAGAGGCAGTATGCCAGTCTCTGCAGGTGGAGAGTCTAGAGCGCTAGACAGGCTAACATTCCCCCGATATTATCCCTCTGAGCACATCCTGCAAAGCGCAGCTCTGTCAGTCTGTTTGACTGAATAACCGAGGTGGCATTTCCCTTTCATACCAGCTGAAAAGCCTGGGGATTGGGCAGCTCTCAGTAGGCAGTAGGCAGGAAATAAGCTGCAGCAGCTCTGTGGATGAAGACTCTCACAGAGGCTCTGTCAGTGTCCAGAGTTGGTTACGGTGTCGGTCAACGATCTGCTCGGCTCAACGATTTGCTCGGGGTCCTTGCGTATGTCGTCAGATAATGACGTGTCGTATTTTGATTGCTGTAGACTTGTGATCAGGCACTGGAAGCAGAGTCATACACTCCATACATACAGATCTCTTTCTACGGCTCTGTTTGGAAGTAGGTTACGCTACATTCCTAATTCTCTTTACTTCACAAATATTATGTTTTGGTGGCTACATTCCTAATTCTCTCTTTACTTCACAAATATTATATTTTGGTTGCTACATTCCTAATTCTCTCTTTACTTCACAAATATTATATTTTGGTTGCTATTTTTTTCATGAACTTCCGAAAGAAACGGAGCTCTAGCCTACACATTAACAATTTCGTCATAATTAGCTATAGCTAGCTAACGATTTCAGGGAGAGACACGCCAGGCTGATCTTGAACACGCCTCATGAGTTTATTTGGAAGCTCAGAGTTCAAGACAAGAGAGAACAATTTAACGGACTGCAAGCCCACATTGTTCTTGGCTCTGTATGCAAACACACTGACATATAGTCTAGTTAATGAAACCTGCTACCCACCATTATAATATAAAAAGCAGTAGGCTTGGGTTGCCAACTCTGCACGCTTTTGACGTGACCCTACATACGCAGGCTCTGTTTTATTAACTTAGCTCGCACGCCAGCCAAATAGCCTACATCTCACGCCAAATACAAAGAGTGCACACACACACAGCTGGGTGCGTCCCAATATTTTTCACTCCCAATAATAAACTTTATTTATATAGCACCTTTCATACAACAAGTAGCAACCCAAAGTGCTTATTATGGCAGCTAGTCCTCTAGCTACAGTTCACAGTAAACTAGTATGCTACAGCGCCGCTGTAAAGTAGGCTAGCAACGTTAGTTAGCGAGCTAGGCTTCTAAAAACCGATAGCTAACGTTACTAGCTAGCTAGCTCACCGCAATTCAAACAAGCGTAGCTAATCCCGCTTCATTGTAGCCTACATTTTCAGTGGGTCAGCTATTATTATTTAGTATTATTCAGTTTAGCATAGCCTAGTATTTTAGAAGCCAAACTTAAGTGTTAAGCCCCCAACATATGACTGTAACATTCAATAATTCCTTTAAAATTAATTGCGATGTGTTCTGTTTAATATTATGCAGGTTCGCTGACATGACACCGGCTTTCTTTTTTAAACTGGCAACTAGTGGTGTGTCGTTCGTGAACGAGTCGGCTCTTTTAGGTGAACGTTGGGAGCCGACTCGCATATCTGAAGAGCCGATTTGTTTTGTAAATGAACATAAGACAAGTGCTTGTGGTCTTGGTGGAACTTTTATTCGTTTTTTTCTTCAAGTTCCATCTGTAATCAAAGAGAATAATTTTTTAGGCCAAAAATAAATAAAACCACGATAAGAAAATAACATTAATAATAATTTAAAAACCAGTTTAATTGTTGGTCAGTTTAATTGTTCTGATGCTGCAGTTTTGGACATTTATTTTTTTATGCATTTATTTATTTTTCTTTGTTATGACGCAATATTATGTTCTATTTTATGAGTGTATTTTGTTTTGAAATGTTCGACTACACACTGTTTATTGTGCAATTTATTTCAAGACATAAAAATGCCCTACTTTCAATGCACATGTGTTAGCATCTTACTGTTTTTACATTTATTTAAATAGTTTTTATAACAAACAAAATGCAAAATTATGTTATTTTGGTAATTAGAAGGTAGAGTAAGAATAGATTCCTTTGAACAATCTAAGTGATAGATGTGCACAAACACCAATCATAGGTCAAAATATTGCTAACTTTGGCCGATTTTGAAAAACCGGAAATGCTACTGAATGAAGAGCCGTTTGGGAGCCGAAAGAGCCGGCTCTTATTGGTGAGCTGAGCCAAATGATCTGACTCACTGAAAAGAGCCGGAATGCCCATCACTACTGGCAACGGCAGGAACGCTAAGTTCTTAATGTGTCATTCAAAGGTCTACAGCAATCAAAATACGACACGTCATTATCTGACGACATACGCAAGGACCCCGAGCAAATCGTTGAGCCGAGCAGATCGTTGACCGACAACGGCACCAGTAAATCCCCATGTGTGACTGGAGCAGGATCACTGCCTGATGTGTGTGTTTAACAGTCCATCCAGGATTTTGCGATGTCGTGTTCGCAACTATTAACGCAAAATCAACGTAACTCCACGAAAGTTGCGAGAACTTGCATTTTTTTCCAATCACCGCAACTTTCCCATGAAAAATGGTCAAATCGTTGCGTTACGACCCCGGCTCGAAGAACACAAATGATTTCAAAAACAAATAGGCAACTTACCAAATGTTTTTATTAAAATATCTCCTCTGTTGTAGCGAGTCTTATAAAGCAGACCATGCAGGGTCAGTTTCCCCATCATTACTGAGCGTAAAAATGATTTCATAATAAAAGCACGTTTGGCTTCTGCTGTCTCAAGTCTCGGTGTTTACACATAGGCTACTTCCGCGTATCACACAAGCACAAACAGATACATTACTCCAAAAATTAGGCTACTCCACGTTAACTATGATTTTCCGGTCCAAAAAAAAGAAGTTTCACATTTCAGTTTACAAATTAAACAAAACATTTTTGTTATATTGAGCCTTTTTTTAATGGTTACTTAGAACACAAGCTCAGTAATATTTACAGTTGTGTTATACAGTACTGTTTCATTCTCACTGAACTTATATTACATATTTTTGAAATCGTAATTTTTATTTGCAACTTTCACTAATTACCGCAACTTCATCGCAACAAACACACACAAAACATCGCACTTTGCATCGCAACTTTTAAGAAAAGCTGCCGCGAAATCAAGCATTTTAGGCCGCAACAATCAAACAAAAAAAAAAACTGCGAGATCCTGGTGGGACTGGTTTAAGCACCATGAAATGCCACAATGAGAAGTCTTAGCAGCAGCCATTTGATGTGAGTTGTTTATCAAACATTCTTTTAACAGATTTACACAGTTCACTGTGTGTCCAGTAATTTGTGTGAGAGAGTTGGTTCACTGCGTGCGTGCGTGCGTGTTCACAGTTATAGCTGAGTAGAATGCAGTGATGTCATTGGTCAGGAATGTTTGCTCCTCCAGCAGTGCTATCAGCACTAAAGTCTGACTGGTCTCGCTCTCTGCGCGTTTAGGTGCAGCCGCTAAGCCCGCCACACCCGCTGACCCCTGGGGGCCCCCCTCGGCCTCTGCCTCAGTCGCTCCCGTGAAGAGCAGCGACCCCTGGGGGTCGTCCACTGCACCTGCAGACCCCTGGGCGGGCGGGTCTGCTTCTCGCCCCATGGCCTCCGGAGCAGGTGGGAACCACGCAGTCTGTTGAGTTATAACCTGTCATAATGAGTCAGGAGCCTTCAGCAGTGACATTGCTACATTGTTCTGTTCTACAGCTGCAGTGTTAATTAATTTTGCTTGAGGTTTTGTGCATTTGTGCAGCTGGATATTTATTCACTGTGTTAATTCACTGTAGTCCTACCAAGCCTTTTAGTTACAAATTCGGTTCAGTATTTTATTGTATTATTCAATTCAATGTTATTCTTTCATCCATTCATTCATTCAACTGCCATAGGCAAGCACCAAATACTGGTGGAAACCAGATAATTGTTTTTTTCTTTCCTCATTGCAGACCAATGAGTAATGTAACCACTTTCCTTCATGTGAGGTTTCGTGTTTAAAAAAAAGAAATACATAAATGCAAATTTTAAAGCCTTTAAGCCACAAACTAGCTGACACATTCCTCTATGTTGGAGATCTGGCAGTACAAATATTAAATGTGTAGCAATTGTTTTCAAATTGCTACATAGATTTGTGGCTTTACCAAAAGCCTATATTAACTCGTATTCAATTTTCTGCCTTAGATTCATAGCAGTTGCATGCATTTCACCAACAGTGATTTTTCATCCCTGGGTTATAAAGACAGTGTTGTCCAATACTAAAACAAAAATGTAGGTTATGAGCGGTTTCTCTGTGTTTACTCCCCGCAGGTGAATTTGACCTGTTCGGCACAATAAATGGTACTTCCAGGGAGGACTTATCCGAATTTGACAGCCTTCGTTCCTCAATTATGACCGGTAGGAAGAGAACATCTCTTAAGAAATGTCTGAGTTCAGTTTCCGTGCCGTTCCCTGTGACATCACAAGCTCCTTTGCCAGACCACGCTGAGTGATTCCACAGATATTATAGACTAACCAGATGTCCGGCTCCTACTTTCCTTCCATCCTCCCCTTTCGCAAACTACAGGAAGTTCCGGTTAATAACAGGAGTTTCTGGTTCTTCCGAAAGTTCGGTGCAGCCTTGCTGTACTTGTCCACTCCCCTTAATGAACTTTCAGTTGATGCAACAGATTGGAAGGATAGAGACCTTTTCGTGCTAAGAATACGGAACCGAGCGTCTGGTTGCTCCGCATCTATGATCTGGTGATTCATCACAGTGGTGCGTTGTCATGGCGCTGGGGCGTAGTCATGGTGCTAATGCTTCCCCTGAGCGGCCTTTATAATACAGCAGGATTGAGAGAAAAGCAGAGGCACGGGGCTCAGTCTGTACTGGCGCTACTTGCGCATGCTGAGTCAGCAGGCGTTGGCTGCTTTTGCATTGGCTGCGCACACGACGAGCGGACGACAGACTGTTTTCTGATTGGCAGGAGAGGCCAGAGGAAGCTCCGCCTTCCCGTCGCAGCCCAGCGCGTCCGCCAGCCCCGACATGTTCGACCTGCAGCCCAGCAGAAAGACCCCCGAATCCTTCCTGGGTCCCAACGCCGCGCTCGTCAACCTGGACTCCCTGGTGACCAGGCCCCTGCAGCCTCCCCCCATCTCCAACCCCTTCCTCGCCACAGGTGCGTTCCAGGCGACCGCGACCGTGAACTGAAATTAGATAGCACAGTTATTTTAATCTCATACTTTGAAGTTCAGATTTTTTTTCTTGTGATGTCTTGAGCAGCAAAGTACACTAAGGCTATATTTATTTGTGACTTATACTTCACATCTGGCTTGCTCTTGTTTCGCAGTAGGATTGATTGTGATATCTGCACAAAGTATAAAAGATAACTAATTAAAAGTCTTGGCCATTAACAGTTTTGCTCGGTGTTAAAGGATTTCATATAGCCGCTTACACCTTGTGGTTTCAAAACGCTTCATAGTGACCGGCAGTGTGTCCAGACTGTGATTCTGAGGCAGCGTGTCCAGACTGTGATTCTGAGGCAGTGTGTCCAGACTGTGATTCTGAGGCAGTGTGTCCAGACTGTGATTCTGAGGCAGTGTGTCCAGACTGTGATTCTGAGGCAGTATGTCCAGACTGTGATTCTGAGGCAGTGTGTCCAGACTGTGATTCTGAGGCAGTGTGTCCAGACTGTGATTCTGAGGCAGTGTGTCCAGACTGTGATTCTGAGGCAGTGTGTCCAGACTGTGATTCTGAGGCAGTGTGTCCAGACTGTGATTCTGAGGCAGTGTGTCCAGACTGTGATTCTGAGGCAGGGTGTCCAGACTGTGATTCTGAGGCAGTGTGTCCAGACTGTGATTCTGAGGCAGGGTGTCCAGACTGATTCTGAGGCAGCGTGTCCAGACTGTGATTCTGAGGCAGCGTGTCCAGTCTGTGATTCTGAGGCAGTGTGTCCAGTCTGTGATTCTGAGGCAGCGTGTCCAGACTGTGATTCTGAGGCAGCATGTCCAGACTGTGATTCTGAGGCAGTGTGTCCAGACTGTGATTCTGAGGCAGCGTGTCCAGACTGTGATTCTGAGGCAGTGTGTCCAGTCTGTGATTCTGAGGCAGTGTGTCCAGACTGTGATTCTGAGGCAGCATGTCCAGACTGTGATTCTGAGGCAGTGTGTCCAGACTGTGATTCTGAGGCAGCGTGTCCAGACTGTGATTCTGAGGCAGTGTGTACAGACTGTAATGTCCAGTTTTTCTCCCAGCAGGCACTGCTCCGCCCCCAGCCCAGGTGAACCCCTTCCAGGTCATGCAGCCGCAGCCCCCCACGCTGAACCAGATGAGGGGGAGCCCCATGATGGGTATGAGTGCGCAGGGCTTCGGCGGGGCGGACCCCCTGCCCCTCTCCTCCCTGCCCCCCGGGCCCGCGGGTCAAATGGTGCCTGGCATGGGCGCGGCCCCCCTGTCTATGCCGCAGCCCCTCATGAGCACAGTGCTCCCCCCGGCGGGCGCGGCCGACCAGGCCGGCACCACCACCAACCCCTTCCTGTTGTGAAAGACATCGCAGGAGAGCGCCCCCTACCTGCGCCACAGACAATAGCAATTTCTTTGTATGTTCAGACAGGTTTGCTATTTTAAGACATTCAGTTTTTGTTTTTTGTTTTTTTTAAGACAGAAAGTACTAAGCCCAGTTGGAGGTCGGTCCCCCACAGTGATCGGTATGTTTCTTTTCCCAGAGATTTCCCAAAATGAAACCTCTCGTTTCATTGCTGCGTGATGCTAGGCGTCGCCTCTGAAGCACGTCAGCAACTCTGAAAGCCAGCATAGTGTTTGGGGGGGGGGGGGGGGTCCTTTGATTGCTTTAATCTTATCGAAGGCTTGTGATAATTTAGAAAATCTGCTCCCACTTTTATTTTCCTACTTTAATCTATTAAAGCGGCGTATTCACTAAAGCTAACTCTTTTTAATCAGATTAACCCGTCAGTCCTACGTCAGCTCATAAACACTGTGTATTTGCGGTGCATTAGTGGACACGCGGTCTGCAGAACTCGGTCAGTTTACATTTACTGTTTTTTCAATGTTCTACGCAGGGATTTTGCACAAGTTTCAGTTCCTTTGACTGTTGGTTCACCATTAGCCCTTAGGCAAGCAGAAACAAGGACCGCGCGCCACGTCACTGCGAAGCATAATAAAGGACCTGGCCGGCGCTGTTGGCGCTCGCGGCGCACAGGGATAGCGCGCACTTCCCGTCTGACTGGTTCCAGTCCTCACGACTTCGGAAAATGAACCTGCACCCTGGATTTTTAAAGAGCTTTCTAAAGCCCGACGAGGAACTGGTTAGCAGGGCTTAAGTGGGCGGCTCTTAATTCTTGCGAAAGCCGCCAGTTTTTTTTACAGTACACAATCCGGAGGAATTATGGGAAGAAACGGTCATTTAAAGTCTGTACTGTGGTATGGCTCGCTCTGCACAGGTTCTTGTTTTTTGTTTATTTTTTTGTAAGTTTATTATGAATTAACACTTAGTTTTAGCGTTCAATTGCCTAGCCTCTGAGTCACACTATAAGGACGGAAATATTCAACAATCTTTGTTTTTTTGGTCAGTTGACCTTGTTTGTTTATGTGTGCAGAGAAATATGAATTATCGTACAAGGAACAAAGGGAAGTTGGTGTGTGTGCTGTTTTCTGTGGAGAAGCAGGTGTGTGTGTGTCCTGTTTTTGTAAGGGGCAGGTCCTGGCCCGTCTTGCTGTAATGATCAACCTACAATATCACTTCCTTCACCTTGCTTTCGGTTTACTATTCAGTTATCAGATCCAAGTGTTTGTGTTCGTTTGGTGTGTTCGCTCGTGTATGTACACACTCGCACACGCTCATGTATATGTGTATGTATGGACCCACATGCATACTTTTATATTAATGCGTGTATGTGTAGAGAATGTTACGTTTAAAGATATGGACGGGCTGTCTGTCTGTCAGACTGTGTGTGAGTACTCCTGCAGGTTAGAGTCCATTTGACAGAATGCTTCCTTAATAACAAGCTGACTTGTTGATTGTATGTAGTGGGAGATATGGCCTCTCTCTGGAGAGGTTGCATTAAAACAGTTGGTGGTGGTGGGGGGGGGGGGGGGCACTTTGTTACATTAAACTCAAGCTTTTCTCCTTTCTTTTTTACCAGTAGCTGAAACCAGTTAGAGTTTTTAAGGCCTTCTATAGCCTGAGGGTCCCAACAGAATTACTGCATCAGAGGGTGCCGTGTCTGCAGGTTTAACTGCAATCCTGTAGGGGGCGCTGTGTCTGCAGGTTTAACTCCAGTCCTGTAGGGGGTGCTGTGTCTTTACATTTAACTCCAGTCCTGGAGGGGGTGTTGTGTCTGCAGGTTTAACTCCAGTCCAGGCCTTGGAAACACGTTGTGGACCCTTTAGCCAATCAGTGACTTAAATGATAACACCAATACACTGTGGTCGTCCAGGCCTGGGGTCTGACACCTCTGCTCTACGGTGCTCTGCGAAGGTCAAAGGTCGATCTATGAGCACTACAGGCTTCCAAGTGCCAACCGCCGGATTCGCCAAGCATGTAAAAAGCTGCCTTAGGCAGGCTGTTTGTGTGGCATCCACGAGGCCTCTTATCCCTGCCATTCACTTCCACAGACCTGACTATCTCAAGGGGAATGGATATAAGCTTTTTTTTAAGGTGTAGGTTAAATGATAATCGAAGTCAAACTGCTCACCTGTAATATGCAGTCAGGTCAGCTTGCAGAGCTGATCCTCTGGTCCGTTTGCGTAAGTGTGACCAGATTTAGGACATAATGGGTCTCAAAGGATAAACTTGTGGGGTCAGAGGTCCTTTCAAAACAGAGTGCAAGTGATCATCACTGCATTTTTACCTTCCTATGCGAGAAAAATTACAAATATGCAAGAAAACCTGCTTTGAAAACTGACAGAAACCAGATTGTCCCTCTTCTTGAGGGTCAAAAGCACCTGCTGTGTTTCTTGGTCAAAATCTGCGGTGTAACCCTGGTTATTCATGGCCTGTTTTCACATACAGCCGTAAACTACAATGTCTTTTTAATTAAATTTAATTTTAATTAAAGCATCTCATTCAAAACATTTAGTTACCAAAGTGTCAAGGGTTTACTCACATGGAGGTGCTGTAATGTGTTACATTAATACTGTTTAAAAAAAGAAACCCAACTATTCAGGCCCAAATGTTTTAGTTTGTTGCAAATCACTGCCATTTTTAAATTGGATTTTTTCTTGGTCAGCTTCTGCCCTCTGCTGGACTGGTGGTGGTAATGCAGTCCTTGTACAGCTTTGTAGCAAATGCCTACTGAGATTTTAAAGTGTCTAACATACCAACAAAGACATACAGCAGGGCAAAGCAGAGGACGGCAGCTTTAAGCTGTGTTGTGTGTAAGTTTTAGCTTGTGTGTGTCAGGCTCAGCAGGCGCTAGTCTTGTAAAAAAAAAAAGGTTAATCCCTGCAAATGAGTAACAAGAATATGCAATACTGGACATTAACAGTGCTGAGAAAGGAAAATGTGCATTCAAAGGCAAAAACGTCACGCTGACACTGGCATCGTTTCCTTTAACTACAGGCGGACTGTAGCTTGGTGTGTCACGTCTGGGTTTTCCCGTAACCGTCTGTGTGGTTTTCCCAGTCTCCTGTTGCTATGGGGCTCATCCTGCGTCTATCGTGCGGGGCTAACTTTGTGGACATGCATAAACGCGTCACTGTGTCTGTATATTTACCAAACTGTTTCATATTATTGGTGCAGGCTGCTTTCCTTATGGGTATGTGCTCAACATGTTGGCATTATAACTGTATAATATAATTTATCATTTGTACTATTGTAACATATTGTTCTGTATCTTATTTCTGTGTTATGGTTTTGTAGGAAGGTCACATGAGTAATGTGATGTTTTAACGCATCTAAACGCAGCGAGCGATAAGGGACCTGTAGCTGCATCGGTAAAAAAAAATAAAAATAAATTGTATCACTTAACTTGCAGTGTTCTTCTTCTTCTTCTTCTGCGTTTGGGTAGGATCTTCATCATTCCACATCCCCAGGCTCGGGGACGAGGGGCTATCCTTTTACCACCCCGAGCCTAGGGGGGGTTCACCCGGACTATATTTCGGGGCACACCTCCAGTAGCCACGTCACCGTGTCGTCATCCAGAACCGACAGACAGGGGGACATGGCAAACACCTTCTCGTGGTGTCCCCTGTCAGTAACTTATGACTGCCAATCGTAATTGTAAGCGAAACAGAGTTTGCCAATTAAGGGCCCTCACCCGGGCTGGTGCTCGGCTGCAGTCGGGGAGGAGAGCCGGTGGTGTTTGCTCCGCTGGCCTCCAACCCAGAATACTGCAGCTGAACACCGAAGGGCTCACCTCCAACTTGCAGTGTAATGTGTTACTTACTGATGTTTGATCAACCCACATCCCTGTATCATAACTATTGAATATTAAAGCATAATGCAGTAATACCAGGTGCACAAATGTCTAACATTACTGTGCACAAACATCAGCTCTATAAAAAGCACAAGTTCATTTTCATGAATATTTTATAAATGCAATCTCACATGGCAAAAGTCCACACTTCCATGCTTGTATAGTTTTGCATAAAGAAACGCTTGATATAATGTATTTTTACTAGCTAGGAGTCCCTTGGGAATTACATGAGACCAGGGGCCTGTATCACGAAACAAGATTGCTGAGCTAGTTGGATAACGGCACTGAGTAAAACCCGGAACCCTCCCAAATCTGGAACATGGACTGCAGTAAAAAGAGCTGTTCCGGGTTTTACTCCGTGCCGTTATCCAGCTAACTCCGTTATCCTGCTTTGTGATACAGGCCCCGGGTGTGTCCCATGGCTGCGTTGTGCTAGGATGTACAGCCTCTGATACATAATCTTCCAAGTTCCTCCGAAATTACACTGCAAGCTGCGGCTAAGACGACTTGTATAACTGGAGTGATGTCTCAGGCACCTAGCAAGGGCCTGTTTTATCAGTCTTCAGTGAGTGATGAGGCGGTGTTACCCTGCTGACCAAACCACTCCCAGGGTGACACTGGTCAGTGATGCCTCATCCCAGGGGACTGGCCTGCCTGACTGAATAGCCCTTGATAAAAGACGTAAGGAAGGCTGTTTGGACTTAATTTCATTTGCCAGGAAATGGGGAAATGCCTTGCACTCTTGAGCCAGGATCGGAAGCAAACACTGGAATCGGCTCCTGAGTCTGAAGACAAATCCCTGTAAGCTATGCTTTGGGGCAGTGTGTGTTTCTTTTGACAATTTGAAGAGTGTTTTTGGAGTTTATTGCATGTTGTAATACATAAATCCCCAAGAATAACAGTGTAGAAGTAAAACTGCACATATCTAACCATTTATCAGAAAAGTGCTTAGTTTGATTTGGCCAAAGGTGGGCTGAGTGAGTTTTAGAAAAGCACTCTTCAATTGAAAATGGCTCTGTTAAAAGTGGCCTGCATATTTCACAGCGATGCACTGAAGCAGGTCAGACAGAGGGAGAGATCGCTGACTTCCTACGGGTTAAAGGAGCGTGAACCACGCTGTAGGCCTACCCTCACACCACATCATTGTAGTCAGGACCATGCACGCTCACTGCTACTAAGTTCATGCCCCAAAGTGGCTGTGATGGTAACTACACCGGTGAGGGTTGTAATTATTTATTTTTACTTTTTTACTTTACTGTTCAGTTCTTGCTAGGCTATGGCTCTGTCCATAAATATCCAGCGCAAATAGAAACAAGATAGGGGGTCAATTACATCGTAGGCTACTTCACTGGAGTTTAAATCCCTATACCTCTGTTATTCAAATCACGGTCTTTGAGGTACAAGAACTACTGGCTTTCCACCCTCCCTTTATTTCGGAGTCGGGTGTGAAGACACTCTGGTCGAGCAGTAGCACGAATTGTTAGTTAATTACCTGGGACAAAGAAAACCAGTGCCAGATTTGGATTCAGATTTGAATATCCATGCCCGAGACCACAGAACTGCAGTAGCCTACAACTGGAACAGCTATACAAATCCGTGCAGTTCAGTGGTCTACGGATTTCAACCTGAGGTTTAAACTCCAGCTAAGCCAACTGAAATTGCCCCACTGACATGCTCTATGCACACAGGAAAAATACGACCCAACTAAGCCGTGAAGCGCCTGAAAGTAAGCCTGTATTGCGCATGTCTGCAGTGTGTGCTAAACCATTGGAGCTTCCTATTAAACTCAATGAGGAATATCGGACTGGAATAAAACTTCCCCGACCCTAGCTAGCCAGCAACCGATAAATGTAAGAAGCAAGCTTATGATGTCCTAACTGGCTCCTTCATAAGAATTCACCTTGAGTTTGATGATAAATTACTCTACTTAATTAGTGACAGCATTAGTCGCTCAGTTTTGACCAATGTGGCAAACATTGTGAATAGAGGTCTATGGGATTTGAATTATAAAATATTTTACAAAAACGTCTGTAGCCTACAGCTTTACTATTTTTCTATTTCTATAGGCTACGGAACAGTCTGGTAAGAACTGTAGGTCGGCAATATATATATATATATAGCCTATATCGGCGTGGGTGCCCGTGTCGATATGGTCGGTATATGCAACATAAGTTGTTGAATACGGGCAACTGGACTACATTCAGCCAATCCCTTTCTGTTGCCAGGGTCTAGCGTTTTACAATGGAAGCTACATGGACTACGAATAAGTGCAGGATATCCCATTAACACCAGATGGCACCAGTACACCATATAAGTACAATTTTATTGCTTCTTTTATGTCAAATCAATGATCAATCTCACTAAGTGAAATCAAATCAGGCAATAAACGGACAGAGTATTACAGATGAAGTTTGCTCCAAAATGTCTTCTCGCATCATTTCATCCGAACTGTCACGATTATTCAAGCTTCTGTATTGCGACCCTGTGAGAACCTCTCTAGCATGATGACCTTTATAAAACTCATTTGGAGATGTAGGATTTAGAAACTGCCGTGAAACCTTCTCGTGGAGGGTCCAGCCCTCATTAATTCCCTATAAAACACTCAGATCTGGGAAGGAAGCTAAATTGGTCCAATCAGAAGAGTGATTAACTGCACAAGGTGGTTCAGTGGCTGGCTGTGAAGAAGGATCTGCAGATGCGGCTGCCCTCCATTACGTGGGGTTGAGACATCGCATTAGGTAGCCTACATCTCACACGTTATTTATCGTTGCTGGCTGTTTTAGTGAAATCATTCAGGTGCCATACTCCCTTCTTTTCTATCTATCTACCTGTCTGTCTGTCTCTGTCCATCTAAAGATTAGTGTTTTTGTGAATAAATATAGATTTTCTGTACACAAGCCCTGAGCTTTGTTGGGTTTGACATCGAACTGCCTTGGTTTTATACATTATCCGTGTGGCTCAGTGAGCGAGGGAGGCTGTGGTGGTTTCATATCTGTGGCAGCTGTCATTGTTCTCTCCTGTCCTCACGTTCCTTATCTCTCGCAATTTATTGACAAGCTCTTGTGGCTTTGGCTGGGAGTAGCTGGCTTGAGCAAGCAAACTGCCCCAATGCTCAGTCAGAACAGTGTGATTAGGGAAGGGCAGGGGCGGGGGCGGAGCCACTAGGCAAATACACGCACCCTGTGAACCGAGCACTTGTCTGCTTCGCTCTGAAAGTGTATGCACGAGCACCTCCACCTCACATTCTAGACAGAAATGAAAGGGACAGTAACCAATAAGTCAGCGATTTTTAGAAATTTCATATCATGAAATATTCACCTAACATTCCACCTTCATTAATTTCACTTCCTGTACACCTGCTCTCTGCTCTGTTTTTTTTTTGTCACATGCGTCTTTTGTGATGGGAAACCCTCTGGAATTGTACTCGCAAAGTGCAGGTCCCTATTAAGACAGTTTGTCTTGAAAATAAAACCTGACATTTGGTTTGACATTCCCAACATGTATTCATTCTGCTTAATCATATAACGTTTTATTAAATGTATGCCTTTAGCAGACTCTTGTCCAGAGAGACTTATGGCATACATTTGTCACAGAATCCATGTATACATTAAACATATTGACTGAAGTAATTCAGGTGAAGTAACCTTGCTAAAGGGAACAAGGGCTCTAATCCACCAGGAGTTGAACCTGCAGCCTCTGAGCTACAAGCACAGTCTCCTCACTGTTAAACTACACTGCTGCCAGTGTGACACGCATGTGCGAGGTGTAATGTGGAGGAGTGTTTGGGAGAACAGCCCTGGGTGCTCTATAAATGCACGAGCGTAGGGAAGCACAGCAGGGCCCCACCCTCAGGCTCAGTGTCACAGAACGGCGGCGTTCGCTTCTGTCCCAGTTTGAGCTGGCCTCTTTGGGACTGGGTCTCTGGGACTGGGCACTGTCTGTGCTGTGCTGCTTTAAATAGCCTTGTGTGGAGCCTCCCTGTACCTCTCCAAAAAAGAGAAAACCATGTGAGGTGAAAGGCTGAAGGGTGCTCTAGTTGTCTCCAGTCCTCCCCCAATCCCCAAAGTGTTTGCCCCCCTCACCCGTCTCTCTCAGTCTAAGTGTGTCATTTAAGATGGTTCCATTTATAAAGGCCATTTATAAAATCCCTTTATCAGTGGGGGGGACGGGGGGGGCGGGGGGGTGACTCTCATATTGCTTCTATTTATACACAGGGATAAAAGCAGCAGACATCCAGTGCCGTGAAACGGTACAGCACAGACAGGCTCCCTCAGCGATGGGGATGCTGTACCGCTGGAGGTGCTGTCCTTCAGATGATATTTCATACTGACTCTGAGTGGTCAGTTCTGGTGAGGACCCTTGTTGTGTTGTGACCCTTCCGTCCGCCAAATTTCCACTCAGGCACCCTCACTCGGACACCTCCATCGTTGCCCAGTTTGACTGGATCATCAACGCCTGTCTTCCCGCCTCTGCCGGGTGGCTCTGGTGTATGCGTCTGTACGCTGAAAGGTGAGCTATACCCTTCGCTGACTGACGCGCTCAGATTCTTGAATCGTAGTCTGTGCACGTCTACTCATATCAAATTGTTCTGAACAAAAATACAGAAAAACAGGATGAAGATGATAGATATGTCACGCCCTTTTGCCAGAGAGCAATTTTTTTCTACCTTTTGGGGTACAAGGTCTGCTGTAATATAAAACAGACTGAAACGCCCGAAACACCCTGCATGCGTGTGTGAAATTGGGGATATGGTTCCTAAATGGAATGATGTTTGTGGGCTTTCCATGATAATAGGTCTAAGTCATCCTTTTCCACAGGCAGATCCCAAGCCACAAAGCGCTGGTTTCCCTCCAGAAATGCACTGATAAACGGCCAAGGCCAACACTGGAGAGCTACGGTGAGCAGAGTCCCTTAAACACGACATCTGTATTTCACCGGACACTGGCCTATACTCTTTTAAGCCCGGCATGGATATGTCTTATTTATTCTTCAGGGTTCTCGTCTCACTTTCTCCTTCTCTATTTCTTTCCCAATGAAGCACTTCAGGAATGGAACGCTGCCTAACTTCAGAAGATTGTACTGTTCCAGCTGGTATTCTGTTTATAAACCAATGATGTATTCTAGTGTGGGACCCGCGAGAGCCTCAAAAACAAATGAAATTGTTTTTTTAAATTAAGTCTTGAGCGCAAGGACAAAGATGATGGAAATCTTTCTTAGTTTGTGTCAGTATTGTTCCGCAGCACTTCGAATAATTTGCAGACATTATAGAGGGTGTGTTTTGGAAGAGCGGAGAAAACGACTCCGCATTAGCCTAATCTAATGGAGACAAATGTGCGCATTAGTCTTTCAGGATCGGCCTGCATGAGAAGTAGTCCTGTTTTGGCTGCATTCCTAGGACAATAAAAAGCCACTTTTTAAAGATTGTGTGGAATTATAAAGGTCAGGTCTTGGAATAGAAATCCCTCTGTGATTTCCTGCCTCATGTTTAATGTTACAGTCTATAGGCGAGAGGTCATCCTGGTATCATGCTATGATGCAATATCCCTTTTTCATAAAAAATGTTATTATATTTGCTTGTTTGCCATATGTCTGTTTTGTGGTCATGCTTAAGTTGGGTATCCTACAAACAGATCAGAGCAGAACAGACATTGAGATGGTTTTGTATGTACTTTATATATTAAAAAAGAGAGAAAGAGAAAAAGAGAGAAAGAGAAAAAGAGAGCGCGAAGGAAGGAGGGAGGATTGTGCACTCCTTGTATCACCGGAGGTTTACATGTGAGGGGAAATTTATCTGCAGACAAAGTTGGGAATTGCACTGTGAAGCATGGTGCTGAGAGAACTCTGTCTCCCAGAGTTCCCTGGTTTCCCTGAAAGAAATGCTCTCCCCGGTTAGCCTGAGGTGTGTGTGTTTATGTATGTATGTATGTATGTGTGTGTGTGCGTGTGTGTGTGTGTGTGTGTGCGCGCGCGCACGTGTGGAAACAGCGCAGGTGTGGAAACAGCGCAGGTGTGTGGTAGTCAGCCTGAGGTGATGTTGTTTCACAAAAAACACGACACAGTCCTTGAGGTGGAATCTTCTAAATACAGACTCGGGCCTCACACCAAAATCCAAAATAATATGTCTCCATTTGACTAATTCAGAAGCATTCAGTCGCATTCAGTGAGGTGCAAATAATCTCCTACCTTCAAAATATCCTTGAGCCCAGTTCAAGTGAGCAGTTGCAAAAGAACAGGAATCCTCTTTAAATTAAATTGAAAGAGGCAGAAGAGTTATGTAAGATGCTCACTGCAGATAGACAGCAGGAGGCCAGTGCTTTCACAGGGTAGTGTGCTGCTCGGGTGAAACCATAATGGAGAGGAGCGGGGTCCTGTTTCCATTGAATCCACAGCTCGGGCGAAACCATAATGAATGGGGGGGGGGGGTCTTCTTTCCATTGGATCAAGGACTCATTACATTACATTACATTACAATCATTTGGCAGACGCTTTTATCCAAAGCGACGTACAATAAGTGCATATTGAAGGTCATTGACGCGACTACAAAGCAAATCCGACAAAGCACAGCTTTCTCACAGCGTAGGAGCTATCCCTAGTAATAAACATGAGAAGTACACAGTCAGCTATACATTCTGAACTATAGAATAACCAAAAAACACAAGTTAAATAGAAAACAGGAAGCAAATACTATAGAATGGCCCTATAGGTATAATTTTAGTCGAGGTGGAGTCTGAAAAAGTGCGTTTTCAGACCACGCCGAAAAACAGACAGTGTTTCAGCTGAGCGCAGCAGAGTGGGGAGTTCATTCCACCACTGGGGAGCTAGGGTGGAAAAGCTCCGCAGTCGGGACGAGCGGGAGCCTTTAACACGGAGGGAGGGAAGTGCAAGTCGCCCTGCAGCAGCAGAGCGAAGTGGTCGAGCAGGAGCGTAGTGCTGGATTAAGTCCTGTAGGTAGGAGGGGCCTGACCTTTTGGCTGCAGTGTAGGCCAGGGTCAGAACTTTGAACCTGATCCTGGCCACGACCGGCAGCCAGTGGAGTGACCTCAGCAGGGGGGTGACGTGCGAAAACTTCGGGAGGTTGAACACAAGCCGAGCAGCCGCATTCTGGACCAGTTGTAGGGGCAGAATGGCGCAGGCTAGTAGGCTTGCGAGAAGGGAGTTGCAGTAGTCCAGGCGTGAGGTGACCATGGTCTGGACAAGAAGCTGGGCGGAGTAAGTGGTCAGGTATGGCCGAATTCTAATTGTGAATTAATGACAAAACCAAGGGACAGAGGACCCAGTACAGATCCCTGCGGGACTCCTGTAAGAAGTGGATGAGGTGCAGAGACAGAGCCCTTCCAGGAGACTTGGTAGGATCTATCAGTGAGATAGGATGTAAACCAAGAGAGGGCAGTTCCAGAGATGCCCATCTCAGCTAGTGTGGAGATCAGGAGTTTGTGGTTGACCGTGTCAAACGCTGCAGACAGGTCAAGGAGAATCAGGACAGAGGAGAGGGAGGAGGCTCTGGCAGTGGCGAGTGCCTCAGTCACAGCCAGGAGCGCAGTTTCAGTGGAATGCCCGGTTCTGAAGCCGGACTGATGAGGGTCGAGCAGGTTTTGTTCTGGTGGACATGTTTACCCGGGTCCACCACAAACCTTTTCATTTTTTGAAAAGGCTTATTTTCCACTTTTGCTTGCCAACATGTCAGGACTATCAGCTGCCAGAGGCGGGGGCCAGAATTGATTCATGTCAAAAGAAGGGGTTTGGTGGGTTTAGTTGGTTTGAAGGGGGTTCAGTGGGTTTGGTCGGTTCAGAGGGTTTGGTGGATTCGGCGGGGGTTCCCCAGGTTTCTTGCGGAACGTAGACCAGCCAGTCTTCAGCGTTGTGGTCGTCATGGTCCCAGAGAGGCATACTAATACAACCGTGACTCTGAACTCCAAGCTGTGTCAGAAAGCAGGAAGATTCAATGGGTTTAAATCCCTGTAAACTGACACGGAATAATTAAGAGGTTCTTCTCCTCTTTTTGTCTGAATAAAGCGGAGCAGATTTGCGAGTCGATCCCTCTGCGTTCTCTGTCCTTTGATCTGAGTGTCGCCTGAGCGCTGGGGAAAAGAAAGGCGGCTGTCGCCAAGTGAAAATGGATTTTCACAGGTTAGTGTATTAAACGTCAGTCAAACCTGCTATTCCCAGGCTCCGGCTGTACGTGGGGAAATGGGGACCAGTCCGATAAATTAGTTGCTACGCAACCAGACAGTTCCCGCTTGAAAGCTTTAACACCTCTTCCGTTCTGAAATCTGTCAGAATGAAAAGTCTTCACCATTTAGCATCGAGATAATAGAAATGTAGAGCTCATCAGCCGTTACAAAGAATTTCAAACAATTTTTACAGCTCATTATTCTAGAGCCAAGCAGTAGAGCGCTCTGCATTGTTGACCCGCAGTAACACTCCAAACACTATGACAGTCACAGTGAACAAAGATGGCTGGGAAAAAAAGGATTTAGTTCCACAGGGGTTTGCAGTTCAGTATTATTTATTTTTCTTCACAAATTGCAGCCCCACTGTTAGCACCCAAGGGGTTGGGGTGTGTGTGGGGGGGGGGGGGGGCTGCAGCAGGGGGCAGAACCAGAGCCTAGTAATGGCTGTGATTTTTCCGTCTTTCAAACAGACAGATGGCCATGTTTGATGTTTGATTTAAATCAACCCCACATTAAATTTGAGTTGGGCTGGCTCAAAATATCCCATTTTGTTTTGTGGGCTGGACCATCAACGCCTGTCTCTCTATAAGATAACCCAGCAGAGCAGGTACATGTGCTCTCTGTAAGATAGCCCAGCAGAGCGGGTACATGTGCTCTTTGTAAGATAACCCAGCAGAGCGGGTACATATGCTCTCTCTAAGATAACCCAGCAGAGTGGGTAAACATGTCTGTAGAATAACCCAGCAGAGCGGATAAACATATCTGTAAAATAACCCAGCAGAGCAGGTACATGTGCTCTCTGTAAGATAACCCAGAGAGTCATTGTTTCTTTCAGTGTGGCACACGCCACGGTTGTGTGGATCGATGCTGCATCCTGTTGACAGGTGTAGGAAGGAAGATAGTGAATCGTTTTTATAACTTTGCTGTTACCCTAGCAACATTCAGAGGTAAATTTGGTCATATCGTTGGTCCTTATCAGAGCCTGTAATATACACATCCAAAAGCTGCCACTCGTAAAGTCATAAGTTATAGAAACAGAGATATCCCACAAACAGATTAATGTTCCCAAGTGCAATTCATTAGCTGTGCAACAAAGAGAATGCTTCTTTGTCTTGACTTGACTCATTGTCCTCGGTGAGAGCTTTTCACAGCTCATATAGACACAGTGGATTAATGGCAGAACAAACTTACCCAGCTCATTGGTAACAAATTATGCAACATGGAACAAACGCTGCCTGGATATGCCACAGTCGCACATTTAGTTTAATGCTTTTAATTACCATCAGGACTGAAGTACAGGTTCAGAGTGAGCTAAGTGTGTGTGTGTGTGTGTGTGTGTGTGTGTGTGTGTGTGTGTGTGTGTGTGTGTGTGTGTGTGTGTGTTGGAACAGATGGTTTCACGGTATATTTACAGTTTGTTTGCTGATATCAGGCTCTTACTGAGGGCACAGTTTGCACAGCTTCATTTATATTACTCTTATATTAATATATCTAGATATTTACTGAGGCTGTGTTGGTCCCAAATTCTGCGCAGCTGAACAAAAGAACGGCTTCCCCTTCAGATGGCACCCAGCTGATTACAGGAAGAGAATGAGGGCACATCCAAGCTTTCATTGAGTGTTTTAGTTTTTTACCTGGTTTAACTGTTAGTTCCTGAAGGTCACAAGAGCTCCACATCTACAGCATAGGAGGTTATTGAGATGTGTGTTTCATTGTGTGTTAGGTGACCTTACCCAGAGCAACTGTTGTGGCAAGACACGCTCTGTCTGTGTCACGCCAGAAACCTTTCGTGTCCACTTTTTTCTGCACTTCGAATCAATCTCTGTATTGTTAATGTCTTTAAAATGTTTGTGGAAAAAACACATTGCTGTTCCTAAGAATTACATCTTTTTGAGATATGAGGATCTTGCACATCGCAGTGCTGTGGTGATGAATGGCGGGACTCGGATATGGCTGTGTCTGTGTGGGACCCCGCTATTTTACAATGACATCACCCCAACCCAAAGTGCATCTACTGTATGTCCACGTGTATTCATGTGTGTCGAGGATCAACTTTACATGGTAATATCATAGTAATGGTTGCCATGACGGATTATGGTGGAATTATGCCTTTCCATTATCAGGGATAGATATGCGAGAGGAGACAGCAGCGTGATATTTAAAGGATTCCTCTCCACGCATGCTACGACTAATGGTGCAAATGTATTTTAAGCATGTATTTTTCTAATAACTCATTGGGCTTGTTTTTAATCTGAAATGCATATTCATTGTAGGTACCTTAATATGAATGATGTGCAAATGCGTTTATATCACTGTGTGCATTTGTGGATTTTATTTGCTTTTGTGTTTATCTCATGCTTTGCCAGTTTCCCTGGATACGGACTGCTGCCCAATGGCATAATAAAGATAATGGCATATTTAAGCTATGATGGATAACTGGAATTATCAATAGGATTTGAAATGGTAGCATTAGCAACAGCAGCAACAAAAACAATATATTAATAATTCACGCGCAAACTATGCAAGAGAACGAGGAATCCTGAGGGTCATTTTAATATAATATTTTTACAGTACATGGCATAAACCTGGATTTCACAACTCATTTCGCACGTGTGTGTGCATATTTCACACGCAAGCTATACAAGAGAACCAGGAATCCTGCAAGTCATTTTAATATATTTTTTACCGTACATGGCATAAACAACTCATTTTGCATGTGTGTGTGCATGTTTTCTTTCCAGAAATCTGAGTCACTGCTCTCTGAACAAGGTAAAATGGTAACCAAAGTCACTGAGATTAAGCCCAGGGAAAGTGTTCTATTGGATGGATATAGCTCCTACTAACTGTGCCACTGGCAGTTGCCTGGCAATAGTTATAATATTGTGAAATACCTGATTAATATAAATACTCATGAACATGTTCTTGTTCTGTGCTCCCTAAATAAATTGGGAGGTGGTAAGTGGCATAGCATTCTGGTAACACCTTTTCCCTCATTCTAAGGGTATTTTTATCTACTTCTGACTGGTATTATCAGCCTGACACTGAGAACAGAATTTATGCTCCTCTGCCCACTGCTGTAACACAAAGAAAATGGAGGACTTGTAGTTGCAAAGCCCTTGAAATCCGTCCCCCCTTCAGGTGAGAGAAACAAGATTTTATTTCATGTGCAGCGAAAATAAAATAAAAAAAGATTGTTGGAACATTGATTCTGATGGTACTAGACTATGCCTTCAGCATGCTACAGCAGCCAATGGGTTTCCCGGACCACAGTTAGCTGTAGTAGCGGCAGAATCTGTTACGTATTCAAAGGAGAGATTTGATCTTGCTTGAATTACAGCTCATAAATAAAAGATGTGGCACACTCTCAGACTCCTCCCGGGCCCTTGCAGCCCCTCACCTTTAAACATATGCGTCCTCCGTTTCCCTCCAGCTCTCCGTCTCCCGTCGCACGTTTGCTTATGAGCCACAAGGTCCTTTGGTAGAATGGTTTTCAACCCACAGTCAATTTGCATTATCCTGCATCCCTATATGCAGACTAATAAAACCTCTTTATTGTCCTGTCATTGAAGAAAACTATTAGATGGCCCTGCATAAGGCACTATCGTGGTCATTATTGTGGGGCATAGTAATATTATTGCATTGACAGGAAAGTAAATGAGCTTTATTAAATAGAATTGAGCTGCCCACATATGCACACTGGGCTGCGGGCTGAGAACCACTGTTTTTGAAAGTAAATAAATGGTGTCTCGTCCGGGATCATTGCAAAATTTACGACCTGGTTAATGAACCTCCGGGATTCACTTAGAGGACTTTGCTTTAATTTTGAGAGGGTTCACTGTTTTGCCCAGTAAAGATTCTCCAATGCAAGAATTTTAGTAGGGTCTTTTTGCTAATCCGCCAGCATTTCTCTTGCCCTTTTGAATGCCTACAATGAAAGAAATCTCATGCTGGAAGCAGAGAGGTGGGGAGGGGGCCTGTGTGACTCCAGCCCCAATCACGCCCACACACTTTCTCCTCATATCTGACATGAGACCTCGTGGCTCAGTGTGGTGAAACCCCTGCTGATCTCTCTCCCTCTCTGCATGCCAAGGAAGGTCTGCACCCTCAGCCCCTGACTCTGTTCACCGTATAAAGTGATTTGAATACCAGCACAGATGTGTGTTTGGCGTCCATTCATAATCCATTCTGTTGTGTGTGTGTGTCCGTGTGTGTGTGTGTATTAGTGCATGTGAATGCGTGCATTAGGTGTATAACCCTCCACAATTAATTGCCCCTCTTTATATACTGGTATTAATATTTGTGGTTCTAATCAACAGAGTGGCAACAAAAAGAGAATAATTTATAGGTCTTAGAGCTTGAATAAAAGATGAGTGATTTGCAGTGCAGAGAGGCATCAGCTTCTGGTGTAAACGGAGTGTTCACGTGATACCGCCGCCGTTCATGTGTGCCTCGTCCGTTCATGTGATCCCGCAGGACCGTTCACGTCAAACAGTTTTTTCTGTTTTCTGTTTCAGAAAGGCTGCTGATAGCAGCCGGGGGTTACAGGGGTATAGAAGCATCATTCATCCTTCCAGGGTTTCCAGAAAATGTGCAGGCGAGCGTTGGGTCCTTGCTGGGGTGAAGAGCAGGAATGGGCGGGAAATTAACACAATTACACCTTCTATTCTGGGTGTGGCGGATGGCCCGGTACAGGCTATGTCCTGGATGTGTACGAGCAGAACACGAAACACTGTCTCATATTAGTTGTCCCTGCGTGAGATGTTAACACGAGAAAAAACATTTTATAGCTCATTTGAAATACCATCCATAGAAAGTGTTTTCGAATGAGTTTTATAGAGATTGTGCAACATCGCCTCTTATTGCGCATTCCTCTCAGTTTCACATTTATGTCTTTGTCATATCTGCAAATACACTACTCACAAAAAGTTAGGGATATTTGGCTTTCGGGTGAAATTTATGGAAAATGTAAGTTCACGCTACAGTGATATTATACGTATCATGAAAGTAGGGCATTTAAGTAGAAGCATGCAATGGTGATTTCCTCATCTTAAACAATTTATTGAAACAAAAGCCAACAACAGTGGTGGGTATACCACAACAAAAATGTCAATGTCTCAATAACTTGTCATGTGCCCTTGAGCATCAATTACAGCTTGACAACGACGTCTCATGCTGTTCACAAGTCGACTTATTGTCTGCTGAGGCATGGCATCCCACTCTTCTTGAAGGGCGGCCCTCAGGTCATTGAGGTTCTGGGGTACAGAGTTACGAGCCTCTACACGGTGAGTCAGCTGATCCCATAGGTTTTCTATGGGATTCAGGTCTGGAGAAAGTGCAGGCCACTCCATTTGAGGTACCCCAGTCTCCAGCAGCCTTTCCCTAATGATGCGACCTCGATGAGCTGGAGCATTGTCGTCCATGAAGATGAAATTAGGCCTGTGTTGTTCATGCAGGGGCACAATGACTGGATTAATGATGTTATTCAGGTAGTATGGGCTTGTCACTGTACCATTCACAAAGTGTAGGGCAGTTCTGTATTGACTAGACACACCTGCCCACACTGTAACACCGCCACCACCAAAGGGTCATCTGGTGACAACAGTGGCTGATGCATAGCGCTCTCCTTGACGTCTCCAACATCGTTGGCGGCCATCATTTCTGCTCAACGTGAATCGACTTTCATCAGAGAACCTGAGGCCCACTGGTCCCTCGTCCAGCGTAAATGCTCCCTGGCCCATGCAAGACAATGACGCCTGTGCCTGGTGGTGTGGTCAGGTACCCTTGCAGGTCGTCTAGCACGCAGACCACGCTGATGTAAACGGTTTCGAATGGTCTGACGTGACACTTGGGTGCCTCTCACCTCCCTTAAATGTGCCTGGAGTTGAGTGGCATTCATCATCCGGTTCCGCAGGGCACTGTTCACAATGAAGCGGTCATCAGTGTGGGATGTGGCCAAAGGACGTCCACTTCTATGCCTTTCTGTGACTCTTCCAGTCTCTCTGTATCTCTGTTGCAACCTGCTGATGACACTCTGTGACACTCTAAGCTCAGTGGCCACTTCCCTCTGAGAACATCCTGTTTGAAGCGTCACAATGGCGAGGTACTGTTGATCAATTGTTAGGTGTCGTCTTGGTCTCATGATGTCAAAATGTGAACAGCATGATGAAGAGGACTGTTTAAATACCAATTCTAATTGAACCAGGAAATTTATTGGTCGATTCATGGATCAAACACCTGTTGTGAATTTTGCCGTTCAGCTCCTTGTTAGAGAACAGCAAGTTGTGCAAAAAGTACTGAAACATTGAATAGTTGGACATGTGCATTCAAAAGTTTAGAGAAGGTCAAATTAATTTCACCTGTAAAGGTTATAGTGCATTTTAGGTTCATCCTGAAATTTCACCCGAAAGCCGAATATCCCTAACTTTTTGTGAGTAGTGTATGTGCACAGAATTGATCTCTTTAGAAGAGCCCAGGGAGCCCTCTCTCAAAACAAGTAAAATCCTTTCATTCCACCTTTATTAGTGACAATGAAAGCCCAGTTGAAAATTTGCACAGCATGTTGTTTTATACATCTTTATATATGTCCATTTACACGCAAGGCTCACACGTCCTGTTATGAACACAAAGGCCTGCTGAAATCCCGGCTCAGCGATCACATTTGTTAATAAATATCAGACTTCATAAAGCAAACAGAAATCCAGCAGAGCTACTCGAGCTGTTGCCGAAATGTGCGTTTTCACTCAGTCTCCATGCTTTCCTCCCATGTATCGGCCCTGTCCCTTTGTGTAGCGTCGTCTTTGATAAAGCACGCTCCAGTTCTGAGGCTTTGACTTGTAGCAGCACCCAGATGATTCACGGTCCCGCTGAGTTGGCAGCGGGTTGCTTAAACGTTGTTGGCGACTTTGACAACCGGGGCCATCAATCAGCGTCCTTCCTGTCAAACCATCTGTCCCGGTTTCGTTCACGTTCAAAAACCAACCACCACATTTCTCCCTGTCGCAAATTTTATTGCTCTCAAGCTTACGTGTAAATGTATTCACATGCAATATAAATTTTCTCACAGTTCACACAGGTGGTGGTCATTGGACCGTTTTCTACATGGCTAGGTTGCTGCTCTGTGCGGTAGTTAGAATACAGACCATGATTTTTCAGACCAGGAGTAAGAAAAATGGCGTTGGCACAGAGCAGTAGCGTTTGAAAGGAACTGTCGGAAAGGCAGCATCTATTAGCAGGATTAGTGATTAGCGATAGTCATTGTTGTAGTGTCATGGCTTTACTCTTCTGTATTGAGCAAAGAACAAGGGCAGGGCCAAACTGGTAATGCTGTTTGACTCCGCCCACCAGAGATTGAGATGTCCTCCAAAGGTTGGGCAACACCCCCCCCCCCCCCCCCCCCCCCAGTCCTCACTCCACTAATGCAGTGCTCCTGTAACCCCCACTCCTCTCAGCAGTGGGACTTGTCGAGGGCCCTAGTGGGAGGGTGGGGGTGGGTCTGGGACTGTCTGGGCTGGGTCTGGTGCTCCAGACAGAGGCTCTGAGTCAGCATAAGCCACTCAATCAGCGCAGGCACGCTCCAGAGTCTGAAACACATCATCAAGCTGGCATTGCCCCACTGGCAAATAAACCCTGTCAGATAAATATTGATGCAGCTGTGATAGTAACTCTGAGGGCTTCTCTCCAGATTGAAATCTTAATTAGATTGGATACCGAGGTGTAAATTATATCCTGAAGACAACAGGTTGGGCAAATAACTGAAGCTGTAACAGGGATACATTTCAATAATCAAGGCTCTGATTATATGTGCATTGTTAAAATAATTAGGGTGCACCGTTCACTTGAGCAACTTCAGGACATGTCCTCTCTGAAGGTGATGTGAGGACGTTATTTCCACTACGAAGGTGACATTTCTGTGAGCGCGTTATTTCCACTACGAAGGTGACGTTTCTGTGAGCACGTTATTTCCACTACGAAGGTGACGTTTCTGTGTGCACATTATTTCCACTACAAAGGTGACGTTTCTGTCAGCATGTTATTTCCACTACGCAGGTGACATTTCTGTCAGCATGTTATTTCCACTACGAAGGAGACGTTTCTGTGTGCACGTTATTTCCACTATGAAGGTGACGTTTCTGTGAGCACGTTATTTCCACTACGAAGGTGACGTTTCTGTGTGCACATTATTTCCACTACAAAGGTGACGTTTCTGTGTGCACGTTATTTCCACTACGAAGGTGACGTTTCTGTGAGCGCGTTATTTCCACTACAAAGGTGACGTTTCTGTGAGCACATTATTTCCACTACAAAGGTGATGTTTCTGTGAGTGCGTTATTTCGACTACGAAGGTGATGTTTCTGTGAGCACATTATTTCCACTACGAAGGTGACGTTTCTGTGAGCACGTTATTTCCACTATGAAGGTTGTGTTTCTGTGGGACACATCGATTTAACATCAATGCAAGAAAAGAAAATGAGACATTGTCAAGGACAGGGGTTGCTAAGCAACTTTGACTGAACTCCTGAACACAATGGTAAAGTTTCCCGAAGGCAGAGATTTGTCATATCATGTGAGTATCAGTGGTGTACCACTATTCTATGTCTCCCTCTCCTCCTCTCTCCTTCTCTCTCACCCTCCCTCTCGCTCACACACAACACATACACTATATCCCTCTCTCTCTTCTTTCCTCTCTCTCTATCTCTCTCCTCTCCTACCCTCTTTCTCTCTCTTTTTTCAACATGATCCACTATCTTTTTTATGGCACTATGCCCTTTTATAACACCCCCTGATTCTGTGAAAATAAACGTTCAATGAAAGTGCCTGTACCATTAGATAAGCAGGCTGAATTATGTTTGCAAGGTAAGCCGCTGATCCCTTTCATTAAAAGGCCTGAGGTGATCTCAACCCCCTCAGTCTCACAGGGGTGTCCTTCCAAAAATCATCCAGCTCAGCTTCTGCACCTGCGTGTTCCCTCAGAAAACAGACTGCACCTCTCTTTAAATAGCGTAGTCGTGCACACGGACAGAGCTGCACACACGGCCGCTCACAAATGGTGCCGTTCAGACAGGCAGCACTAACGCCTGTGCCCTCAAGGCTGCACATTACTGGAGTCCCATTATCTGAGGTTCACACAGTGCTCCAATCCACGCCCACCCATGATAAACAAGACTAATTACTTCCTGTCTATATATGATAATAAAGCAGAATGCTGAGGTCAGCACCTGTCGGTACTATTGTGGCAGGGAACTGGGAGCTAAGGACCTCCACAGACCTGTGACATATGGGTACATGGTAAGTATGAAAGTGTACACTAGTCTCCTCTGAGTGTCTATGAGAGTGTACACTAGCAACCTGTGAGGCTGTATGAGAGTGTACACTACGCACCTGAGAGTATGAGAGTGTACACTAGGCACCTGTGAGGGTGTATGAGAGTGTACACTAGGCTCCTGTGAGAGTATATGAGAGTGCACACTAAGCTGTGAGATTGTAATGACAGCGGTGTGTGTTGAGGCGTGGCATGTGTGCGTGTTGTGTGCGTGCACGTGCGTTATGTGTGCATGAGTGTGTGTAAGTGTATATACAGTATGTGTATAATATGAAGACACAGACACAGAGGAAAGGCACTGCTACACCCAAGCTGTCACGGCAGAATGAAAATGTGGTCATCAGTAACTGACAAGCAGTCACCACTTTTCATGGAGTGTTTAGGTACAGCGTTGGTATTTGGAGCATTTTGTTAGCAGCTCAGAACATGCACATTCTCAAAAATATAGGTACAGTGGAGGTGCATTTTTGTTCTTACAGGAACAAATTTCCCAAATGTACCCTGAAAGAACAATAATGTTCTATTGGATACTATTACTTCCGTTTTACAGCAAAAATGGTACAAATTGATTATCATAATATACGCAAAATATATTGCTGGCTAGGGGTACAGTTTTGTGTAGCTAGAGGTTACCGCCCCAGTGACAAGTGTTTGTACTTTTTAGGGCACTTTTTCGTACCTTTTCTTCTGAGAGTGTACACACGTCTCACTCACACGTCTCACTCACACGTCTCACTCACACGTCTCACTCACACGTCTCACTCACACGGCTCACTCACACGTCTCACTCACACGGCTCACTCACACGGCTCACTCACACGTCTCACTCACACGGCTCACTCACACGTCTCACTCACACGTCTCACTCACACGTCTCACTCACACGTCTCACTCACACGGCTCACTCACACGGCTCACTCACACGTCTCACTCACACGTCTCACTCACACGTCTCACTCACACGGCTCACTCACACGTCTCACTCACACGTCTCACTCACACGTCTCACTCACACGTCTCACTCACACGTCTCACTCACACGTCTCACTCACACGGCTCACTCACACGTCTCACTCACACGTCTCACTCACACGTCTCACTCACACGTCTCACTCACCACAGCTCACTCACACGTCTCACTCACACGGCTCACTCACACGTCTCACTCACACGGCTCACTCACACGGCTCACTCACACGTCTCACTCACACGGCTCACTCACACGGCTCAGGCGTGTGGGAAATCCCGTGTTTAAATATACATGAAGACGTGCGGCTTCTCTCTCTTCCGCCTGGGCGCCTGACTGACGTCACTCATCTGTGTGATCTCCCCCCCCCCCCCCCCCCCCCCCCCCCCGCCGGGACCTCACAGCTCCCCCTGCACCTCCTAGGTGGGGGCTGTCAGGAAACCTCTCCTTGCATGTGGAGCGGTGGCGATGAGCGTAAACCACACCTCATTAAGATGTTTTCAGGGAAGATGCAAATTCCCAGGTCACCTCGACTCTCTGATCAGACACAGGCAACATACGCAGGCTTTCATCGGGACTACCATTAGCATTAAAAATGAATGCGTTTCAGTACTGCAGCCAACGTGCTCTGAAGCCTTCATCATTTCTACCATCACTGTCGCAATTTTCAAATGATCTCTTTCCCTTTTTTGTGGGAGTTTCCTCGTTTATGGGTTGGCAACAGTGACAGGTACTGATCCCACCAGCTGCTACGCAGTAACTCATCCCAGGGGAGATTTCTGCTTCCCAACGAACAAACTGGGGAAGATTAAGGATTTTTCTGCTGAGAAATACTTTTACAGTCAAAACTCTTTGACTGTAAAAATTTATTTCACAAGGCCTTCGCACAGCTTCTTCATAATCTCTAATGTCATGCTAATAAAGGCATTATGCATGTTTAATGAAGGGCTTATGAGTTAATATATAAGACTTGTCTACTTGAAGTAACTGCTGGTCAGCCTGGTGGCAGTAGTCTGGTAAATGGCCAAATAATCAGATTCTTTGGCCCAGGGTATCAGACTGGTAAAAAAGAAAAGTCCAAGAAAAGAAGCATATAAAAACGTTGTGGCTAAAGGCTCAACATTTACAACCAGCCAAACCAGCCTGGGATGAGTCAATTACTCGGAACGTGCTTGACAAGTCTAACTAAACGCCTTCCCCGAGGTTCAATTCCAAAGAATTACTTATTTCCAGGAGAAATTACATTCATTTCAAAGTTATCATTAGATACACTCACTAAATGGTAATTGTACCTGCTGATGGCTGTTTCAGAGAACAGCTCCGGGTGTTGATTAAATTTACCTCAGATGATAGGATGCACTTCAGAATAAACGTGCGAAGCACAGCACAGTCAGCAGAAGCCATGCTGCTTGTCGTGGTGGGTCCTGCGCGCCTCACCTGCTGGATGGTAAACAGGTGTGACACACCTGGTCCCCGGAAGCTACATCACTCCACAAACCCATCAGTTGTAGTGGGATTAGGCTGAGTGAAGCTCTGTGAGCCAGTTCTCTGTGGCCCAAACTGCCATATGCTTACACTGTTCTTCCAGCATCAAAAGCCGGGCAGCCTGGCAGGTGACACAGTTCTTTTAACTGCATATGCTTGTGTTTGTGTGTGTGTGTGTGTGTGTGTGTGTGTGTGCGTGCGTGCATGCGTGCGTGCGTGCGTGCGTGCGTGCGTGCGTGCGTGCGTGTGTGTGCCTGCAGGTTAAAGGAATGTAAAGTTGATAAAGTTCCTGTTCGGCAGGGCATCTGTAGGGCACTTGATGCCTTTAATCACTGCGCTATAATACTGAGTAACACACCAACTACTCACCAGCCACACAGACCACAGAGTAACACAGCCATAGAAACCACAGAGTAACACAGCTACACAGACCACAGAATAACATATCCATAGAGACCACAGAGTAACACAGCCACACAGACCACAGAGTAACACATCCATAGAGACCACAGAGTAACACATCCATAGAGACCACAGAGTAACACAGCCATAGAGACCACAAAGTAACACAGCCATAGAGACCACAGAGTAACACAGCCATAGAGACCACAGAGTAACACATCCACACAGACCACAGAGTAACACATCCATAGAGACCACCGAGTAACACATCCATAGAGACCACAGAGTAACACAGCCATAGAGACCACAGAGTAACACAGCCATAGAGACCACAGTGTAACACAGCCATAGAGACCACAGAGTAACACAGCCATAGAGACCACAGAGTAACACAGCCATAGAGACCACAGAGTAACACATCCACACAGACCACAGAGTAACACAGCCATAGAGACCACAGAGTAACAGAGCCATAGAGACCACAGAGTAACACAGCCACATAGACCAGTTATCATCTCCTTTCCTATACTTGCTCATGTCACTTTGCTGTTGAGCTCTCCCCTCTTTTCTGAGAGTTATAAAATGGCTGCCTCTCTGTCACTCACCCCCGACACTGCATCTGAACCCTCAGCCTCCACGTGTCACTTACCCCCATGTCACCCGTCTATCACTGCTGCTCTCTGCTTACCCCAATAATCTAGAAGAGGCAGGGGGGGATTACTTATATACTTAGCGATTAATTATATATTTTCCAGAGCTGGTCACAGATCTCTACTACACTGCCTTTAGGTCATATCCAGGAAATTAAAGTGGTTTTGAGAGCTGATTGGTTGAAGGAGAGGCCTCTCTGTCCGGCCCCTCTCCTTGTTCAGCCCCTCTCTGCTTGGCCCCTCTTTAGGGCTTAAATAAGAACTGTCATTCTCTACAGCTGGATGCCCTTGCATGAACCCCAACCTGTACGCCACCTGCAGCATCAAAGCATGTGTGACTGTATCCACCTTCAGACAGTGGGCTTTTTCCTCTTAACAAATGTCATTTTTCTACATATAGTACAATATTCAAGTAAAGATACATATTTCAATCTTGATACTCTAATATGTAACTATAACAGTTTATTTCCTTGTATTTCTAAACATTCTGTTTGCAATTTTTTAGAGGTGAAACTGTAGAGTGTGATTCTGATGCATGGATGATGAGAGCAAAGTGATCTGGTTTCGAAAAACTGTAGTGTGTGTGTGTGTGTGTGTGTGTGTGTGTGTGTGTGTGTGTGTGTGTGTGTGTGTGTGTGTGTGTGTGTGTGTGTGTGTGTGTGTGTGTGAAGGAGAGAGAGAGATAGAGAGAGAGAGAAAGTATGAGTGAAAATATGTGTGTATAATGCAGTATTATTTGTAAATAAAATTGTCATTGTAAATGTTCACTTCCAACAAATATAATGCTGCCAATTGCTAAAAGTGCTACTTCATAGTTTTGTGGATTTTGTTCAATTTTGCTTTGATTTTCACAAGAGAAAAAAGGTGTGAAGAAGCCATTTCTCTTCACAAAGAAAATGCTACAGGTACTTATTTGAATTGATATGTATTCTGGCGGTGTCGCTGTTTCCTGCCTGTTGGCTGTTTAATGGGACGTCTCTGTTTGTAAGGGAGAAGCCTGCGGGAGGTGAGCATATCTGTCTGACTCTGGGAATAATGGGGGCTTGGGGGGGGGGGGGGTGCAGCTACAGGACTCTGATGGGAGGGGAGGAGACGGGGTCACATCTCACACCCTGAGAAAGGAACTCACCCCAAAAGACAGTCCAGTCAGACTCAGAGCATCAGAGCTTGTAGCATTAAGCAGAACTACTGATTTATGTTACGCATATAATTCTCTCTCTCTCTATCTCTCTCTCTATCTCTCTCTCTCTCTCTCGCTCTCTCATGGCATAACTCTTATTCTCAGCAGGGAGAGTATCATGTTGACACTGGAATGATGGGAGCTTAGCATTGTAGCATTGTTTAACAGGCGTTTTCTAGGGGATTATACCCTTAGTGGCGGCCCTGCTTTACCCCCCGCCCCCCGCCCGCCCACAGCTTAATGTAAGGTGGGGGGGGGGGTTAATGGAGACATGGAGACACCCCCCCGTCCCAGCCAGACACAGACAGCTGATCACTCGCTTAGGTCATCCATGTTACACAGGGAAGGTTGTCTCTGAAGCAGCAGTTGTAATTGGGCTCAGAGAGTCAGGTTGCTCCTCAGGGTGAGCGAGTGTTCGTTCCACTATCTGCTGCCCTGTACCAATCCAAGGCTTCCACGACTCGTAATGCTGTGCCACATGTCTGACTGAGAGATGAGCCCTCAGCTCACTGCACAGGTGCAAGAGGGACAGATTTAACCTGTTGTGTTATGAATCCATGTCTTTAACCACCTGATTCCATAAGCCCCCTTGCTTCGTAGCTCGGTTAACATTGGAGTTGTGATTAAGGAGCTTAACTTTAACATTTTCCTCCATCCTTGGGGGTATTTTGCCAAATTGACACTTTCTGCCGGAGGACTTGAGTGCCGTGTCTGTCTCTCCCGCTCATTACCGATGAGTCGCGCTGCCTGATGTACTCATTGGACCATTCTGAGTCTACAGTATGAATCCACTGCCTGATGTACTCATTGGACCACTCTGAATCTACGGTGTAAATACACTGCCTCATGTGCTCATTGGACCACTCTGAGTCCACAGTATAAATACACTGCCTGATGTACTCACTCCACTGATCTGGGTATACAGTATAAATCTACTGCTTGATGTACTCATTGGACCACTCTGAGTCTACAGTATAAATCTACTGCCTGATGTACGCATTGGACCATTCTGAATCTACGGTGTAAATACACTGCCTCATGTACTCATTGGACCACTCTGAGTCTACAGTATGAATCCACTGCCTGATGTACTCATTGGACCACTCTGAGTCCACAGTATAAATACACTGCCTGATGTACGCATTGGACCATTCTGAATCTACAGTGTAAATACACTGCCTCATGTACGCATTGGACCATTCTGAATCTACAGTGTAAATACACTGCCTCATGTGCTCATTGGACCACTCTGAGTCTACAGTATAAATACACTGCCTGATGTGCTCATTGGACCACTCTGAGTCCACAGTATAAATACACTGCCTGATGTACTCACTCCACTGATCTGGGTATACAGTATAAATCTACTGCTTGATGTACTCATTGGACCACTCTGAGTCTACAGTATAAATCTACTGCCTGATGTACGCATTGGACCATTCTGAATCTACAGTGTAAATACACTGCCTCATGTACTCATTGGACCACTCTGAGTCTACAGTATAAATCCACTGCCTGATGTACTCACTCCACTGATCTGGGTATACAGTATAAATCTGGCAGGTGCCCTGACAGAAAATTGTCTCATAAAGCGTCTAACGGCTCTGCGGCAATAGAGTTTTTCATCATTTTGACAACAGCCAGACTTTCGTCAGGAAACAGAGTCATCATTCACCTCCTACAGCCCCCCCCCCCCCCCCCCCCACTTCCAGGACGACCAGCTCAGGAGAGGCCTGCATGTCACATACCTGAGGAACACATCTCTGCTCACTGAGCATGTCAAGGTCAATCATTAATTAATGAATTTAAATGATCAAACAGACTGATATAGTTAGTGCTCAAAGATGAAACGACCGTCTCCATAATGTATGCTTTTGTGCTTAAACACGCAACAATCATCGCCTTAATACATGCGTTGGTGACATCCCGCATAAAGCCTGGTACATGGGCGCATGATTTAAGCAGCTGGCATATTTATGCACCTCTGGATGAACGCATCCAGGACTTGGCGACTGAAAAGGAATGAAGGATTACCGTGAGGGAGACGTGTCATTATGATGCTGTACAAGCAGGGATATCAGTGTTTAGGCTACACAGTGGTGTGCTGTGGTGACAATATCCCAGAGCCAGACAAAAATGATAAAAATATGAATCTATATTAGTTTCCTATAGACCAATCACCCCCATTACCCACAGTTACCCCCCATTCTGGAACCTCTGGGATGCCCATACTGACCCAGTTTAAAACATAATTGAAGACCCTGGTGCTAAAAGTACTGAAGTCACATTTTTAGACAATTCAAGTTGAGCATAGAAACATGTTGCATTTGTTTAGCTAAGTCCACCCTATAAAAATTGTTAACAGAAAAGGAGCCTAAGCAATGCATGAAAACAGCAAAACTTTTAATGGCTGATTTTATGGATCAATGATATTTTCGGTTTTGATTTTCACAAAATAGACATTTTGTGACTTCAGTACTTTTAGCACCAGGGTCTTCAATTTTACTTTAGAATTCACAAGGCATACTTTGTGTGTGTGTGTGTGTGTGTGTGTGTGTGTGTGTGTGTGTGTGTGTGTGTGTGTGTGTGTGTGTGTGTGTGTGTGTGTGTGTGTGTGTGTGTGTGTGTGTGTGTGTGTGTGCACTCATATCTTGTGGCAAGAGAAAAGACAGTAATGGGGTAGCTACCAGTTTTACAGTATCTTTAGAGGAGTGTCTGTCACCACTGTTCCAGGGGGGTCAGGGGGGCCCCAGCTACTGCATAACTGCATATCTGCCCTGGAGTGAGAACAAACACTACACTGTACTCAGTGTGCTATACTCAGAGTGTGCTGTACTGAGTGTGCTACACTCAGAGCGTACTGTGCTGTGCTATACTTAGAGTGTGCTGTACTGTGCTATACTCAGAATGTGCTGTACTGAGTGTGCTGTACTCAGAGCGTGCTGTACTGAGTGTGCTATACTCAGAGTGCGCTGTACTGAGTGTGTTATACTCAGAGCGTACTGTGCTGTGCTATACTTAGAGTGTGCTGTACTGTGCTATACTCAGAATGTGCTGTACTGAGTGTGCTATACTCAGAGCGTGCTGTACTGAGTGTGTTATACTCAGAGCGTACTGTGCTGTGGTATACTTAGAGCGTGCTGTACTGTGCTATACTCAGAATGTGCTGTACTGAGTGTGCTATACTCAGAATGTGCTGTACTGAGTGTGCTATACTCAGAATGTGCTGTACTGAGTGTGCTATACTCAGAGCGTGCTGTTCTGAGTGTGCTATACTCAGAGTGTGCTGTACTGAGTGTGTACTGCACTGAGAGACATGGCTGTTGACTCACCCATTACTGTGATGATGTGCAGATTTGCCCATCTCTTCCAGGGCTTTTGCTCGGAGTAATTAACAGACATAATCCCCTGATGCTAGGAGAGAGCGCTGTTTGTGCTACAGGGCGGCCATTACGTCACGGTGCAGGCATGTGCCTGTTTTCCATCGAGTGCTCAACCGTTAGATCCTGAACCTTTTGATCAGAGGTGGACACTGCCGCAGATTGGAGCTGTCCAATGGAGCGGAGGGCGGAGATAAAGGGCACACCTCACCGCCATGGTTCAACTTCAGCGTCTATTTGAGGATTTAAGTCAATTTATCGATTTCTGCACAAAGGTCAGCTTCCACTCTGAAACCAGCCTCTGGAAAGTCGCTACCGAGCGCACATCCAATCACATCCACTGCCACCGCTGATTCATCCACGCTAGGTGCGTCCAATCAAAAACTTTCCCCGGGGTGTTATGCTCTCACACCCCCCACCCCACACGCCCCCTCAGTGGCTGTAACAGCTCCTGCCTCCCTATGTCTCCTGACACCACCGCCCTCCCCTCCCCAATTCCAGGTCACTCATTGTGTGAAGCTCCACACTCCTGCCTCCCCACGTGAGTTTGTAGGCGAACACGGCAACATTAATATGATGCCAGTAGGGAGACCCCCCTGTCACAGAAAAGGGGAAGGACGTGCCAGCCTGTGCCAGCCCCACCCTCCAAAACAGTCACTACACCCACGTTACAAATGCCTCCCGCATTTCACTGTGGTTACAGTTTCAGTGGCTGCACCGTGATTTCCCCGTTTTCCAGCACATGGTTTGGTGTTGATGGCTGTAATTACAGCTGTGCATCTGTGCAGGTCATTGACCCTCTCCTCAACCCCCCCCCCCCCCAACTGACAGCTGATTGGTCTGACCCCGGCTCGACCCTCGCCTCATGCATTCTCTGCATAATCACTTCATGTGAAGGGATTCATGATAGAGCCACATGCCTGAGGACCTGCCCTGCCATCTACTCGTCAGCCTGGATTTTTCCGGGTGATTGGTTTCCCAGGCTGACCCAATGGACGGTGACACGCGATGGCGGCCGATTGATTCAGGATGATCAATTATGGCGATTGGCTGATCTGGTTTTGTTGCGACCGAAGCACAGGGTTGACATTTGATACTGCGCCTTTCCCCCTTGTTCTTCGCCATCTGCCTTTTCAAGTAACCCCACCTCCAGAATACAGATAAGGCTTGTGAAGTCACACCTCGAACACGCGCATAATAACAGAGCACATAGCTGTAGAGCACAGGCTTATATTGGCCAAGATGACTGCCGTTGCCCCTCCTTTTAATGAAAACCTTCGGGTTTGTAGATAAATTGCCAAAACAAATCACGTGATCTGGATGTTATAAAGTACCCTTGAAAATGTAGTAAATATAACTGCAACCTCAAACGTGCGATAGCTTTAATGCTCACAAATCTTTACAAACAGTTTTATTTTGGGACTTCAGGGTGGTTGTTCAGATGGATCATGTGAGTTTTTGGTAAAAGTCCAGCGCGGTTTATTTTAAAAAGGCACAACTAACAGATTCCAAAGATAGAACTCCAGGGGCATGTGGGTAAAACAGTGAAGGATACTGGATTCATCAAATTCTAATCCAGTGATCCCCAACCCTGTTCCTGAGGATCTACCGTCCTTTTAATTTCAACCCTAATTTGGCACACCTGATTCTACAAACAGCTCAACAAGATCTCCAGCTGTTGAATGAGATGTGCTTTATCAGGGTTGGAATGAAAACTTACAGGACAGAAAATCTCCAGGACCAGGGTTGGGGACTACTGATCTAATGTGCCACAATATATGCGTAGATGTCCACGTGACCCACAGGGATCTAAACTTGCATTCTAATCGATAACCTCACAGGGTCACCATATGCACTGGATTAGTACAATCACCTGACCGATCACACAAATGGTTAACTGTGACCGTCAGAGAGACGTGGAGAGGAAGGAAAGTGAAAATGGACAAATGCACCGGTATCCTCCTGGTACAAAGCAACTGAAGTCCTTCAGGCTGTTAGGCTGACCAAGCAAGGGAAGTGCGAACATTGCTGTTAATCATCGTTAAGTGGCAATTATCAATGTGGATGACTGATCATTTCCTGCGATCAAAGAAGGCTCTACTGACCCCTTGCTGAGGGAGGGCTGAAATGCAGGTGATAAAACAGCTTTCAGGAAACTTCTGACCCTGCATAAACCCTGAAAAAATTAAGCGCTGCTTACTGAATGCAAAAGAAGAGTGTGCCTGTGTTAGAATTTTAAAAACCACCGTAGCACACACCCAGTCATTTTAATTTACATCAGAGGTGCTCGTCAGCACGTTAATGACATTTTGAGAAAGCCTAGCAGTCGAAAACTAAAATAACCTTTTGTCCAGTAGTAACCCAGAATTGCTCTACACAAATTAGGCTCTAAGACAGTTGGCAGATATGGAATCTTACACTCTGTCGAAAGGTAACCTCACCGGTGTGGCCTAGACGAATGTTTCAGAAGTACTGACTACACATTGAAATGGACACCAATGGGTGAGTTTAGTCCCTTAGAAATGAACATCCAGTCCCAGTGCCTACTTTTCTAATTGTCTAAAACACATAGTCCTTGTAAAGGTGAGGGGTGTCCAACCATGGCTGAATCCTAAACTGAGCCCTCGTGGACTCTGGTCTTGCAGACTTTAATGGCATATTTCCGGGGGCAGGTAAGTCTGCATTGATGTGGACGTTCAAAAAGTGCGGGTGAAGTCGGGTGAAAGCTGTTTTCACAATGGGACAGCCCTAAGCACTCATGGACTTAATGAGAACGCGCATTTGTGTCCATGAGTCTACAATTCCAGAGAATGGGATTCAGCCCATGTTGGGTGACAGGCACAGACAGCCTTATACAGTCACATGACTTCTCTCTCCTTACATGAAACAATGCCAAACCATTTCTCTTTTTCCAGCAAAGTTTTCTGGATGTGCAAAAATCATGTTAAATGGCATAAAATGCAGTGTTACACTTTCCCATTAAAACTCTCGACTCACTAATAACCAAAGGTTAAATATTGCAGATGAAACTACACAGCCGTCACTCAGCTGACGAAAGCATGTAGTCAGTCACACTCCTCACGTCTGCCCCCTGCAGGTTACTACAGGTGTGAAAGGTGTGCCACCTGTAAAAATAACTGTGCGGAGTTTCTACCTTCTCACACCCACATGTAGGTGGGAGGTATCCTCTGAAGATATGAATGAATTATAACTGTACTCATGTTCACCTTCATGCACTTCTTTATGATGGGAAAGGAAGTGCGGACTGTGCGCCAGACCATTGGAGACTCCGTAAGAACGGCAGACTGTAATTACCTTTCCGGAGACCAATACGTCTGCTCTGCAGAATTGGAAAAAGTCTCACTCATAAAGAAGAGGTGATGACATCAATGAGAGGTTGTTAAAAATGGAAATTATGGGATCCATACGCATAAAAACCCAAGGGGCTTAACAATGAAAATTGATTTTAAAACATTTCTGTAGAAGAAAGCTACATCTCTGAGTACAGTTGCCTACAGTAAACCATAACCCCCCCCCCATCTTTCTGTCCACACAATTAATGTGGAATACGGCCTAGGGTCTTTAAACTACATATACTTTCTGATTCAAAAACACAACAACACTGTCTGTGACTGCAGGGTGACTAGGGTCTGCTGTAATACTGAATTCATTTGTTAGTTGAAAATATGCTGTATTCAGAAATCTAATTCAATGAGGCAATTATAAACATTCACCTCAACCACATGTGCAGATCCCACCTGCGCAGTTTTCTTTCCAGAATTCTGACCACATATCAGCTTTGGGGGTAAGGGGTGATCAGCAGTTTGGGGGGTGGGGTGGGTGATGATCAGCAGTTTTGGGGTTGGGAGTGATGATCAGCTGCTTGGGGGGGGGGGGGTGGTGATCAGCAGTTTGGGGGTGTGTGGGGGGGGGGGGGGGTCAGATGGTCAGATTCAGAGAGCCAGATTGGACCCTTTATGCCTTGAGCATGGAAAATCAAGACCTGGAGTAATTCCCACAGTAATGTTACCCTGCCTCTAAGACTGCCCCCTACTGGTCCACCACTTCCAGCAGCAGCCAGGTCTCTACCCAAGCCAAGTGCTGCCCAAGCCCTCCTTTATCTACCCCAGTTAAATATGCACTCAGTAAATTGTTTTGAGCAGTGCAAGCACGTCAAACCAATCAATTAAATCAAGTCAAACTGAATCAAATCAATGCATATCAAATGGACTCCGGTCAAACATAACTGTGAAATAAAAGTGTCAGCCACGGAGCCGCACGTTATCCGCTACACAGAACTGAGAATGGAACAGGAGCACTACAGCAGCTAATACAATTCCCATGTGTTTCAATGCCAGAAAACCAACAGGCATGCTAACAGAGTGTGTAAAAAGACCTGTCAGAGCACTGCAGAGTTTCTGTTTAAGACCCACAAAAGCTAACGGAGTGGTTCCTCTGAGGCAGTTGGGGTGGGGGGGCGGGGGGTGGTTGTCAGGGTTTGGAACTATGACATCAGCCTGCACTGAGGCTGCAATATTCATGTTAAAAACTGCACCGATACCATGTTAGCTTGAGCATGCTATGCACAATGACGTGTTAGACTGAAGCACGCTATGCACAAATAGCGCATTAGCCTGAAACAAGCTATATATCAATAGTGCGTTGTCCTGAGGCAAGCTATGCACCAATAGCGTGTTAGCCTGAAGCACGCAATGCACCAATAACGTATCAGCCTGAAGCACACTATGAAAGCTTTCTGATCGTTTAGAGGAATCCCCACCTCGCCCATATTCTCTATGGATAGGGGTGGCCAGATCAATGCCCAGCTCATACCAAAAAATCCCCACCACATCCACACTCTCTATAGCCAGGGGTGGCCAGATTAATGCCCAGCTCATACCAAAAAATCCCCACCACATCCACACTCTCTATAGCCAGAGGTGGCCAGATCAATGCCCAGCTCATACCAAAGACTCCCTATCCCACCCACATACTCTAAGGGTGGCCAGATTGTGAACGCCCCTCCCCTTCGTACGACCGGCAGTATGCATAATGACGGGGCGGAAACCTACAGCAGCACCACCCCCTGTCCAGATGGTTTCTGACCTGGCAGGATAATGAGAGAGTGTGTGTGTATGTGTGTGTGTGTCGGGGGGGGGGGTGGGGGGTGGTGGGGGGAGCAGCTTTGTGGATCGGACCACCCAGCTGTTCCTCAGAAAGGCACCCATGACTAAGATGGAGTTATGACATCATTAACGGTGCTATGAGGGTTGAAGGTTGCCAGTGTATTGAAAGACCCACAGGTCAGGGGGAAATGTCCAAAGGGGAGTGGAGGGGAGGGGGGGGGTCGTTTCACTCATTTAGCCACAGCCGTGTAGGACTTGTAGCCGAGCCGTGTAGCCGAGGCATGCTCTTCCTCTTCCTCTCTCAGTCACATTCATATGAGTAATGAAAGCGGCTCTTAATGAGCCTGCTTTAAAATGGAGTGGGTCTCAGGCAGCCCTCGGTACAGATCAGAACAGCACGCTATACAGGAATGCAATTACAATAAGAGCACATTGCCAGCGTCCAAATGGGCACTGATTTTTAACAGTCCCTGATTTTTAACGGTCCCATATTTTTAACGGTCCAGGTTTAAAACCGAACGCCTGCTGAAATATGAGCAGCAGCAGGAAAAAGGAGAGCAGAGCAGCGAGCGAGAGACGAGAGGCTGACGGACTGACGGGAAGGCAGAAAACTGCGGCTGACGAGCTGTCCGTGACACCTGATGGAATTTGCATGCCGTTGTTTAGGGAACGCGAGCCTTTAAATGCTGCGGAACCAGGGGAATCGTCGTGTCCACAGGCCGCAGGCGTCAAGACACCTGACCCTCCCCTCCATCTGTCCATCTCTCCCAGCTCGCTAGGGAAATATCGCAGCCCTTACTGCTGTGCCGAAACGCAGAACCGAAGATGTCTGAAGCAGGCTGTGGTGGCCATAAATGTAACAAGAAGGCAGTTCAAAAAGCCAAGGCCTTGTCTCCTTGCTTACGTCTGCTGGGCTTACCTATAGGTAAGGTTTACCTAAGCCCAGGTATCTCCTGGTAAAACCAGGTAATCCAAGATATCGCCAGGTAAACCCAGACAAGCCCTGGTATGCCCAGGTAAGCCCAGGTGTCCCCAGATAACCTCAGATAAGGCCTGGTATCCACAGATAAACCCAAGTAAGGCCAGGGTTTATCTGTGTTTGTATGCGGGAGCTACGAAAATGGACAATAAAGGAACCTGGGTCATCATTTTAAGCGCAGATTATTTATTTACGCGTGATTTATTGACAGTGGTCGTGATTTTGCCTCGTTTGCAAAACTGTGTTGGTGAAAAAAAAAACTGATACCTGGATTTAATTGTAAGTTAAAAAACAAATGTAGAAAGAAACTCAATGTTGGCTGAATCCAGGCCTTAGTAAAGGGTGTGCAGCATTGCATTAACACACATCAGTGCGCTAACAAACTGGAATGAATGCCTGCTCGCCCGAATGCCTGCTCGCCTGCTCCCCACCTTTTTGATTACTCAAATAAGGAGGAGCATGTTTGCTTGGTTTCCCTGTTTGCGCCCTGAATGCTGGATGCTGTAAAAGTTAATTGAATTTTGTCCATCTATAAAGAGCACAAGCCCTCGGGAAGGGTCAGGGTGGGGCAGCTGAAGAAGGGGACATGGTACACAGAAGTAATACACTGATTCACCTTAATGAGGACGTGGGGATGCTGTCAATGCAATTTTTTACTTACTCTGTGCAGGGAATTATTCCAGTCCTGTTCTTACCTCTTGCCCGAATGATCATTCCGTGAAACTACATGACACTGGCAACATTTTCAGACTAACATTACAAGGGATCCCACTCTGGGCTCTCACCAGCCACGTCGTGATGCCACTTGAACAGTCTCTTTCCTCAGTTCTTTTGTGATATGCATACTTATAATGAAAATGGTTTCATAGCGTCTTGTGTTTTGAGCTTTAGTAACAGGCTTTTCTGTTGACATTTCAGGGATATTGTGCTCTTCACAAAAGCCCTGCTGATATGGGGAGACCCCCCCCCACACCAGAGCTTATCCAAAAGGGGGTTTCACAGTCTTTCTGCAGTGGCTCAGTTCGCCCTGAGAGAAGTCATTTGTACTCAAAGCACAATGTATTGATTTATGGTCAATTCAGAGGATGAGGAAACTTCAGAGATCGCTGCAGTTTAGCTTCATCCAATGTTACATAATAATAATAATAATAATAATAATAATAATAATAATAATAATAAAAGTAACAGTCCCACAAAGCACACAGGGAATATTATCATTTAAGACACACTTCAGGCTTAATTTGGACAGATTTGATCTCTAATGTCTCTTTACTCTGCATCATCAAGAGCCCACACACACACACACACACACACAGACACACACACTGCTGTCCCTTCAAAGAGCAGGTAACAGCAGGTTGCAGGAGCTGCAGGGCAAGCCAAGCTTCAAAGGTCATCCGTGAGCTGTGCAACCGTGTGCAACCCTTAAAGCTCAGTGCATGTTGGGTATACTCCCTAAAGCCTGGTGCATGTTGGGCATACGCCTGGTGCACTTTGGGTATTTTGGTTCAATGTGTGTGTGTAGGGGGGGGGGTTGTGGATTGAGGATGTGGGCAGGTGGAGCCTTCAGCACAGAAAACTTAAGCACTAGCCTGTTTGTGGTGCTGTGATGTTACTTCCACTTTAACCAGTGCAGCTGCTGGTCCCTGTAGTGTTAAGCAGAAACTGTCTATCGTGTGGACACACTACTGTGGGGGTGGGGGAGTGTTAATGAACGATGTCATGTAATTTTCAGTAACCATAGGAATGTGAAGATTCATGAACCGCATATGGGTGGTGTACACCCATAAAAATACAACTGCAGTACGAGACCACCCATAAGGAACAATGCACACAGATAATAGAGCTCAGCTGTAAAATGTGTTTATTATTTTAATGTATATTTTATTGCATGTATTGGCCTCCTGCACGTTCACTGAATTGTGAGGTGCATTAAATAAGTTTGCATCTGGTACCTCTTCGAGTACCACCGCAGTGATAAGCGTTTAAATAATTTAGATACAATTCTATACTTTTGGTAAGAGGGTGCTCTTCAAAGCAGAACAAACACGATTGAATCAAATCATGGATTTAATGATCCCACGCCTCTGACCATTCTCTCATTACTATTTTAGACTGTCTCTGTTCCCCCAAACTGAACGTTAAAGTCCTCGTTCTTTACTCAAAGTTGAGTTACTATGTTTTACGTTTGTATTTCAGAATACAGTATTTTCAACGCGTTCATTGTGAATCTGTGTGGGCCAGAACACACTGAACATAAAAAACAATCATTAGACTGTTCCTTTCTGTTTAATCGATGTCATAACAATTAAATGAATAAATGTATCACGTGTCATTCTGCAATCAAGACAGTGTTAGTCTACTTATTCCACAAAGTGATGACTTTTAGAATGCGCTTTGCGTAATGTAATATTAATAGTTTTTTGAAAATAATGCTAAATAGCTGCATGTTGGACTCCTCTCCAAAAGCGGAGGTGTAGAAACGAGAGTAAATGAGGCCAGTCAGTCTGTCAGCCACAAAATGAGCTCGTTTTTAAGAAATCTGTGGCGCTGCTCTCTCTCCGTCTGTCTTTATTTCTACCACCTATCAGGCTAAACCGAATTATCTCCGTCAGTTTAGCAGTGGGCGGAAGGAGTCTTTTTACGCACGCGGGTTCCTCCATACTGGAAATATACGCCCAGGTAATACTACACGTGTCGCTGTAAATATTTGTATTTTTTAATTTGAGCTATTCGTTGTGCCTTGTCAAAAGGCGATATAGATACCAAGCATGTGTTTTTAAACGAACTCTTGAACGATGGAAGTATGCTAGAGGGCACACCGGCTTCCCATTTTATAAATAAAATGCGTCTTAGCAGTTCTGTCTGAAATAATAAAGATAACAAAACACCGTGTTTGTTTGTGTTCCTTTGATTATATGGTACGTAGCCTATTGCAATTCAACGAAAGTATTTTTTCCTGAAAAAAGAGAAGGGTCGTATCCAAAAGCAGTAGTCGACGTAAAAAGCGACAGCAGCGTGGACTACTCAGATTTTACGGATTCCTTCTCTATTGTGTAAGAGTGTTGAACATACAAACTTCTTTTTCAATACCTGCGTTTGTTTTTATATTTTAAAGTACAGACTAAGCGGAAAGCCCAAGTGCCACATGTGATGGTAGTGTAGCCTACTCCAGCCATTGGGTTGTTGATGCTGGAATCCCCCACAGAGTCTTTACGTTCTCCGACCCGGTATCACGTGCCCAAGCTCTTGGCGAAACACAAGTTTTGCGTCTCAGTACAAGAAGGAACCGCGGTGGATACACACGCTTTCTCAATGCTACTGGCAGTTTGTTCATAATGGGTGCGATTTTCAGAATTCACACGACACATACAACCTGTGTGTGATTAAATTCTTGTTAATTCACTCGCTTGTGAGTTCAGCTGGATCTACGTAAAATTTAAAGCAGGAAAAACTACTGGGAGTGCGCAGATGGATTGCGATAAAAGACTGCTTTGCTTCGGGAGGGATTTGACTGCTGTGCATTGACACTAAACGCAATGGTTACGGGAACTTGTCACTCCACAACTGTAAGGTAAATTTCACAACATCAACTTTGAATTAATTTTCCGCACTTAATCAGTAATGATCAGTTAATTGGAAGAGGTAATTGAACGTATATCACTGTCCCCATTGTTTCATTGTTCATATCCGCAAAGGCTAAAATTAAACAATTTAATGATTACAATGGAAACGTTTTTTTTAAACAATGTATAAATATTAAATTACATTTTTCTGTGTTTATTGTTTCTACGGTATATTGTTTTAGTTCACTGCTTTTTCTATTCTGATCCTATCTATGGATTCGTTTTAGAGAAGAAGAAAAAAAACAATGCCTATAGACCTTTCAAGCAAGTTAAGACGTGTGTACGCACAAATTAATCTAACATAGACATTTCAACAATCATCTTGCTGTATGTGAGCAGAATAAAAGTAGAATTTGAAAAGTATCATGAAAAAACAAAAGACTGTACAGTAGCCACGTCCGCGATGCTGTTTGACCCTCACCTGTGCTATTACAGGGTCCCATTGCCAGCCGCACTATCATGACTGATGGCGAGGGGAGAGAGCACTTTCACTACTTGGAGAACGAGGAGGTGAGGGTACCTATATCGGTATCGGATCAGAGCCCGGGTCAGGGCGAAGACCTCGGGGATGACGAAGAAGGGGGAATCGCTAGAAATCCTATTCCCGAGCGGACTGTATTTCGGGAATCCGGCGGACGGGATCCAGCCCCGGATCTGGTCTCGGACGACGAGGAGCAGTCCCCCTATCCGACCCTCGCTCCCGTGGTGTTCTTCTGTGTCAAACAGACCACGCGCCCCTCGCAGCTGGTGTCTGAGGCTGGTTTGTAACCCATATCCTTTGCGCTGTGATCACGCCCGTTTGTGCTGCGCCTCGTACCCACTGCTGCTCCAGTCTCGTGCCGCAGTTTGTGTTAAGGAGTTTTAATCGCTTCGCGCGCCGAGAACGCATGAGAGTTCATGTCGAAAATGAGTACTTATATCTGATTGTAGTGTTCAGACAAGCAGGAAATTGTTCGAACCTGCCTCGTCCATACAAGCTTGATTTCTCGGTGCGATTTAAATGTTTTTGCCACAGGGGGATGTTATTTTATTAAACAAAAGATCGCTGGATCTTTTAAAATTTCCTAAAATCTTTCCAGTTATAACCTGAAGCACAACTGTTATTTATAAGAAAAGTAAAAATGATTAGAAATTTTGCTCGGCTAAATGCTCCTGCAAAAATACAACGAATATTCCCTATGGACACGGAAATGCAAAGCACAGTAATAGAGTGCGGGTTTGCTGGATGGCCTAATAAATCATTATTTTATCAGGAAAGATGACCCTGTGTCCTTGCCAATGAAGGTTGGTAGCTTTTGCAGAGCATAATAGCTGTAAAGGTAATTGGACGCTTGTGTTTAAGTGACCCACAGTCACAGACCCACATTTGCTTTCCTGACTTAAGATGGAATTGTGCCTGTGTGATATTCATCTGTTTGACTGTCAAAAGTTTTTTTTTAAAGAAAGAAAAAAAAAAGAAAGAAATCTGGTCCTACACAGTAAACTTTTCAATGTTAATTCAACTCTTTTAGAGGTTATACGAGTCCAAAAATGGGAGCCTGGGTTTTCAACAGGGGTCCTTGAAGGGACTTTTGGGGGTCCCTGGCCAGACTTGATATGCAATGACTATGTATAGATTTTAAAATATAAAAGTTTTTAATATAACCCATTTAACTTATGATGCAGGTTCCCTGGATACCTTTGAAGCCGGGTTGGGGGTCCCTGAATGAGAAAAGGTTGAAACCCCCTCTAAAGTAAATTGGAGCCTACTCTATCAGACGTGTTTTAACACTGAGCATTTTACCGTGTAGCGTCCTTGTAAGCCATTGTGTTAAGCCTCAGTCAGCAGTGATCGGTGGCAGTGTTGATAAAAGGACATGTATCTTTTGAGCAATGAGCATAGTCGCATGTACCAGTGCTCTACTCCATTTTATTTGCAGTGAGTATAACTCTGTACCAGCAAAGAGGGGGTGATTCTGCTCACCTTAACCACACAAAGCACTTCACAGTACAGAACTGCTTAAAAGTGATGTTCAGGCTGCTGCGTAACACTGGACTATATGCAGTGTGTGAAGGTCCAGTAATGGAAATAAAAAAGGCTGTTATTCCTAATTGGGTGTCAGCGTGTGTTTTAGGGGTTGGTGTGCTAGCGTGAGTCGCGGAGGCTCCAGCGCGCCAGCGTGCCACGCCCCAGGTCTCGCTGGAGCGTATTTGTGCATTTCAATCATGTTTGCTGACTGGCTGTTAGTGTCCTGCCTAAAGTGCTTTCACTCGCATTGGTGGTCTGGCCGTGGTTTGAATAAATATTATGATGTTGAGTAACGCTGCTCCTGCTTCAGGCAGCTGCACCACCTGTAACTTATGTGCTGCTAGCTAATAATATTTATATTACATTTATACACACATATGTGTACATGTTACACTTATACACACATGCACATGTTACCCTTATGTGCATATTACACCTATATACACACATATACATATTACAACTGTACAAGCATATGTATACATATTACACCTATATACACACATGTACTTATTACAACTGTACACGCATATGTATACATATTACACTTATATACACACATGTACATATTACAACTGTATACGCATATGTATACATATTCACTTATATACACGCACGTGTACATATTACACTTATACACAGAAGTGTGTACATATGACACTTATATACGTACATGTGTACATATTATACATATACACACGTGTGCATATTACACTTGTACACAGAAGTGTGTACATATGACACTTATATACATACATGTGTACATATTATACATATACACACGTGTGCATATTACACTTGTACACAGAAGTGTGTACATATGACACTTATATACATACATGTGTACATATTATACATATACACGTGTGCATATTACACTTATGCACAAAAGTGTGTACATATTACACTTCTATACACACGTATGGGCGGCACGGTGGTGCAGTGTTTAGCACTGTCCCCTCACAGGAAATGTTCTGGGTTTGAATCCCGGTCCTGGTCCTCTCTGTGCGGAGTTTGCATGTTCTCCCCGTGTTCGCGTGGGTTTTCTCCGGGCACTCCGGTTTCCTCCCACACCAAAGACATGTATGTCAGGTTAAGTAAAACTCCTGCCATTGCCCTTGACCAAGGCACTGGCATCAGAACTGGAGTTAGTCCCTCGGCGCTGCACTGTGGCTGCCCACTGCTCCCAAGTAGCTAGGATGGGTCAAATGCAGAGGACAAATTACCCCACGGGGTCAAGTATAACTTAACTTATTACACTTATAAACACACATTTGTACATATTACACTTATATACAGACACGTGTACATATTACACTTATAGGCACATGTACAGTGTAGCCATTTTTACACATTTGCAGTGCACTGTATATATTTTAATAATATGTAAGTGTATTTGAAATGTGTACATTTATTTTGTTCCTGTGTTCTCTTATTGTGCTCTCATTTCCCATGGCGTGAGGTTACAACTTCCTGCTGTATGAAACATTGTCCTACAGATACTGTTTCAGCCTGAGGTAAGCTCTGAGTTACAGACAGTGCTGTTTGAGCCTGCTGAGTTACAAACAGTGCTGCTTGAGCCTGCTCTGAGTTACAGACAGTGCTGTTTGAGCCTGCTCTGAGTTACAGACAGTGCTGTTTGAGCATGCTCTGAGTTACAGACAGTGTTGTTTGAGCCTGCTCTGAGTTACAGACAGTGCTGTTTGAGCGTGCTCTGAGTTACAGACAGTGCTGTTTGAGCCTGCTCTGAGTTACAGACAGTGCTGTTTGAGCCTGCTCTGAGTTACAGACAGTGCTGTTTGAGCCTGCTCTGAGTTACAGACAGTGCTGTTTGAGCCTGCTCTGAGTTACAGACAGTGCTGTTTGAGCCTGCTCTGAGTTACAGACAGTGCTGTTTGAGCCTGCTCTGAGTTACAGACAGTGCTGTTTGAGCCTGCTCTGAGTTACAGACAGTGCTGTTTGAGCCTGCTCTGAGTTACAGACAGTGCTGTTTGAGCGTGCTCTGAGTTACAGACAGTGTTGTTTGAGCCTGCTCTGAGTTACAGACAGTGCTGTTTGAGCCTGCTCTGAGTTACAGACAGTGCTGTTTGAGCCTGCTCTGAGTTACAGACAGTGCTGTTTGAGCCTGCTCTGAGTTACAGACAGTGCTGTTTGAGCATGCTCTGAGTTACAGACAGTGCTGTTTGAGCCTGCTCTGAGTTACAGACAGTGCTGTTTGAGCGTGCTCTTTTCCACACAGAAGTGCAGCTCTTGTAAACCGTGGAGATCTACAGGCCCTCTCAGGTTTTTGTTTGTGGTTTTCAGACAGCTTTGCGTGTGAAAGAACACTAATTCTGCCACTGCTGTGCGCTGTCCGTGTTATTTTTGCTTCTGTGCTTGGAGGCACACCACTGGAAATATGAGGTTTCACCAAAGCCAAAAATGGACTACTGTGCTACTGGATTGAGCCGAAACATGGGGAGCAAAACGTTTTTATTGGTTTTAAACAAGTCAGAGATTGACAGCTCATTGTAGTTCCACCCAGTATGGGGTTCATGAAATCTCACCACGCTGCTGCAGGGCACTGCTGTGTTCTGGGGTTCCTCTGTGTGTCTATCCAAGCATCCATAAAACAGCCACGGCGAATCCCAGACATGCAGCCAATTGAAGTGTACTGCGTTTTTGGAATCTGACGCGAAAGTATTATTAAGTGCCATCCGGCTTTGAAACCAGGGAACGGTTTCCCACCTGTCCTGTGATCTGCAGCGGCTCTCATTTCTCAGATCTGGCCGCACAGCCAGCCGACTACAACAAGGGGATCAGATGAAGTTCATGGATTTCTACAGTATCCAGGAAGTTTGTTATTTCCCGTCTTTATCAGCAGGGCCCGTGTGCTTGCTGTGCCCCCCCCCCCCCTCAGCCTCTGTAATGGGTGAAGATGTTGGTAATGGGGCTTGATTTGCTCCTGTGGGGTGGTATAAATTGGGTAGCAGGCTGTTTAACCACAAGGAGTGTCCTTTTCATTTAAAACGCAGTGACCCTTCCCAGCAGCTGATTTAACAGCCTGTGTCCAGTGGGGCTTTTATGGGATGAAGTGGGAATTGGAGAAGAGCAGAAGGTGATTGTTGATCTTTATCACCCCGGGAAGAGAGGAGAGAGAGGGAAGTGTTGAATGTGTTAGGGGTTTTGCACCCACCACGGCGTCATGGACACTGGATTTCAGCCAGTAATTACTTCCTTTCCAACAGAAACCGATCTTTGTGTCCTAATCTAATGTTGCTGATTGCATATTAATGGTTACAAATTAATTAATGTCTCGACGCAAACCGCAATGTCAGGTGCATTGTATACTATACATGGAACTACCAACCCCAATTCCAAAAAAGTTGGAACAGTATGTAAAATGCACATAAAAGCAGAAAGCAGTGATTTGTAAATTCTCTTTTATTTTTAATTGAAAACAGTACAAAGAAAAGATATTTAATGTTTTACCTTATCAACTTTATTTATTTTTGTAAACATACTCTAATTCAGAATTTGATGCCTGCAGCACATTCCAAAAAGGTTGGGACAGGGGCAAAAAAAAAAAAAAAAACCTGTTTGGAACGTTCCACAGGTAAACAGGGGATTCTATTATGACTGGGTATGAAAGGATATCAACAGACTCTTGGTATCTTATTTTCAGGTACTCTTGCAAGTGGGTTGCATACTATTCTCGTGTAATTTACAGCTTAATCTAGTCCCACGCCCCAGTTCCCATAGAGATCCATTCAAATGTGGAGAGGTTATTGTATCACTTGTAAGAGTACCTGAAAATAAGATTTTAAAGATTGTTTACCTGTGGAATGTTCCAAACAGGTGTTTTTTTTTTTACTTCCCAGTCTTTTTATTTATTTATTTATTTATTTATTTTTTGACCCTGTCCCAACTTTTTTGGAATGTGCTGCAGGCATCAAATTCAGAATTAGAGTATGTTTACAAAAATCAATAAAGTTGATAAGGTAAAACATTAAATATATTTTCTTTGTACTGTTTTCAATTAAATATATGTAAAAAAGAATTTACACTGCTTTTTTTATGTGCATTTCACATACTGTCACAACTTTTTCGGAATTGTTTGTACTTGTACTCAAAACGTTCAGGCAGTTTTGCATACTTCCGGGTAGGAGACAAGTGTAGGAAAAGAGGCGAGGAGTAAAGAATATTGGGATGCACCCATGGTGTTTATTTCTAAGAACTGGTATAGGTTTCCTACATAAAGGAATTTCTTCATATGATGTTATTTATTAATCATAGAAGGCTGGAATGGTTGAAGTGTAAAATATACCAAGCTGTGCCTTTAGAATGTGAAACCTGTGAGTCAATATGTGTGTGCATGAGAGTGTGTGCCTGTGTAGTGTGCACATTGTGTGTGTGTATGTGTGTACACACGATAGTGTGTGCGTCAGTGCACGCGTGTACATTATGTGCGTGAGTGCCTGTGCGTGTGTACGTTATGCGTGTTCTCTAGTTCTGAGTTGAGTATCTATGGTTTTTACACAGCGTCTTCCTTTTCGCATGCAGTGGTGTTCTGATCTTACGGCGTTTCATTCTGACATGTCAGAGTGCCAGAGCCATGAATTTCCTCCACCTCAGTCATGTGACTACAGAAAGAAGCATTGGGCTCTGCCCCTCCTGGACAAACTGCAGGGACTTCCTGTAGTCGGAAGTGGAAGGAGAGGGGTGAAGATCGGAGATAAAACCCAAACGGCCGTATGGAGTGTCAGGGCCAGATTTACTAAAGGATTTTAAAACGCAAAAGCAGTTGCTGAAATGATACAATGTCCATGTTGCACTAACCAAATGGTGGCAATGGAGCAGAATCGCTATTGGGATGTGATTTGAGTCAATGTGACTTTCCTTTTCGCAGTTAAATCTGTTCATGCATATGTATAGCTGGAGCGAACGTGCTGAAACGGTGGAGATTTTGTAAATCGGGTCAATTAGGTAATGTCTAATTTACTTAAGCATTGCAACTCTAGTCTTTGTATGTGGATTTTCAGAACTGAAAGCGGGCAGTAATTTGTGCTGATATAGCCTAGTGCACATTCTGTGAAAGGTGGGATAATCGGGAGTTTTCTCTACGAAACACGGCAACAGTCATCAGAGCCTAGAGAAAAGGAAAAGGAAGACGCTAGTGTTACTTACTGTATGTAGGCTAAGAAACTTACTGCGCCTGCGTGTTGCTGTGGGCAGACAGTCCTTGGTGCGTGCATGTGTGTCTGTGTGTGTGTGTGTGTGTGTGTGTGCATGTTGCTGTGGGCTGGTTGTCCTTGGTGCGTGCATGTGTGTCTGTGTGTGTGTGTGTGTGTGTGTCTGCGTGTCTGCATGTGTGCGTGCGCGTGTATGTGTGTGTGTGTGTGTGTGTGTCTGCATGTGTGTGTGCGTGTGTGTGTGCGTGCGTGCATGTTGCTGCGGGCAGGCTGTCCTCATGCGTACGTGTGTGTGTGTGTGTTGCCTTGGGCACACTGTCCTCGTGCATGTGTGCGTGTGTGTGTGTGTGTGGGTCGTTGCCGTGGGCACGCTGTCCTCGTGCATGTGTGCGTGTGTGTGTGCGTGTGTATGTTGCTGTGGACAGGCTGTCCTCGTGCATGTGTGCATGCGTGTGTGTGTGTGCGTTACTGTGGACAGGCTGTCCTCGTGCTTGTGCATGTGTGTTGCCATGGGCACGCTGTCCTCGTGCATGTGTGCGTGTGTGTGTGTGTGTGTGTGTGTGTGTGTGTGTGTGTATGTTGCTGTGGACAGGCTGTCCTCGTGCATGTGTGCATGCGTGTGTGTGTGTGCGTTACTGTGGACAGGCTGTCCTCGTGCTTGTGCGTGTGTGTGTTGCCATGGGCACGCTGTCCTCGTGCATGTGTGTGTGTGTGTGTGTGTGTGTGTGTTGCTGTGGACAGGCTGTCCTCGTGCATGTGTGCATGCGTGTGTGTGTGTGTGTGTGTGTGTGTGTGTGCGTGTTGCTGTGGGCAGGCTGTCCTCGTGCTTGTGTGTGTGTGTGCGTGTTGCCATGGGCACGCTGTCTGTGGTGCGAGCTCCACACTGTTTCCCCACACGCGGGCGGCTCTGCAGAAGGGTGGCAGTCTGAATGGCCACCTCTGTACAGTGAGTCATTTGAGCAGCTTGGGTTTGCGCATCACTGGGCGGGAACAAAGACAAGCTGTGTGACAAGTAGGCGGAGCGCAGCGTGAACTCCACTTGCGCTGGATCCCTCCCCTCCTCTCTGACCTCTCACCCACCCCCCCCCCCCCCCCCCACAGACCTCTCCTCTTCTGGGACCCCCCCGGACCACTCATCTGAGCATCACAACATCTCCTCGGAGCATGGCTGGCTAGTCTCATAGCTCCTGGGGGTCCTGGGCGCAGTCAAACACACTGATTAGACAAGTGATTGAGCTCAGGGGAGTTCTAAGTTCTGTTTAATTCAGTGCAGACACAAACTGTAAAAGCAAAAACAGGAGTCGCAAGAGGGATGATCCGGACCCCCTCCTGCCCCCGTGTGCGGGGGTGTCGCGGCAGCCGTGGACTTGAGGAGGCTGGCTTGGCGGCGGCCGTTTGCCAGGGGCATCCCTCCATTGTGCGGTAGTGATGACAACAATATAAATGTTTTTTTTGTTTCTGTGGCCGTCGCCATGGTTGCTGTTGCTAATAAATCTCTGGGGATACTGTAAACCATCCAGGCAGGTTCTCAGGAAACTAGCAGTAGTTACCGTGGCAACAAGTCACTAATACTAAGGCCAGCTTCACCCACGTAACCCCTAGTGTAGAACCCCCCTCCTCTCTCTCTTGCTCTCTCTCTCTCTCTCTCTCAGTCTCTGTCTCTCTCTCTGTCCCTCTTTCTCTCCCGCTCTGTCTCTCCATCTCTCTCTCCCCCTGTCTATCTCTCTCCTCCCTCCCTCTCCCCCACTCTCCTCCCTCCCTCTCCCGCCCCCTCTCCCCCCCCTCTCTCTCCCCCGCCTCTCTCTCCCCTCCCTCTCCCCCTGTCTTTCTCTCCTCTCTCCTCCTCTCTCTCTCTCTCTCTCTCTCTCTCTCTCCTCCCTCCATCTATGTTTCACCATGGCATGATGGTTTAATCTACTGATTCATCTGCTTCTGCCTCAGTTCTATAATCTTGACCTGCAAAAATTTTAACTTTTACCTTTTGTCTGATAGATGGCGTAACATGGAAACCAACATGAAAGGGAATATGTTTATAATGATAGTAATAAAGATGTGCAGCTGGATTCACTTTTTTGTAAACATATTCAATCTAAAAATGAACAAGTAATTTTTCTCCAGAGCACTGTCATTTGTGTCTGTGTGTGTATGTATATGTGTGTGTGTGTGTGTGTGTGTGTGTTTGTGTCTGAGTGTGTGTGGGGGGGGGGGGGGTTGGGGGTAGGGATGTTGTGGGGTCAAAGGTCAGACCCTCAGGTTCTGTTGGAGGCCTGCAGCACTGGTTTGCATATAAGGGAGGAAGCAGGTGAGAGCTGCTAGTTTGGGTCTGTAATCAGTCTTCACCACCAGTGCATATGCTAATTTATCGGCTCTCTGAATAATGTTTGTGCTTTGTCCTTGGAGGGAGGACAGATCACTAAGCCCTCATAATCCCCCGGTTCTTACACCCTTTTAAGATGAGGCAGGATTTTAATGCACTCTGCAGGGCGGGGCATCGTGATGCTTGCCGCAGAAGAGTTCTGTTCTGGAGACTCTTGATCTATGAATCTGATGTATCTTCTGTTTCTTTAGTCCTATCGGCTGTCCTGTTCACGTCATGCAGAAAAAACCTCCTGTATTAGGAGAGACCTGGGCCTTGTATTATAATTAAGAATCTCGTAGCTGAGGGCTGATCTAGGATGTGCTTTGCCTTTTAGCTCATAATAGATATGGTTAAGATATGGACAAGTGAAACTGGTCCTAGATCAGCTCTCCTGCTCTGAGACGCTTTATGAACATGGGCCCAGGTCTGATCTCCCGGTCTAATGGAAAATAAGTGAGGAACAGTGTGAGGCGAAACGCATGTTACCCAGCCTGACTCTGGGATATATTCCGCCCTGGTGTGGCTGTTGCCAGGGCCCGGTAAATATCAGCTTCTGTCGTCGTCGTCTGACACGGCCAAGCAGATTCCCTCGGGCCTGATTTCTTCTCCGCCGCCAGCAATAAACAAAAAGTGAGTATTTGGAAAAGGAAGTGCCCAGATAGCAACAGAGTGATGGCCCAGTGCTGGCCCACACTTAACGCTTTTATTCGGCTCGCGTACCGCCATGAAATGACAGCGATGAACCCAACCGAATCCGGCTGCCGGAACGCAGCCTGAACTCAACCATGATGGGACCATGTCTCAGGTATGACTTGGACCGGAACTTTATTTGGGCCACATTTGGCCCAGAATCCAAATGCTGTGATAAACCTTAAACGTGGCTGGTTACAGTTGGGCCCTTTGGGCCCAAAATCGAAATGCCGCACAAACGCAAAACGTGTGGTTGGTTACATTTGGGCCACGTTTGGCCCACAATACACTTACCATTGCCATAACTGACCCTTAAGTGCCCAAACCCAACCATATTTGGCCCAGACTCTGCTTATCTTAGTGGCCATAGACTCCTCAGCCTCTGTGTTGATGGACTGCCCTGCTGTCCCCCTCTGCAGTCCAGGGCTGGACTTAGACTGTGTCCCCTTTTGGCTCTGAGGAGTATGGACTTGTGGAGAGTCCCATCTGGCTAGAGTGTGGCTGTTTAGGGGCTGTAGGCTCGGGGCTGGCTTCCTGTGGGAAGCTGTGCCATTGGTGCTCTATGTAGAAATGTGAAAAGCCAGTGTTGCAGTCAAAAGCTTCAGGACACAAATAGAAGCATAAACTTTAGCTTCCTCCAGCATTATGTCCATTTTAGCCTAATTATAACAGAGATACTATTTGGTTCAATGAAGTTATTATTGTGTAATGAAGTGTCTATTGTGTCTATTGTACTAATTCAAGGGTTCGCAGTTCCGGGAACCCCCTATGCAAACTGAGTTTTGTTGCAGTCAGTCTCTTGATCAAATAAAGTGGCAAAAAAACATGTGTTTATGTTCTTTAATATTTAATTAGCAGTTAGGAGCACACTCATTTCAGCTGCCAGTCTATAGTTTATGTTGGTTTGTGTCGTTTTAGTCATTATGTAATATTAGTCATTATGCTGTATTGGTAATTATGCAGTTATGTCATTTTAGCTGGAACTGTTAAGTTTAATTTTGAGTTTAGCTTCATCTCAAAACAGGCATTGCACTGTAAGGAAGTATAAAGCAAACTAATGAAGAAGACAGACACAGGCTCATGTTTTGTGTCTGTATGAGGGTGGACACTGGCCTCAGTGGTTCTGCACAGATAACCAGTGTGGCACAGGACTCCAGGACATTTTTACATGGAAATTTTTATTTATTTATTTATTTATAGCTTAGCACATGCCCCATTTGGCATGACTTTCATCCATATCGAATGAACCGTTCAGAAATTATAGAACCTTTTGTACATAGTCCCCCCCCATTTTCAGGCATTAAAAAACATTGGACAGTTTAACATAATGTAGAATGAAGTAATTTTTAATATTTGGTCGCGTATCCTTTGCATGCCATGACTTCCTGATGTCTGTGACTCAACAACATCAAAAGACTTTTGATATCTTATTTTCTGGTACTCACGATTCTATACCTTCTCTGCATTTGAATGGATCTCTATGGGGTGGGACTAGATTTAACTGTAAATTATGCTGGAACAGTATGGAATACATGGTTGTTGAAATGACTAAGTCATCAAGGGTCTGAGGTATCAAACGAGCCTCAAACCATCACTGTGCTGCCAGATATGCAGTAGATATGGATGGATCACTTTAAGGGTTGTTTCTCTTGACAAATTTTCCTATTGAACTCTATGGAAAAATAAGTCAGGAGAAATAGTAATCCATCCATATCTAATGCATCTGGCAGCAGAGTGATGGTTTAAGGCTCGTTTGATACCACAGACCCTTGATGACTGACAGCCATTTAGCCAACCGTGGGTTCAATCGGTGTGCTCCTAACTGCTAATTAAATATTAAAGAACATAGACACATGTTTTCTGACACTTTTTCATTGTATCCTTTCAAACCAAAGTGCTAGAGTACAGAACCAAAATAACAAAAAATGTGTCACTGTCCACTGTGTCCAACGAATGATGGTGCTCACTGTATATAGTTTGAGATGAGGTTAGGATTAGGGTTAGATGAGGTGATTGAGATGAGGTTAGGGTCAGACTTGGGGTTAGATGAGGTGATTTAGATGAGGTGCCTCAAAGTCCGTCAGTTTTTGTCAGTTTTACCTGGGTTTTTATGGTTTTTTTCCCCCAGAGTTTTAAGTTCCAAGCTCCTGAGGTGTAGCTGGGTTTCATTTATACTGAGTTTGGGAGTGCAGGAGAATGATTACGAACAATAAATACACAGAAATAAAAGAATGAGTCAGATGGCTTCTCGGCCAATGATATAATGCCAACCAATTTATTTAGTTTTCGATAGCAGTTTAGTTAAAGTAATGTGTTGATTTTATTTTGTGCAGCAGTAAATGTTGTATTAGGGCTCCCTCTGGATTATCATGTTAACTCAATCTGTGTTTTTTGGATTTTTGTAAATTTTCCTGATTGTTTAAGCACTAGCAGTTAAATCCCCCTCCCTTCTCCAAACACAAGCACCCAGAATCCATTGTGCCACAAAGAAAAAGGCATGTTTCAAAATATCAAAATGTGGAAACTCAATAAATGGTAATGGCATGCTCAGCCTGTTTGCTTTGTGTAACATTTGGTTGTTATTTGAAGTCGGTGTTGCTAGGTAACCTGACGTCTCGCGTACCCGGGGTCGAAGTGGCTCCAGCCGGCTGTTTGCGCTCCCAGGCAGGGGTGTGAGTGGTCCTCACTAGCCCTTTTCTGCAAACCGTCAAGCACAGAAACATGAAGCCCTTAAACACAAACCGCCATCACGGTGGGCCTGAATAAAGGTGGGCCGAGATCACAGTGGGCCGAGATCACAATGGGACAAGATCGCAGTCGTTAGCAGAAGGATGCAGGTTTACTCTCTTACAGCAAACTACTTCTTAGTTTGAGCTGCTTGTATACGTCACCACCAAAAAGCATAGATACTTAATATGTAAAATATAAGCCAATGTTCTGGAAATCCAAATGCATAGATGCTTAATATGTAAAATATAAGCCAACGTTCTAGAAGCCTAAATGCATAGATGCTTAATATGTAAAATATAAGCCAATGTTCTGGAAACCCAAAGGCACAGATGCTTAATATGTAAAATATAAGACCATGTTCAGGAAGTTCTCCCGGATGAGGATGCCTGCACATCAAATAAATAATGTAATGCGATAATGAATAAACAAAAAAACTGCATCTGTTACAAAAAAAATAAAAAAATTAAACTACTGTGGATGTGTTGGCTAGAAGAGGAGGTTGCCGTGGCAACATGGGCATTGGGCCTGTGTGGGGCCTTGCTGATGTTTCTGCAGATCAGTAGCACGACCACAGCCTCCACTGGCCTGCCGGAAACCTCCGGAAGGCTATGCGTCATTGGTGACGTGCTCAACGACAGCCAGCTACCTTTCGGACCTGCAACCACCAGTAAAGTCCGCGGTAGAACTGCAGTCATTATAAACACGGTTATAAAGAATACCTGAGTTCCACTGAAACTTTTACATTTGGGAAAGTTTGACTTGCTGTTGGTCAAGCTGGCTGAGAGATGGGAGAAGGAGCGCGATCTCGCTCTGGAACACGGTCCTTCCGCTGCACGGCACGGGCTGGGGATCTCTCCAAGGAAAAGCAGTCAGAAGAAACTACCTGGTTGCCAAGCAACAGCTCAGCGCAAAACTCGCTGTATGCTAAGGAAAGAGTAGCTTGCTTATGGTGTTTGTCTGCATGTGCTTATGTGCGTGTGTCTGTGTGTGTTCCTGTATGTGTGTGTGCATGTGCGTGCGACTAGAATTTGCCAAGTCAATCCAAATCATTATATATGTGTGACTACGGGGTCGGGATCACTGTGTGCATGTGTGTGTGAGAAAGAGAGGTTTTGGGGGCGGGGACTGGTGATGGTTTGCTTCTCTTTAGCTGAAGATAGATCTATTGATTTGGCTTTGTGAAGATTTCCCATCAGCCCCCACCCCCTGCGCAGGGACACTGGGATCAAAGAGCCACACACAGACTGATATATGGATGTACTGTACAGCAGCGCTGGTGAGAGCCAGATAATCAAAAAAATGATTTTTGCGCATCTAGTTGAAAAAGAAATATTGAAAATGCGTAACCTATCTCCCGAGTGAAGGTTCTGGAATATTAGATAATGTATTTTTCAAACAGAAAGAGAACCAGCTGGGCTCCATGTCTGATAAAACTGATGTTTCTGCATCCGTTTCCTGAAATCTGAGCGTGATGAGTGCCTTCATGTCGTGCTTATCAGATCACTATAATCCGTGTTGGTTTTTGTTACATTTTTTATTGGTTTAATTTACAGCGAGTGTATAGGCAGGTGGCGTAACCGGAAGTGCATGCGCTTTCCAGTCTCCCGTCCAATCTCCTGATTCCTGTGACATGCGCTGCAGTATTTGTGATGTACAGCAGAGTGTGCAGGTTTATACGCTGGTGTACAGGTGTACAGGTGTTCAGGTTTACAGGTCTGCAGGTGTACAGGTGTTCAGGTTTATAGGTCTACAGGTGTACAAGTGTACAGGTGTTCAGGTTTGCAGGTTTACAGGTCTGCAGGTGTACAGGTGTTCGGGTATACAGGTGTACAGGTGCGGCTACCCAATTGCTAATCACCTTTATTCTCAGAGGCTGCGTCTGCAGCTGATTTGCTGTTTGTGTTTCCCTGATTATCCTCTACCCACAGGGTGAGAAGGCATGAGTCACAAGTGTGTGTGCTCATTTATTTAGCTGTGAGCCTGCGCTGGCTGCCGTGCCCCCAGGCTCTCTGCCGGGGACTCTAACGCCTGCTTCATTTAAAGCCACATTAGCCACCTAATCCACACAATGAGAAATGGGCAGCTAAAGTCATCGTCCCCCCCCCCCCTGCATTCAATGAATCCCTATCATCTCTGAATTGAACTGTTTCAATTGGCCAGTTGATCCTTCTCCAGGCCCCTATTGGCGGATAAAAGGCTTGTGAAATCGCTGACACAAAGAGTCAAAGGCGGTCATGTGTGATAAACGGCAGTAGCCCTCTGACATACTCGTCTGTAAAAAAGGCAACGGTGGCCATAAGCATGGAGTGCGTGTCCCAGATAATACGTCTGCGCGGCGCATATGAGCTCACCTCATTGGCTGTTTTTGCACTTTGCTTTGACCTTGCCAAATCCAAAACCATTTCCCATTCATTCCATTGTATGGAGACTGCATATTTGCATAAACTATTATTGCATGTTTCGGATATTTGCATCACATTATGTCCAATTACATCACATAATGAGCTAGAAATATACATTAAAAACAATTGCCCCTATCTGTACACCAAGCAGCCTAAATTCATGAAGGTAGGTGGTTTCTATTGAAAATCTCATCGATAGCAGACACGTTGAGTTGCAGGAACGGTCGTTGGGACTCTCACACTCAGACACGAGTATACGACGTCCGCTATCCCCACCATCGTACAGTACTACTCTTCTGAGCTCCTCCATAAAATTGACTCAGCGGATGATCACATAAAATTTACTGAAAAATGGGTTATGCAATTAAGTGGATTCTACTGTTCATATAATGTATATTGAAATTGCAATATGACATTGCTGTTTTTTAATTGTTTTTAACTTTTTTAATTTATATCAACAGCTGTGTGTACACAGAGGCACAGAGATTACACACAGCTGGTGATAGAGGCACAGAGATTACACACAGCTGGTGATATGGGCACAGAGATTACACACAGCTGGTGATAGAGGCACAGAGATTACACACAGCTGGTGATATGGGGCACAGAAATTACACACAGCTGTTTTTTAATTGTTCTTAATTTTTTAATTTATATCAACAGCTGTGTGTAATCTCTGTTCCCCTATCACCAGCTGTGTGTAATTTCTGTGCCCCATATCACCAGCTGTGTGTAATCTCTGTTCCCCTATCACCAGCTGTGTGTAATCTCTGTGCCCCTATCACCCACATTAGTTTAGCAGTTGCAGTACATAGGCCCCTGTAGTGCTCTTGCCTTTGAATCACTGACTCTGAGAAACTACAGACCGCTACTCCAGGACAGCTTGTGCTTTTCAGAGGAGAGCCATTTCACTCACTTGCCCTGGCTACCCGTCCTACCGTGTCTGTGGGTGGAGCTAACACAGCTCACATTGGGACAGTACTGCACACTCCCGGGGCCTTGTGACGTGTCTCAGAAAAAGGCTGCTGATCTGAGAACAGTTTTCTCCACAGCAATATCCTAATCTTATCCACTATAAAACAGACAGAACAAACAGAACCCCAATTCCAAAAAAGTTGGGACAGTATGTAAAATGCAGTATGTTAATTGAAAACAGTACAAAGAAAAGATATTTAATGTTTTACCTTATTTAACTTTATTGATTTTTGTAAATATACGCTAATTACAAATTTGATGCCTGCAACACGTTCCAAAAAAGTTGGGACAGGGCCAAACACCTGTTTGGAACATTCCACAGGTAAACAGGTGATGCTATCATGACTTGGTATAAAAGGATATCAAAAGACTTTCAGGTACTCTTACAAGCGATACTGTAACCTCTCTGCATTTGAATGGATCTCTATGGGAATTGGGGGGTGGGACTAGATTAAGCTGTATATTACACTGGAATAGTATGGAACCTATGGTTGGCTAAATGGCTGTAAGTCATCAAGGGTTTGCGGTATCAAAGGAGCTGTAAACCATCACTCTGCTGCCAGATATGCAGTAGATATGGATGGATCACTTGAAGGGTTGTTTCTCCTGACATATTTTTCCATCGAGTTCAATAGGAAAATGAGTCAGGAGAAACAACCCTTAAAATGATCCATCTATATCTACTGCATATCTGGCAGCAGAGTGATGGTTTGAGGTTTGTTTACAGACCCTTGATGATTTACAGCCATTTAGCCAACCATGGGTTCCATACTATTCCTGTGTAATTTACTGCTTAATCTAGTCCCACCTCCCAATTCTCATAGAGATCATTCAAATGCAGAGAGGTTATAGTATCGCTTGTAAGAGTACCTGAAAATAAGATATCAAGAATACATGTAAAAGAGAATTTACAAATCACTGCGTTCTGCTTTTATGTGCATTTTACATACTGTTCCAACTTTTTTGGAATTGGGGTTTGTAAAATAAAACTGATCCTTGATCAGTACTGCTTCTCTGAGACACCACATGAACGGCGTCCCTGGTCATAGTCAGTGATCAGCTTCACCATCAACACATGAGGGTCTTACCATGCACACACATACACGCGCACACTATGACACTTTCATGAGCGGAATGAGACAGGCCGTGTTTGTCAGGGATATGTGGGTTTCAAGTAAAAACGGACTTGATGATTCAGAAATAGCAGCAGTCAGAAATAGAACTCACATTTCCTGTGAGGGGGAACACTTAATTTAACTCATATTCTTCAACATTTTAAGGGCTGCAGACCGATCGGATCTGGATTGTATTGCACAGGGAGCTATTTAAAGGTCAGTACAGGAAACTTTCACATTAAGGTCACATTGAGATGGGCTGAGAGGTCCGCAGTGCCACACGCGTGATCATGCTCTCTCTGCGCCTTCACACGCATGATCATGCTCTCTCTGCACCTTTACACGCGTGATCATGCTCTCTCTGCACCTTTACACGCGTGATCATGCTCTCTCTGCGCCTTTACACGTGTGATCATGCTCTCTCTGCGCCTTTACATGCTTGATCATGCTCTCTCTGCACCTTTACACGTGTGATCATGCTCTCTCTGCGCCTTTACACGTGTGATCATGCTCTCTCTGCGCCTTTACATGCTTGATCATGCTCTCTCTGCATCTTTACATGCGTGATCATGCTCTTTCTGTGCCTTTACATGCGTGATCATGCTCTCTCTGCACCTTTACACACGTGATCATGCTCTCTCTGCACCTTTACACACGTGATCATGCTCTCTCTGTGCTCCTTTACACGTGTGATCATGCTATCTCTGTGCTACTTTACACGTGTGATCATGCTATCTCTGTGCTACTTTACACGCGTGATCATGCTATCTCTGTGCTACTTTACACATGTGATCATGCTCTCTCTGCACCTTTACACACGTGGTCATGCTTTCTGTGCTCCTTTACACGCGTGATCATGCTATCTCTGTGCTACTTTACACGTGTGATCATGCTATCTCTGTGCTACTTTACACGTGATCATGCTATCTCTGTGCTACTTTACACGCGTGATCATGCTATCTCAGTGCTACTTTACACGTGTGATCATGCTATCTCTGTGCTACTTTACACGCGTGATCATGCTATCTCTGTGCTACTTTACACATGATCATGCTATCTCTGTGCTACTTTACACGTGTGATCATGCTCTCTCAGTGCTACTTTACACACATGATCATGCTCTCTCTGTGCTACTTTACACGCGTGATCATGCTATCTCTGTGCTCCTTTACACGCATGATCATGCTATCTCTGTGCTACTTTACACGTGTGATCATGCTATCTCTGTGTTACTTTACACGTGTGATCATGCTATCTCTGTGCTACTTTACACGCATGATCATGATATCTCTGTGCTACTTTACACGTGTGATCACGCTATCTCTGTGCTACTTTACTTGCGTGATCATGCTCCCTCAGCTGTGATATAATAACATGCTGTCGGTTTGTGCTCAGTTGATCTGAGGCACTGTGGCTGTGTTAAGCTCTGCTGCTCTTTTGAGGCACTGTAGCTGTGCTAAGCTCTGTTTTTCTACTCGTGCCTGGTAGTCGCAGGTCTTGTCCTTGCGATAGGTAGATGTGATGTTTTTAGGGTGAGTGTTCCAGTAACCAGAAGGTTGTATGTTTGTATTTCTCAGAAAAATGTGTTCCAAAGGGGTTTTTCTTGAAGGGGTAAAGTTCTAACTATAGAGGAATAGTGGGTTCTCCCACAGGTACTTCTGCCCAGCTGTATAAATAGGTGGTATGTACACCTACCTTGAATAAGCACATCACCCACATCACGCAGTTGACCCAGTTGTATAAAATCTGCTGCTAAATTGTCTGGAGCTTGGACATTAAGTTTTGTATCTGACAGGGAAATGCTCAACATTATTAAAGAGGACTTGACAGTGAATCTGTTACATCAGACATCCTAATTTAAACACTGCTGTATATTTTAGTACTTTAATTAAGTTTTTTCCTAACACAGCCATGTGATTGACACCTCGTGGCCCATTTTAGGGGTCTGACCAACTCTAAGACGTGGGCAAGTCACACCCCTCTCTATAGGGGTGCCAGTCGTGCCCCTCACCTTCGGGATGGCCTGTGTGCAGACAGAGTGTTTGCACAGCCCTATTAAAATAATGTACAATATGCAAAACATGTCACAAAGTTTCTCAATTTTATCCAGTCTCGCTCACAATTACAGGTCCAAACAGCGGGTAGCGGTGGGGCTAATTAGAAGGAATGTCTGTGACTGACTAACTTAACTGAGGAACAGGAAGCCCTTAATGAGGAGGGCAATCAGTCTGCTGCCTCTCCATGGGGCCACCCACAGGGACCAAGGCAGAAAGTGCCCCTTTAGCCCTCCCTGTGAGGGGGATCTCATGGCACTCAAAGCCAGCATGCCACAGCTTGTCCTGTAGCAGCTCAGTGGCCCTGCAGTATTTAGTGGCCCTGCAGTATTTAGTGGCCCTGCAGTAGTTTAGTGGCCCTGCAGTATTTAGTGGCCCTGCAGTAGCTTAGTGGCCCTGCAGTAGTTTAGTGACCCTGCAGTAGTTTAGCGGCCCTGCAGTAGCTTAGCGACCCTGCAGTAGCTTAGCGGCCCTGCAGTAGTTTAGCGGCTCTGCAGTAGCTTAGCGACCCTGCAGTAGCTTAGTGGCCCTGCAGTAGTTTAGCGGCCCTGCAGTAGTTTAGCGGCCCTGCAGTAGCTTAGCGACCCTGCAGTAGCTTAGTGGCCCTGCGGTAGTTTAGTGACCCTGCAGTAGTTCAGTGGCCCTGCAGTAGTTTAGTGGCCCTGCAGTAGCTTAGCGACCCTGCAGTAGCTTAGTGGCCCTGCAGTAGTTTAGCGGCCCTGCAGTAGTTTAGCGGCCCTGCAGTAGCTTAGCGACCCTGCAGTAGCTTAGCGGCCCTGCGGTAGTTTAGTGACCCTGCAGTATAGTGACCCTGCCGTAGTTTAGTGGCCCTGCAGTATAGTGACCCTGCCGTAGTTTAGTGGCCCTGCAGTATAGTGACCCTGCCGTAGTTTAGTGGCCCTGCAGTAGTTCAGTGGCCCTGCCGTAGTTTAGTGGCCCTGCAGTATAGTGACCCTGCCGTAGTTTAGTGGCCCTGCAGTATAGTGACCCTGCCGTAGTTTAGTGGCCCTGCAGTAGTTCAGTGGCCCTGCCGTAGTTTAGTGGCCCTGCAGTAGTTCAGTGGCCCTGCCGTAGTTTAGTGGCCCTGCAGTATAGTGACCCTGCCGTAGTTTAGTGGCCCTGCAGTATAGTGACCCTGCCGTAGTTTAGTGGCCCTGCAGTATAGTGACCCTGCCGTAGTTTAGTGGCCCTGCAGTATAGTGACCCTGCCGTAGTTTAGTGGCCCTGCAGTATAGTGACCCTGCCGTAGTTTAGTGACCCTGCAGTAGTTTAGTGGCCCTGCAGTAGTTTAGTGGCCCTGCAGTAGCTTAGTGGCCCTGCAGTAGTATAGTGACCCTGATGGCTGCATTTTCACCCCTCATGGAAATGGAATATATTGCAATATATTATAAATATGTGGGCCTATGTGGAGAATATAACTATATTTGTCAATATATTATGAAGTGTTGTGTGATAATATATTTATTGAATTGTATTTTACAATATATTCCAGTTCCATAAGGGACAGCAGTTTAACTGTGCGAAGATTGTTTTCCATTATTTCTCACCCTTCCCCTATGGAAAAAGAATATGCTGCAGTATATTGTAAATATATAAAAATTATCTTCACAATATATTAAAAATATACTGCAGTATATTACATTTCCATATGGGTTTAGAAGATGGCCTGAGCTCACAGTGGGAATTCAAAGCTGTATTTCCTAGCAAATACTTTTCAGTTTGAAAGTTTGCTAATGGGGAAAAACTGCAGATATGCAGCTAGTGCAGTGGTTATTTTTCAAAACATGCTATACAATAATTTCATGCAGTGCGGTATTGTGGAAGAGATTTTTTTAAGCTCCGCCCTGTTTCCTGCTGGGGAGAGAGTGCTATTGTTGAGTTGAGTATTGTTTTTAAACCAAATTAGTGTAACCTAATTGCTCTTAACTGTAATCACTTCTGGAGATTGGTTTGAAATAGGCAGTTTCTGTTCACCTGAATATTCTATAATTCTATACATGTCTACCGATAAATCCTTCAAGATTCTGGGTTTTAAACAGGGGATCCACAAATGTACCATAGGGGTTCGTGATTGCACTCTCAACCCCCAGTGTTCACTCTCCTGCTACTGTCAGTGTTCACTCTCGTGCTGCTGTCAGTGTTCACTCTCCTGCTACTGTCAGTGTTTACTCTCCTGCTACTGTCAGTGTTCACTCTCCTGCTACTGTCAGTGTTTACTCTCCTGCTACTGTCAGTGTTTACTCTCCTGCTACTGTCAGTGTTCGCTCTCCTGCTACTGTCAGTGTTCACTCTCCTGCTTCTGTCAGTGTTTACTCTCCTGCTACTGTCAGTGTTCACTCTCCTGCTTCTGTCAGTGTTCACTCTCCTGCTTCTGTCAGTGTTTACTCTCCTGCTACTGTCAGTGTTCACTCTCCTGCTTCTGTCAGTGTTTACTCTCCTGCTACTGTCAGTGTTTACTCCCCTGCTACTGTCAGTGTTCACTCTCCTGCTACTGTCAGTGTTTACTCTCCTGATACTGTCAGTGTTCACTCTCCTGCTACTGTCAGTGTTTACTCTCCTGCTACTGTCAGTGTTCACTCTCCTGCTACTGTCAGTGTTTGCTCTCCTGCTACTGTCAGTGTTCACTCTCCTGCTTCTGTCAGTGTTCACTCTCCTGCTACTGTCAGTGTTCACTCTCCTGCTACTGTCAGTGTTCACTCTCCTGCTACTGTCAGTGTTCACTCTCCTGCTACTGTCAGTGTTTACTCTCCTGCTACTGTCAGTGTTCACTCTCCTGCTACTGTCAGTGTTTGCTCTCCTGCTACTGTCAGTGTTCACTCTCCTGCTTCTGTCAGTGTTTACTCTCCTGCTACTGTCAGTGTTCACTCTCCTGCTTCTGTCAGTGTTTACTCTCCTGCTACTGTCAGTGTTTACTCCCCTGCTACTGTCAGTGTTCACTCTCCTGCTACTGTCAGTGTTTACTCTCCTGATACTGTCAGTGTTCACTCTCCTGCTACTGTCAGTGTTTACTCTCCTGATACTGTCAGTGTTCACTCTCCTGCTACTGTCAGTGTTTGCTCTCCTGCTACTGTCAGTGTTCACTCTCCTGCTACTGTCAGTGTTTGCTCTCCTGCTACTGTCAGTGTTCACTCTCCTGCTTCTGTCAGTGTTTACTCTCCTGCTACTGTCAGTGTTCACTCCCCTGCTACTGTCAGTGTTTACTCTCCTGCTACTGTCAGTGTTCACTCTCCTGCTACTGTCAGTGTTTACTCTCCTGCTACTGTCAGTGTTTACTCTGCTGCTAATATCAGTGTTCACTCTCCTGCTAATATCAGTGTTCACTCTCCTGCTACTGTCAGTGTTCACTCTCCTGCTACTGTCAGTGTTTACTCTCCTGCTACTGTCAGTGTTTACTCTCCTGCTACTGTCAGTGTTCACTCTCCTGCTACTGTCAGTGTTTACTCTCCTGCTACTGTCAGTGTTCACTCTCCTGCTACTGTCAGTGTTCACTCTCCTGCTACTGTCAGTGTTCACTCTCCTGCTACTGTCAGTGTTTACTCTTCTGCTACTGTCAGTGTTTACTCTCCTGCTAATATCAGTGTTTACTCTCCTGCTACTGTCAGTGTTCACTCCTGCTACTGTCAGTGTAGTGTTGCACGGTACACCGAAACTTCGGTACTTTTTCGATACTTAAAAAAAAAAACGGTTCGGTATTAGAATTTTCCTACGTTCGGTACTTTAAAAAAAAAATTTATATTATTCTTTTTTTTAATATAATCTTTTTTTTCTTTTTCTTTTATGTAGCTGCAATATTTCCCTTACCGCAGAATGCTGGAATGATCAAAATAGCATCTGGAAAAACCCTTGCCAAAACAGCTTCGGTTTCCCTAGGCCTAATTAAATTTTCAATGGCAGCGCTGATATTATGAGGGTGTAATTATAGTTTCCGCCTCTACGCAAAATGGCGCACTTTCGTCCGTTTCGCTATCTGACCAGAACTCTTACATTTTAGTGTAGAGTAAAAGCTAATACTGCAGAGGCAGGAGTTTGATTCTGCCTGTTTTTAAGGACTGATTATGAATCAGCACTATGGAGGAGTCTCAAAAGCAGCTCTACAGTGCTGCAAAGATAGCTGATCCAGAAACAGTCCTTAAAAACCGGTAGAAACAAACTCCTTGTCCTGGGTTTAAGTTGTATAGTTCTGAATATCATTTGTGAAGCTAAGGGGGGGTTTATTGTATATAAGTTCTGTTTTAAGTTTATTAATATTATAAATAACTAATATTTATTTACCATACGCCTTTGTGAGCAAATGTTATTTTAGCTCAGAATGGAGAAATGCACCACTTTGTTACCAACACCCTCCCCATGTGTGCGACGACTCTCCGTACCCCCGACCGGCGCGATGATACTACCTCGGCCCCGCACGCGCGTTTGATGACACCGTGTACGTGCAACAACACTGGTAGTTTCGAGGGGCCTACCACCCGGCCTGAAAAAAAATCTAGGGGAAACACTGTACTGTATGTGACTATTCTGAAGTAAATGTATTCTGTAGCAAATTTCTGAATGATACAGCTTCTTCTTCAGTTCGAACTTAAAACCATGGATGTGCAGGGAATATTTTTTTAGATATTGACATTTAAATAAAACTAGTAGAAACGAGGAGGAAATTGCCTCTGAAGGGCCAAAGTAAATAGGGTTAAGGTCATTTCAGTAGAGGTACCGAGTATCGAATCAGTATCGTTTCAGTTTCAAGTACCGTTTCAGTATCGAGTATCATGATACTAAACCTGGTATCGGTATCGAAGTCAAAATTTTGGTATCGTGACAACACTATGTCAGTGTTTACTCTCGTGCTACTGTCAGTGTTCACTCTCCTGCTACTGTCAGTGTTCACTCTCCTGCTACTGTCAGTGTTCAGAGTGCCCATTCTGTGGGAGTGGGTGGCACAGGGGTAACATGAAAATACATACAAAAAAACTTTTATATTCTGGTAATACACAGCTAATATGCAGGGTCCCTGCCAATCAGACCACAGCAATTAATGGGTAGGGCAAGTAAATTAGAGAAGTCCATCCTCCTAATAGATGGTGCCAGAGAGCGATTGGAAGCAGAAGAGAGGGTCTCAGAAACAGAAAGAATGAATGAGAGCTGGGGAGGAGAGGCTCAGGTAAGAGCCGCTGGATTAGGATAGGCAGAGGGCTGAGCGATGCTCTGAGAGGACGCACACGACGCTGCTCTCATTATTTATGACTAAAGAAACGCTCCACTGAAAGTTCTAAATTCATCAACTGTTTTCTTCTTCTTGAGCATAATTAATACTGGTGGGATTTTCACCGCTTCAGCTGGTTTTTCCAGGTTGTCCCGAGTTACTCTTACGCTTCCTTCTGTCACAGTCACAAATGAAAGGTTGCGTCGTCTGCGGGCATCGTACTCGGTCCAAGGAGTGGTCCCTGAATAAATCCCTTTGTGGTAGAACTGAATCCTAATGAGTCCACACTACTTCAGAGATTAATCCCATTTGAATCGATGCATGTGACCTCTATATAAGGGTAATGTGGAAGAGTTTTAGTCATACAATGAAGAGGAAGACCTCACTCTGACCTGTGTGTTTTTCCACAAAGTAAAGTGTTAATGTGCGTGTAGAAAATCAGTACACATATTGATTACTGTCAATATGCATGTATTGATTTGTGAGGTACTGATCTCAGTGACCTAAAATTTCCCAAATGGAAGTGTTGTGATTAGCATTACATAATTGGATATATTTCTGAAGGACAATGCTTTACAGAAAGGTTGTGGTGCTGGCGAGATGCAGCAACGTTGGCTGTGTGACACAATTTCTGTGATACCAGGTAGTTAAAAAACAGAAGATTCTTGAATATTTGGTAGCTGAAATAGTTACCAGGAGGGAGTGAGTCTGAAACAGGAGTGAGTCCGAGGCGGGGAGTGAGTCAGAGGCGGGAGTGAGTCTGAGGCAAGAGTGAGTCAGAGGCGGGACAGGGCCTGGGCAGAGCAGCGGCTATGGGTGGGCAAACATGGGTGGTGGGCAGAGACAGCGCAGACTTGCTGCCTCGGTTTATCATGACGCTCGTAGCCATGGCAACGGCCACCGAGATGAAAGCCAACCACTGGAGCAAAATTCAAACCATGTAGCCGTGCGTGCGCGCGCGTGTTTATGTGTTTGTAAACGAGCCCCTCGCTGAGCCCGGCTGGGCTTCCTGCCTTTCTCACCGAAATCCTGGGGTATTAGTCACACACAGAACGACTCGCATACCAGCACAGCACTCCTGGGAGATTCAACACGGCAAACCAATCACTGCGTCGCTGATAAGCCCCCTCCTCCATCCTGCTGCCCTGGAATTATCACTGACAAATTCCTGTTAACCGTTCATTTCCGGCTCCGCTGAGCGTCCGTCGGTATCACTGTTATCTGCAGGGTTTCTAGGAGGCGTATTAGACTGGTTCTTATTCTAGTGTGATTCTGACAGATTAAAGCAGGGGATTATAGTTCATCGTGGTTTCATCTCCTCTGAGCTCAAAGTGCAGAAAGAACTGCTTCAGTTCCTGGAGTTCGCCCTGCAGGCATCCTTTCATGCTGGAGAGAAGAGGCCTGAACGGCGTGTGTCTGTGTACTGTGTACTGTGTACTGATTCATGTTGAGAGAAGAGGCCTGAACGGCGTGTGTCTGTACTGTGTACTGTGTACTGAAAACCACACTCCTGACTTTCCCCACAGGTTGATTTGGGCTTTTCTGTCAGTTCAGTTGGGCTATGGTCAAATGGTTTTGTGTGCTTTGGTTCTTCGTCTTCTCTCATCTCTGCGTTTCGCCGGTTTCATTCCGTCTCTTGAAAACCAGAAGCACCACATAACCAGACTCCCCCTCTCTGAGGACATTATTTTCACACTTTGTCCTGCATGTTCAAGGGCAGCTTTTTGCCGAGTGCTTCGGGTCCAGATTGGTGTTGACCCGATGGCCGTTCAGGGCGGTTTGTGTCGGCTCGCAGACGATGACGGATCGTCTGCTTTGTCAGACGGAGATGTGGGCGTCCGACAAAAAAAAGGCGTCTCATCTCCGGCGACCGCGCCGTGCGAGCCGCCGATGGAACGCGCGGCGATGCGGAATCCCGCCTCTGCTCCGGCTCTGCGGAGGAGGAGGAGGAGGAGGAGGAGGAGGCCGGAGCGCGTGCGAATGGGCCGCCGGGAGATCCTGGCGCATCACCATGGCTACGGCGCGGGGTTCGTGGAGCCAGATGGAGACCGGAGCGGCAGCGATTCCACAGTACAGTGTCCTGCTGCACGGCCAGAAGGCCACCGCTAAAGGTCCAATATGGCCGTGTTTATTCTGTAGTGACTCATAGTCATGGGAACTGTTGCCTTGCCAACACTGTCGTCCCTCGGAGGGGGGGGGGGGGGTCTCATGGAAGAGCGAGTTGTTTGCGAGGCGGCTGCGTCAGGCAGCTCCGTCGTTTGAGCGGCTAACGTTCTGTGTGTCCTGTTTTCGCTCGGATTCCGCAGGATTCTTTGCTGTTTTCACACTCAGTCGCACTCATACTCAGACACTGGTTGTCTTGCTCTCCTGGTTCTTACCGCTTTCATGGGCCGTGCCGTTGCTTATAGGTCAACATTACGCTTTAGAGCCGCAGATTTTAACAAAGACCCTCTTCTGGTATCAGGCAGACCTGCATGTTGGCTGGGAAGCCCGTTCCTGGGGGCTGATGGATTTCACTTTAATGACAGCAGGCACAGGGCTTCTTCCATCACGTTATCAATAAAATGCAATATTTCATACTTTCATGACTGCTTTGCGGTTACACATTACATGTTTATAGGCGCCATGCATGTGACAGAGCCCCGCACCATAATTCCTAGTCATACAGTGAAAATAGCCATGTGCACCGTAATGGACATCACAGTAAATCCTACATCATAAAATACTGCACAAACAACGCTCCTGGGACTGTGTGACATCAGAGCCATTGTGGTGTAAACAATGTATCTCTTTGAATGGCTTACCTTAGAAAAATACATTCAACATTCAAATTGTTCCTATGGAAAGAGGTTTTTGCAATAAATGTATTTTATTATTTTAATTGCCTCTTAAATTAATTTTGAATACACAGGTGAGCACATCAAGGGCAACAGTCCTGAAGCCCCACCCTTTGGTTGGGGAGTGGCCCAGAGGGGCGGAGCCTGTGGATCTACAGCTCATCCAAGACTCAGGTTGTGGTGCTGGCCAGATGCAGCAACGTTGACTGCGGCACATCATTTACATGGTACCAGATAGTTAAAAGAAAGAAGATGCTTGAATATTAGGCGGCTGAAATAGATACCAGAAATCGTGCACCGGAAGGTATTTATAACTCTGTGAAATGCTGCGCCAAGCCAGGAAGAGTCATTCGGAAGTGTCATAATGGAAGTGATTTATGAATGACTAAAACCAGAAAAAAATGTGCTAAGAGACTAAGGTCCAATCAGTTTGTTTTCCTCGATGTAAGTAATACCCATCAGCCTTCATCCCAGCAGTGAATTAATACGAGGTGATTGAATCTGAGCTAGGGCGATATGCGATAATTATCGATTTCAATAAGGCCCGTTACCACCATGTGGGGTATTGCGTTTCTTTTCGTCTTTTTTTTTCTTGAATTATACCTGATGCGGTAGTAATCTAAACTTAAAAGCCCACATGAAATTCTTCCGGGAAAAAAAAAACGTCGTCACCCTCTACTGCGTGTTGACAAGACGGACAATCAGCAGAAAGGCGATTGACAAAAACGCATTGCATGATCACGTGGAAGCTGTACGACCTTGCTGCTGATTGGCTGTCTTATCAACACTCGATAGATATCAGCGGTGATGTTTTTTTCCGGAAGCATTTCATGAGACCTCTGACGTTTGGATGTTTGCTGCTGTATATCGGGTGTACTTAAAGAAAAAAAGACGAAAAGAAAGGCCGTGCCGCACTGTGGCGGTGGCTGTTATTGCGTTCGATATTTATCGCCCTGACCTAATCTGAGCTTGTGTTTTGTCTGCCGGTGGCTTTAGGGGATTTTTCTGGGGGTAAGGAGAGGCCTGTCTGACCGGAACTGACCGTTTGCTGTCCTGTGTTATTTTTTACCTGTGATTTGTGGGAAAAGAAAAATGTTGTGCAGTCTGTGAAACGGCCCTGAAAAAGCAGACACACTTTACTGTTTGTCACGTCACCTCAACTATGACCTCTGACCTCTGCATGAGTTTTACTGCTGTAGCTGTAGCTAGTCTCTGCCACAATATTTCTTAAAGACAACTTGTTGGAACACCTCTGACTAGTATTCTCTGACAGGTAGAGCCTGGTCGGTGTAGTACATAGTCCAGCCCTGGTATTCGCTAGCTCCCTGCGGTGACCTTTTCCTCTGGGCTTTCTTGATTGGGTGCTCTCCTGTTTTCATCCGGGGGCGTGTCTAAACGTGCATTCTGCACTCTGAATGGGCGATGGCCCCGTCCGTCATGGTTCTTCTCTGGTCCTTCTCCCTGCTGTTGGCAGGCAACCACGTGCTTCCTGCTGTCAGCGAGGAGGGCTGGGAGGCGGCTCCATATGGCCGCTGTTTGTTTCTACAGTAAATCTGCGACTCGGCACTCAAGCAGACACCATTGTCCAGGGTGTATATTTCTACATATAATCAGTTCATGGAGCTTGATATTGGATGTGATTCAAAATGATCGCTTAACCCAAGAGTGTAAAAGTACTACTCAGCTGCAATATCCTGCCAAGTCAAGTCAAATGAACGTTCTTGGCAATGTATTGGTTTCAGAACCATGGATAGTTACCATACAAATAAAATGCCTGTACAGGTATATACGATGCAGGTTATACTGAATACCTTTGTATGAAAAACCTTCCTTAGGGAAATGCTCTTGAATGGTCATGCTGCACTCTGTGGGCCTGATTTACTAAGACCTTTAGCGGGTGCAAAACCATCTAACACACGCAAAACCAGTAACATGACCAATAATTGGTCATGGAATTTGTTTTGCACCAATCATTGGTCATGTTATTGGTTTTGCGTGTGCTAAATGGTTTTCGCACCTGCTAAAGGTCTATACTATAATACTGTTGTCCTGTATGTGTTGAGCTCATAGCGTGCCTCTATACTATAATACTGTTGTCCTGTATGTGTTGAGCTCATAGCGTGCCTCGATACTATAATACTGTCGTCCTGTATGTGTTCAGCTCATAGCGTGCCTCGATACTATAATACTGTTGTCCTGTATGTGTTGAGCGCATAGTGTGCCTCGATACTGTCATGCTGTTGTCGTGCTGCTCTGCGCCTCTTACTGCCTGATCTAATAAACATCAAGCTGCTCCAATTTAATATTCCATGAAATTAATATACATATTTTTAATTAATATTTTGGTTCAAAAAAGGTTTCATAATTACAAAATATACGCAGTCCCACTTGGGTTAAGCCTTAAACAAAGTATATAAAAAAATGGAAAAATAAAATGAGAAAAAGTCGAATGAAACAATCCGAGCTCTGTCTAAACAGTGTTTAGAACAGTGTAAAACTGTCTTCAGACTTTCAGACTGTAGAGCGCACGGGGAACTCTTTTGTAATGCTATCATGTGGCAGGTGGCATATTTGTTTTTATTTAATTATGTTTACACACTGGAGTCTGCTGCATTTAATAGTTTACGACAGGCTGCGTATTTTCTTCCATCAGACCTCTGTCTGCCCTATGGAAGAAGGCTACATGTGTAACAGGTATGTTGAATCGGGCATAAAAGCTGTGCACTCATGGAATAGGATTATGTACTTTATAATGATGTTGTGGATCAGCTACAGAATTAAAGGTGTATTCAGTACAGCACCCAGAAACTCAGAAACTGGCCCTACAAATAATGCTAGTTTAAAATTTTATTCACAAAACCAGTTTGGCAAATTAATTTTGGTGAGTTTTATACACCCCCGGCTGTGTTTTTGGAGAAAAACAAAACGAACACATTAATCTATTTGTCATAAAGTTGAGAACAAATATTATCATGCCAAATATTTATTGTGAACACTCGTGTTCGCGCTCCAGGTAGACATATTATTCACGACAGTGAAGACTTTGATCTTTTTAGTCATTTACTCTTTTTATATATGGTAATTGTGGATGATCTCCGCAGTGATTGGTGCATGTAGACTCTAGTAGAGTGTGTGGGAGGTGAATGCAGGCCAAATGTGCAGCATGGGGACACTCATTCCTTTATCCCTGTTGTGTTAAAGTGGATGATCCCGGATGTGACCTCTGGACAGATGATGAGTGTGAGAGCATTGGGGGGGAAGGGGGGGGGGGGTGTTAGAACAGAGCGGCACTGACATAGAACACAGACAGATTAGAGGACAGAGCAGCACTGACATAGAACACAGACAGATTAGAGGACAGAGCAGCACTGACAGAGAACTGTACTGAATACGCAGCACTGACAGAGAACACAGACAGATTAGAGGACAGAGCAGCACTGACATAGAACGCAAACAGATTAGAGGGCAGAGCAGCACTGATATAGTACACAGACGGATTAGAGGACAGAGCAGCACTGACAGAGAACTGTACTGAATATGCAGCACTGACAGAGAACACAGACAGATTAGAGGACAGAGCAGCACTGACATAGAACACGGACAGATTAGAGGACAGAGCAGCACTGACAGAGAACAGGAAGCTAAGAGAAGTAAGAGCCGTGAGGCAGGACCTTGTGTTTGCGCCGCGGTTCGCTGGACCCAGTTCAGCGGGTCAGGACCCCCTGTCCTCAGTGGAGCAGATGGGCCAGCCAGTGACTGAGTCGGATCCTAATTCTGCTCCCCCCCCCCATCTCTGAACCTGCTACATGGCGCGTTGTGTTTGGCAGTACACAGCAGACCTAGCGCTCCCATTGGGAGCGACAAAAGCACATTTGATTGGTTTGTTAGCGGGTGTGGACTTGAGAGCACTACTGTGGGTTGTAGATTTGACTCAACGACGAAATGGCTGCTGTTCTAATTGGCTCTGGAGAGTTTCTGCTAAGCGAATAAATTATGATGTAATGGCACCCTTAGTGCTCAACCTAGAAGGCGCGGTCCCCAATGGCGTCCCTGCACCACACATCTGTCCGGCAAGAGGCTTAAAACCCACACTAACACTGATTCAGACGCCATTAGAGATAAACCAAATGGACCATAAACTTCCACTTACCCAGTTTAAAAAAAAAAAAAAATTAAATATGCACACGGGCCCATTTTTAATGCATGTTTTGAGCTGCAGTGTTTTGGTGCAGTTCCATCTGGTGCCCTCTCACATGTGGATGTTTGTGTGTTTGTGTTTGTGTGTGTGTGTGTTTATGTGTGTCTGTGTGTTTGTGTTTGTCTGTGTTTATGTGTGTCTGTGTGTTGCACTGTTGGCCTGTTTGGAAGCCTGTTCACACAGCACAGCACTGCTTGCGTTGGAGTGGTGGAGACTCTTCAGGGCTGCTGTAGGACGCAGGAAACAGTCAGAGGGAGAGAGAGAACTGTTGCTGGTATGCAATGTGTTAGAGAGAGAGGGGTGGGGGAGGGAGATAGAGAGAGAGGAGAGCGAGCGAGAGAGAGATTCCTACTGACAGCCAGGCTGAGGAATCGTGACTCGTTCTTACTCAGTCCTGCTGTATTCCTGTTCTAAGTGGAGCCACTGCATGTGGACGCTTGCGCAGAGATTCAGGGCGTTTGCGTCCGAGGTGACTTTATCCACCTCTCCCAGTGAAGGTGTGCAGGCCTCACAATATGGCCAGGGATTCCCCAAACACCAGGGGGCGCTGTTCCCAGGCCGGCTGAAAGACAATGATGTGGGCATGGTCAAGGGCACATCCGCACTCCAGTGTACGGATGCACAGTTGCGCATCGCCGCGGCGACCTGGAGCTGCGCTAGCGTGATGTCACCTCCTGCAACTCACTGCGGCTTCACTTAGGATTAGCCTGGCCGAGGCATCGCTGTCGCCCCGGGCAGCACAACTTTGGAGGAAGGAAAAGAAAATTATTATTTCTCCATTAGATTTCTCCTCCAAGCTGCATGAGCTCTCCTATCAACGTTTTCAGATTCTGCAGCTGAGCCACAGCTTTGAGGCCTGATTGGCCCAGATACTGAAATGCGCTGCTGTGGAAACGGCCAGTATTCAGAGCATCTGCGGAATATTCCAGCATGTCGCTGCTCTGTGGACGCTGTCTGCCCCCTTTCCCTGAGCTGTTTCGGCCCCCTGCACTCTAAGAAAAGTACCTAAAAACGTACAAACGCTTGTCACTGGGGTGGTACCCTAGGTACATACAATTGTACCTTTATCCAGCAATACGTAATTAATTTGTACCTTTTTTTTGCTTGAAAAGCACCCAAATAATAGAACATTATTGTATTTTCAGGGAACATCTGGGAAATTTCTTCCTTAAAAAAAACAAATATACTTCCACCGTACCTTTATTTGTGAGAGTGTGCCAGCCTCGCAGGTTTAAGATGTGCGGCGGTATGAAAGCTTTGGGAAGGCGTTGTGGGTGTGTTTGAGGGACGGTGCGTGAGGGTGGAGCTCTGTTTAAGGGCATGGACTCAAGGGCAAGGCTCGCTGATTCATAAGGAGCTGCTACCGGATTGGTCAAAGAGGGGGGCGGAGCTTAGCACGGCCTATCACACTCGCCCCCAGAGGAATAGGGGGGACGGGAACTGCTCAGCTCCTTTCATCCCATTACAGTTGGCCTATATGTTTGTATGTATAGCTGATCGGAACTTGAAATGAATATTGCGCAAAGTGCAGTTCGATGTTCAAAGCCCAGTCCAATGACTGCTGACTTATTATAAGCCATTTGTGATATGCTTGGTAAGTGTAACCAGAAGCTCTCTTGGGTATCTTTTCTCTTGGGTACCAACACTGTATTAAGCTGTTCACAGTTGAGTAATGACAGCTACTTATTTTCTGCTTAAGTAACTCTTGTCCCAGAATGTAACTACAGCGCGTTGTTTGGGAAGATATTCTTCAGATGGCAAGGCAACGGTGACCAGTCTCCTTAGTTCCTACGGTGTGAAAATCTGTTTAATTTCCAACATCACAATATGTCCTCTCTCAGTTTTGTTTCACAGTTTGTGTGCTGGCAGACATCAGGCGAGGAGGAATGTGTAACATCTTAAAATGACGCTCTCACAAGCCTGCTCATGCCAAGCATTTATTTCAGTTGCATAAGCAGAAAAGGAGTGAAAGGAAAGGAGTGAAAGGAAAGGAAAAGACGGCTGTGGAAGTTGTCGAGTTACGCAGGGTCACCATTGTGTCTACACTCTGCTGTTCAGTAGCACTAACATATATAATCCTTTACAGTATATCCACACATATCCCGCAAATGGTTGAACAATACAAGGCTATATTAAAGCAGTCCAATTATATTTTACAATAATGCCAATTTATTGTCTTGTTGCACAATAATGCATTCTGTTGGTTATATATTGATATGAGCAGCAATAATCTGAATATTTTGCATTATGCATATTTTGCATTATGCATTATAGACTACAATAAAATTCTCAAATTAAAACAGTGTCGTATTTCATAAATATGTGGATTTATTTTTGTGTATCGCTATTATTATATTAATTTAAATAATTAATAATTAATAAATAATTGAAATATGAAAATATTATATTAAATGTTTAATCATAATAGTCTTCCATTGTACAGGAACTGACAACTTAAGAACGCCAAAATGTTGGATCTCTGTGTATGTTGACTTGAAATGTATTTTTATTGCGTAAGGAAAATGTAGTAGTCAGTGGGCTAGTCCGGTAGCCATGCAGATTACTTTCAGTGTTAACTGCTGCCCAGTGTAAAAGTTAAAAATATTTTAGACTGTATGCAGTGTGTGTGTGCTGTGTGTGTTCCCGTGCGTGTGTGCGTATGCAGTGTGTGTGTGCTGTGTGTGTTCCCGTGCGTGTGTGCTCTGGTTTGAGCTGTTCGCTCAGCAGTAAACAGGTGACGAGCAGCAGGTGTGTGAGGCTCGCCCTACTTTAGATGCAGCTGCTGTGGCTCCTTCATTTCTCTCAGCGTTTTCGTCCTTCGCTACGGAACACAGAGAGTGCCACGATGATAAATAAATAAATTAAAGAATAAATAAATGTGGAAATATAAAAATGTATAAATAAAATAACATAAACATATATAAATATATAAATCTGGAAATGAATGTCTAAATGTGCAATTCATTTATTATTATTATTTTTTTCTAAATTTATTTTCCGATTTGTTTTCACAGTTATTTATGAATTGATTTTTGTTAATATTTCTCTGTTTATTTTCTAATATTTTATCAAATATATAAATTTATTTGCACATATATTTCCCTATTTGAAAATGAATTGAATGAAAAATACATTCAGGAAAAGTGATAATAATTACATTTAATGCACATACATTTATATTTCCATAATAATTTCCCGATGTATTTATTTACATATTTTTAGATTAGTGTTTTATTTATCATCTTTATATTAATTTCAAGATTTATTTATTTATTATTAGATAATTTTACTTACTCAATGTTTGCACATTTATGTATTTATTCTTTTATTTATGTATTATTCACCGTCGTGGCATCATCTCAGTGTTCCACTACTTCGCGAGACGCGAACGTGCCGCAGGTCCACTCACCGAGCGGCTTGTCCAACAATGAGAGGCTCGCCATGCGAGGACAGTATGAGATTACAGACCGGGTTCCAGGAAATTACAGCCTCTGGGATATTCGGCTGAAGTGTTTACGTTTGGATGTAATGTGTTTATCTAATTATCTATGTATGTGTGCCGCTTGGTTCTGCTAGAATTGTACAGCGGCATTTTAATTAGGAGGCACGGGCATCAGGGCTGACACTCGTTAGCGAAACCCAGACCTTAGCTTTCAGATGTGTATGTGGGTACCGTGTGATAATTTATATTATTAACATACTCTCTCCAAGATCAAAATCCTCTGTTCTGTTTTCCGTTTTAACAGAAATGAGTCACCACATCTGCGTATGTATTTGTGTTTCCTGTATCTTGTTTAAAATTGTTTGGGATTTTGTCAAGAATTTAAATTGCTATTGCAAAAAGTATTGTGTTTTAGGCCGCAACTGTGAAAGTGAAGGAGTTGCGGGGTTTTAAGGGAGAGGAAAATAGCATTTAGTGTGAGCAAGAAATGTTTTTAATAACTATATCTGCTGCGAAGTATCCGGCGTCCTTCAGCGTTCTCTCAGCAAGTGACTGTATGCAGACATACATTTTAATAAGGTTTTACTTATGTGGGCACTGATGAATTTGGGCATGTAGATGAATGCCTTTAATACAGTATATCCCCCAATTGCTTTTTTTAAAAACTTCTTAAATAATAAATGCTTCTTGTCAGGAGCCAGACGGTCCACGCAGGTAACTGGCGACTTGGTTTGTTTCCATACTGACTGTTGGCATGGAAAGGACAGGGTTTTGATATACGCCTCAGGAAATGGTGACGTTCCTCTAGACCTAATTTGAAAGGGGAGGGAAGAATATCCTTTTAATTTGATTAATTCCAAAAAGCATTATACGGTGTGGTTGCACTTCCATTAAATGAAGTGAGGCAGGGGTTGCAGAAGGTTGCACTGATGAATATTTCAGTACATGTGAAATTATGAAATATGACAGGTTTTGTCCCGTGAATGCGGAATGGCTGCCAGATGTTTTTATTGAAAACGTATTCTTTTACTATTTATATTTAAACTTAGAAACAAAGTTAGAGTCCTGATAAGCAGGGGATCCATGACTTAATTCTGCCCTGTTGGTATAAGCCTGCGGGAGCCCGTCGGCCTGGAGTGAAGATGCTCGATTAATTTGTTATTTAATCCAACGCAGCGCTCTCTCCCTCTGCGCCTCCCTGTGCCTTCCTGCAGACAGCAGGGTTTTTACATCACTGGGTGGGTTAGACCCTAAACCTCGAGTCTAAGGAGCACGGGGCAGCCGAGGCTAACCGCCTTCCGTTATCGCCCTCGGCCAGATCCCGGGGAGTCGTACCTGCGTTCAGCTTCAGTGTGCGTCTCTGTTCATCTTCCCTCTCTCCTCCGCATTAGTCACTCCTCACCTGTCGCCCTGCCTGCCCGTTGGGTTTACCGTCTCAAAGACCTGTTACTAAGCAACCAAAGGGAACTGCCTAGTGACGTCGGAGAAAAGTTATTTTTAATCTCCGTTTATCTTTCTTCCTCTTTTTTTCTTTTCTCTGTAGATACTTTCTCATTGTGGGAGGTTTAATTACCTGGTGTACCTTAATTCTCTCACTTTAAGGACAAGTCACTTGGCCATATCCTTTCTGCACCTTGTTATTAGGAAGCAGAGATCCACGCTGGAAGGGTTTTTCCCATCTGAGAAACTACAGTGCTACGGTGGTAACTTGGTGTGGGTCAGTCAGCGCACGCCAGGCCCACTGTTTGACTGAACCCTAACGTCTGGAACACAGCTGGTGAAATAAGATCCTTAACAGACCATGAAGGGGATGAGATATTTTATTTATCAAACTTCACATTCACCTAAAAAAAACAAAACAAAACAAACAAAAAAAACTCCTAACAATTAAACGCAAACAATTGAGCTGCAGCTGTCGCAGCTTTTGAGCACTTCGTTCTCTTTTGTTAGTCTTTGTAAAACCACCTGACCATATAGTTGTAGTTCATGTTGTTTCCACGTGCTCCATCAGTTGCCACCCTGCAGGGCACATCAATTATGTGTTCCTAAAAAAATGTGTCCCAAGTCCAAATGACATCCCTGGTGGAAGCATTTCCAGTGACACATGTTAAACTGAGGGAAGAGAGAATTTGGACAGCAAAAATTTAATTACGCATCACTGAAATAGGCAATTAACCACATAGTAGTAGGATGCATATTGTTGTGTGGGAATAAATACAAATATAGAGCTAAACACGGGCGTTATGGAGCATTTTGTTGCTCGGTTGCGTAGGAATGCCTGCGAATGCTGTAGGCGTGTATTGAATTTGCTGAATGTAAAAAAAAAAAAAATCCCATTACTGCTTTGACTAACAAGTGAAACACTTCATTGTCATATTTAAAAATATTCTTAATATGTCATAGTAGGTTGGACATAAAAAAATGATAAAATTGTATTGTTAGCTGTAGCGGTGTGATTATTTAAGAGGACGGCCATAAATACCTGTAAATTTATACTCTAGTTAGCAACCGTTTTCCTACTCCTCCACCTTCCTCCTCATCTTCCTCTCCCTCCCAGTAAGTGGTTGTCTTTCCTCGCTGCATTCTCAGGCTGCAACAATCCGAAAGCGTCGTTAGTCACCAAATTTATAACATGAATGACTCATTTTTCTGATGACAGTCTGGCACGACAGCTTTTTTCATCTACTATCTAAAGTGTTTACCTTTTACCCACACGCCCCGTTGCCGCTGTTTCTATGGAGGATTTGTCGTTGGCCTCTTCTGCTGTTCCGCTCTCTAGCTGTAATGGCCATTTCACAAAAATACGCTCGTTGGTAAGACGGGAACAGAAGGATTCAAACGGTTGTGTGTTTGCCCGATTTTTTTATGTACCGGCAAATCAGCAAGGCTGCTGCCTTAAAATTCTCCATGCAGGAAAAACCCTGGTTGCTCTTTGTTGCTGCTGTTAATCAGTGCTAGCTAATTAAGCTGATATCTGCCTCCTCTGACAGTGGTAGCGCTCCCTCTGGCCTGCATCTTCCACAGTGACTGGTGTGGTGCTAATTTGACTGGATCTGTGTGTATTTGTAGATGGTATTGCACCACACACACTTATTTTCACCTGCTATGTCATGGGTGATATACCCACCGCCTGGGTGTATGGTGTATATATTGTTGTGTGAGCCAGTAAGTCTTCATTTAACAAGGCTGTATTGATCTCCTGACTACTTTGTTATTGATGGTCTTGTAAGTTTTGTTGTGTCTCTACATTCCACAGTGCTTTTGATGTTTCTTTGACAGTCTTCTTCGCTGGACATGTTCCAGCAGTATAAGGTGTGTCTTAAGTACCGGAGCGCTCATTTGTTCCGTCGTTTTGTCCGTGGTGGTTTTCCGGTACAACAGCATTGTGGGACAGCGGGAAGGAGCATGAGTCACTAATTTCAGCCGCATCAAATTTTCATTCCTTTCCATTTCTGGGCCAGTGCACATTTCCCTCAGCAGCATGCAAAGCAGCGGAGTAGGAAACTGCGTCAGGATCAGTGGATTTGCCTCATTAAATATGTAGACATTTGTATGTGGGAGGAGCCCGAGACTGCCATTACCAAAATAACACAAACAAACCGAGCCCTCGGCTCTTTAGATGGCATTTATTTATAAGCACGGCAGTGAGCAGCACTACATGTCCTGCTTATACAACTGCACAATTTGTTGTTAGTAATAATCTGTCGTAGTAATAAAACTACTGATAATAATAATATAATTATTAGTAGTAGTATTATTACAACAAGCAGGAAACCACAACCATCCAGGTGTGGTTTCTGGGTATAAAGCCCTGGGGCTACTGTTGCTCTTAACCCAAATGAAACACTTGTCATTGTATGTCAATCTGGATAAGAGCATCAACCAAATGGCAGTAGTAGTAATAATAAAAAATAAATAATAATAATAAACTTTATTTGTACAGCACTTTCATGTAGCAGGGTTGCTCACAGTGTTTTTATATTTGTTTATGGTGCAAAATAAAAATTTAAAAAATAAAGTTTTGCAGAGCACACCATCCATACACAGAGGTGCATAACTACGGACTGAAGTTATGCACCTCTGACTGAAGGGTGTGGCAGAAGCGTTTCCACCAGGGTCTGCCTTAATTGCTTTTACCATCTCGGTAAAGGCTGTGTTCCATATTGTACATACAGAGAGGGAGCTCCCATTCAAGAGTTAAGCGACCGATTCCTCCAGATACTGGGCTATTTTCAGCTGCCCCGGGATGCTCAGAGTAGAGGTCGTTGCTCCACGCGCCCTTACCTGGGATTACTCACCCCCAGCTACTTGCATTTAATGAACTGGGCAGATCAGCTAAAGGCCAGTGAGGACTCAAGGCCTGCAGTTTGTGTCCGCACACGTCCCCTCAAATGAGTTCCGCCCAATTATATCACAAAATTGACTCGGGGATTAAAGAAAACTGAGCATTTGCTTAAGCAAACGCAATGTTTAAAGAAAAACTTTTCAATTATTCTGAGAGTTGGAAGGACAGCTAGATTGACTGCATTACTTACACGTGGTCTGGCATCTGTCATCGTCCCGTTTAATATCCCGGGGCAGGAAGGAATGGGACTGCACTCATGTCTGGAAGAACACCAGAATTCTGAGAGTCCTGCCACACAGCGTTAATGAAATTAAAGGAACAACTGCTAACTTCTAGAGGCTTTTATTATGTGCATCAAAAACTTTTGTTGTAAAAATTCTCTAATTAAATTAAATTTATTTGCCGGATTTGGAAAGTGCATTTTTAATGACGGGGCTGCAGAATTATGCTAGCAGAGTGTTTTACTGTTGCCGGGCCAAGCGTTCTGCAACAGAGCAAACATGAGATGAAAAATATCCGTGCAAAGCCCTCGGAACAGCCCCACCCACCACTCGGAAATGGCCCCTTTTTCACAGTTATCTCAGATGTCTCCCTCCCTCCCCGTGTGTGAGACTCGACCTCTTCGATTCCCTCAAATGTGTCTCTGAAGGAGACACTTCAGCTCCGGTTGTGTTTAATGATATTTAAACCATGTCCATATTTGTTTGTGCCCTTCTGTATGGGTCCCTGACTGGGGAGTCTGTTTGCGCTGTGAAGAAAAAAGTACTTTGTTGCACCTGTGATTTAATAAATACATTTTTGGTATCTCAGCCTTGATTTTCTTTTTTTGGGTTAATACCCCTCCCACATGCCCAGTGTGTGGGTTCAACTCTGTCCAGGTCATCTTGACATATCTTTTTTTGAACCGATGCACCTGTGGTGACTCCCCACCGAATTGAGGTGCAGGTTTACCCCCCTGTGTAGCATTTTTAAAATACTTTTTTTGGCCATACGAAATGGTCATAAATTACCTTGGTGACTTTGCACATCCAAAAGAACTCTTCCCTGATGGAAACAGAGCATGCTCAGAAAGTACTGAAATATAACATCCGGATATTACAACACAATTTCATAATAAGTGGGGAAATATACTAATTGTTACCCTCCTCTGGTATTTGAATATATAAAACTGCAGCGAAATATATTTACATTATATGTACAGTATATTTAAAAATACAAAGACACATATTTATAATATATTGCAGAAGATCCTGTTTCCATAAGGGTTCATATTCTAATACCCTTCTTGACTTGTATCTTCTCTCAGACCTGCAGTGTGTGTAAATGTGCAGTTGCTGTGGAAACACTGTAATTATGAAGGATAATTATCAGTTTTCTGATTCGGGGATCAGCCCTGGGTGGGCCTTTGGGTGCTGTTGTGTTTTCTTCTTGCCGAAGTGTTCATTTAAAAACGGGGGATTACATGTAATGCTGGTTAGCAGGAGATGATAATATAAGTGTAACCAGAGTGGCCTCTTGGGGCAGCGACGAGTTTTGGGCACAGAAGTGAAGCTCCCACCCCCGACCGTGAAGGACACCTGCATCCACACGGAAACACTCAATATACCCAGAGCCCACCCACACAGTACAGAACCTTAGTGTCGGTCTGTAACCATAGAGACCACCCACCCACCCTATACAGCACCACCTGTCTGTAACTATGGAGACTGCTGACCTACACCATACAGCACCTTAAGTGCTGGTCTGTTACCATGGAGACAACCGACCCACACCATTACAGTGCCTTAGTGCCGGTCTGTAACCATGGAGACTGCCCACCCACACCATACAGCTCCTTAGTGCTGGTCTGTAACCATGGAGACCTTTCATCACTCGATCTCTGTTTAAACAATGCTATACCGCTTTATTTTAGAGTGAACATTTCTGTGAAGTCTGAAATTCACCTGTATTTGTGCAGTATAATTGGAAAGAATACTGGTACGGTTTTCCTATTTGTACAGACCAAATTACAGACTTCAGATACATTTTCAGATTTTATTAATTCTAGAATAAAGAAGTTTAGCATTATTTAATCAGAGATCTGCTGATGAAAGTTCTCCATGATTACTTTTAGAGGACTTTAATCCAAAGCAATTGCCGTGCATCACTCAAAGACAAGGACTCGGCTATATATTGTTTTTAAGATTCACGGCAAATATGGATGCAGTTGATTTCTTGTTTTAAAATTAAACGTGTATATAAAACTGACGGAGGAAATTACGGGTTGGGTGGGTAGATTCTAGAAGCCAACACAAGTCAAGATATGAAGTGATGGTGGTTAAAGTCGTCTTTAAAGAGATGTGTCAACAGCACGTTCAGTCACTGGGGAAGGAAAGGACAGGAAAGTCAAAGCTTTAGACAGTGAGGCGCAGGGAGACTACATTCTGTAGAATAGATTGTTGGTCAGTGGATGTCACAGCGTCTCAGTTGCAGAAAGATAAAGATAATACCCTGGAGCTCCAACAGAAACTGTGGCTGAGGTGACACTGGATCTCACCCCAATCTTATAATATTGTGTTTTCAGCCTTGCGTATAATTTTTTATTCATTTTTTTATTTATCTATTTATTAAAAAAACAATCAATTGCCACCCAACCTGGGGCTGTATATATCCAATTCCCATCCAATATAGAATGTCCAACCGTCTGCAACCGCAGTTCCATGCGTGAATCACCTTGCCAATTTGGGAATGCTGGTCATCCATGGTTCTCCTTGATACAAGTGGTGTCCAACAGCTGCTTCTTTTTGTGTCGCGGACCGCAGCTAAGCTCGCAGATAGCGGCGCAGAGGAAGACCTTTCACATTCGGCTTTGACATTTAGTCTTACGAGCGCCCTTATGTGCCAGTGGGGGTCGCCCTGGAGCGATGAAACACGGACCCCTGTCCGACTGAACCCTCCCATACCCTGGGTGACGCACGCCCCAATTGTGCGTCGCCCTGCGGAGCTTCCGGCCCCGGCCCAGATTTTAACCGAGGCCGTGAGGCTCATCCATGTGTAGCGGGTGTAGCTCGGCTAGTTCGCTAGTAAAGCACAGTGAGGTGCAGTAAAGCGAAGGCCTTGTAGCAGGTTACCGTGACAACACTCTCTGATGACGCAACCCTCAGGGTCAAAATAACGACGTTATCCTTAGCTATCGGCGATGTCGTCTTTAGCTGATTGGTAACGCGTTCGCTTGCGAGTGAGAGGAGCGGGGTTCAAATCTCACCTTGGACTTCTGAGTAAACGTAAGCTTCTCTCTTTCTATACGGTTACATTGGTGCCGTGACTCGGATCGGAATCGAATAAAAAAGTGGTTGCTGCGGAGTTTCAAATGGAGGGGAAGTCAAAGGGGGGTGAGTGTAGCGGGTGTAGCTCGGCTAGTTCGCTAGTAAGCACAGTGAGGTGCAGTAAAAGCGAAGGCCTTGTAGCAGGTTACCGTGACAACACTCTCTGATGATGCAACCCTCAGGGTCAAAATAACGACGTTATCCTTAGCTATCGGCGATGTCGTCTTTAGCTGATTGGTAACGCGTTCGCTTGCGAGTGAGAGGAGCGGGGTTCAAATCTCACCTTGGACTTCTGAGTAAAAGTAAGCTTCTCTCTTTCTATACGGTTACATTGATGCCTGTTGACCCGGATCGGAATCGAATAAAAAAAGTGGTTGCTGCGGAGTTTCAAATGGAGGGGAAAGTCAAAGGGGGGTGAGTGTAGCGGGTGTAGCTCGGCTAGTTCGCTAGTAAAGCACAGTGAGGTGCAGTAAAGCGAAGGCCTTGTAGCAGGTTACCGTGACAACACTCTCTGATGACGCAACCCTCAGGGTCAAAATAACGACGTTATCCTTAGCTATCGGCGATGTCGTCTTTAGCTGATTGGTAACGCGTTCGCTTGCGAGTGAGAGGAGCGGGGTTCAAATCTCACCTTGGACTTCTGAGTAAACGTAAGCTTCTCTCTTTCTATACGGTTACACATGCACCATCCACAGCATTGTACCTGTGTGTTTTAGCACACACTGTGCATTTGTATCTGTGTATTTTAGCACACACTGTGCATTTGTATCTGTGTGTTTTAGCACACACTGTGCATTTGTATCTGTGTGTTTTAGCACACACTGTGTTTTTGTATCTGTGTGTTTTAGCACACACTGTGTTTTTGTATCTGTGTATTGTAGAACACTCACAGAGTGTTCTTCAGTGTGTATTTGCCTTGCAGACACCTGCACCCTGAGCAGCGTACAGGAGGGCGAATTTCCACATTAGCCCTTGAAAGAAGTTCAGCAGTGTCTGACTGCCGTGAGGCGAAGGGCTAAAGTAAAGGTGCTCTGAAGCAGTCATTGCACATCAGCGGCCCATTAGTGCAGGCAGCCGGCTGTGACAGTCCCTCCAAACTTAATCAATCGGACGGCTTCATTAATTCCTACCTCCCTGGCTGCCACTGGACAATTAAGCCAATTCTGGTGTGGCATAGTCATAAGATTTGCATTTCAATTCCCCCATGGCAAGTTATTTAGAATAGATATAAGAGGTTACCATAACAGACAAGCAATAAAACAGCTCGAGTGGCTGTGTACACGTATAGTCGTGTGTTTGAAATTAAAAGATTGATTGAGGAAAGTAATAAAGTTCAATGAGCTGTGCTTTCCAAGTGATGGTAATAAGGAGAGCAATAATGAGGAGATTATGGGTGTGGGTTTGCGAAAAAAACAATTTGGTCATGTATAATGGGAGAGAAGAGGGCAGAGCCTCCTGTCTGTCGTCACAGATACAGAATCACTGCCAGTCCTGTGTGATGTCATAGACACAGAATCACCGACAGTTCTGTGATGTCATAGAGACAGAATTTCTGCCAGTCTTGTGTGATGTCATAGAGACAGAATCACCACCAGTCCTGTGTGATGTCATAGAGGCAGAGCCACTGCCAGCTTTCTGTCGTGCCACCACCAATAACAGAATCACCAAGGAACAATATTGAACCACCAATACCATGAAAATATACTGGTGACATTACATTACATTACAGGCATTTAGCAGACGCTCTTATCCAGAGCGACTTACACAGCATTTTGCATTTATACATAGTATCCATTTATGCAGCTGGATATATACTGAAGCAATGCAGGTGAAGTACCTTGCTCAAGGGTACAACGGCAGTGTCGTACCTGGGAATCGAACCTGCAACCTTTCGGTTACAAGCCCAGTTCCTTAACCACTGTGCTACACTGCCGTCCTGGACATCATCTGTTTGCTGAGAAGATGTCCTTACCCAGCTAAACCTAACCAGCCTTTATTTTTCATTCTCATCCATTCCAGTATAGGTTATTTACTCTTCAAGCTAAGGTTAGGAATTTTGCTCATGGGGGCAATGACAGTGACCCTCCTGGTGATGTACTATGTCTAAAAATGGCCCATAAAGACAGAGCAAATAATCGTCTTTAACAGGAAATGTATCATTGCACATTAGCAGTAGTGATGCTCTTGAGAGATCTGCCCTTTACCTTTGCTCTGCAATCTTGTTTCCTTAAGACATCACATTTTTCCCTCGTGTCTTTTCTGCTGTGGAGAGAGGTTGTTCCATGAATGGAAACTGGGGCTCTGCTGCCATTGGGGTGCTGAACCCAGACATATACTCAAGCACAGGCAGTCAGTAGTGATTCTTTAATGAGCCATTTACCAATTTGAGGTTGTGTTCCTCTCCTCCTAAAGGCTCAGGCCATATCACGATGACAGAATACTGACACTGGAGAATTCTGCTCATTAGCTTTTGGTTTGTCCCATGACATCACAGCTCTATTCCCTGATATCACAATTTTCTCCTATGACATCACAAGATCATCCCATGATGTCACGGGTGATTAAAAAGTTAACAAATTAAAGGAAATAAAACCAGTGCAGTCTGTTTGTGCCCCTTACAGAAATAGCCAGGTCTCAAATGAACAGTGAAGTGTTTGGGGAACTTGATTTCCTAAGTAGTTTGCCGGTTTGAGTTCCACCGCTGTTGAGCAGGGTGCTTTACTTGACCTGACTCTCTGATATGTGCTTGGAAAGACATGTAGCTTGCAAACCGCTGAGCTGAATGACCTTTGATAAGGCATCTTGTCATGTAATAATGATGATAATAATCGTCATCATCATCATTGTATGCTTAATCATAGTTAATCATTATAATAATGTGTTGAGAAGAACAGAGCAGGAAAGGCTTGCAGTGATGTCAGTGTTAGGATTGTAGGGGTGACTGTGTTAGGCTTGCAGTGGTGACTGTTAGGCTTGCAGTGGTGACTGTTAGGCTTGCAGTGGTGAAAGTGTTAGGCTTGCAGTGTTGGCTGTGTTAGGCTTGCAGGGGTGACAGCGTTAAGCTTGCAGTGAGCAGTGTTAGGCTTGCAGTGGTGACAGCGTTAGGCTTGCAGTGAGCAGTGTTAGGCTTGCAGTGGTGACAGTGTTAAGCTTGCAGTGAGCAGTGTTAAGCTTGCAGTGGTGACCGCGTTAAGCTTGCAGTGAGCAGTGTTAGGCTTGCAGTGGTGATAGCGTTAGGCTTGCAGTGAGCAGTGTTAGGCTTGCAGTGGTGACAGTGTTAAGCTTGCAGTGAGCAGTGTTAAGCTTGCAGTGGTGACCGCGTTAAGCTTGCAGTGAGCAGTGTTAAGCTTGCAGTGAGCAGTGTTAGGCTTGCAGTGGTGATAGCGTTAGGCTTGCAGTGGTGACAGCGTTAGGCTTGCAGCGGTGACAGTGTTAGGCTTGCAGTGAGCAGTGAGCTCCAGTGCGCTCTTCTGCTCCTCTGGCTCCCTCCCCAGTCTCTTCGCTCCCAGATCCACATCAGCCTGTTTACAGTAATACCCCCAGGGGTTATTGTGTCATATTATCTTCCCCCACCTCATCTTTCTCCTATGAGAGGAGGCCGGCGCCATGACAACAAAACCTCAAATGCAAATCCAGTTGTATCCAGCATGTTGCATCTGCTCCATTCAACCACTGTTCAGTCCTTTAGTGCTCATTTATGCCACATATAACTGCACCCTTTGGGCAATTATTCAAAAGGAAGGAGCCAGCTCTGAAATAAAACCAGTCAGGGGCTGCAGATTTGAGTTTTATGAAGACTGTTAGCTTGCATTACAGTGCATAAATTTAGCACGGTTTTCCTATCCAGGGTGTCTTACTGGAGTGCATAAGTGAATTCAGTAAGAGCCGTAGTTCTTGGATGGGCCTCGTGCAAAAAATCTGCAAAAGCTCAGCATAAAACTTAAAAGTTAAATAAGCATTTTCCTACAATAAAGGATTGGATTTGAGACTGGGGTGTGATCATTGGATGAATGGATCTAGAGGTTATGAGACATTAACAATACTGAGCCGAGCACAATGTTAGCTCTTCATTTTTATTCACTCAACTCTTTGGTAGGTTTGTCAGGAGTCCAGGGACCTTTAGAGCTTCACCATCTCTTTAATAGAGGATGCACCTCAGTACAGCTCAGCACTGCTGATGCACCTCAGTACAGCTCAGTACTGCTGATGCCCTCATGCAGAGTGGTTTGCCCTTGTCTAGTGTCTGTGTGTGCATTTGTGGGAACATTTTTTAAATATATATATATATATATATATATATATATATACAGTGATACAATGTTTGATGTTTTGGCTCTGTACTCCAGCACATTGGATTTGAAATGGAACAGTGACTATGAGATTAAAGTGCATATCGGGTGAACCGTGTAGCAATTATGTGCCTTTTTATACATAGTCCCCCCATTTTAGGGGATGAAAAGACATTATTTGGACAAATTGGACAAATTAACATTAATTTAAATAAGGCATCATATCTAATATTGATCCTTTGCATGCCATGACTTACTGATGTCTGTGAACGAACAACATCAAAAGACTGTGTAGAAATCCTCAAATTAAGGCTGAAAGTCTACTTTAACCTCATAGTCACTGTTTCATTTCAAATCCAATGGGCTGGAGCACATTGCCAAAACAACAAAAATTGTGTCACTGTTCAAATACTTACAGACTGCGCTGTATATATATTTGGGGCTTCTCCGCTTTATTGGACAGCACAGTGTAGAAAAACCAGAAGAATAGGAGAGAGAGAGGGAGAGACATGCAGCAAAGGTCGCGCGGCTGGAGTGCGACTGGGATAACGTGATTTACCCAAGTAGAACATGTTCTTGGATCAACATCCCTTGTTGTTCCTGGAACAACATTCCTATTAACCAATCATTGCCCTCTGATGTCATCAGTGTTTGCCGAACAACCTCTCTCTCCAGAGCCATTTCAAAATTCCCTCCAAAACGCTCTGGTGTCCAGAGAGGTAAGCTGTTTTGTGCACCATAGCGCTGCATTTCTGTTTAAAACATTTAATAAAATCATACTTTTTGTGAAAATATTTTACTGCCACCTTCCATCATTCATATATATGAACACTATTAGTGATTTGTATTTGTAGCTGAGGTAGTGCAGTGCCTAACTGAGCTATGATCATCGTTCATCCTGTAAATAGATTTGCAAATATTGATCCAGGATCTACCCCGGATAAACATGGCGATGATGGTCCTGGATCAACATTAACAAATCAACCCAGTACCAACAATCATCCTAGATAGACATTAGCAAATCTATCCAGGATCAGCATGACGATGATGGTGCACCAAGGTAAAGCTCTTATTATTATTTGTATTATTATTAAGATAACAAGACTCTAGCCTAACTATTAACAGGCTCACTTTTTAGCCAAATGATCAAGCTAACTAGTGAGCTAACTAGCTAGCTAGCTAATATTTGCTCAGCTTGGCACTGTACTAATACACACTACTAAGAGTGCTCATTTAAATAAATGACTGAAACAGCTGTACTAAAACATTTTCACTAAATCAAGGATTTTGTTCAATGTTATGAAGTGAAATGGGGAGCTACACAATAGGTTAACTCTCTGGAAAGAACACCATTCTGAAGAATTTTGAAATGGCTCAGGGGGAGGCTGATGGGCAAACACTGATGACATCAGAGGGCAATGATTTATTAATAGCAATGTTGTTCCAGGAACAACAATAGTGATGTTGATCCAAGAGCATATCCTACTTGGCTAAATCACTTTGTGCGATTTGAACCACCGACATCACGGCTCGCAATGAGCATGTGGACAGTGCGGTACAGGCCATGCCCCCGAGACGCCGCAGTGAGAACATATTTCTGAGCTTCTCTTCGCCTCTGAGGACACAGTGATGCACAGCCATCCATTGAGTCATTTCCTGCCAAAATGAAATACTACTTTTATTTTGATGGCTTTAGCTGATACCATGTGTGAGAACCTGTGTGAATCTGGGAGTGGTGTTGTGTGCTTGCTTGGTATTATACTGTAAATACTTGTGGTTCCTTTTCGAAAGCTTTTAGACTCCTTCCAAAAACGGTTGTAACTAATTTCAAGCTCCAGTTATATGTAGATGGTGATGGTTGTCAGGTGGACGAGTGGGAATGAGTGAGAAAATAGCAGAAGGTGCCCTGCTGGTATGAGGCTCACAGCGTTTCTGGTGCACTTCATTAATGAAGCATCCGGCCTTGCCGTCTCACTGCTGCTCACCTCTCATACTGGGGCTTACTGTCTCACTGCTGTCCACATCCCACACTGGGGCCTACTGTCTCTCTGCTGCCCACCTCCCACACTGGGGCCTACTGTCTCACTGCTGGCCACATCCCACACTGGGGCCTACTGTCTCTCTGCTGCCCACCTCCCACACTGGGGCCTACTGTCTCACTGCTGGCCACATCCCACACTGGGGCCTACTGTCTCACTGCTGTCCACCTCTCACACTGCGGCCTACTGTCTCACTGCTGCCCACTTCCCATACTGGGGCCTACTGTCTCACTGTCTGCATCACACACTGGGGCCTGCCGTCTCACTGCTGTCCACATCCCACACTGGGGCCTACTGTCTCTCTGCTGCCCACCTCCCACACTGGGGCCTACTGTCTCTCTGCTGCCCACCTCCCACACTGGGGCCTACTGTCTCACTGCTGGCCACATCCCACACTGGGGCCTACTGTCTCACTGCTGGCCACATCCCACACTGGGGCCTACTGTCTCACTGCTGTCCACATCCCATACTGGGGCCTACTGACTCACTGCTGCCCACCTCCCACACTGGGGCCTACTGTCTCTCTGCTGCCCACCTCCCACACTGGGGCCTACTGTCTCACTGCTGCCCACCTCCCACACTGGGGCCTACTGTCTCACTGCTGGCCACATCCCACACTGGGACCTACTGTCTCTCTGCTGCCCACCTCCCACACTGGGGCCTACTGTCTCACTGCTGGCCACATCCCACACTGGGGCCTACTGTCTCACTGCTGTCCACCTCTCACACTGCGGCCTACTGTCTCACTGCTGCCCACTTCCCATACTGGGGCCTACTGTCTCACTGTCTGCATCACACACTGGGGCCTGCCGTCTCACTGCTGTCCACATCCCACACTGGGGCCTACTGTCTCTCTGCTGCCCACCTCCCACACTGGGGCCTACTGTCTCTCTGCTGCCCACCTCCCACACTGGGGCCTACTGTCTCACTGCTGGCCACATCCCACACTGGGGCCTACTGTCTCACTGCTGGCCACATCCCACACTGGGGCCTACTGTCTCACTGCTGTCCACATCCCATACTGGGGCCTACTGTCTCACTACTGCCCACCTCCCACACTGGGGCCTACTGTCTCACTGCTGTCCACCTCTCACACTGCGGCCTACTGTCTCACTGCTGCCCACCTCCCACACTGGGGCCTACTGTCTCACTGCTGCCCACCTCCCACACTGGGGCCTACTGTCTCACTGCTGGCCACATCCCACACTGGGACCTACTGTCTCTCTGCTGCCCACCTCCCACACTGGGGCCTACTGTCTCACTGCTGGCCACATCCCACACTGGGGCCTACTGTCTCACTGCTGTCCACCTCTCACACTGCGGCCTACTGTCTCACTGCTGCCCACTTCCCATACTGGGGCCTACTGTCTCACTGTCTGCATCACACACTGGGGCCTGCCGTCTCACTGCTGTCCACATCCCACACTGGGGCCTACTGTCTCTCTGCTGCCCACCTCCCACACTGGGGCCTACTGTCTCTCTGCTGCCCACCTCCCACACTGGGGCCTACTGTCTCACTGCTGGCCACATCCCACACTGGGGCCTACTGTCTCACTGCTGGCCACATCCCACACTGGGGCCTACTGTCTCACTGCTGTCCACATCCCATACTGGGGCCTACTGTCTCACTACTGCCCACCTCCCACACTGGGGCCTACTGTCTCACTGCTGTCCACCTCTCACACTGCGGCCTACTGTCTCACTGCTGCCCACTTCCCATACTGGGGTCTACTGTCTCACTGTCTGCATCACACACTGGGGCCTGCCGTCTCACTGCTGTCCACATCCCACACTGGGGCCTACTTTCTCACTGCTGCTCACATTTTTTACAGCTACCCCACAATTACCCCACACATCGCCTTTGTATACAGTTGGTAGAAAACATTTGAAAACATAGCATTATGTTCATTGCATGTTTACTAAGGTCATATAGTGTCAAGATGGTTAGCTTGTTTTTATGAGACGTCAAACATTGAGCCAGGCCAAATTGTCCCGGAACATAATATGAGGGTTAAATAGCCTTGTCTGTGGTTCTGAATGTTGCCGCTTTGCCTGGATTATGACGCATAAGTGGGCTTCCTGTGTTTAACTGGAGTTAAGTAAATAAGCTCTTCCTGTCACTTGATGGCCAGAGTGTTTTGGACAGACCTCAGTCACACCAGCGTATTGGCTCTGCTGATTTTTGCAAACTTCAAAATGTCAGATGGACAACTACACTCTCTTCTCTGCCCCCCCCTTCCCCCCATCTCTCAGTCTCTCTCTTTGACCTGTCAGTCTCTCTCTCTCTCCCTCTCTCTCTCTGTTTCTATGGCTGTCTATCTCTATCTCTTTATCTCTCTCTCAGACACACATTTTTTTCCTGTGTTTCTTTGTCAGTCAGCACTTTTAATGCAGGCATTCATTTGACAGCTTCCCTGAGTGACATCTGTGGAATGAATGATGGTGTTCTTTGAGGATAAGAGAACTGTACCTGGATCACTGTTGTTTGTACTGACCAGCAGCCCCAGTGGGATTACAACTTGTGTTCATGTGACGGGGTGACCCCTGGGGGTCAGCTGATCATTCACCTTCCCAGAATTCAATGCTAGACCATTGGCAGCTCAGGTCCCTTATACTGTGATATAAGCCAAGGCATGTTTGTCTTTTGATATCAGATCTAACGTAATGGATGACAACCTGAATGTTGGTTCCTGGAAGGATAATCCAAGGGTTGACTCCCCGGCCGTGCCAGTGCCGACTGCGCCCCAGTAACCCAGAAGTGTGACACATAATTGGCAGTAGCCTCACCCAGGGTTAGGTAGGGTTCAGTCAGCTGGGCTCTCCGTCTCATTGCTCTCTAGCGACCCCCACTGGTTGATCGGGCGCCTGCAGTCTGCTTGCTCAAGGTCCACACAAAGTCTCTTCCACCAGCTCGCAGCTGCAGTGTGAAAAGAAGCAGCTGGTGACATCATGTGCTTTGGAGGAGACGGCCTGCGTGTCTGAACTCTCCAGCGTTGGCGGCGGGAATCACACCACGAGTGAGAATGTGTCCTATATGATGGATCTTTCCAGAAGTAAATTTAGAAAAATGCTGATTGCTGATTGCGGAGTTTTAGTTTGCTGTTCTCACAGTCAGTGACCTATGGAGAGCTACAGGTGTGGGAGGGGAATTATCCTTAGCCCAGTTCTGATTGTTCCGCCTGATTAACGTACGTGCTGTTTCAATAAGGACCACCTGCGCCATCTAATGTGACAGCACTACATTCACCTGGGCACCCGCACTCGGTAAGGAAAAAAACAGCAGGATGCATGCAATGCCTGATCTGTTACGAACACAAAAATATGAACAACAACAACAACAAAAGTAGTAATGTAGTAGTAGTAGTAGTAGTAGTAGTAGTAGCAGCAGCAGCAGCAGTAGTAGTAGTAGCAGCAGCAGCAGCAGCAGCAGCAGCAGCAGCAGCAGCAGCAGCAGCAGCAGCAGCAGCAGCAGCAGCAGCAGCAGCAGCAGCAGCAGCAGCAGCAGCAGCAGCAGCAGCAGCAGCAGCAGCAGCAGCAGCAGCAGCAGCAGCAGCAGCAGTGTGTCGGACTGGGGATAGCATATGCTACGTTGCTCTATGATGGATGAACGCACTTCATTTGACTTTTGTTACGTCAAGATCCACACGGTAAATAAGTCCTGATCATGAGAAACAGCTTTTGTTGCGTTGAGATCTCGTGATCTTGAGATAACAGGACCAAAGAAAAATGTTGCATGGCCTCTACGGACTTCCATAATTTATTGAGTCAAAAGGTGTAGTTTCCAGGGATTGGTGGTGAATACACACAGTTCTGGCTGAAATCCTGAATTCTGAAGAGGAAAGGTCATTTGGGGCTGATGAAATGATTTAAATGAACGGTAAATTTTGGCCTCAGGATCTTGAGCGGTATTTCTGGCCTCAGTAAACGGTTCTGGAGAATTCCAGTGCACTCTATTTTTAATTCCGGGTGCACTTTTTACCTCTTACACTCAATTTGAGCTCCATTAATTTGTGAACCGTGTGAAAGACACTAAAAACATGTTAAAACAATGCTTGCGTTCACATCTGTACAGCAGGTATGGGAACTCTCTCTCATTAATAACCAGCTCTTTTGAACTTTATAATTAAAACTCCAAACGAAGTGGAGACCCAGGGGAAACTGTTCTGCAACTCGGCAGATGCGCGTACATTAGCAAAGAGATAAAAATAAAAAATAAGGATAATTTTGACGGGGGAGAGAGACCTCATTCAGAGAGGTAGGTAAAATAGGCCAGGTCACTCTTTGTTTCAGAGAAAAAGACTCCCTTGGGAAAGGTGCACTTCCAACATCTCAGACAGAAACCCCTCCTGCAGGCTTGTTAAGGTGTCGGTTGGCGCTCTTGCGGTTGTCCTTGACTCCTGTGCACATGGTTCGAGTATGTGAGCATGCTGGTCATCCTCCTGAACTGTGTGACCCTGGGAATGTTCCAGCCTTGTGAGGACATCAAATGCAAGTCCGATTGGTGCAGCATCCTGCAGGTGAGTGACTGCGTGTCGCACAGGGATGTCCGTCTGTGTGTGAGTGTGGGTGTGGGTGGGGAGGTTTGGGTTAACCTGCGTGTTTGTGTGAGGGTCATGAGGGTTGGGTTTGGGGGTGCCTTTTGATATCACAGTGTGGGTAAGCCTTTGTTTAACTTTGAAGATAAATTGAAAAGTAATGTTTTTGACAGTTGACAAGATAAATTTTAAGAATCTTACTCAAGACTCAGATTCAATGAACATTCATGAATTATAAGTCATACAAGCACAGTGCAATACACAGCAGTACAGTATCAAGCTGAATAAAAAAATGACATAAGCTGCTATAAGCAGTATAATTGAGATGCCCGGGCACAGGTAGATGATGAATGTAGAGACCGTGGTGCTGAATGTAACCGACCCAAGCAAATCCTGCCCTTAAATCTGCTTCCAAAAATGTACACAGCGCATTAAGGCCAACTGTGGAACCAAGCGGCTTCTGTAGGTTCTTTAATCATGCGCTGGCAGCTTGGTTACCTGCTGCTCTGCTGTGATAGTATGCCCAGGGCACAGGTGACAGATACCATCTGTAGAGAGGGAGCCTGCTTTTGGAGCTGTTGCCGGCCCACGCGCCCCCACTCTCTCTCTCTCTCTCTCTCTCTCTCTCTCTCTCTCTCTCTCTCTCTCTCTCTCCCCCCTCCCCCCCCCCCCCCCCCCACGCTCACATGCCTGTTTTGGGCACTGGCCATGACTGTGGGAAAGCTGCGGGCTCGGAATGCCGTGCCACTGAGAGTTGGGAGAGGGAATGATGATGGCAGGAAGTGCAGAGGAGGGAGAAGAGCGCGGATTGGCCCGAGTTGGCTCTTTCCACCCCGGGGGACGTGCTCTGTAGTTTGGCCCGAGTTCCCGTGCCCTTGCTCGCGTCGTGGCTTAAATCCGAGCTCTGGCTTCAGCACGTTCAGCAGACGGTCCTCTCTTTTCCCAGAGGCCTTTGCTGTATTTAGGCCACGATTGCTGAGCTTGTGGCTCATGTATTAGGCTGGCAAAGACGACTAAGATGCTGAATGAATGTTGTATTGCCACAGCAGCGTGCTCAGCGTGGCCCTGTGTGATTTCCTTTGCTGTTTCCGCAGGTGTTTGATGACTGCATTTTTGCTTTCTTCGCCGTTGAGATGGTCATCAAAATGTTGGCTTTAGGGATTTTCGGGCCAAAGTGTTACCTGGGCGACACATGGAACCGGCTGGATTTCTTCATCGTCATGGCGGGGTCAGTGAATCTCTCTGGCTCTCTCTTACACACACACACAGGCACATGCTGGCACACACACACACAGGTACTTAACCTGAATTGCTTCAGTATATATCCAGCTGTATAAATCATATACAATATGTATATGTATATTAATACAAATATATGTATATTAATATATAATATGTAAAACATGATAAAAAAGTTGTGTAAGTCGCTCTGGATAAGAGCGTCTGCTAAATGCCTGTAATGTAATGTAATGTAATATGCATGCAGGTATGTGCACAAAAACACAGACATCCACAATACACTCGCAAGTAATTACACACATATACTAAAATGTAAATGTACACACACACTAAAATGTAAATGCACACACACACACACTCCCAGTCCATTCTTTAAATGCTTTAGCGTCTCTCTAAACAGCCCCAGCATTATCTGAACCTTGGGTCAGAAAAATGTATAATAATATTCACGTAATTTATCATAATATTTAATAGTTCATAATAATATTCACGTTTATTTTATATAATCCCCCCATGTAAACTCCAATGTGCAGGGCAGCCTGTGGTCTCCGGTGAGCCTGTGCAGTAACTCACTCGGGGAAATGACCCAGTTTCAGCCTTTTCCCTCTTTCAGCACCCGCAGCCTGCTTAGCAGCTTGTGAGAGCGCTGCCACATCACTCGCTCACACTTACCTCTGCCAATCAATAAATTCAATTTAAAGCTCCGTTCTGCGCTGCATAAAGACATATGGAAGGCTATGATTTGACAGGGTGCGCTAATGCTGAGGTGCAGCCGGGTGGCAGGCCGTGAGGTCGGCCTGTTACCGTCTGCGCCGAGCTGCCAGAACGGCCCGCGGTCCCGCTGGGACTGGCCGGGGCCTGTTCATCCTGGCGGGAGTGATTTACGGCGACACACCGGAACGCGGCTTCACACCAACTTCAGCCAGCCTTGCGTTCGGTCCCTGACGCTCCCCAGATAGAACAAAATGTTATTTCGACTTTTTACATTACATTCACACTTAGGCATTTAGCTGTGGCTATTATCCAGAGTAACACAGCTTACATTCTTTTTTGCATACAAACCATTTGTACGGCTGGATATTTACTGAAGCGGTGTTGGGTAAGTGCCTTCGCTCATGGGTACAACGGCAGCGCCGCAGCCGAGAATCAAACACATTAAATCAAACTTACACCCTCTGAGCTGCACGCCCGGTTCTCGAACCGCGATACTACACTGCCGACTTCAGCATTGCACTAAGTTTCGATGACTTAAAATGTAGTTGTTGTTTTTTTTTTTACATCCTTTAATTTTTACCACCCTCAAACACTCCAGCTGTGTAATGAGTTACGCTGATGAAACGCTGTGTTCTTGTGGCTGTGTTGGGTTTCAAATGTGTTCTCGAACCCCCTATTTAATGTGCTTTTGTGGGTGGTAAAACACAAAGGTTGTTAAAAAGTTTTATTCACCAAAACCTTTTACTAAAACAAGTTGCAGTAGCACTAAATTGTGCTAAATTGGTAAGCTTCTCTTTCCGAGAAACTACATTGAAAATTCAAACTCAAATGTAATGGTGATGACGCTAAAATATGCATGCTGCATTCATCAGTGGAATGGTGTTGGTCCCCTGCCAATCATTACATTTTAAACATCAACTTAATACTTAACAACTCATGGTGATATTTTAGAGTGCTGATGTTTTATGTAGGTATTTAAAGATGTTGACACAACATAGAGATGTATGCTTGGATTTACCTGGAGTAAAATGTAGAAAATGTAAAATATAGATTTTTTTTATTTTTTAAAACTGCCAAAATAATGGGATCAATCCTCTTCTATAACAAGGAAAATTCAGAATGAGTGAAAATGATTATAACTATGACATATTATTGTTATTATAATTATGATATAACTGTTGCAACTGATGATACTGTGTAATGGGGCAGCTAATTTGGACAGATTTCTGAACAGATATGCTTGCTATGTCAACGTTACCATGGAGTGTCATTTATAATTTTGGACTGAGAGCAGATGTTCACATCCATTTCCAAATACTCACCATGGGAAGCCCTGCAGGTTTAGGAAACAGGAAGTGATGTCAGTTGGAATGGCAGTCCTTCCCTGGCATTGGCTCTGCTTTGTAGACTCATGCTGTTCTGTGCTTTCTCTCCAGGATGCTGGAGTACTCGCTGGAGGGCCACAATGCCAGCCTATCAGCCATCCGCACTGTGCGCGTGCTCCGCCCCCTCCGCGCCATCAACAGAGTCCCTAGTGAGTGACCCCTGTGTCACACACACACACGCACACACTGCTCACAAACACACACTCACTTTCACACAAACTCGCACTCAGGCACTCACACATGCACTCTCTCTCTCTCTCACACACACACACAGACACACACACACACACCACAGGCCTCTCCATTGGCCCTGGACACATGGTGCAGGACCTGAGGTCCGGGGTCTCACAAAGGAGAGTGTTAAGCACTTGTACTGAACTGCCTTATGGGATAGCCACGGACTAGAGAGATAGATGGAGGGAGTGAGAGAGGGACAGGGGGAGAGAAGAGCGAGAGAGACTTTTGTCCTTTTCTAGACAGAGGGGTCTTGTTGGTTGTGCAGTGGCTCTACCACAGATGGAGACAGGCCCGTATTTATATCACATGGAGAAATGGAGGGAGCGTGGGAACACGAGAACGCTCCGCCGCGATGCGCACAGCTGCCCTTAACCCATTTCAGAAGACCAGAGTTAGTTCCTCCTGGATCGGGCCCGCTTCAGTAAGCAACAGAAGCAAGGCCTGAGCGACTTCCTGTCAAAAGAATCTTCCTGAGCCAGCGAATTGTGAATGACGGAGCGCAGCAGTCAGCAGTGGGAGTGAGAGACTGTCCTCTCAGCCTCTCTGACACATTCACTCACGGGTGCGTCTTTAAAAAGCATATTTTGGCACGTTCATTTCGCTGACTGCTGAACTCACCAAAACATCCTGTGGTCGATTTACTAAAGGTTTGCGTGTACAAAAACATGCGTAATGCTGTTACCACCCGCAAAAAATTGTCCGAGGTGATCAACTCACAAGGTGTAAAGAGGATTGCGTAGGCTAATATTGAAAGATTCGTAGTTCCTAATAAACCACCAGCTCGTTGAGTGTAACAGTAGCCTATACCCTACACAAAAAATAATACCATAAAAACGGCAACATTGCTGCCAGTCTGTTCACCGTTTTCTTACAGTATAACCATTCCAAGCACGCATCTCATTTAAATATGGCTGTTTGCGGCTGGAGTAATTTACATAGTGACTCTTAGTTGATCACCCACAAAGTGAAATGATAACGTGTGCAAATACTTTGGCCTCACCCACAAAATAACCTCCCTTATTTGGGATCTTCGTAAATCGACCCCTTAGTGTACACCTGCGTTTATTTCAGTCAAATGTTGATTTGTATCCATGCCTAAGAGTCTCAGAGCACAAAGATTGTTTTTGCCCACAATATGCACTGAATAGAGGAGAAGTAATAAACTGTAGAAAGTTGATGTTGCTGCTGTATATGACCGCCATTGGTTTGGTTAAAACACTTATCGCTGTTCTGTACTGCATTGGAGAGCGGCCTTGGCTCTGTGTAAAATAAACACAGGTTGTATTTATACTGATGTAAAAAAAAGTCTGCAAACAAATCAGGAACATATCACACTGTCCAAGTGAAATAAATGATCCTGGATCATCTTGTGTTTACAGTTAATTAAATAATGCAGTTTCAGGTTTTGAAGAGCATGTAGATCTGTGTGCCCTTATGATACACTGATACTAAAAGACGCTATAAGAATAGGGTATTATTATGGCACAAAGCAACATGAAAAAAAGCATTTCTGTGAGCTTCCTTCTGGCTGTGTTTGGAGTGATGTCCCTTCAGAAGAGACTTACTATACAGGGTAAAAGTATGACAACCACAGTCTTTGTTTACTGGGCCTGGCTCTCATTCCATCTCATTAGGGCACCTTGGAGTTTTTTTATTCTTGAGACAATGAATCTTCCCTCCGCCTCAGAATAACCAATCTAATTGGACCTTGAAATTAATTTAAGGTTGTCTGGAAAAAAAAAAGAAAAACACGATGAGCGTTTGCCTATGATCCCCAGGGAAAGACTTTAATTGGACGCAGTGAGCACAACACCGGCCTCGGTGGCATTTGTGCCGATAAATGCAGCTCAGATCTGTGGGACTGAGAGAGCGTAATACGTTATGAAAGGCGGTGCCACTCTCTTTGTTTCCGTCGCGGTGAGAGGAGGCGGCGGGCGGGGATAGAGCGCTCTTTAACGTGCCTCTGGGAGTTTTTTTCAACGATTGGCTGGGCTCTGACACGCCTTGGTGTGCGCGCTGCAGGTTAATATGGTGCGAGGGGACCGCTCTGGCCCTGCACAAGATGGCTGAGCATTCAGTGTTGGGCGCAACAACTGTAATGGCCCTGAAGATGGTGAGATGATGTCATTTATGGGGTATCAGGGGTGTGTGAACTTCCCTGGAGGCCAGCAGGTTCACCGGATTATATTTCAAACAATTACTCTTGCAAAGTTTGTCAAATTTATCTGTTAGCAGCAAAACATTAGCCATTTCCAAAAAAGGCAGTATGCAGCTGGAGTTGGAGTATGACCCTGTATGACTGGCTGTGTTCCGGGGGGCTGAGTTTGGCTTCTCTGGACTGCAGAAGGGCCGCTGGGTAGAGCTTCCATGGTTTTAAGCCAGCAAGCTGCTCCCTCAGGGTAAATGGGTTCTGTGATTGAAATATATTTGTTCCTTCAGATGTGCGACGGCAGTTTAATGTCAGAGATAAATCACAGCCCCATTACGGGCTCTGGCAGAGCTTCTGGTGCCGAGACAGCCGCGCCGACCTCCCGCTTCTGTGAGGGAATTGCCATGCGTCTTTGGATTGTTCTGCAGCGGTGTTTTTCTCGTTAGTTCTTCCTGGAGGACCGAGGCCTGAGCTTGTCACCCGCTCCTTCACCCTGAGACCAGGAGAAACCAGCCTCTTCCTTCACTCTGAGAGGGTCACAGTCATTTCAGCGAGTGCAGCTCCCCTCACTCTGAGAGGGTCACAGTCATTTCAGCGAGTGCAGCCCCCCTCACTCTGAGAGGGTTGCAGTCATTTCAGCTAGTCCAGCTCCCCTCACTCTGAGAGGGTCACAGTCATTTCAGCTAGACCAGCTCCCCTCACTCTGAGAAAGTCACAGTCATTTCAGCACTAATTGTCCAGCTAATTACCTGGGAGAAAGGAAAAACAGGGCTGGATTTGGATTTGAGGGCCAGATTTGAATAATTTGAAATTTGAAACTAGAGGATTTTATAAACTCTATCACGTAATCTGGATTGTGAGGTTTTAGGATGTATTTATGAAAGCAGCTATATTGTGAGTTAAAACGCAGTGTTTAATGATAATTTTCGATGGGCCTGTGACCTGTCTTTGCTGCCCTGAAATATGCGAGCAAACAAGTTTCCGAAAAAAGCCAATGAAATTCATTGAACTGATGCCCTCCAGGAATACAGTGAGAGTTCTTCAGTACCCCTGTCTTTTTCCTGAGGAATTAGGAGCTCAGAACAGCGGCAGCAGTTGTTTTGAACAGATGCACTGATAGACTCGCAGTACATTTAGTTTGAGTTAATGAGACAGGAGCACTATGTCCTGCAATGTTCTTGTCTTAACTGTCAGGTTATCCGTGAGTCGTTACCCTGTATGTTCTCACACCTGAGTCAATTACCCATGCAGGCACAAACCCCTGGAGAGCCACAGCACCTTAAGAGAAAGCTGTATTTTATAGAAAAGTTGTTAATCCCAAACACAAGAACTGCCAGTTTGAATGTCAAAATACACAGTGTGTGCACATTACTGAACTGATTCTCTTCCTACTGTACCTTTAACATAAGAAGAAAATGAAGAATTTGCAGATTTATTCTTTGATTTATCTTTTTTTGTTAACTGACTTAGATAAAACAGCAGCCATTCATTCTATGGCACACTTTGGCCCCAGACTCCTAAATAAATGATAATGCTCATAATTATTCTTCTTCTGAAGGTCTCCTTTTGCTTATATTTTCTTATTTTTTATGGTTTAACTATGCATGCTGTATCACACTGGAAAATAAAGCATATTTAATTGAAGTCATAATTTAGAGATGTTCTGCAATGTGCTGTCTAGTCCCACTTATCAAATGGGTTCTACCGCACGTGAGTGTGATTTACCTGACGATTGAAGCAAATAAATTTTTCTCTCCATGTGTCCACATTTATCCTCGCACCTCCCGGACTGAATGTGTATCTTAACGGAGCCATTTGCAATGTGTGAGACAGGAGCCTACAGCAGGAGGAAGAGTACATAACAAATAACACATTTCCAGGGAAGTGCTGCCTTCAGCTCTCTTATGCTGGT
>CM056387.1:15733623-16140675 GCA_029718625.1 Synaphobranchus kaupii | reverse complement strand
TACCTTTTAGCTGTGTGTGAAATATTCCCCATGACGGGTGTTTTCAAATTGCTGTTTTGTCAGGAAAAGTTTTGCATGCAAGCCCCACATCATACGGTCAGGGACCACAACTAAATTCCTCATTCACATATAAGAATGTATTTTTTATTACTGCAGTCAAGGTGTGTGGTAGGGTTTGTGCAAATCTCAAATCCAATTTCCTTAATGTGCACATGGGATAGATTTTCCCTCTCTCATTTCCCTAGCTGAGTTTAGTAAATGTGCTGCCGCAGTCTGGCACTGTAAGAACTTAGTTAAGCTCACAATGCCCGTTTCCATTTGGCCAGGTGCACAACACTGGGAATCGACCTTCTGAAGTTGCATAAATTCAGGCTAATGGAAATGTAGCCACTGAAGCAGAGATACTTCAATCCTGAAATATCAATGCGACATCAGACTTTTATTGTGGGTCAGGCTTTGTATTCATTCCTTTCATAATGGTAATGCTGAGATCCGAAATAAGTGTACATGCACGCACGCGCACACACACACACACACACAGACACGCTTGCTAGCATTAAAATATATTCATTAACACTGAAATTAAGTGAGGATGCACTTATATTTTTTTATTCACAAAGGTATATATATGACTTAAGATATTTTATGACTGTAACACACACACACACACACACACACACACACACACATGCACACACACACACGCACACACACAGGAGATAAATTATATATGTGATGTATTATTCAGACAGCAGCCAGTACAATACATGGCACCGTCGTTCTCACTGCTACAAACCTCTAAAGTCTAATGGTTTTTCAAGCACTGGTCCATCTGCCTGTGTGCTACATGGGGTTCATTTTAATCATTAGTTCCCATTTAATCATCTGTTCCCTTTATTGAAGGGCTCTTAACATGGTTCTTTTTGGCAATAATAATGGCAGTAGATTTAATGGATAGACAGCATTTTCGTCAGGACAAAAGATCCTTTTTGGGTCGAAACATTGTCCATCCATTAAATTTATAGAGGACTGGGAGTATAACAAGTGTGAGGTATTGTGTTATTTTGGCAGTGTAGCACCTTGTCAGCATAGCAGCTTTGTTATGTTGGCAGTGCAGCCATGCGATGTGGCTGTGCAGATATCAGCTCGATTGTTTATTGTCCTTTTTTAATGTGGCTTTATGTGGATTTTCATTTGTACCGAAGGCTTATTTTTCAGAAATAGTTCCTGCTGTAGGCATCCTTCATCCTGGTGCATGTGATTCAGTGTGGAGTACCAGTTTGCAGTAGCAGTGTGCAATAGCAGTGATCAGTAGCAGTGTGTAGTACCAGTGATCAGTAGCAGTGTACAGTGTGCAATACCAGTGATCAATAGCAGTGATCAGTAGCAGTGTGCAGTACCAGTGATCAGTAGCAGTGTACAGTGTGCAATACCAGTGATCAGTAGCAGTGTACAGTGTGCAATACCAGTGATCAGTAGCAGTGTACAGTATGCAGTACCAATGATCAATAGCAGTGATCAGTAGCAGTGTGCAGTACCAGTGATCAATAGCAGTGATCAGTAGCAGTGTGCAGTACCAGTGATCAGTAGCAGTGTGCAGTGTGCAGTACCAATGATCAATAGCAGTGATCAGTAGCAGTGTGCAGTATCAGTGATCAATAGCAGTGATCAGTAGCAGTGTGCAGTACCAGTGATCAGTAGCAGTGTGCAGTACCAGTGATCAATAGCAGTGATCAGTAGCAGTGTACAATGTGCAATACCAGTGATCATTAGCAGTGTGCAGTACCAGTGATCAATAACAGTGATCAGTAGCAGTGTGCAGTGTGCAATACCAGTGATCAGTAGCAGTGTACAATGTGCAGTACCAGTGATCAGTAGCAGTGTACAGTGTGCAATACCAGTGATCAGTAGCAGTGTACAGTGTGCAGTACCAGTGATCAGTAGCAGTGTGCAGTACCAGTGATCAATAGCAGTGTGCAGTACCAGTGATCAGTAGCAGTGTTCAGTAGTGATCAGTAGCAGTGTGCAATAGCAGTGATCAGTAGCAGTGTGCAGTACCAGTGATCAGTACCAGTGTTCAGTAGTGATCAGTAGGAATTATGAGTAGCAGTGTGCAGTGTGCAATAACAGTGATCAGTAGCAGTGTGCAGTACCAGTGATCAGTAGCAGTGTGCAGTAACAGTGATAAGTAGCAGTGTGCAGTAACAGTGATCAGTAGCAGTGTGCAGTACCAGTGATCAGTAGCAGTGTGCAGTACCAGTGATAAGTAGCAGTGTGCAGTACCAGTGATCAGTAGCAGTGTGCAGTACCAGTGATCAATAACAGTGATCAGTACCAGTGTTCAGTAGTGATCAGTAGGAATGATGAGTACCAGTGTGCAGTAGCAGTGATCGCTGATCATCTGGCCCCTCTGTGTCTCCCTGCACAGCCCGAGGAGCTGACAGACATCTTGGAGATCAGTAACATCGTCTTCACCAGCATGTTCGCTCTGGAGATGGTGCTGAAGCTGCTGGCCTTCGGGCTCTTCGGCTACATCAGGAACCCGTACAACATCTTTGATGGGATCATCGTGGTCATCAGGTGTGCTGCCTCTTCTACTGTACGTGTGTGTGTGTGTGTGTGCGCGTGCGTGCGTGCGTGCGTGCGTGCGTGCGTGCGTGCGTGCGTGCGTGCGTGCGTGCGTGTGCGTGCGTGTATGTGCGTGCTTGGGTGTGCGCGTGCGTTTGCATCTGTGTGTGTGTGCGCACGCGTGTGTTTGCTTGTACGTGCCGTGCGTGTGTGTTTGCATGTGCGTGTGTATGTGTGTACATGTGTGTCTTTGCTTGTGGATGTGTCTGTGTGTGCGTGTGTTTAGGTGTGCGTTTTGCATGTGTGCGTTTTTATGTGTGTGTTTGCATGTGCGCGTGCATGTGCGTGCGCTTGTGTCCGCGTGCAGCGATTAAGGACCAGTCCCAGGTGTTTTGCACAGCAGGGGAGGGACTGAAGGCCCAGCGGAACCAAAACCCTCCTCCCCTGCAGTGGATTAGTCATGTGATCATGCCATGGTCTCTGTGTGTGGCCCCCGCAGTGTGTGGGAGATCATCGGGCAGTCTGACGGGGGTCTGTCAGTGCTCAGAACGTTCCGGCTGCTGCGCGTGCTGAAGCTGGTGCGCTTCCTCCCTGCGCTGCGCAGGCAGCTGGTGGTGCTGATGAAGACTATGGACAACGTGGCCACCTTCTGCATGCTGCTCATTCTCTTCATCTTCATCTTCAGGTGTTTATTTATCGAGCAGGGGTCTCTGCAGTTCAGTAACACTGATCAACACTGAAATGCAGTATATAAACACTGGGAATGTGATGGGATAGGGTTCATTAACACTGATTAACACTGAAATGCAGTATATAAACACTGGGAATGTGATGGGATAGGGTTCAGTAACACTGATTAACACCGAAATGCAGTATATAAACACTGGGAATGTGATGGGATAGGGTTCAGAGAGAAACATTTATTTAAAGGGAGTCTCACACACAGGCATTAAAGTGTAATCTTGGCCTCCATCTGGGAACAAAGTTAAACAGCTTTTTTAACTGATGTTTTTTTTGTCACTTACAGCATTCTTGGAATGCATCTGTTTGGGTGCAAGTTTAGCCTGAAGACAGAGAGCGGAGACACACTTCCAGACAGGAAGAATTTTGACTCCTTGCTGTGGGCGATCGTCACTGTGTTTCAGGTCAGTGTGGTGGGGGGGGGGGGGGGGGGTGATGTACCTGGATGGGAGGGGGGGGGGGGGGGGGGGGGGGTACTGACAGCCACAGTGTAGGACATGGCCATGATTAACACACGTGCCGTCCCCGGAGAGAGATTGTGCCCGGAATACACTCCTGCCAGCTGGCACAGTCCCGCTCTGGACGGCAGCCAGATGCCAGTGCCCCGGCAGTGTGGGCGCACGTCCATTTTTACACAGGAGAAAGGAGAATTCAGACGGAAGGCATCTGGTTCTTGTCCTGTCCTGCCTGGTGGCTTAAGGTTCCTCTTCCACCTGTACAGTCCATTACTAGGAGAGGAAAAGCATATTTATCCAAGAGCTCAGTTATGTTATGTTAATATCATCACTGAGTGAGAATGGCGAATGCAACCGGTGGTGCCTGACACACACACGACGGCTTGGGCTCTTGCCAAACGCATCCAGACAGCGCTGAGGAAACGCTGGCACAGAGGCCCTGAACCTCCTTCAGTTTGTCGGGCTTGCTGCAAACTTACAGTGCGGTACATTCTCAGTTCATTTGGGCCTGTAGGGAACAAAAGCTTTTTGTTTGGAGTTGTTCCGATTTCAGACACGGCAGATAGCCAGGCTTCCACAGCCTCTAAGATTCTGCTCCCCTTCACTCTCTGCCTTTTGATTGGTTGCGATCGATAACCAAGCTGCATTATTTACTGGCTTATCATGTTTTCGACATCCACTTCTTTGCAGCAATGTTAAAAATAAAGCCGTTGGAGGAGACTGGGGCTAGAGCCTGTGCGTGTGTGTGTCTGTGCTTGTTTGCGTGTGTCTGTGTGTGTGTGTGTGTGTGTGTGGATACTAACTCAGGAAGAAACCTGGTTCTGTAAAACAATGTGTACGTGTGTCTGTAGATCCTAACTCAGGAAGACTGGAACATGGTTCTTGTATAACGGTGTGTACGTGTGTCTGTAGATCCTAACTCAGGAGGACTGGAACATGGTTATTGTATAACGGTGTGTACGTGTGTCTGTAGATCCTAACTCAGGAAGACTGGAACATGGTTCTTGTATAACGGTGTGTACGTGTGTCTGTAGATCCTAACTCAGGAGCTCAGGAGGACTGGAACATGGTTCTTGTATAACGGTGTGTACGTGTGTCTGTAGATCCTAACTCAGGAGGACTGGAACATGGTTCTTGTATAACGGTGTGTACGTGTGTCTGTAGATCCTAACTCAGGAGGACTGGAGCATGGTTCTTGTATAACGGTGTGTACGTGTGTCTGTAGATCCTAACTCAGGAAGACTGGAACATGGTTCTTGTATAACGGTGTGTACGTGTGTTTGTAGATCCTAACTCAGGAGGACTGGAACATGGTTCTGTATAACGGTGTGTACGTGTGTCTGTAGATCCTAACTCAGGAAGACTGGAACATGGTTCTTGTATAACGGTGTGTACGTGTGTTTGTAGATCCTAACTCAGGAGGACTGGAACATGGTTCTGTATAACGGCATGGCCTCCACCTCACCCTGGGCTGCTCTGTACTTCGTGGCCTTGATGACCTTTGGGAACTACGTCCTGTTCAACCTGTTGGTGGCCATTCTGGTGGAAGGTTTCCAAGCGGAGGTAAGTTTGGTTCTGTTCCTGTCGCACACCCAGTCAGTTATCTCTGCGGGTTTTCAGCGGCTCCATCCCACCATGTTGTTGCCACAGAACCGTTTCCCTGCAGTGTGATTTGTCCGTTGGGCTGGTTTGATTCCTGTCACACTGCTTGTGTGTTTGGTGGAAATCCCTCTCAACCATCACAGTGACCCCCCCCCCCCCCCCCCCCCCCTCTTTCTCTCTCTCACTCTCTATCTCCATCTCTGTCTCTTTCTATCTATCTCTGTCTCGCTCTCTGATTAATATTCCTCCAGTGGCCAAATAGCTGTCACTAGCTGTCTACTGTGATTCTTTTGTTGTTGTTGCGTTGTTTGGTTTTTTCCCTCCAAAATGCCTCTTGATCTGCACAGGGAGATGCAAGCAGGTCAGACACGGATGAGGAGAAAACTTCAATGAATTTTGAAGAGGAGGAGAAAATGAGGGAGATTCAAGCCTCAGGTGATTACAGCACCAGTCGCAGGCTCTGGAACGCCTACCGATTTAACTTTCCCACTTCCCCACATACAGGCTCCAGACTGCAGGAGTATTCAGTAAACTCTGGCATGTCTGCGCAGCCAGGCTCCAGACTGCAGCAGTATTCAGTAGACTCCTGCATGTCTGTGCAGCCAGGCTCCAGACTGCAGCAGTATTCAGTAGACTCCTACATGTCTGCGCAGCCAGGCTCCAGACTGCAGCAGTATTCAGTAGACTCCAGCATGTCTGCGCAGCCAGGCTCCAGACTGCAGCAGTATTCAGTAGGACCTCCTACATGTCTGCGTAGCCAGGCTCCAGACTGCAGCAGTATTCAGTAGACTCCAGCATGTCTGCGCAGCCAGGCTCCAGACTGCAGCAGTATTCAGTAGACTCCAGCATGTCTGCGCAGCCAGGCTCCAGACTGCAGCAGTATTCAGTAGACTCCTACATGTCTGCGCAGCCAGGCTCCAGACTGCAGCAGTATTCAGTAGACTCCAGCATGTCTGCGCAGCCAGGCTCCAGACTGCAGCAGTATTCAGTAGACTCCTACATGTCTGCGCAGCCAGGCTCCAGACTGCAGCAGTATTCAGTAGACTCCTACATGTCTGCGCAGCCAGGCTCCAGACTGCAGCAGTATTCAGTAGGACTCCAGCATGTCTGCGCAGCCAGGCTCCAGACTGCAGCAGTATTCAGTAGACTCCTACATGTCTGCGCAGCCAGGCTCCAGACTGCAGCAGTATTCAGTAGACTCCCTACATGTCTGCGCAGCCAGGCTCCAGACTGCAGCAGTATTCAGTAGACTCCTACATGGTTGAGCATCCAGACCCTGCTGATTTGAAGTGATAATGAAAGGAGCACTAATGGCTCCCCAGAGCCTAAAAGGGCAATCCAGCTCCCTTTATATAAGGGTACATTATTAATGTTTTGTTTTTTCATTCTGAGCATCCTATATAAATGGTTTGGTAATTTGGGAGAGAATGGCAGGTCGCTGTGTTATTCCTCCTCTGAGTGGTTCTCTCCCAGCAGCTCTTAGACTATCGGGCAGATGGTGAGAGTGCTGCTCTGTGTCTGAGGGGCTCCGATAGCCGTAATCACATGACGGCGTTTTTTTTTTTCTTCCACAGAGCTGAAGATGTACGCACTGATGATGACCGCCAATGGGTACGCAGATCCCCGGGCCAGCGTGGCCCCGCCCATCATCATGCGCACAGCCGCCACGCCCATGCCCACGCCCAAGAGCTCCCTGGGCACGGAATCGGCCCACGTCTTTGTCGAGTCACGCCGTGGGAGCAGCACCTCCATTGACCCCGCTTTCGACCAGAAGTCCCTGGTGGGTGGAGTTATAGGTGGAGCTCTGGGTTCCACACTCCTCATACGTGCTCAACTGAGGGGTCTGCCTGTCTGTCTTTAGACCATCCATTGTGAGGAAATACCTCAAGCCGATAACTGCTATTTTGTTTAAACCAATCAAGTTTGTGAGGACCCATTTTAAACAACCATCGGTCTTAGCACACACCCTTATCCACAGAAACTAGCATACCCTACACTTTTAAATGTTCATATGAGGAGATGTTTATACACCTGGATATTTTTATTGGGATAAGCACCTAAATTTATGGTAACAGTGGCAAGGTTGTAGCCATGCCTACCTGAGATTTGAACCTTTAACACCTAAGGTATTAACCCAGTTTCTTAACCACCACACTATGAGAATGTTTAAAAAAGTGAAGGTGATGTGTTTGTTACTGAGGTGTCCCCTTTTGTCCCCTCAGTCCAGCCTGCGGAGTGCCCCTGGGGGGCCCTTGAGTCCGGGCAGCAACTGGGGCAGCCGGCGCTCTAGCTGGACCCCGAGCCGTGCCCCGAGTCTGAAAAGGAAGGACCTGTCCGGGGAGCGCGAGTCGCTGCTGTCGGGCGAAGGCCAGGGCAGCTCGGAGGACGACAGCTCGGACGGCGGGGCCTCCAGCCTGGGGGGCAGCATCACCGGGACCCCCCTGCAGCGCCGCGCCAGGTCCCCGGAGCCCCCCGAACCCCTGCAGGTCCCCACGCCGCGCCGCGACTGCAACGGGCGCGCCCAGCACCCGTCCTCGCACCGGGACCGCTGGAAGGACGAGCGGGACTACGAGGAGGACTTGGACGACGTGAGTGCGGCACAGCTCACAGTCTTATTTACATGCAGTCATGCCGGTGATCTTACAGATCGACCAGAAAATCCAGCTCCGCCTCTCCCCAGGTGGTACCCGATGTTGGGATAGTATCAGGCCCTCTCAAGGGAGCAGTATTTTGGGCTTGAAGGGTCATAAAAAGGTGGCAGAAGGTGGTGCTGGGACACGGCAGGTGATGAGAGTACAGGGCTCCAGTAGGGGGAAGAGACTGTGGGAGCCTGACGCTGAGCCAAACGCACCATATGCTCAGGAGACTGAGAAACCGTTTCCTTTGGTTTTGTTGTTTTTTGTCATAACGAGGGAAGCGTGCCAGCTGAGCTGGTTAGGTTCTTGTAGTGCTGTAGTTTTGGGAGGATTTGGAGGTTGAGCATGCAGAGGGGCAGCGCAAGGCCGGGCCCGGGGGGGTTTGGACCTCCTGCAGTGTGACTGAACAGACCCTCCTGCTTCCTTGCAGAGCCTCTGCCTCCGGATCCGGAAGACCTTGGAGACCCATAAGCCCCAGATTTGCAGGCAGCGTGAGGACTGGTCCCTGTACCTCTTCTCCCCACAGAACCAGTAAGTATTACAGCTTCAAGGGCTTGGGCCTGGAATGTGCATAAAGTGCTTTGTGTCATTGGCCCTTTGTGAAAACCTCTATACAATAAGACTGAATTATTAAACTAAATTGACTTGAATCGGTCCAGAGAAAATGTTTACCAGCGATGTTGTTGTAACCCACTCACACACCCCAACCCTTCTCTCATCTCCCAGGTTCCGCGTCGCCTCCCAGAGAGTCATCGCTCACAAGATGTTTGATCACATAGTGCTGGTGTTCATCTTCCTCAACTGCATCACCATTGCACTGGAGAGGCCAGACATCCTCCCACACAGCACGGTACGCTGGATGGCCATGGGACCCCCCCCCGCTCAGTGCGGCTCAATAAACCTCAGTGCGGCTCAGTGTGACTCAGTGCATCAGTGATTCAGTGCCGGGGAGAACAAAGCAAAATGAAAAACTCAAAAACGGGCTGAGCTGTGAGGATAAACCTCAGGCATGCTTCAAACCTGAGGGGAGCGGAGTGCCATGAACCTCACAATGAGGCTGGGTCTGCGAAGGGCTCTCCACCCCAATTACAGCGCTTCTTTATAGCAGCCCTGACTGATAATCACCCTGAGCTGTGCTCCTGCATTTCATGCTGCTGCTGTCTGAGACTCTGAAGGCCTCCCAGGTTTGGAGAGACAGCAGGAGGATCTAACAGTTATCTGAAGCGTGGGGGTGTGGGGGCGGGCCTTTCTGCTCCAGGCCCCCCCCCCCCCTCCCCCCCAGTATCACAGACCCCATGTGTAGCACCAGCTTAGCTCTGCATGAGCCTCATTTAGGTGCTGCTTCTAATGGAAAGTTTAACTACATTCTCTGTGTAAGGCTTTGATGACAATTCAATTCAGACTTTTTTTTTTTTTTTTTCAGGAGCGTGTGTTTCTCAGTGTCTCAAATTACATCTTCACCGTGATCTTTGTAGCAGAAATGACTATGAAGGTAAAAGTACTTTTTATCTTCGGCGCTTGTGTGCATTTGAGGAAATGGTAGGGAAAATCTGGAAAAGGAATCTCTTTTAAAATATCACCCTCTCTGTAATGCCTATGGATCTCTGAGGTCAACACTATGAGCAGGAAATAAATCACTGCCCCGAAGGAATGCACATCAGTGTTCCATGATTAATATTGCACATTGTGTAGTATAATATATTTTACAGTTTGGATTACGCTACAATACACCTGCAGCAAGCAGAATAGACTTGTATATATTCAGACACGTGATGTAGCGAATCAAATAACTTCTAATATTTGCAGTATGTTTTTAATTTAAATATTGTCCCAATCTTTGGGCTCAGAGTCCCAAAACAAGGAGGAGAGGGGAAGTATAGTGCTCTGAGTCGCATCTCCTGTCTAAAACAAGAGCTGGACCCTCTGAACCGACCACCCTGTTTCCCTGGCCAGGTGGTGGCGCACGGATTCTGTTCAGGGACGGACAGCTTCCTTCAGAGCAGCTGGAACATTCTGGATGGTGTGCTGGTATTCGTCTCCCTGGTGGACATCCTGGTGTCCCTGGCGTCAGCCGGTGGGAACCGAATTCTGGGAATCCTGCGGGTTCTGCGCCTTCTCAGGACCCTGCGGCCTTTGAGGTGGGCACATATGGGCTACACCGTGGCTTCCTTTTAGGGTTGGACCATATCCTGGCTTCCGTTAGCAGTGGCTGTCCTACATGTGTATCTGTGGATTACTCAGTGATGAAAACTAACCATATCCTACATGTGTATCTGTGTATCACTCAGAGATGGGAACTATCCCTAACCCTAACCATATCCTACATGTGTACCTGTGTATCACTCAGAGATGAGAACTATCCCTAACCCTAACCATATCCTGCACGTGTATCTGTGTATCACTCAGAGATGAGAACTATCCCTAACCCTAACCATATCCTGCACGTGTATCTGTGTATCACTCAGAGATGGGAACTATCCCTAACCCTAACCATATCCTACATGTGTACCTGTGTATCACTCAGAGATGAGAACTATCCCTAACCCTAACCATATCCGACATGTGTATCTGTGTATCAGTCAGAGATGGGAACTATCCCTAACCCTAACCATATCCTACATGTGTATCTGTGTATCACTCAGAGATGGGAACTATCCCTAACCCTAACCATATTCTACATGTGTACCTGTGTATCACTCAGAGATGAGAACTATCCCAAACCCTAACCATATCCGACGTGTATCTGTGTATCACTCAGAGATGAGAACTATCCCTAACCCTAACCATATCCTACATGTGTATCTGTGTATCACTCAGAGATGGGAACTATCCCTAACCCTAACCATATCCTGCACGTGTATCTGTGTATCAGTCAGAGATGGGAACTATCCCAAACCCTAACCATATCCTACATGTGTATCTGTGTATCACTCAGAGATGGGAACTATCCCTAACCCTAACCATATCCTACATGTATATCTGTGTATCACTCAGAGATGAGAACTGATTAAACTGCTTAAAATTCCAGCGACTAAGAAACATTTAATTGATCAATAAGGCATATTTTCCAAATCCATTAAAACATCTTGTTTTATGTGTGTGTGTTGTGTGTGTGTTTGTGACCTCAGGGTGATCAGTCGAGCTCCAGGCCTGAAGCTGGTGGTGGAGACGCTGATCACGTCCCTCCGACCGATCGGCAACATCGTGCTCATCTGCTGCGCGTTCTTCATCGTCTTTGGCATCCTGGGGGTGCAGGTGAGAACCTGCCAGGACACGCCCCTCACCTTCCACAGGACACGCCCCTCACCTTCCACAGGACACGCCCCTCACCTTCCACAGGACAGGCCCCTCACCTTCCACAGGACACGCCCCTCACCTCCCACAGGACACGCCCCTCACCTTCCACAGGACACGCCCCTTACCTCCCACAGGACACGCCCCTCACCTCCCACAGGACACGCCCCTCACCTCCCACAGGACACGCCCCTTACCTCCCACAGGACACGCCCCTTACATCCAACAAGACACGCCCCTCACCTCCCACAGGACATGCCCCTTACCTCCCACAAGACACGCCCCTCACCTCCCACAAGACACGCCCCTCACCTCCCACTAGACACGCCCCTCACCTCCCACAAGACACGCCCCTCACCTCCCACAAGACACGCCCCTCACCTCCCACAAGACACGCCCCTCACCTCCCACAAGACACGCCCCTTACATCCAACAAGACACGCCCCTCACCTCCCACAGGACACGCCCCTTACCTCCCACAAGACACGCCCCTCACCTCCCACAAGACACGCCCCTCACCTCCCACTAGACACGCCCCTCACCTCCCACAAGACACGCCCCTCACCTCCCACAAGACACGCCCCTCACCTCCCACAAGACACACCCCTCACCTCCCACAAGACACGCCCCTCACCTCCCACTAGACACGCCCCTCACCTCCCACTAGACACGCCCCTCACCTCCCACTAGACACGCCCCTCACCTCCCACAAGACACGCCCCTCACCTCCAACAAGACACGCCCCTCACCTCCCACAAGACACGCCCCTCACCTCCCACTAGACACGCCCCTCACCTCCCACTAGACACGCCCCTCACCTCCCACAAGACACGCCCCTCACCTCCCACAAGACACGCCCCTCACCTCCCACTAGACACTCCCCTCACCTCCCACAAGACACGCCCCTCACCTCCCACAAGACACGCCCCTCACCTCCCACTAGACACGCCCCTCACCTCCCACAAGACACGCCCCTCACCTCCCACTAGACACGCCCCTCACCTCCCACAAGACACGCTCCTGGTGCCTTCCTTGTTCCCAGAGGGGTCATAAATCATAAATGGCAAACATAGAATTAAGACCTAAAGGATTAGAGGCACAGACGGGAAGGTACTGCATGCAGTGAGCACCGGAGTCTTGAAGAGTGTGTTACTGATTTGGCTTCATTAGCAACCAGATGGAGGATGATGGCCTCTCATGTCTAATGTCTAGATTGTCTCTGAATTAGAGACCATTTGTGTGTAATCTAGCTCAGCTGCATCGCCATGCATCATTGGAATTTGCTTTTCCAGCTTTTTATTCCTAAAAAAGATTTTAATTTGTGCTTGCAGTCTGATGCATCACTCATAATTTATTCCCTCCTTTGGCACAAACAGCTCTGAATCATCTGTCTCTTTCCCCCATACAAATAAAACCAAAACCACCCAATTTCAATCACTGTTAACTGAGCCCCATGGAAAAAGGTGCCTTTGCATCTGGGGTGGGGGGTGGTACCTCATTAGCAGCTGCTGGAGACAGTAGGGTTCAGGGTTCAGATGAGTCAAGGTTCAGGAGGTGGGCGGCTGTGTTAATGCCTCCTGCCCCACATCCCTCATTAAAGCAGAGGAGCAAGGAGAACAGAACAGGGTCACTGAGCATAATGAGGTCTGTGCACATTAGTGATTCTGCTCACATTAGCGATTCTGCTCACATTAACGATTCTGCTCACATTAACGATTCTGCTCACATTAACGATTCTGCTCACATTAGCGATTCTGCTCACATTAACGATTCTGCTCACATTAGCGATTCTGTGCACATTAACGATTCTGCTCACATTAACGATTCTGCTCACATTAGCGATTCTGCTCACATTAACGATTCTGCTCACATTAGCGATTCTGCTCACATTAGCGATTCTGCGCACATTAACGATTCTGCTCACATTAGCGATTCTGCTCACATTAACGATTCTGCTCACATTAGCGATTCTGCTCACATTAGCGATTCTGCGCACATTAACGATTCTGCTCACATTAGCGATTCTGCTCACATTAGCGATTCTGCTCACATTAGCGATTCTGCGCACATGAGCGATTCCGCTCACATTATTCTGCGCACATTAGCGATTCTGTGCACATTAGCGATTCTGCTCACATTAGCGATTCTGCTCAAATAGAGAGGTCCTGCGCACATTAAGGATTCCCCTCACGTTAGAGATTCCACTCACATTAGAGATTCCAGTGGCACTGGAAACTGCTCTGCCCTCAGTGGACCTGTTTAATGGGAAAATGCTATGATTCATCAGGATTCACAAGTCTGAATTAAAACCTGGAACAGGGCGTCCTACCCAGTTGATTTATACTGCATACGCCAGCGCTGTGCACGGATCGTTTTTTCAAAACTATTATTGACCACTGTGGTACATGTTGTGCCCATTTTTAAATAAAAACAGCTGAGAGAGAAAACAAAGTTATTAAATTGTGTCTGGTAGATTGTCTCTTGAGACCTAATTGTTGTGTGAAATGTAGCTGTTCAAGGGGAAGTTTTATCACTGTGAAGGCCACGACATGAAAAACGTCACCAACAAGTCCGACTGCCTGCAGGCCAACTACCGCTGGATCAGAAGGAAGTACAACTTTGACAACCTTGGACAGGTGAGATGGATTATCATTTATCACCGAGTCACCTACTGTGGAACTCAATGTGTCTGACTGAGACAAAACCAAAATGAATTTAGAGCCGTAATCACACCTTGGACTGAAACAACCTGCTTTAATGAAGTCACAATCGATTTAACATAGAATATAAAGTAATTCTGGTTAAAAATGAGTTGCGTGCGGAAACGCAGCAGGAAATATGAGGGACAGTCGGAGAAAGTACAGCTGCTTCATGTATTCTGAGTGTCAAGAGCAAATCATAATTCTTTGCTGAATAAAGCAGTAGATCAGATATTTGTTAAATGGTTTTGCCATAAAATGTATTGATTTACCAGTCATGATATTGACTGTTGCTTAAGCAGTACATCTCCTAATAAGTCAAAGAGAAATGGACGGACACAGATTATGACAATGAACTTGCTGTAAGGCAACTAACTGAAATTAAATATCAGATCAAATACTGTATGCTGCTTATGTTAAATTGTATTGAATATATTCACCTGAAAGGTACTTTAATTATGAAGCGACTATTTTAATATTGTATGGGGTTTGGGTGTGGGGTTTGGGTGAAGGGTTTCTGTGTGGGGTTTGGGTGAAGGGTTTCTGTGTGGGGTTTGGGTGTGGGGTTTGGGTGTGGGGTTTCTGTGTGGGGTTTGGCGTGGGATATGTGTGTGGGGTTTGAGCATGAGGTTTTTGTATGGGGTTTGGTGTGGGGTTTTTGGTTCTAACACTGCGGTTCTGCGGTTCTTTTTCAGGCTCTCATGGCGCTGTTTGTTCTCTCGTCGAAGGACGGATGGGTCAATATCATGTACGACGGTCTGGACGCAGTGGCAGTGGACCAGCAGGTGTGGTGTTGTCATGGTGACAGGCAGGATGACATAACTCTGCTAAACACTGATGAAACCACTGATTTCCTCTAACAGCATGTGCAACAGAAGCAGGACACTGTGTGTGCAAAACCCACCAGTTACAGCTTCCCGGCCTGCATTCAAGCAACATTTGTTCTTAATTTTGACTTACAAATAAACGTAACCACTATACTTTTTATTCAAAGACCAGTTTGGCAAGTTTGTTTTAGTGACCGTTGAACTGGCCAAACTGTGAAGGAAATAAATGCAGATTTACAGTTAATTCTAAATCAGTGTTAAGGACAAATGTTGATTGAATCCAGGCTTCTGTCTCCCACCTTCCATTTCTGCTTCTACCAACAGCTTGCGATGTCCAGGAGCTTAGCTGGTCAAATTTCACTAATTAATTTAACACTTTTACAAAGCTGCACACATTTAATTAGAGCTAGGAAAGATGTCTACATTAATTGTATACGTTTAAAAAAATCACACCTGTAAACAGGATCTGTTTTGGAAGCCTAGCTCACCTGGTTATGCTGCGGTTTGTTTAAACGCTTAGAGCTGTGCTGCCCATGTCTGTACTGGGTCTGTATTGGGTCTGTTCTGGGTCTGTACTGACTGCTTTAGTCAGCAATTTTTCTACTGGCGGAAGAAAATTCCATGACTCTCCCTTTCTCTTTTTCTCTTTGTCTCTATCTCTTTCTCTCCCACTCTCTGCTTCCCTCTCTCCCACTCTCTGCTTCCTTCTCTCCCTCCCTCCCTCCCTCCCTCTCCACAGCCGGTGCGGAACCATAACCCCTGGATGCTGCTCTTCTTCATCTCCTTCCTGTTGATCGTCAGCTTCTTCGTGCTCAACATGTTCGTGGGTGTGGTGGTGGAGAACTTCCACAAGTGCCGGCAGCACCAGGAGGAGGAGGAGGCGCGTCTGCGTGAGGAGAAGCGTCTGAAGAGGCTGGAGAAAAGGCGCAGGAGTAAGGGAGAGTGCGGGTCCGGTCGGTAGTCTGTCTTTCTGAGCACTGCCTGCTTCCAGAGCCTGAACGTGTGCGCGCGAACGGGGAGCTCCACACGCCCTGCAGAGAGGCGCAGCAAAGTGACCGAGTTCCAGCGCATGCTCCTGCATGCAACCTCTAAAAATCCCACATGAAAAAGTATCGCCTTAATATACCAGACATATCAAATCCAAAATGTGGCGGATTGAGGTTTTCCAAACCTACTGAATATATTGGCCTGCAAACAGACTAATTATTGCCACAGTTGTATAACACCATCTTTAATGTAATTTTCTGTGCATATTGTAGAGCATGCCCTATAATGTGTGTAATTTTGCGGGCTATTCTACATGTATGAATGTGGCAATAATGGGAAGATCTGTGGCATATTTTCACATATATTTCAATTTATTCCTCCGCTTGGATTTGATATTTTAACTTGGGCTGTCATGCAATTTTTATAAATTTATGGCATTAAATCTTGTGGTTAGAGATGAATTGTGTTCAGTTGCAGTTTTAAACTTTGCTAATATATAATTGCCAGTAAATTCTAAGTGTGCTGAGGAGAAATGTACCGCGGAAGGTTATGAGGGCCACAACAGAGGACTGCGATGAATTTTGATTAAAATAGATGAATGAATTTGATTAATTGTATTAGCTAATGCATTTAATGATGATTTGTGGTATTGACAGCCCTGATATAAAGATGAATTACTTTTTCATTTGGGAGTGCTGCATGAGGGCATGCAAAGCACAAAGTTCCGGAGAGTTCTGCTCAGTGCAGTATAGCATTCCTGCATATTCTCACAGCATAGCAGTTGGGCCACTTGGGCCACAGGGAAAGTAGTATTTCTTCTCTTTAGGGATAAAGTATACATTTCCAAATTGGGGAGAAAGGGGGGGGAAACAATTAATTTAAAAAAGAAAAACGTACGTACGAGAAAAGGCCACGTACATGTAATGTATAATGTATTGACTAATGAATAGGAAGGTAGGCAGTGTTTTCTGCGCAAAGACACTTACGCCCTGAAGCAACAGCCTTCCTGATTGATGGTCCAGATTGAACAACTTGACAGTTTTATGTGTGGACATGACTTCATCCTGTAATCCAGTCCCTGCTTAGTCAGGCAGAGACTTAATCACTCGTGCGATGCACTGTTGTGGTCGACCTGAAACAGTGCGCTTCTTATGAACAGCCAAGGACAGAAAGGCTTTCAGCTTTGGTGTCTTCCTTGCCTTAAAGGAAAATTCCAGGCTAAAACACTTTAACATTGTTAGAATTTGCATATTGGTGATGGAAACCCCACCCAGATCCTCTTTTCATGTTTTATATAGTATTTCACTTTTCTGCGGCTAAACTCGAGTTCTGTAGACGACGTGACATCACAGTGATACCGCCACAGCAGGCACAGTGCACTTTAATATGAGAGCATGTCTTCAACTCACTATTGCACCAACTATAAGCATCAGATATTTGTTTCAGCCCCTTAGGGACAACAAGTCAGGGGTTTTGCCTTGAATCAACCCTACTAATCAACTTTCTGCAATACTGAGCAAAATCAACCATTTTTCATGAGGACGTACTGATGCAACAGCGTGGCTTTGCAGGGGATTGGGGCGTGGCCATGATCTCCTACTTTGCTTTTAGCCTTTTAGCTAAGTATTACTAGCTAGCTAGCTAGCTAATGTCAATGCCAGTTTAGCTGGCTGTACACAAGGGGCCAAGACTGGGCTTTCATTTTGAAGCTCACTTCCTGATTGGGCTGGGAGCGGCAATTGTGCCGTTGCTCACTAGCGCCACTGCGAGGCCGTGGGAAGGCAATGGGTGACGTCACAGTGACTTTGTCCATATTTTTGTACAGTCTATGGCTGTACACCGTGCCCCTTTTCATGAAGGGGGGTGACGAAAGTGGTTCTGGGTAATGTAGGAAAAAGCCACACTGCAGCAGATCCAGAAGAAGCCTGACAGGATAGCGATAAAGTAAAGTGTATTACACATATCAGATCATAAACACTAGAATGAATTGCACATCACTGCTGCACATTTACTAACCATGTAAGCTTTCTAGCCTGAAATTTCTGTTAAGGTTTAAATAGGGAACAAGCAATGGGATTTAGCCATTCTCCATCTCGGGAGGAACAGTGACGGTCCTCCAGTCTGCCCGGGGTACGGGGACAAGCAGCTTATTGAATTGGTTTATATATGAACTAGTTTAGCCCTGACTTTCACCCTGTTTGAGAGCTGAGTGTGAGATTACAAAGGTGAACGGTTCTTTGTCTGAAAACTCTGTTACCTGATAACATTCAGGTCTCTCTTGGTCCCTGATTTCTGCTGTGCAGCAGCTATATTAGGGAGAAGGATGAAATTTCAGAAACGGATTAAAATTACGCGGTGTAACATTTTCTCGAATCCTGGCGGCATCTATATTTGGTGCCATCGACTGTATTAATGCAGTGTACCTGCGTTTCAAATTGTTCTCGTGAAAATTAATCTGCAAACTAAAGGCCTATCAATAGAATTTTACAACCTTTCCTTCGCCCTCCAGGGTTGCACAGATGTTCCATTGACTCCAGTTACATACGGGGAATGGAGGGAATCTCTTATGAAATATTTAGAATATATTTTGTAATATGTATAACATGGCATATATAGAACTGGCAATATTTTCTTATATATTTTCTAAATGACATTTTTAACAAATAATTAAAATGTATTATTTAAAGTCTGGGATGTTATATTTAAACTTAATGGATCTAAATTTGAAGTGGACATGAAATGTAAAAGTGTTGATGTCTAGTACTTGTGTCGTGATTACACTTGATCCTTTGCACATTGATGGTATGGCCATACTTAATTCCTGAGGGACTGAAGATGAAATATTGTCATAGTTCCGGCTGAAGATGGTAATATATAAATGTGGTAGCAGCACTTTCTGTATCGGTGTCATAGAAAGCAAGTGCTAACCTTATAATTAGCCCACAGCAATTCAGTATGTTAGTACAAATCCTGCATTACAAATAGTTTATACTTTTACATGCAGTAACCTTGTTGTGCTAAACATTATCAGTAAGGGGTAGTAGCACAGAAAAAAGCAAATTGTGCATAGCAAAGTTTGCTTCCTGCACTTTATACAGATTGTGTGGCTCATCACAAATTGAATAATAGCAAAATGGTAATTACACTGAAATTAAATGATATCACTGGTAAGTGCTGTTCACTGCAGGGAAAAAAATGACTAATAAGTATCTCTTATCTCAATGATCAACTTAATATATGAAATTCATATCTTATATTAAAATGTATAAATTACATTACTGTGTACCAATAAATACTGGTTTGTACTTGGTCATTAAGGCACAAAGACAGTGCTACTCATATTGCATGTATTAATGCAGCAGATGCATGAAAACCATGCATGAGTCCCAAGATCAAGAGTCCCCAAGTCCCAAGTCCCAAGATCAATCTAACCACAGGGTCATTCATCCATACATTTGAGCCTCTAAATTCAAGCCTCAGTTTCTTAAACAACATTCTGAGCTTGGCGGTTACTGAAAATCACAACAAACAAAAAAAAAGAACTGTGCATTCGTGACCAAACACTCAATTCCATTGCTCAGAAAACTTCAGCAAAACGGCCCAATGCAGTTATAGTGATTATTTTCAGTGTTCCTATTTTAGTCTGGCCTACATGCTAATGAGCAAATATAGATATGGATTTTAATATGGCTCCTGTGTTGACCAGATATTTCATTTCATCTCACCCTTAGTATGGATATTCATTATTATTATTCTCACACTTTCATTTTATATAAGGCACCCTAGGGTCATTCAGCGAGAAAAAACGAAGGAAATCTGTCTTGTAAAACCTCATACTTGAAGTGCTCTTGCTTTGTCCAAAAAAAAAACACTTCTCCCTTCTTTTAGTTTTGCCTGACTAAATAGTCAAACGTTGTTTACATGTTCCTGTCTCATAATTTTAATGTAAAATACAAACTCCAGATGTAGGCAGAACTAAAAGCACTAGTGTTTCAGAGACGAGATGAGCTTATACACTCACGCACACGAAACACATGCACACAGTCCACACACACACACACACACACACACTTTATCTCTCTGTAACACAATGCAATTTCTACATTTTCTTTACATTTAGTTAAGTTAAGAGCAATGTACTTTGGGGCGCCAAGACTGCATCAATTCTCAATGGCAATATGTGAATTTCCTTCAATGAGACCACCTTCCTTAATATTTTACAACACGATCTTACAAGATGTGACATTGAGCTCGCAAACTTTCAGATTGCCACGTGGGTCTAATGTGTGCCATTGGTGCGATTGATAGTGGAGGCGGAGCTTAAATGTGCCCACTCTTTAAGGTCACGCTGTCGTGTGATGCATTTGTGCCCTGCAGGAGCTCAACAGCGGCCCTACTACGCGGACTACTCCCCCGCCCGCCTTTATATCCACACACTGTGCACCAACCACTACCTGGACCTCTTCATCACCTTCATCATCGCCATCAACGTGGTCACCATGTCCATGGAGCACTACAACCAGCCCCAGGTGATTCCTCCTCCCAGGTCATGTGACACGTGTCTGCTGAGGCCTTGGGCAGTTTCGAATGTAAACACATTTCTGCATGTAAGCAGCTGTTGGTATCTACACACAAGCCTTTCTGCACAGCAACATGCTCTGTGTTAAATCAACAAGGCTATCTGTTTTTTTTTCTGTTGAACTAAATTTTTCAAGAGTCCGGTTTCTCATGTTGGTCTGTATAGTTCTGGAATCAATTTGTGCTGTTTATCTATTTTTTATTTATTCTTGATTTAAAAGTTTTATTCACCTGACACTTTTCCTGCTGATTGCAATCTTATCTTTATAGGTTGTTTGTGTGATTCTGTTTACTCCCACATGGGGAGTCATTGCTTGTCATTTAATTTCTCTTTGTATTTTCTGTGATATAGTTTTTCATTTTAGAGGATTCTATATGCTACACATTTTGACTTACTACTTAAATAGTCATTTGAGTAGTTGAGAAATGGGGAGCACACAGAACGCTTTATACTCAGTCTATAAAGCATACAGGGCATATTGTTCACATGGTGTATATAGGGCATATAGTGTATATTGTGCATATCGTGTATAGGGCTAAAATGGCATAGAATGTGCTTGGCCGGAAAGTCACCATATGGTTGATCTTGCTCTCCGCAGTACCTTGAAGAGGCTCTGAAATACTGCAACTATGGCTTCACCATCACGTTTGTCCTTGAAGCTCTGCTCAAGCTTGTTGCTTTCGGCTTTACCAGGTTCTTGAAAGACAGGTAAGTGAACTTTAAAGTCACACACAGAGAGTGTTACATCAGCGGGTTTTGGTAGAGCTGTGTATATGTTACTCCAAGGAGGACTGGGAACCAGTTGAATGATTTTGCATTGCAGAGACTCCGTTGATGACTGAAACCTCTAAACAGAGGGAGGGTTCAGGAATGTCTTCCCCATTGAACCAGTGGGAGTTAATCGCTTCATTAGTTGTATTGTTTGTAGCACTCCAGTGTGTCCTGTTCATTATTGAAGCCATTATTGATCACCTCGTCGCTCTATGCCTCTGAATCGCTGTGACCACCCCCATATCTCTCGCGTGATCGCCTGTTCGTCCTGTGCAGCTTGCACAGCGCTCTCCCAGCCCCACATCAAACGCTTGCTCTTCGTTCCGACTCAAGCGACGTCATAGAAATGTAAAACATCCCCCTCATGGCGTTCACGTGAACTGACAGCCCCTCTGAGATTGTCGTGCGGGGAGGGGGGGGGGGGGGGGCTCTGACATCCCCAGGGCCCAATGGCTTACTGTCAGTCTCAATGTGCAGAAATCAACATCACCTCCCTCTCGTGGCCTCAGGGTGGTCGTGCTTCATGGAGCAGTGTCTTAACGTTAAGTCTGAAGATGACTATTACATTATACTGTGTTACTATATTTCCCCAGTGGTCATGTTCGCCTGGCTCTTATATGAACATGTAGCAAAATCTGTCTTCATTATGTATGTAACGCACCCCAGGCCCTCATTAGGATTCACTTATTCCTGAAGAGGAGGTGATTGGTGTTCCATGAATCACAGTCCCGACTTAGGTTGAGTAGAACAGCTTTATAATGATCTTCCTGAAGTCTACATTTAATAATAATAATACATTTATATAGCACTTTTCTTTGTGGCAGTGTGTTTTTAAGCCAGTTTTGATGGTACTAAGTGGTCAGGCAAAAATGGCAGGTATGAAAACAACAAAGAAAAAAAATGAAATGCGGAAGATGGACGATGAACAAGGAAATAGTGTCACCCCAACACTTATTTTAAATACTTATTTTTCCTTTTGAAGTGCTTTTCATGAGGATCTTTATCATTATTTTTATTAGGATAATACTTCTATACCATCGTACCATAACTTTGTCTTTTTGCTCGTTGTAAGCGATTAGCCTCTTTTTTTTGCAACCAAAATTACTGAGTGGACCTTTAAAGATGCAGTGTTCATTTGGAACACTCATAAAGATGCAGTGTTCATTTGGAACACTCATAAAGATGCAGTGTTCATTTGGAACACTCATAAAGATGCAGTGTTCATTTGGAACACTGATAAAGCTGCAGTGTTCATTTGGAACACTGATATAGCTGCAGTGTTCAATTGGAACACTCATGAAGATGCAGTGTTCATTTGGAACACTGATAAAGCTGCAGTGTTCATTTGGAACACTGTGAAAGATTCAGTGTTCATTTGTCAGAGGTCTTTCTCACACATTCTTATATGCAAAAAGGTCTGTATTTTTTACACGCTAAATAAAAAATGTTTTCGTGATCAGCATGCCTTCAGCAAGAATTTCCCACAGCATCATTTACATACACTTTTACAGTAAACAGAGAGAGCGCTGATAATTACACCTCAGCGACAATTAACTAATGAACCTGAGACGCCATCTGGGAGTAACGACATGAACAAACACAGTGGAAAAGGAAAGATTTACTTAAGGCCACCCACCTGATCCTCTCCTTCCTATTGGCATTGGAAAAGAGGAGAAAGCTTAGAAAATAAAAATACTGAGACAACACAAAACAAAAACTCTTGTGCCCAATGAAACATGCTGACTTTGACTCATAAGCCCTTTATAAAGAAGTTTATAAAGGGCTCATGAGTCAAAAGAAATTATGCAAAAAAACAAAATAAATACTTCTTTTGGGCTGTTTTTTTAAGTACATGCATATTTTATACCACATATAATTCTGGTGATATTTTATTTACAATCTTGTTAATTTCTCCATGGACCTGACCTTGTGTAAAACCAGTTTCAATTTGAACTGGTAGAAACAATACCATTTGTTACTTAACTGTCACCAATATGCCATTATCAGGATCCATTATCTCTGTATAAAAGACCTTCATTAAGGGATGTTGTTCTGACATTAACTTAAATGAAAAGATTTAAATAGCAAGATAGGACCATGGCATCTTGTTGGAAAAGACCCCAGACTGAAGTGCAGTGTCCTGAACCGTGCTGTGTCCAGGTGGCTAATGGTATCCCCCGTGGAGTTCATTATCTTACATTCTGTTGACAAATAATGTGGGTTCTTTATCAGCTCAGGTTATACAAGGAAGAGTTGGTCAGATGTCTTGGATTTAGTGTGTATTTCAAATGCATAAACCATTTATACAATAGTAAAACTCCAGAAAATTCCTGACCATTTCCATGCATTTTTATGCACCCATTTTCAGGGTACAATTCTTTTATTTGTGTTTTGGAAAGAAACAGTTCTTTCAAGGGTCAGAGGTTTTACTAGTATCTAAAGAGCTTATTTATCAGTTATTTAATGTTATATCATTATAAAAGAATATAGAATCATTGCCTTTTCATCTGTGAAATGGTGACAGTTAAATAATTTCACATTTGCCATCTAATACTTATGCATTTGATATGGTCATGTCTCTGCCAATATGTCCATTTCATAAAATATATTTTTTTGTCATCTCACATGGTATTGGGAATGTATATAAGCTCTGTGACTTAACAGGGCTGGTGGGAAGTGTGTATAAGGATGACATTCTTTGCCTTGGAAGTTTGTTCATCCCTCTACTGCATAAATGTGAATAGTTTTAGTGGGAATATTTAACAGTTCATTACAATAAAAATACAATTGCTGGCAAAGACAAGCATGCATGCGATACTGGCTTTTGAGAGCCACAGATGAGACTCCTAGAATGATCATTTTTCCTCTTCTTAAATTCTAAAGACACCTGACAGAGAGCGCTCATGGGTAAGGGCTGAGGACACTGCTTCAGTGTCTTGCTCTGCGCCCCACAATGTGCATTTACAATTACAGTTCAGAATCGAGGCATTAGCAGATAGTATTAGCCTAAGTGGCTTACAGAAGAACATTAAACATGGCCAGAAAACTGCCACTAGAGCTAGAGGCAAGCAAAGCTATAATAAAATCTGTGCCGTTGCCGAGGCACCAAAGAGAGAGAAGAGTTAGGTTATACACTGGCCTGGCCAAAAAAAAGTTGCACTCTAATATTTAGTTGGACTGCCTTTAGCTTTGATTATGGCGCGCATTCTTTGTGGCATTGTTTCGACAACCTTATGCACCGTCACAACATTTATTTCCATCCAGAGTTGCGTTAATTTTTGGCCAAGATCTTGTATTGATGACGGGAGAGTCAAACCACTCTGTAAAGTCTTCTCCAGCACATCCCAAAGACTTTCAGTGGGGTTAAGGTCAGGACTCTGGTGGCCAATTCATGTATGAAAATGATTCCTCATGCTCCCTGAACCACTCTTTCACAATTTGAGCCCGATGAATCTTGGCATTGTCGTCCTGGAATATGCCCATTAATGGGATAACCTCGCCATTCAGTACATTCAGGTACTCAGCTGACTTCATGTTATTGCTGCATAATGTTGCTGAGTCTAGACCTGACCAATTGAAGCAACCCCAGATCATAACACTGCCTCCAGAGCCTTGTACAGTGGACACTATGCATGACGGGTGAAACGGCGACTTTTTTTTTGGCCAGGCAGTGTATTATGTAGAACTAGTCTGGAATGGTGTATTATTTAAATACCCATCGATTGACTGGCATGTGTGTTCTCCTCCCCAGGTGGAACCAGCTAGACCTGGCCATTGTTGGGCTGTCCATCATGGGGATCACCCTGGAGGAGATTGAGAGCAGCGCCGCCCTGCCCATCAACCCCACCATCATCCGCATCATGAGGGTGCTGCGCATCGCTAGAGGTGAAGGAGTGTCACCTTACTGCCGTTACAGTGTTAGCGTCACGTACGGCTGCGGTATTAGCGGCTACATACGGCTACAGTGTTAGCGTTACATACGGCTACAGTGTTAGCAGCTACATACGGCTACAGTGTTAGCGTTACATACGGCTACAGTGTTAGCAGCTACATACGGCTACAGTGTTAGCAGCTACATACGGCTACAGTGTTAGCGTTACATACAGCTGCAGCGTTAGCGTTACATACGGCTGCAGTGTTAGCGTTACATACGGCTGCAGTGTTAGTGCTGGGTGCTCACTGGCCTTGTTTTGTCCTCAGTGCTCAAGCTGTTGAAAATGGCGACAGGGATGCGTTCTCTGCTGGACACGGTGGTGCAAGCCTTGCCACAGGTAACATACTCCTGTCTGTGTGTGTGTGTGTGTGTGTGTGTGTGTGTGTGTGTGTGTGTGTGTGTGTGTGTGTGTGTGTGTGTGTGTGTGTGTGAGTGCGAGTGAGTGTCCATGTGTGTGCATACTTGTGTAAGTGTGTGCATGCATTTTTTCGCATTGCAGAGTATGTTTACCTCCCCCATATCGTTGTTCCCCTCTAATCTCTATCCCTCCCACCCTCTCTCTCTCTCTCTCTCTCTCTCTTTTTTTTCTTTCCTCTCTCTCCCTCGCCATCTCTTTCTTTGTCTTTCTCTCTTTCCCTCTGTCTCCCCCCTCTCACTCTCTTTCCCCTTCTCCCTCGCTCTCCCCCTTCTCTTTCTCCCTCTCCCTCTCTCTCTTTCTCTCTCTCTCTCTTTCTCCCTCTTTCTCTCTCTTTCTCTCTCTCTCTCACTCTCTCTCTCTCACTCTCTCTCTCAGGTGGGGAATTTGGGTCTGCTCTTCATGTTGCTGTTCTTCATATATGCTGCACTGGGTGTGGAGCTCTTTGGGAAACTGGGTCAGTGCAGCGTTTTGCACACTTGCGTCGGGTTCTCATGCACAATGGGCACAATGGGCAGATTAAATCCTACAGCCGCGCAGTCACACGTACACACATCACATCGCGTGCCTTCTCTGTCTGCACAAGTACACCTGAGACTCTCCTAATCTGAGGGCTCTCGGAATTGGACCGTGGAGCCAGGCTAAAAGGACGAGTTCGAGCATCAGCACCTGCTTCCTGGAGGCACCTGCAGTCAAACACTTGCCTGCTCTCGTGAGCTCTCTCTGAAGAGCTGCTGTTATCAGAGGAATGACAGGGGAATTAAACTGTCCCAGGGGCAGTGGCAGTTCAGATCAGTCTCAGGGCCTGTTAGCTGGGAAATAAAGGCGAATCCCTCTGCTCTCATGGGATTTTGGGTGGTTTGCTCAGCAATTTGAGAAAGCGGAGTGCACTACTGCTATCATACATGGTATTATAACGGTATAAATGGCATGAAATATACAGCTCTGGAAAAAATTAAGAGACCACTGCAAAATTATCAGTTGTCTCGTTGTTATTTTGGTTCTGTACTCTAGCATTTTGAGTTTGAAAAGATCCATTAAAATTCAGAGAGGTTATAGTATCGCTTGTAGGAGTACCAGAAAATAAGATATCAAAAGTCTTTTAATATTGTTGGGTCAGAGACATCAGGAAGTTATGGCATGCAAAGAATATGCGACCAAATATTAAAAATGATTACTTTATTCTACATTATGTTAAACTGTCCAATATTTTTTGATTCCCAAAAATCGGGGGGACTATGTTCAAAAGGTTTTATAATTTCTAAACGGTTCATCCGATATGGATGAAAATACCCTCAAATTAAAGCCGACAGTCTGCACTTCAACCTCATTGTCATTGTATCCTTTCAAACTCAAAGTGCTAGAGTACAGAACCAAAATAACAAGACAACTGATAATTTTGCAGTGGTCTCTTTTTTTTTCCAGAGCTGTATATTTCATGCCATTTATACCGTTATAATACCATGTATGATAGCAGTAGTGCACTCCGCTTTCTCAAATTGCTGAGCAAACCACCCAAAATACATATATATACACAGTTAAATTCAAAACTTGTGTCGAAGTTATTTTTTTCCTCTGTACTGATCAAATTTGTATTGTATTTCAAATCAAACAATGACTATGAGGCAAAATTCACAATGTCTGCATGTATTTCACGGTTTTTTTTTAACAGACATTGAACTATACACACATGCACCTTAAAAGATAAGGCTGATACTGTGTAATGTAGTCTTGTTCTGCTCCCTGCTATAGAGTGTACTGATGATAACCCCTGTGAGGGCCTGAGTAGACATGCCACATTTGAGAACTTTGGGATGGCCTTCCTCACCCTGTTCAGGGTGTCTACAGGGGACAACTGGAACGGCATCATGAAGGTACACACGTCACTTGACACTGCGTCTGTCAGGACTGTCACAGCGGATCACACCAGCACATCACAAATCAATCTCTTTGATGTTCATTTTTGATGCAATGTTTAAGTTGTATTCTCCAGGTGAAACATGCGATGTGTTGTGACACATGCAGTGTTTTAGTTATATTCTCCAGGTTAAACATGCGATGTATTGCAACACATGCATTGTTTTAGTTATATTCTCCAGTTTAAACATGCAATGTATTGCAACACATGCACTGTTTGTTATATTCTCCAGGTTAAACATGCGATGCATTCTGAATCATGCAGTGTTTTAGTTATATTGTCCAGTTTAAACATGCAGTGTATTGTGACACAGGCAGTATTTTAGTTCTATTCTCCAGTTTAAACATGCAATGTATTGCAACACATGCACTGTTTGTTATATTCTCCAGGTTAAACATGCGATGCATTCTGAATCATGCAGTGTTTTAGTTATATTGTCCAGTTTAAACATGCAGTGTATTGTGACACAGGCAGTATTTTAGTTCTATTCTCCAGTTTAAACATGCGATGTATTGCAACACATGCACTGTTTGTTATATTCTCTAGGTTAAACATGTGATGCATTCTGAATCATGCAGTGTTTTAGTTATATTCTCTAGGTTAAACATGTGATGCATTCTGAATTATGCAGTGTTTTAGTTATATTCTCCAGGTTAAACACGCGATGCATTCTCACACAGGACACACTGCGGGAGTGCAGGAGCGAGGATAAGCACTGTCTGACCTACCTGCCACTCATCTCCCCACTCTACTTCGTCACCTTCGTGCTAATCGCCCAGTTCGTGCTGGTCAACGTGGTGGTGGCCGTGCTGATGAAGCACCTGGAGGAGAGCAACAAGGAGGCCAAGGAGGACGCCGAGATGGACGCCGAGATCGAGCTGGAGATGGAGATGACCCGTCGCCTCAGTGCCGCCTCAGTGGAGAGGACCGCCACCTACATGGGGCCACGCCCTGACTCACCTGGACAGGTAAAGCAATGGCACTTCTTCGGGTCCATGACTAGTCTCACATGGACAGGTAACGCAAGGCTGTGTAATGTAGGGCCACACCTGCGTTACCTGTGAAAAGGTAATGGAGCGATCGCCATGCACAAGTATGGCAGGGCTCTTTATAAGACTCCATGCCCTGGCTCAGTTGGACAGGTAACACTGGGCACCCGTGTACCTGACGACACCTCGCGGAGAACGATGCAGAACCCTCAGTGGTTCTCTGTCCTTCGCGCACTGCAAGCCCTTACTGTACAGAGTCTCTGACCTGCTCCGAGAGGCAACATGATGAGGCTCTCGGATCAATAAAAACCTGTGGCTCTGAGATGACCTGTTAATCCCTCGGAAAGGCCGCAGACTCCCATGGTCTGAGCAACTGCTAGTCTGCTCAAGTATGTGAGAGGAATGCAATTCTGTGAAAGAGTACAGTCTCCTGACATGAGGAAAGGGTACAGATGTTACAGATTTTGCTCACCTGGCCATTCGCTTCCCAGTGTTACTTTGACTTGTTGCGCTGGTGCCTTGTTGCACTGACATAACCCTGCTTAGAGCACTCTGATGCTAAAGCAAGGTAAAGTAATGAAGATGTGTTAGAGGCTGCTGGGGACACAGAGGAAACCTGCTGCTTCAGACCCTGTCAGCCACAAAGACATTAGGGCAGCAAACCTGGCCAGACACCTGTCAGCCAGCCTGCGGGATAAACAATTTATTTTATAGACTAGGAGACCTTTTTATGTGTCCAAACAACTGGGCCAAGAAGGAAATGTCAGCTGTCCCCAGACAAGGCTCAGTCTGTTATCGTGCGACATGTTGTTTAGAGCACGGTTTTGCAAAGTCAGCTAAGCATGCCACAGATTTTGACTGACATGTTCGTCAGGGCAGATTGCCAAATGTAAACCCCATTAGACTATTGTGATTTCCATTTGATTTATTCTGCAGCAAAGCACAGCCATCCTTTTTTTTGGAGGAAACACTGTGCTGAAATAAACTGGATATCAGTGTAAGAAATGCTTAGCGTGCTGAAATAAATTGGATATCAGTGTAAGAAACGATTAGCGTGCTGAAATAAACTGGATATCAGTGTAAGAAACGGTTAGCGTGCTGAAATAAACTGGGTATCAGTGTAAGAAACGCTTAGCGTGCTGAAATAAACTGGATATCAGTGTAAGAAATGCTTAGCGTGCTGAAATAAACTGGATATCAGTGTAAGAAACGGTTAGCGTGCTGAAATAAACTGGGTATCAGTGTAAGAAACGCTTAGCGTGCTGAAATAAACTGGATATCAGTGTAAGAAATGCTTAGCGTGCTGAAATAAACTGGATATCAGTGTAAGAAACGGTTAGCGTGCTGAAATAAACTGGATATCAGTGTAAGAAACGGTTAGCGTGCTGAAATAAACTGGATATCAGTGTAGGAAACACTTGGGGGCTGGTTTCCCAGACAAGGATTAAGCCTAATCCAAGATTAAGTTTTCTTTTTCCATGGATATCGCCATTTGGGAAATGTTTTAGTCCAAGACTAGGCTTAATCCTTGTCTGGGAAAGCAACACCTTGAAGTGCTGAAATTAACGGGATATGTGTGTAAGAAACACTTAGCGCTGAAATTACATGGATATCAGTGTGAGTAGCTTGTTTGGGTGCCCTTTTGGATACCATTCACATGAGGATTAATTTCAGATGGATTAACAAGACACTACTGTGACATTTGGCTCTGAACGCCTCAAAATGACAAACAAGATTAACAATAAAGAAAAAATGCTTTATTGTTTCCCCCAGTTTTATATGTTAGTGTTTGTATGAAGTGATTATAGTGAAAGGTTAAGTGTCAGTCCACAAATCCGCAGTCATACATAGATGAAGAAAGTACACACGTGAAATGCATGAGCTGGGATGCATAAAGTTAGTGCGTTAATGTTTGCCCTGTCTGTCTGGTTTCAGGATGAGGGGTTGTCCAGTCCGCAGGAGAACGTTCTGTCTGTGGGGAAAATGTCAGTTTCCAGAATGCACTCGCTACCAAACGACAGCTATATGTTCCGTCCAGTGAGGCCAGCCAGCGCCCCCTACCCACTGCCAGAGGTGGAGCCCAGCCAAGGAAAGCCATACTCAGGTACTTAGGGCATTGCTTGCCTGAAACCCGTATTCTGTCAAATAATTACACTATATGAGCACACGGGTGCCATGTATTACATTATGTCAGTTATTGTCACTTCCATATTAGTGGCAGAAATTACGTTTATATTGTGAACTTTTTTTTATTATATGTCATTTTACAGTGTGCCTTTGAATGTGTACATACTGTAGGTAGGCTACATACACATACATGTACATGCATGGCAGGAGAAGTCATTTTATAACAAGCAAGTTGTACAATATTTTCGTTAGATTTTGGCCAATATATTTAAGTAAAAGGTGCTTCCTTTCCAAGAGCATGTCCTCTTTCATACAACCCTGTCTATTGTTTTTAGATGCAGCCCAGTTATAACGTGTCCCTCTGTCTGTCCAGGCTCCATGTCCTCAGTCCATTCTCAGCCCTGTGTGGGAAGCTTCTTGCTGCAGGTCCCAGGGGCGTGTCCACAGGTCCAATACAGCAACCACAGCCTGCCCAGGATCCGCCAATCACACCTCTGCCTCTCCCCCAACTTCAGCAATTCACTCTGCAGACAGGTACAGCTTGTATAATCTAAACTCTTTTACGGCCTTTTTGTGATTGCGTTACACAAAATGTGTGTTTCCTGCCATGTTATCGGAGTCTTTATTGATACGTTCGCATTGTTTGCTTGTGTGTTTTCTTCAGGCGGCGGTTAAAAGCGACTATATCGATGTACGAAGCTGTGACTCAAATGATGGCCTGGAGAGGTGGTCCAGTGACAGCCTACATTTAAAAGTGCCCCCACTGGGGCATCTGACCCTGCCAGTGCCCCGGCTCTCTGCCCCCTGCAGCCCCCAGGGCTCGCCCCTGGTGCTCCGACGCACCCGGGCCTCCAGCCTGCGCGCGCACAGGTACATGCAGGCGTGCGACCGGCACAGCGCCCCCTGCAGGCCGTGCGGCAGCAGCAGCAGCAGCGACAGCGACGACCCTGACCCCGGCGGCTCCGCCTTCGACCCCACCGACGAGGAGGTGCGCCGCATCAACAGCCACGCCCAGCCCTGGAGGAGGAGGCGCCAGCCCGAGGGCCGCTGCCACTCCCTCTCCCCCTACACCTCCCTGGGAGCCCCGTCCCCCGGCACGCTCAAGAACTGCAGCAGCGCCACCAGCCTGCTGGCCCGTGGTCCGGACTCGGGGACCCCCCGGGCTGGCGCGTCCCCTGGGGTCCTCCTGGCCAAACCCCCCCGCGCCGACGACTCCCGCCGCCATTCCATCGAGATCTGCCCCTCTGTGGAGGGGTGCCCGGCCCCCGGCGAGCGGCGGAGGCGGGGATCCTCCCTGCACTGTCAGCCGCCCCCCTCTCCGCACGGCCGGCCCCCTTCCTTGCACGGCCAGCCCCCCTCCCCTAGCTGCCTACCCGACCACAGGAAGGTGAAGATGAGCCCGCCCTGCATCTCCGTGGACCCGCCCCTGGAAGCGGAGCTATCCGTCCCTGCCAAGACCCACGCCGCGAGGCCGCGAAGTGCCATGCTGTTGCGCAGGCGGACGCCGTCCTGTGACTCCGCTCTGCAGCCCGACTCCCTGGACCTGCAGGACCAGCAGCCACTTATTGAGCCCCACCCACAAGCTGAGCACGGCGACAAGCGACTGCCCGTCCCCCAGTTCTCTTTCGACCAGTCGGACATCAGCTCCCTGAGCAGCATGTCGGAGGTTCTGTCGGACAGCGACCAGTCCACGCACTCCTCCTCCTTCGACGCCAGGCTGGAGGGCAGGGCTAAGGTCCGGCCGAACAAGGACCTGGAAGGCGGAGTCCGGGTTGAGCTGCCTGTCGCCAGCAGTCCTCTGAGGAAGAGGGGACTGATCCGCATCGCGGGCCCGACGGATGCCCAAACCGGCGATTCGGTCATGTAGCCAAAGCGCTCGAGGCTAAACGCTAAATGACATCACAAGAGCCGCTCAGATAGTACAGCCTTTTGTCACTTTCTGATGACTCTCACCCCAACACCAGGATCCATCTTAGGATATGCAACTTAAGGCTTTTGGATGGAACACGGGGACCTCCTTCCGCAGCTCAATCACATTGATTTGGGTTCAGGATATGTACTGGGCTGTATTTAACTGTATGGATTTTTCCTTATTTACATTCTTGCAGGCACTGTACTGCGCAGACACAGGATTGGACTGTGCATTTAGCAGAATCTGTACATATTCTGTACATCTTGTAGTGTAAATAGAGGGCAATATTGTACCAGTGAAAGAAAATGGTTGTATTCATATACACATATTTTTATAGAGATCTCTAATCTTTTGCACATATCAATTTGAATTTCAAGTTGAAAGGTGTTTGGTTTTCCTGTCGTGAATGTACAGGGTTTTTCTTTTAATTATTATTTCTTTTAAACGGCAGTTTGACCAATAGTAGCCTGCTGTGACCTACTGATACACACTGAAATTTATTTTTATTTTTTTACCAGGTGGGGAGCGATGGAACCTTTATAAATTACACTGAGAACCAAACTAGAATCCTGTGATCTGAGTGCAATAATTGAAGTTCAGTTTGAATTTAATACATTAAAAAAAAAAACATCTGTGTTAAGAGGATAATATAACACGATTCATGTAGTTATTGTAGAGTTGTTGAAATTATGACTGACATGTTTAAGAGAACTGATATTATTACAAAGTTCTTGCATTTATATGATGAATATTATTCACACTTATGTAGCTACCCCTGACAACAGTTGTGTGTTAGTGGCTAGAACTCTCCATTCATGTGCACATAAACTTTGAACTGATCTGTGATGCAGATCTCCTTCACATGTCCCTATACCATTCTCAGGGTCCTCTCACACTGCTGAGAGACATCCTCTATATCATTAAAATTACACTTTTCTTCTCTAATCTCAGATGGGAACTGTGTGACTGTCGTGCTCCATAAATCAATAAAGCGCAAAGCTCGAAATGAAAAGATAGTTGTGTTTTAGCAGGAAGAGATGTCTTTGTTTTTACATTTGAGAATACAGTTCCTCTGTATTCAATACAATAGCAATCATTTTATGGTTGAATTGTGACGTTGGAAGGAAAACCGGTCCCTCTTCTCACCAAAGCTACTTGATTTTGAGTTTCAGCCTTTATATGCTGCCTTTAGATTGGTGACTTTGACAGAGGTCAACAGTCACTGTTTTCTGTTTTAATCAGGTCATATTGCACAATACTGTACTATTTTCTCTGTGAAGGAAAGCAAGATTATGTTAATGTTACATACAAACATTAAATATCCCAGTTCTGCTTCTTATGCAGCACATATTCATTACATGGCGTTTGGTAAATGCTTGTACTGAAGGATTTATTGTACAGAAATAGTGAATGTGAAATATTTATAATGAAGCTGTGTGACTGAATTATGAAGGAACTGTCAAATTACTGACTGTACTTTTGACCTACAACAGGCTTTAAGATATATGATGGGAGTAAACAGAGCTTTTTATGCAGAAACATTTTAATAGCTTGCTTTGTTAAGCTCGTCACTTTATTTTATAACAGAAGATGAAGAGATTTCTCTAGATATAATAACCATGAACAATGTCCATAATAATTTCAGCAATTTACCCTAGATGAATATTCAGAAGAAGCAATGGGAAAAGGATTAAAACATTGTTATTAAAAATGCATTTTTCCCCACATGAAGCAGTTATTTATTGATTAAAGTTATTGTTGATGAAAGGTTTGTCCTGGGTGAGCCGGCTGAACTAGGCTGTCTGATCTGGTTTCTTCAGAAGCTTTAGAACAAGATGTCTTGGGGGCTGCAGCATAATGACACTCCCAGAGAGCGAGATTTGTGCATAAATACTGTATGCTGATGGCAGAGGATCCAGCCACAACCGCCTTTTATTGCTTTCAGAACACAGTGCATGATCAATGTGTGATTTGGTGAACTCACCGCATGCCTTGGGGGTCTTCTCTATGATCTCAGGAACACTTGAAAAAGCACCAAGCATGCTGTGGACTCGAGTACAGCCTCATTTCTTTTGTCTCTGAAATCCTGTCCTTTTTTTTGCAGTAGTGCTTATTTATTTGGCACATGATAAATGGTCAGCCATATGTACGGATTATGGAAGTGTGTGTGTTTTAAAAGGGAAGTATGCATTAATGTTTTACCTGAGAAATGGTTGGGAGATTTCCGTCCATAAAGAGTGATGCTACTGTGGTAACTGAACGGTGGCTGTGCGTCAGGTTGTACAGTATATCAGCTGCATTGTATGGAAAGGCTGCCATGCAGGGACAGTTTGTAACGAGTCAGATCTGAAACACATTTTTTGTTTTTACAGAATCAAAGGAGTTTAAAATGACTTTATGTATGTCAGTGCTAGTTTCTATTTGTCTCTCTTTCACTCAGTCGGATCTAATTAATTCGACAGACCCAATTTACAGTTGTTTTATAGTCAGCAATACATGCATGAATAACTTGAGATAGAACTTTTGACACTTGATCCACTTGACACATGAACCAAACAAATCATACATTTTATGTTTGATTAACACAATGACTGATATATATATTTTTATCAGATAGTTACAGTATTGGCATTGTGTGTCTTAGTACAAACATTACTTATTATGCCAGTCATATTACACAAGTAATGATACATTTTTATTATTCTTTACTACCTTTATGTGAAATGCGTACTAGCTTTAAAACACATCAAAATGTGTCAGAACCTATTTGGAGTTGACAGGCCTCTGATAGGATGGACAGGCCAGTTTACTTGAGATTTGGATACTCAGTGATGTGACAGAAGCTTGTGGCACCTGATGCACACTGGTGCATTTCGTACACATTAGACTCCCATACCTGATCTCATTGTGCAATTCAACATGTACATTTTCCTGTATTTTACCTTCAAAATTAAATTATTGACTCATTCTGAATATATTTGAGTTTTGTTATTATTATTTAGTCGTAGGGAGCGGAGGTGGCGATGCTGCAGTCTGTATGTGTTTGTGCTCAGTGCTGCAGTCTGTATGTGTTTGTGCTCAGTGTTGCAGTCTGTATGTGTTTGTGCTCAGTTCTGCAGTCTGTATGTGTTTGTGCTCAGTGCTGCAGTCTGTATGTGTTTGTGCTTAGTGCTGCAGTCTGTATGTGTTTGTGCTTAGTGCTGCAGTCTGTATGTGTTTGTGCTCAGTGCTGCAGTCTGTATGTGTTTGTGCTCAGTGCTGCAGTCTGTATGTGTTTGTACTCAGTGCTGCAGTCTATGTGTTTGTGTTCAGTGCTGCAGTCTGTATGTGTTTGTGCTCAGTGCTGCAGTCTGTATGTGTTTGTGCTCAGTGCTGCAGTCTGTATGTGTTTGTGCTCAGTGATGCAGTCTGTATGTGTTTGTGCTCAGTGATGCAGTCTGTATGTGGTTGTGCTCACTGCTGCAGTCTGTATGTGTTTGTGCTCAGTGCTGCAGTCTGTATGTGTTTGTGCTCAGTGCTGCAGTCTGTATGTGTTTGTGCTACAGTCTGTGTGTTTGTGCTCAGTGATGCAGTCTGTATGTGGTTGTGCTCACTGCTGCAGTCTGTGTGTTTGTGCTCAGTGCTGCAGTCTGTATGTGTTTGTGCTCAGTGCTGCAGTCTGTATGTGTTTGTGCTCAGTGCTGCAGTCTGTGTGTGTTTGTGCTCAGTGCTACAGTCTGTGTGTGTTTGTGCTCAGTGCTGCAGTCTGTGTGTGTTTGTGCTCAGTGCTGCAGTCTGTATGTGTTTGTACTCAGTTCTGCAGTCTGTATGTGTTTGTGCTCAGTATTGCAGTCTGTATGTGTTTGTGCTCAGTGCTGCAGTCTGTATGTGTTTGTGCTCAGTGCTGCAGTCTGTATGTGTTTGTACTCAGTGCTGCAGTCTGTATGTTTGTGCTCAGTGCTGCAGTCTGTATGTGTTTGTGCTCAGTGCTGCAGTCTGTGTGTGTTTGTGCTCAGTGCTGCAGTCTGTATGTGTTTGTACTCAGTGCTGCAGTCTGTATGTGTTTGTGCTCAGTGCTGCAGTCTGTATGTGTTTGTGCTCAGTGCTGCAGTCTGTATGTGTTTGTACTCAGTGCTGCAGTCTGTATGTGTTTGTGCTCAGTGATGCAGTCTGTATGTGTTTGTGCTCAGTGATGCAGTCTGTATGTGTTTGTGCTCAGTGCTGCAGTCTGTATGTGTTTGTGCTCAGTTCTGCAGTCTATATGTGTTTGTTCTCAGTGCTGCAGTCTGTATGTGTTTGTGCTCAGTGCTGCAGTATGTATGTGTTTGTGCTCAGTGCTGCAGTCTATATGTGTTTGTGCTGCAGTCTGTATGTGTTTGTGCTCAGTGCTGCAGTCTGTATGTGTTTGTGCTCAGTGCTGCAGTCTGTATGTGTTTGTGCTCAGTTCTGCAGTCTGTATGTGTTTGTGCTCAGTGCTGCAGTCTATATGTGTTTGTGCTGCAGTCTGTATGTGTTTGTACTCAGTGCTGCAGTCTGTATGTTTGTGCTCAGTGCTGCAGTCTGTGTGTGTTTGTGCTCAGTGCTACAGTCTGTGTGTGTTTGTGCTCAGTGCTGCAGTCTGTGTGTGTTTGTGCTCAGTGCTGCAGTCTGTATGTGTTTGTACTCAGTGCTGCAGTCTGTATGTGTTTGTGCTCAGTACTGCAGTCTGTATGTGTTTGTGCTCAGTGCTGCAGTCTGCATGTGTTTGTGCTCAGTGCTGCAGTCTGTATGTTTGTGCTCAGTGCTGCAGTCTGTATGTGTTTGTGCTCAGTGCTGCAGTCTATATGTGTTTGTGCTCAATGCTGCAGTCTGTATGTGTTTGTGCTCAGTGCTGCAGTATGTATGTGTTTGTGCTCAGTGCTGCAGTCTATATGTGTTTGTGCTGCAGTCTGTATGTGTTTGTGCTCAGTGCTGCAGTCTGTGTGTGTTTGTGCTCAGTGCTGCAGTCTGTATGTGTTTGTGCTCAGTTCTGCAGTCTGTATGTGTTTGTGCTCAGTGCTGCAGTCTATGTGTTTGTGCTCAGTGCTGCAGTATGTATGTGTTTGTACTCAGTGCTGCAGTCTGTATGTGTTTGTGCTCAGTGCTGCAGTCTGTATGTGTTTGTGCTCAGTGCTGCAGTCTGTATGTGTTTGTGCTCAGTGCTGCAGTCTGTGTGTGTTTGTGCTCAGTGCTACAGTCTGTATGTGTTTGTGCTCAGTACTGCAGTCTGTATGTGTTTGTGCTCAGTGCTGCAGTCTGCATGTGTTTGTGCTCAGTGCTGCAGTCTGTATGTTTGTGCTCAGTGCTGCAGTCTGTATGTGTTTGTGCTCAGTGCTGCAGTCTATATGTGTTTGTGCTCAGTGCTGCAGTCTGTATGTGTTTGTGCTCAGTGCTGCAGTATGTATGTGTTTGTGCTCAGTGCTGCAGTCTATATGTGTTTGTGCTGCAGTCTGTATGTGTTTGTGCTCAGTGCTGCAGTCTGTGTGTGTTTGTGCTCAGTGCTGCAGTCTGTATGTGTTTGTGCTCAGTTCTGCAGTCTGTATGTGTTTGTGCTCAGTGCTGCAGTCTATGTGTTTGTGCTCAGTGCTGCAGTATGTATGTGTTTGTACTCAGTGCTGCAGTCTGTATGTGTTTGTGCTCAGTGCTGCAGTCTGTATGTGTTTGTGCTCAGTGCTGCAGTCTGTATGTGTTTGTGCTCAGTGCTGCAGTCTGTGTGTGTTTGTGCTCAGTGCTACAGTCTGTGTGTGTTTGTGCTCAGTGCTGCAGTCTGTGTGTGTTTGTGCTCAGTGCTGCAGTCTGTATGTGTTTGTGCTCAGTGCTGCAGTCTGTATGAGTTTGTACTCAGTGCTGCAGTCTGTATGTGTTTGTGCTCAGTGATGCAGTCTATGTGTTTGTGCTCAGTGATGCAGTCTGTATGTGGTTGTGCTCAGTGCTGCAGTCTGTATGTGTTTGTGCTCAGTGCTGCAGTCTGTATGTGTTTGTGCTCAGTGCTGCAGTCTGTATGTGTTTGTGCTACAGTCTGTGTGTTTGTGCTCAGTGATGCAGTCTGTATGTGGTTGTGCTCACTGCTGCAGTCTGTATGTGTTTGTGCTCAGTGCTGCAGTCTGTATGTGTTTGTGCTCAGTGGCGCTGCTGCTCAATAAAACATGGACATGATGAGGCGCACACATCCAATTGACTGAAATCCCTCCTTCCATCGCTCCCTGGGCGATGCTACCACCAGTTATGCCCATCTCAGCCAGCATTGGCACAGTCCAGATTCACTGGCGCACGGGGCCCGTCTATATACTAGAAACCAAAACGAGACAAGCCAGTAGTCCACAGTCTGTCTACTGTCAAGCCTGCCAAAATGAATATATAGGCCTACAAATATATAATTATATGTAGCCTGAGCAAAGCCATCAAAAGCATATTTGTAAATTTGGGTGAAGCTCTCTGAAACTTCTTCTGCAAGGTACATGAATTGGAAGAACCATTACAGACCTGTCATTAGTAGGCTACTGTAATGTAGGCTAAGTGCTATATGAACCGTAGGATATTGAATCTTTGGAATCCTAGCACTAATTGGGAAATATGAATTTGATAACCTGAATATGTATAGCGATAGCATACTTATAACACGTAATTTATTTACTATACATCGTATAATCAAGTTTGGATCCGTTTCTGCGAACACAACAGCAAGTCGTTAGAACCTTCTTTATAGGATTGTTTTCCTGAAATGAGATGCTGAGAACTCGGAACGCGGCTCGGCCAGGCTGTGAGGTTTGTTTCTATGGATGCATGAAGAGTGACGCCCAGTGGTCCTTTTCGAGATCGTTTGGAGAGAGGACAGTGAGAACGTTTAATTTCATAAACGTTATATAAAGAATAACGAATACACCTTCAACGATATGCTTTTAACTACAGTCTTTCAAAAACTGACTAAAACTGGTATACAATGAAGCCAATACAGTGTTTGGCCGCTGTAGCCTCTAACTATAGAGATGGGGAACTACTTTCACGAAAACTACACCACCGGGGGACTAATAACAACGTAGAACCAGGAAGAGGAACGCGTGACTGACTGTGGAAGAAAAAAAATGTACCAGAGGTAGAAACTGTGCTTCTATCATTTGAAGACAGTTTTAAATTAACATATTTGTGCGTGTTAAGTATTCAAATGACATCGGTACAGCTACAGGTAACGTTTCTTAAAACGTCTGAATTGCTATTTACATAACTTGTTAGCAAGCTCCGTTGACGTACTGTCACAAGCTACCGCTAATAACTTAACGTTAGCTGACTAACACGTAATGTTGTGTGTTGGGGTTCGCCGCTGGATTAACGTTATATGAATTAAACCGTTGCAAATGTATATATTATGACAGCTTGCATTAAAATGAAATAAGAGAAGGAATAAATTACCCCCAAAAATTTATATTTTTAATGGACAGCATATAGCGGGTAAAGAACTTATGTTAACAAAAATATGTTTTTTTCCCCTTGTTTTTTCTTTCAGTCCTAAATGATGTGGGGAGAGATTGAGCCACGCCCCACGCCAAGCCCTGTTAGTTTTGGCAAGTCAAGCTGTAAAACAGAGCTCCATTATCCCGGGTCAGTGCCGGAGAATATAAAGTTTGATCCCGGAGATGATAAGGAGCCGCAGGGGGATGATGAGGTAAGAAAAGCTGAAGAAATGGGAAATTGGAATTTTTGGAACTTTTTCATCCTTTGAATTACAAAATGATATTTAAATTATGTTTGATTTGGTAAAAAGGGCTGCAATTTCAACACGGATCACTCAATTTAATCACTCAACACGGATCATTCAAATCTGACCGTTTGTACTTTAACCTCATATTGATTATTTCAAATCCAATTTTCTGGAGTACAGAGCCAAAACAACAAAAATTGTGTCACTATCCAAATACTTAGTGCACTGTATATACCATGACAGCCTGTGATAGGAACTTGAAGCATGCATGGCTTTATGGTCCTCCTCGTGGCATGCATGGCAGAAATAGCAGGCGTGCTCAACACCATAATGCATATCACACTCGCAGCATGTTATCAGAAACATCAGTGATTGTGTTTGTCTGGGAAAGCTGACCTATCGTTCCCATTTCCATATCCGTCCCCGCTCCATACCTACATCCTCTGCCTGCGTGTGTGTGTGTGTGTGTGTGTGTGTGTGTGTGTGTGTGTGTGTGTGTGTGTGTGTGCGTGTGTGCGCGTGTGCGCGTGTGTGTGTGAAGACCGCGTGTCCCAGCGACCTCTCCGCCATGATCGAGGCGGTGGCAGCCAGCGGGAGCCCTGTGAAAAGCCAGCAGCTGGGGGACCCGGACCTGACGCTGGAGGAGAGGAGGCGCGTTCTCCTGCAGCAGTACAGAGCCAAGCCCCTGGTCTTCCTGGAGCGCTACGAGGCGCACCTGAAACCTGAGCACCTGGGGGCCTTCGCGCACCTGAGCGCGGACTGCAGGGCCCAGCACTACTGCACGGAGGTGCAGAGGAGAGCGTCCAGTCAGGCCGCCCGCACCAGGGTCCGCAACCACCGCTACGCCGCCCTCCGCGCCCTGCAGCAGGGTGGGTAACACATCTTTTAACCCTTTGAGGGAAAAGAAACGTTTGTTATGTTTGATTTATTTTGAGAATGGAGATTATTCTGTCCTAATTTAAACTAAAAATTGAAACAAGTTTTATCACGTGGGATTATATTTCTTGATTAATTAATTTTTATATTTGTTTATATTTTATGTATTTTCACACTGCTGGAATGGCAGGAGGCACATCAGGCACATTAGTATAGTTGCTAATTGTGATAAATATGTGAAACCAGCCCAGTAGGCACAAAAAACACAAGTACATGCCTTGCAATAGCAGTGGCTTTACTTTCATTGGTTACCTCTCTCTCTCTCTCTCAGAGGGCCAGTACTTCAGTGAGGAGCAGATGAGGGTGCGGGAGCCCCTGTTGTATGAGCAGTACATCGGTCAGTACCTGAGCGAGGAGGAGCTGTTTCAGCGCTCTGCGGAGACCCTGGCGGGGGGCTGCGTGGGGCTGGCCGACCTGCTGATGAACTCCTACCAGGAGAGGCTCCTCCAGAACACACTACAGCAGCAGCAGGACAGGGAGGAGGCGGCGGAGGAGGAGACGGAGGAGGATGACGGTGAGAGAGTGGCGGGCTCGCCCTTCATCTTGTCTTTTCTGATGGTAGACATGCCACACCCCCGCCCCCCTACTTGTTTGGGGTGTTTTTGCGCTTCTCTTGGCTTCCCTTTGGTTTCTGTCGTTGTTCCGGCTGCATTTATGTTTGTGTTCATATGGAGAAATTTGTGTTTCTGGGTTCTGTGCTCCTGGGGTTCTGTGTTCTCTAGGTTATGTGTTCTCTGGGTTCTGTGCTCCTTGGGTTCTGTGTTCTCTAGGTTATGTGCTCCTTGGGTTATGTGTTTCCTGTGTTATCTGTGTATTCAATGTATTTGATTAAAAGAAGAGTCATACCCATGATGTCACAAATATACTGTATAAATGCTAATTGTGGACCTTTGGACTCAGTGTGTGGGTGTGTCTGCTTGTGTCCAGAGGAGAATGAGGCAGGAGAAGGAGTGCAGTGGGAGCCCAGTGCGGAGGAGAAGGCCCTGCTGAGGGAGGAGTTTCTCACTCAAATGCATCAGCGATTCTTAGACGGCAAGGACAAGGACTTCAACTACAGGTCAGCCTCCGGAACTAACCAGACAAGTTGAGTGGCTGGACAGAGGAGAGGTCAGAAAACACACTGAGCGTGAGGTAGCATTTAGCATTAAGCTATGGCTGTGCAGACATGCTCCAAAACCATATGTCTGCTGTTTAATTTGTACTGTTTAGTACGCGACTTGCAGTATATCCTCCATACCATTTTCAAACCGTACTATGGAAGTGTCGTAAGATGTCCCACCCTGGAAAACACCAGCGAAGCTGCGCCTCATTTTTTAAAACGAAGCTGTGCGTCATATTTATGCGACCAGTATCTTCAGAAGTATGCTCCCAAAACCCCGGGAATTAAGTATATCATACGGGGGTTTTAATTATACTACATTTAGAGAACATTTTGCCTACTTAACTACTTTCTTGTCCTGTCTACTCAACAAGCCTACTCAATAGTATAGAAGGGTGTTGCTTCAGACACAGCCCGGGACACTGCCTCTGTCCCAAGGCTCGTTTTTTTCCCATCAACCTGCCCAGGTTGTGGAGACTGTAAGGCGTATATATATATATGCCCCCTTTCTCCCACTCGCATGATCCCCAGTGCCCTGCAGAGTGAGCGCCAGACCAGGGCAATGCTACTGTAATGCTATTGTAACCTTATTCTAACGTTACCCTATTCAACTTTTCCATTGCAGCGAGGTGGATGAGAATCCAGACTACGACAATCTGGACATTGTGAGCCGTGATGCAGAAGAACGATACTTTGATGATGATGATGATGAGGAGGAGGAGGAGGAGGAGGAAGATCTTGAGGAAGAGGAAGATGAGGAGATGCAGTAGCGTACATAAATGACTGAAATTTTCAGTGTTGAAGAAAATCCCCACGACTAAATGAAATTATTCATATGCTGTGATCGATGTTTATTTTCATCATTATGCAGTTGAATCCTGTGTATTGTTCAGTATATTTCTGTGTAAATTTGTCTATCTTTTCTTTGTTTGATAGTTTCTGTATGAAAGGGGAAGCAACATTTTATTAAATGATGTAAATCTTTATAGAAGTTACGTATATAATGTGCTTTTTTATTGGTGTTTAATATAATTGTTTATTGAAATGTGATGAATGCATGAACAGTCCTCTTGCAGTTTTTCTCAATTGTTTAGACACATTTTTAAAATTAAAACTCATTTCTCAAAATTGTAAACACAAAACCCACACGGTCAACACTTTCTGCAAAACTTTCTGTATCTCTTGTCAAAATCAAGCACTATTTTCAAAACCATGCACTCTTCGCAAAATCACATTTTTCATTCAAATAATAAACACTAGTCAACAAATTAATACAAATTATCAATGCCCATTACACACTGGTTTAAAAAATCAAAGACACTATTACCATTATAGTAGTTAGGCTTCAGTATTGTTTGAGTATACTGGCCAACTCAAATATTTTTTATTTTTCCAAATTATTAAAATGTAGTAGAGAGTAAAAAAAAAAAAATGTAAAACTAAAACCAAAAATAAATTAGTCTGGTCTCTGCCCTTGATCAGGCCACATATTTTGATGTACATCACACATTATATTTTCTCTGGCCAAGCAGTGGGAGAATTGTCTTTTGGAATGACACAGCCACCCTTGGCAAGACTGAGAAATGAATGCTTTCATTGAACCAACTTCAGAACAGCATCACGGTGGAAACTAACATTGTCCCATATGACAACGCGCGTGAGCTGCTCTGGTCTATTGTGTGTGTAGCTCATTTCTTCAGCATAGTAAGGCTAGTAAGATGCTTAGCTACTCTGAGCTGCAGAGGGGACAGGTTCTCCCGTATTTGCTCCATGTAGGGGTGGCTTCGGTACATTACATTACATTCATTTAGCAGACGCTTTTATCCAAAGCGACGTACAATAAGTGCATACAGAGACATCATCAAGATCACTACAGAACAGACAAGACAAAGCACATCCTTCCCATAATGTAGCAGCTATCCCTAGTAATGAACGTTGACTGTAGTGCACAGTAAGCTGTGGGTAAATCAGCAATGCTACACTTCTATTCTAAATACTATTATAAACTATAATAAACAGACAGGAAAACACAGGGAACTGATATTCCTAGGTTAGAATATCAGTCAAGGTGGAGTCTGAAGAGGTGTGTCTTCAGGCCTCGACGGAATGCAGGCAGGGTTGGAGTAGAACCTAGGGGAATGGGAAGTTCATTCCACCACTGAGGAGCTAAGGTGGAAAAACTCCGCAGTCGGGACGAGCGAGAGCCTTTGACATGGAGGGGGGGAAGTGCGAGTCGCCCTGCTGTAGAAGAGCAGAAGTGGTCGAGCAGGAACATAGTTCTGGATTAAGTCCTGCAGGTAGGCTTTGAACCTGATCCTGGCTGCAACTGGCAGCCAGTGGAGTGACCTCAGCAGGGGGGTTACATGGGAAAATTTCGGGAGGTTGAACACAAGCCAGGCAGCTGCATTCTGGATCAGTTGAAGAGGCAGAATGGTGCAGGCTGGTAGGCTTGCGAGCAGGGAGTTGCAGTAGTCCAGGCGTGAGGTGACCATGGTCTGGACAAGAAGCTGGGTGGAGTAGGTGGTCAGGTACGGTCGAATCCTCCTGATGTTGTACAGGAGGAACCTGCAGGACCGAGCCGTCGCCTTGATGTGCTCTTTGAAGTCCAGCCGGTCGTCCAGGACCACCCCCAGGTTCCTTGCAGAGCGGGAGGCAGCCACCACGGTCCCGTCAACGGTGATGGAGAGGTCATGTAGTGGGGAGGTCTTATACGGCATGAAGAGTACGTACATGAGGGATACTTCCAGCTTAGCTTGTGCACAGTATGATGTCTGTACTCTGCAGTACAGGAATGACCAAGCATTGATATGTTTCAGTAACAAAAGAGCGGTTCTACCTATTCACATTTCTAAATTGTTCTCTACATACAGTAGAGCTCACATTTTGCCCTTTTATTTGTGCTAAAGCTCTGATTACTGATTGAATAATTAAATCAACTACTGCTTTATCTGTGAAGAATGTGTGTGTTAATTGATATTGGAGTTTATGGTTTTTAATGGCAGTGTTTTTCATGTGAAAACAAGAGATATACGTTTTGAAAATTGTGCCTAAAACGGGAGAATTGTGTGAAATGTATTCAAAAAGTGACTGACATTTGTGTTAAAACAAGCAAAATAGTGCTTATAATTTTGAAAGGATTGTCTATCTCTTGGCACATAAACTTAATGTTTCATTTATAGGGTCATAATACCAATTTTAGTATCTAAACAATTGAGAAAAACTATAATACGCACTGCAGAATTTTGTTTATCCGAATGTTTTAAAACATGAGTACTGGGAGTGTTCAACTCCACAATCTGTCCTTCCTGAGGAGAGAGTTCCCTGCTTTAGTTTTCCCCTTTTTAGAACGTGGAAAATGTTTTTGTATTTATCGGGTTTAGTGATACATTTAGAAACAATGGTAGATCATAACACTACATTACTCACAATACCTACCTACTGTATCTAAAAATGTATTCAGGGGCAAAATGAAACTATGCCAGAAGCAGCTCTTAACAGAATGCAGAATAAATGACTGGATACAGAAAGGAATAATGGTGATTTGGAGGTGTGAACAGACAACCGCTCCCAGCAGTCTTTCCCTTTAAATGTTGTCATGGATGAAAATATCTTGTGATGAATGATTGCGCTTGATGTTTTGAAGGCTGACTCTTGGCTAATGCACTCATGCAGTATGCCTCAGACCTCAGCATGTCTAATGAATGTAGGTCGTACAATCAAAGACATCCCATGTAATGACAGGTCCAGATTCGACTAAAACATGTTTTGGTTGGTCTTTATTTTTGATGTCTAGTGGGGTGGAGGGTCAACTAATCACATTCTTGACAAGCAATTGTGCTGCACAGAAGGTCCTGAGGCTGCTGCCTGCTCTGAGTACACGAGATAGATTATCACAATTAGCAACTACCATGATACTCACTTGAGGAGCATTACATTTGCTATCGATTAGTGTGAATAATCAATCTTTCCCTAATGACTACAGGAGCTGTGGGGGGGAGAATTGGAGGGTCTCCACTGAACTGCTGATTCTAGCAGATGCCGCAGGTTACCTTTGCCGCAGGTTACCTTTGCCCCCTGCGGCAGGTAGGGCAGGTAGCATAAGCCCACAGCGTCTCCCCATAGGAAAATCCTTGCTTTTTTTCAGACCCTTTTGTCTGTGTTTACCTCACAGCTGGATTTGTGATTGTTGCACATTATTTGCGGTTATTCTCAATTTTAACCAAATAGAGCCTTTCTGTGACATTCTTAATACAACTCTGGAATATCCATAAATGAAGCCGATGCAATATAAATAAACACGGCCGGCTCTGTACATGAGGACTATTGCTGTCAGCGGACATACAGTTCCATTCATTTTCCCTTTTCTATTCCATCCTTCTGTTTTACAGTGAAACAGATGGCTCTGCTTCCAGTAAGCTGTTTCGCTGAAAAATGAAAGGATAGAATTGAAAGAGGAAAATCAACTGAACTATATTTGGATACGCAACAGTCAATGACAGAACCAGCAGTGTTTTATTATGTCACACTGGCTTCATTTATGGATCCTCTTGAGTTGTATTAAGAATCACTTAGAGGTTTTATTTGGTTATGAGGTGAAAACGAGAGGTGAGGTTACATTACCTCTGTCCTCCTGGGTTGTTTTAAACATCACAAAGTGGTAAAGGGAAATGCAGCCATTTTAACTTTGCCTGGCTGAGATAGTGTAACTTGTTACTCTTTTTATTCCAAATTATCATTCAAGTGATTTTACACAACTATGTTTTAATGAGTAAGAATTTATGGTACTTCTGAATGTAGGTTCACATTTCTGTGTTGTTAACTGAATGAAAATCACACTTTTTTCATCTGAATGATTCATTCAGGTCATAGTTAACCTATTAAATTATGTCTTTCTCCTTTTTTCCAGTAAACCAATTTGGAAACACCTTGCATATGGCTGTTTTTACCATATAATTAGAAAGCTTTGTTGCTGAAAGCAAATTAGCAGTAACATCCTCATGGAAATGTAAGTAAATGCATTAGTTGCCTTGTAAACAGACTCACACATTAACAAATTTCATGCCTTACAAACAAGTTTTTTTAATTTTCATAACCTCAAAGACAATTGCAGTTCAAAGAATGACAAGAATCGATGTTTGCTATACCTTTCACAAAACAATGAACCTTTATGCCCAAGGATACAAGGGTGGAATTTTAAATTAAAAAATTAACCCATGCTGTAAAATTGGTCCAAGTTTTTTAACAAGAGTGCATTGTTAGTACAGGAAACACACAACCTTGGAAACTTTCATGAATGTGGTCCAGTAAGATGGACTGAATTAAGATCAATATCACTTTGTGTACATTAGCCTATCTCACAGAGAATAGGTACACGAGGGGGTGTGCTACCACAGATTACACTAAGTACTGTTAACATTCATTTTACATGCTCCTTGATCTACTCCTGGGACTATCATATGCAAAAACAAATAAATTAATTATACAGAACACAATGTACACAGACTGGCAGGAACTCTTAGCTGAAAGCCTGACTAGATGATGTTCACCAAATGAAGATACCCCAAAAATGTATATTTGAGGATATTCAATTAAGAATTTTTTTGCTGGCCCAGTACAAACTTCCCCAAGGGCAGCCTTTTATAATGTGGATTTTGTCAGCCAAAGTAGCTGGATTAAACAGCTTTTGTTATTTCATGCAGGGAATCACTGAAAAGTCCAGTTTTCCTGTTCAAAGGAAAATATATTATTCTCAAGGTAACAGCTGGCAGTAATTTCAAAGGTGTGAGGTAACTGTGCATTATAATGTGCTCACTGCACACGCTTATTTCTCTATAGAAACAGGTAAAGGCAAACCTGGATCTTTTGTACTGAATCCTATTTTACTCTACTGTAGGCTTTCTGTTAAACGATTACATGCTCACAGTTGTTTTACCATGTAATGTCAGAGTTCTTAGATTTGTATTTGTTTATTTGTATTCGAGGACTACATTGGAAAACTGGTTTCAGTATTGCTTTTGTGAGCCATCCTCCAGGCTAAAATATACATGCTATATTTTTTTGTAATCTATATTAATCCCCAAATAAAATCCAATCCTATTATTTTCTTTCTTTGTACTAAAGCCTGGCTTCTTTAACATAGTAGCCTAGAGGTGACAGGAGAAACATGTCTGACTACTGGCCACCCAACACTCATTTCTTTGGGACAACTGGATATATAACTGAGTCAAACTTTTCTGTAGGTAAAACTGAGGTAAGCAACACAATATAGATACTGTGCTGTGCTAATTTCAGAGTGTTTGTATAATTGAATCCGGTCATTTCGGAAGGTACTTCAAAAGTTATTAAGAATGGGCGGGCTGAAGAATATTTATCCAATTTTATTGGCTTACAGGGACCAACACGTGCGAGTTGGTGCGTGCATCTGAGAGCGCGCGTGCACCAGTAGCTGGGCAGAAGCTAGTCTGCTTCTGCGCAGAGGATCACGTACGATTTGTTTTTTTTATTATTAATTTTTTATGAGAAGCGCTCGAGCCAACAGTACGGGTTTTGTCTGGTTTCGTATCTCGTCGAAGGCGGCACAGACGTCATCGTCGCACTTGTACAACATCGCATACAGATGTCAACCCAGTGCAAGCGAGCTGCACGGTATGCCATAATAGCAACGGAGCTGCTGTCAACTTTGAGTGAGCCTTTTCATGCGTTATTCCTCGCAGTGACCAATCTGATGTTTTCGGTAAACATTCGCCCGCACACCTTGTGTATTGTGTATTCGTGAGAAATAGCTGGTGGTCGCACCCGCTACAAGTTGAAATCTTGAATATTTCCTATCAAACATCCACCTGCCAATCCTAAATAACAATGAGGGCTTGATTTACTAAGACATCAGCGTGTGCAAACCTTTTTAGCACAAAACCAATAACATTAACAATGATTGGTCATGGTATTTTTTTTTCACCAATCATTGGTTGTGTTTTATGTTCTAAAAGGTTTTGCATATGCTAAATGTCTTAGTAAATCAACCCCTAAGTCTTAGCCCTATGTTTCTTTCATACAGCATTATAATATCGAACATTCCCTTTTATATGCCACACAGTTAATTCCCTTATACATAAATTACTGAATGAATAATGACCAACCAAAACATATATATATCTAACGAAGTCCGCAGCATCTGTGCTGTATATTACTCATGGTTCCCATATAGAGAAATATATTGGAATATATAGAGTCATATAGAGTCCCTTGGAATGGAATCTGATAGGATGACCGCTTTTGATGAGGGGGAAAAAATGGTCACTGACACATACTTAACTTTGGTGTTATTCTGTTAATTATATTTCATTTTCTTTAGGGTTAATGAAAAAAATAACTTAAAAATACATAAATACAATTGCACATAATCACTAAACATAGGTGCAGACTAATTTAATCTCATTATTCTTCATGTTTTATGCCCTATTTTACTCAATATCATTTTCTACCACTCTTAGATTGATCACAAGGAAAATACAAACAATGGTTTGCTTATTTATGGCACCTAAGTATTATTTTGCATGACCTTTTCAATCCCAGAATATGATAAGCAGCGACAGCAAAGCCTTGTGCACTGTTTCCTATGAGCAGTAATACTTAATGCAGTCAAGGACATGGATTGTCAGTGGTCAAGTGTTCTTTTTTAATATAAGCACAATGAATCCCGATCAAACCAAAGAAAATAGTACTATGATGTAAAATTATATAGTTATAAAACAGAATAACCGGAGACCCTGAATGGAACCCCCTTACCGTTTTTAATTACAGGTGTATGCGACAAATTCATCTTGACACTGTTTTGCTGTACAAAGGAAAGCTGGAATCGTGTGTATCTACTTGTAGCGAAATTAGGCCAGCAATAGCATGGAAGTACTAGTTTGTTTCTAAGGGTGTGTGCAAGTTGGGTCAGGGTCAGGGTTATTGAACAGTTATGTGGAGAGGAGGGCAGGCTCCAGTTATCCATGGATATAGACAGGGCTACCCATCTACCCTATTTACCCTACCCCGCCCTATCTAACTACCTTATCCTACCCACCTACCCTAATCTACCTATCTACCCTACCCTCCTACCCACCTACCCCATTCTATCTATATACCCTACCCTACCCGACTACCCGACCTATCTACCCTACCCTACCCATCCCTACCCCCCTACCGTACTCGACCTATCTACCCTACCCTACCCATCCCTACCCACCTACCGTACTCTATCTACCCTACCTATCTACCCTAACCCTACTCTATCTACCCTACCTATCTACCCTATCGACCTATCTACCCTAATCCTTCCCACCTACCCTACCTTCCTATCTGAATAATAATTAAATTACAGCCGGCATATTGCTACAGACTTTCATAGAACAACTATACAGTATGAACACTGTTGCACTGCCCAGGGCTGTCTTGGTTGGCAGCTACATAAAGACAGGACTTCATTGGTCAACAATGAAAAGGCACTCTGCCACATGCAGTTTTTTTGACACCTAGCCCCTTTGCAGCCTAACCTCCCGCCCCCCCCACCACCACCCCCCATCTGGCTCTAGTAAGTAGGCTCAGGGTAGCCTTTGGGACTGGTCTGAAGGTTCTGGGTGAAAGGCGGGCTCTTGTAGGTGTCGGTGGTCTCCACCACGGTGCTGGGTGGGTAGGGCTGAATGTTGGGCTTGGCATCCAGGTGGTCCGTGGTAAAGAGGGTCATATCTGTCCCCAGCAGGAACTTCTGTACGGCCACCACGGTGAGGCAAGCCTTCGGACAGAATTAACAGGGTTAGTGTTTTTCACACTACGTTAAACACGGTCACACAGATACTGAGCGAAGATTTGTCACTAATGAAATGAAATGGAAAAATGTCTGTTTTATTGCAACAGTGATGTGCCAAACGCAGTGGATTCCTCCAGCTCACTCAGCGGCCAGGTTTAAGGCACTTTGTGCCGGCTACTACACCTGGATTCAGGCAGTGCTAGTCTTTAACTCTGAGTCATGAATGCAAGTGTTCGCTTTTTCTGCAAACAAACTTTTGAAAAGGAGATAAAAACATTGGCAAATGTTGACCAAATTCTGGCCATCTACTGTAAAGACATTTCGGATGTCGATCAAATGCAGTAAGTAAAGGGTGAGTCAGAGAGCATGTGTTCCACTGCTTTTAGGAAGGGTGGCTCTGTAGAAATATCCTAGAGGGATTTGTGCCTTTAACCTCTTAATACCAAACGCCCCCTAGCGGTAACGCGGGCGTTACGGAAATTATTAAATTATACATTTCATTAATTTAATAATATATAATAAACTGCTCACCTCAATATTTTGATTAAATATCCTTAAGATATATCCATTCCTTCTGGGAAAGTGGTTTTTAAGCCCAAAACGTCGGGATAAAACTTCGTAAATAACGTTGGAAACTCGGACCTAATTCTCAAACATGTATTGCAGCTTGATGTCACACCATAAACAATGTGCTGGTAAACTGTTCTGCTTAATTGTATTTCACAATACTTTGGTTTGAAAAATCATTATACCTTTAGGCTTCAAGAAAAAATACTTTAAAACTTTCATACGGCTGTACATTATTTTTTTCCAATTTTAAACCGACTTGTGCTTTTTTGCACTTGATTACGACTCGTTCGGCTGTGTTCACTTTGGCGTTGTGAAACTCAGCCAGTTTCTGGAGTACAAATCCCGTGGCTTAGTATATGTTAGCCAGAGTTGTTTTGAACTTGCTTGCAGAGATTTATGCAAAACCGTCGTCAATTGGGTGTATTTCTTTGACTGATAGCACAATAGGCCTATCTGAAGTGGGAAAAACTGTCTTCCACCCGCCTCCACTCTGAGTATTATTTGCTTTCCATTGGGTTTTAAAACTGTCTGTCAAATATTCCAGGCAATAGCCAAGACTCTTATCTTTCAAACAAGCCCTCATTTAACACAATGCCGTCGTAAAAAAAGGAAATACTGCCCTGCGTATAAGGAAGTGGCGGCCACGCGTAATTATCGAACCAAGATGGCGCAGTGTTTTTACCTTGTAGCGTAGCTCGCTACATTCCGTTTAGCAAAGCACAATTAATTAGGTAAGGCCCGCAGTTACATTTTTTTACTTTAGAGTATTTTTGACACAGTTTTTGTGTAGTTATGTCGAGATTTTTGAGGCGTTTATCCGTGCACCAAGTGCTAGACAAACTGGATAAGCCAGAAGATGTTTTTGCCGAGGGAGACTCATCCTGTCTCAGTGACGCTGAATCCACTGATGACCTAGATGATGTTGCTGACATGTAAGTTGTTTTATCATACTAACAGTGTTATGCTATAAACGCATTGAATTTCGCCATGGCAGGTAACGTCGTTAGGGCTGGTGGTATTACCGATTTTTCGATATACCAGTGTGAATTCACGCAATGCCATGCGGGTTCGTAATTACATTGTCAACTGTATTTTATTGTTTTTCATACAATTAATATTACAAATTGCACATTCCAACGGTATGATAAATAATTTATGAAGTAAACTTGAAGGGTGTATTGTCTGTGTTGACAAACTCGCACGTGTTACGTGGCGTTGCCAACAACACAGATGTTTGTGGAAACGGTAAGTTTGGTGTAAGCATCGAAGGAAATGTGCAATTTAGCTGCAATGCGTGAATCCCTGTGTTTCTTCTGTGAAGCTAACTAACCTTATATACTTATGCATAAAATCGGTCCCTCTCAGCTAAATTAATATAGATAGTATTACCTTTACAGTGGCAAGCTAGCAAGCAAAATTACAGGTAACAAGCAGCTAGCTATCTATTTGTGTCTGAGATGAGCTACTAAATCGATTTTTTTGAGTGTGAAATGGCTTCTGGAAGTGTTTAGTAAAGTCATTGTTCCACATGAGTAAATTGTTCTGTATGCAGTACAGAAGGCTGTGCAGGTAAACAAAATGGCAACGTATGCATGGTATGAGGGAGAGAACATGATAACATGAGGGAGTACTTGTTTATTATTATTATTGTTGATTGTTGTTGTATAAGGGGGACTAATGGGTATATCAACATGGTGGACAATTCCATGGACAGGGTTAGTGGGGTTTGTAATGATGCAGATTGCTCTCCTGAGGGAATGTGTAGTCTAAATGGCTTCTGTATGAATGGTTAAATAATCTCTCCTCACCCTCCACCCCCATGTTTTGATCCTTTGCCTTTTTTTGTTTTTTGTTCATTTTTTTTAGCTTTTTGGACCCTGCCATTTTGTACTTTCTTTGTGTAAATACGGTAACTTCAGCAATTAGAGGGCAAGGATCTTTTTATTTGTTACAGCAGGGGTGTTTTTATTTTTTATCTAGGAAACTGGTGGACTTTTGATTTTTTATCCACTGCACTTTTAGTAGTACACCTTAGTGCACTTGTATATAGTTGATATATGTTTGTCATGTATAAAGTTTTGCCTCCTAAAACCCAACCCCAATGTCCCTGTCATAGGAGGTGGCAACAGAATAAAGGACAGGACTGGCAAGCAGTAATGTGTAGGGAAGTTTCATACTATTCCCATTATTCATTTGAAAACCTGTTTGCACATTCCTGGACTCATTTCTGGCTAATGGGGCTCTGGTGAAATACACAAGATTCACTGTGCTGCTACATGGGTTTTGACAGCTTTTTGTAACCTTGGGTAGTTAGTTGTGTAATATGAAGAGCACCAAGAACACGTCTAAAAATGAACTTTTATTGCCAATATTGACAAATTATCTCATTTTATTGTAAAAACCTAAAAAATAAATCATATTGAGACCTTTCTGGAACATTGCCATTTTTGGCACATTTGGCACCATTTGGCACCATTTGGATAACGAAAAAGGTTCACCTGAAAAAAACCCTGTAAAATTTGAATGGTTTGAGATATTGACACCAGTTGTTACCAGAGGTAGGCAGCATATTGATGAATCAGATAGAGGAGTCATTTCCTCCATAGCATTTGTAGCTCCCCAGGTAAAAATTCTTAAACTTGAATGTAGGTACCCGTTTTTTAGTTTTTTTATATTTTCTGTACATAAATTGTTGTAGTTAAGTATCAAAAACTGGATTTCTATGAGTTCTCACTGCTTAGTCGTAATACTGCAGGTGTCTGCTTTAATAAAAGCCATGAACCATATTTGTACCATTTATAGTTTTTGAGATAACCACCTTTGTTTGTCACTAGTGGAAACAGGCAAAAATTGGCCTATTTTGCCCTCGGTAGGAAGAGGTTAAAACAGTGGTGGGTGCCTTTAAAGCAGAGCAGCGCGAGCGTTTCCCACGTGCACTCTGTAGAAGTTACGCAACATGAACAGGTTATTTCAGGTACAGATTGGCTGCATCTGTCACCATGGAGACCGGCTGACAGTTCTCCCAGTTCTATAATTAAAATGAGGACACAGCACATTTCTCACACCAGGTTTTGTGTGTGTGCGCGTGCGCATGTATGTAAGTGCATGTGTGTGTGTGGGTGCGCATGCACGCGTGTGTATGTGTGCATGTGTGTATGTAAGCGTGTCTGTGTGTATGCAAGTGTGCGTGTGTGTGTGTGTTTGTGTGTATGTAAATGTGTGTGTGTGTGTGTGAGTGTGTTTGCATTTGGAGCTGTGCTCACCCAGGTGATGATGGAGAAGAAGCAGAAGGCGATAGCAGCACGAGCTGCATCTGCTCCCTGGCTCAGGGGAAGCTCATTGGGGGAGGTTTGCCGCCACTGATTGGCCAGGAAGCAGAACCCCACAAACCACATGAACGTCCAGAAACCTGCAAAAAACCATGTGACCTGAAGGTTTTGGTTCAGGCTCCAGATTCACTTCCTGGTTTTCAGCCCCAGAATACTGGCGTGCTTTGGTTGATACTTTGCATGGATACACAGATATACAGTTGGCGTACATCGGTAGAAAGTAGTTTTCAAAACAACCACGCACAACAGGGTCTGTGGATGTTCGTGAGTAACCGTGTCATTTGGAAAGTGACGTTCCTGGTGACTTTTTCTCATGTAAATCTTTGCCGCTTTAACCGCCACAAACATTGGACCCGTTGATGTCCATTGTATCAGGGTGATATCACGGTGAGCTGCAGCGGGTATCTATAAAACTAGTGAATTCTTAGAAAATCTACCTGGATGGATAGATAGAACTACAGGTATATAGAAACATAGCTTAATTTCATTTTTGGGTGAACTGCCCCTTTACAGTACTTTCTATAATAGACTTTCCACAGCAACAAATCTGCAAGGTATCTTAAAAAGGACTGACACTCAGTCTTTAGTAGAGGCTTCACAACCAAGAACAGTGCCTTAAAACCAGCTCTGTTCTCTGTAGTTCCTGAATATTTAATAGGTGCCCATTTACCTGAGAAGCCCATCTCCATGAGCACGGCCTTCTTCCTGTCCTTCACACTGCTGATCTGAGGGAAATAAATGTCCAGGACTGTGAAGAATATGCTGGCCAGGAAGGCCACCACGCCCACGGTGATGCCGTAGTTGCAGGCATCGTAGTTCTTGTTGAAAATGCAGTGCAGCCTCTCGCTCCCGCTGTTGACGTAGCCTTCGTTCACGATGGAGCCGAACACCGCCATGGAGAAGATCTGTAGGGGGGTGGAGGGCGAGGAAAGGGTCGTTAGCCAGGTGTACGTTTGTACCTTGTCTGCACTCCGCCCTAGACTCCGGTCTGACTCCCTAGTGAAGATGCCACCGTGGTGTACGGACTCATGTCGGCAAGGCCGAGCAGAACCATAAAGCAGAACCCAGCCACATTTTACAGCTGGCTGCAGGCACTGATGCGTAAGATCTTGGGGCCGCTCCTCTGTTTCCATGGCGCCCGGCTAATCGTGCACTGATGATGACTCTGATAAATGCTTGGTGGCAGAATAAGATCACTGTGGACTGGAAGGGGAAAGAGACCCGGGCCTCCCGCCTCAGAAATGTGTCCCAGAAACCCTCCCAAGTAGTCCTTACACACCAGGGCAGGAGCGGCTCAGGAAGGGAAATTATGTGGGTCATGTCTTAGCCTTTCAGCTACCGAAGAGCTACTGTTTCCTGTTGTATAAAATCCCTGTTGTGGCAGAGATTATATAAGCAGTGTGCTGAGTGGGTTCCTTGCCTTGAGTTGAGCTGTAAAAAAAAAAATTCCTGGAAAGTTAACAAATGGATGTTTGCTCTTCCTGCTTACGTGCTTTCTCAGCAGTTGCTTTTATCCTCAGTACCTTACCTATATTATTATCTTACCTGCCTTATCTGTATTTGCATTTTACCTGTCTTACCTGTATTGATACCTTACCTGCATGTGGTATTAGTGTACACAGCTGGTTATTTACAGAAGCAATTAAATTTAAGGGCCTTGCACATGGTTTCTATGCTCATTTCTTACCTCGGACCTGAACCTACAACCTACTGATTACAAAGCCTGATCCCTTACTAATAATCCACATGCAAACTGGATTATTTGTACTTTTCAGTGTAATGTTATTAGCAAGAAGCATCCCCATATAGACTAGAGGCTAGTTGCATTGGTCTGTGCTGGTTTGTTTTCGGTTCACCCGTTTGCTCATCTTTTAGACTGCATTTTTATTAGAACAGCCATGCAAGCTTTTCAGATTCGTGTGCACGCCTGCTCAACGGTGCCGTACTGCAGAGCATCCAAATAAATGCTGGCGGGTTCCTAAAGCGGTTACTGTGAGTTAATGTCACTACTGCATGCGGATGTCTCACAGCCTGTGATGACACTGCTCGATCTGTGGCCCTTAAACAGGCAGAGCCAGAGTGACGAGAGCTGCCATCTCCTGCTGTGCCACGCCCAGCTCTCTCCCCTGGTCCATCCTAACCCGTTTAAATCCTGGATCATAGGTAGCAATTAGACCGGTCACCCTTTTAGCAAATAATACACTTATGTTCCACTTTGATTCAAATTTACAAAGGTTGTGAGCTAAAAATAATAGTCCCTTTGAGGGACAAATCTAATAAAATCACTGCTGAACAAAGAAGCAGTGCAGGAAATTCTGTGTGCGTGCGTTCGTGCGTGCGTGAGAGGGCGTGGTTTTATTCTTCAATTCTTCTGTATTATAACTCCATAAAATTACATAAAGGAGGCTGTTTAAGGTGACCATGGAAACAGCAGCTGTGGAAATCAGGGTGCCACAATTAGACTCTCTTAACAGCTCACCAACAAAAACATAACGAACATAGCGAATAAAAGAACAGCTGTACATTTATACAAGGAAAGAGGAAGTGGATAATCTAAAGCGCCACTACAGACAGAAACCCTCCCAGCAGATGCACAAGGTTCTGTAGTGAATCTACATCCTGCCGGGCATCCTCGTGATAAAGAGACTGATGTGAAAGGCGGCAGGTGTCTACAAGAACACAAGCTTCTCACACCTGAAATGATGTGTCGGGTACAGGTCTGCACCATTTTGTTCAGGCAGACCCAGGCATTCTCAGTGCATTCGTGTCTTTAACAGTCCGAGACACACCTGCAGGCCCCGGAATGCTCTGTGCTCGCTGTCGGAGGCAGCTTTTCTCCGCCGTCTCCCTGACAACAGCACGCATCATCGTGCGCATGCGAGCAGAGGCATGATGCGGCCACACAGCAGAGAGAGAGAGAGCAGCTCGGATGTGGAGCAGTGGCTAAAGCGCTAGCCTAGAGGGCTGTGGCTTCACATGCCCTCTGGGGGGGGGGGCTGCGAGGCTTACTCAGTTCCTCATGCACTCGGTTTACATGAGTCCCCTCAGAACAGGGCCCTTTAGCTTAGCTAGCCAAGTGAAACACCCAGCTGTACACAGCAGAGTACACAATGTACCAGGCTTTAGTACTACAAGATACTTTAAGCTACAGTGACTCAGGGCACCTGGTGAGCAATGGAAAGTGGTTCTGGTGGCGTCGGGTCTGAATCCCCGAGAGGAACTCCACTCCACCTGTTATCTTAAATATTCCGAGCAGGTCACCCAAACAGCGATGCATCATGGGATAGCCTGCGTTCATTACACTTGCCCACTTCAAGTGGAAATATTTTTTGTTGCCGGACAGATAAAGGCAGCCGCCCACCCCCCGCCCCGCCCCGCCCCGCCCTGCCCACAGGGGAAAAGTGCAGGTGTCAAGAAAACTGTGAGAATATACAGAACAGGAGGGTAATATTTGCAGATATTTGCAGACCTGGATGATTCTCCTGAATATACATAACACACAAAAGAAGCATTGCTGTACTGACGCTGATTTAGTTCCACCAGTTACAATGGTGACAAAACATGTACTTTCTGGGTTCTCTACCTCTCTGTGAAAGATACAACCAGCAGCGAGGCAGGCCATCATAGGTCCTGCCTCTGAACCAAACTAATAATGAAACTCTACAGATGGCTAAGTAGCACAAATTTACAACTCACTTCCACAAAGAGTGCCCAAATGATGTGCTCTCACATCCCTGTAAGGATTTATAGTACACCACCAGCAGAGCTGTCTCACCAATGAAACGCATGTACAGCATGTACTTTCTGTCAGCAATAACACTGTGAAAAATTATTTTACATACGATTAAGTTTGATACACGCCAGTGACAGAACACATTTTAGCCATTTGTGAGAACTAATGTAAAAGAGCAGTGTTTTGCATCTGTGATTGTTGTGGCTAAGCATGACTGAGACCAGGGGGGTATTTCACAAAGCAGGCTTACTGAGTTAGCTGGATAACTGCACTGAGTAAAACCTGGAACCCTCCCAAATCTGGAATATGGACTAAGTAAAAAAGCTGTTCCGGGTTTTACTGAGTGCAGTTATCCAGCTAACTCAGTAATCTTGCTTTGTGAAATACCCCCCTGAGCTCCAGTATGCCTTTGCGTGCAGACTCTGAGCCTGTGCCTGACAAGTGCAGTGTGCCAATGCTGACATTAACCAGGGAAAAATAGTTTTTAATCTTTGTGACATTTTACCACAATCTTTGCCATAATGTGTGTTGCTTATGAAGCACAACAAAAGGTTTCTCACACACATCTAAACACGGGAAAAACAGCAAATGTGAGCCTGATTAAGACTCACAGCAGGCTATTTAAAAGCATGCTAAGCAGTCTAATCACATGTACTGTTCATGCTGGTAGCCACATAGGCTGTGGCCTTGGACAAAGGACAATAAAAATAATTTTAGGCACACCATCTCTAGTGACGCCCACCCTCTTTAAATTGACTCGGTTTTATATCTGATCAACAGATGACATTGCATTGGCTATTTTAATTAAATTCTGCTCATTGCCATCTGTCATAATTATGTACTTTCACTTGCAGTAACTCTGTGTTAGTGCCCAGATTAAAATCACAGTAAATTACAATTTATTAAATGTTCATAAGGCACATTTTGTTAATGTCACACTCCAACCAGCAAGCACATCATGACAGTATAGGAAATATAATGTACATTAATGGAAGAATAAGGAACATAATGTACATTAATGACAGTACATGGAACATATTGTACACTAAAGACAGTATAGGGAACAGAATGTACATTAATGAAGTATATGGAACATAACGTACATTAATGACAGTATCGGGAACATAATGTGCATTAATGACAGTACTGGGAACATATTGTACATTGATGACAGTATAGGGAACATAACATACATTAATGAAAGTATATGGGACATAATGTACATTAATGACAGTATAGGGATTAGGTAACATATACATCATTGACAATATAGGAAACATAATGTACATTAGTGAAAGTATAGGGAACATACATATACATTAATGACAGTAGGCTATATGGAACATAACGTACATTAATAAAAGTATATGGAACATAATATACAATATTATATTTTTATGCCTGTTTTTCTTTATTCCCCAGTTTGGAATGCCCAATTATACATGTCCCACTGCTACAATATACTCAAACAGTAAAATAAGGAATGTAAGCGGTCACACAAGTCTGTCCTCCAAAACTTGTGTAATCAGAACCTATTTATTTCACTGAAGTTCAGCAGTGCTACACAGTTACTGAAGTAGAGGACTGCTAACAGCTGGACCAGACTGACCGCAGGTACCCAGGTGAACAGAGCACTTGCAATGAGGCAGGTGATACCCAGTCAACTGAAATCCTCCCTCCTAGAGCAACGCTATAGATAATTACTCAGTCCTGCCTGCGGGGTGTATTTTTATTATTGCTGCTCGCTCATTAATCTAGCACTAGAGGTACAACATCAGCATATTTTTTGTTCCTTTATGGCCCAAGGTGCTCCCGTTACTTCTGGGCATAATATCATAAATGAATAATAATACATGCAATTGTCAGAAAGAACGATTACATTATAACGTCATTTAATTAGTATTATTTTATACAATCTTTCATTATTGTATAATTTAAAACTATAAATAGACCGTGCTATAAATGTGCGATGCTAACAACTAAAGAAATTTTTATAATCGTATTGTCATATAGGAGGAGCGAATAATACATTTATAGCCTTGGCTATCTGTAAAATCAAAATGGATTCAAATTTGCAAACGAGAATGGATTCAAATTTGCATAGCCTAGCGTATTGAGCGAAATCTTTTCAGTGCTTTGAAGAGCACAAGAAATAACGTCCTTACGAGTCCAGAATTATGAAGTGAAATTATAGGCCCAGGAAAACAAACGTCTAAATAGTGCAAAGTCAAGTAGCCTAGCTGATAACACGTGATCTGTGCTTATTCGTTACCACTGAGAAAAATAGCTCCATATTAAAACGCAGTCTTATTTACTCGCCAGCATATAGGCCTATCGAAGATCGACCAAAAATCGAAAAATACCTAGGCTACAGTAATATTTTTGTGCCTTGATATTTCTCTGATCTCGCCTCTTAACGCACAGCCTATATGAACTAATGGAAGCGGTCAGCAAGTTGGAATATATAGGTACATCCATGCAAATTACCGGATTATTCGGTGATAGACTAGTCCTTTAAAAATCTGTAATAAAGGATTATACGCGGAAAAATCGCCAAATGTACTTCTAAAAAATAGCCTAATCATCAAATCGGTCCTTGCATTGCGGTGTTCCACTTAAAATGCGTTCTCTATACAAAAATGTGAATGTATATTTTAGGTAATTATTGAGGAAATAAATCACATCTTACCCATGAAAGTATTCTTAGGATCGTCTGAGGCCGTTTAATAAAGGCGACCGGATCGAATTCACCTCCAGCTCTCCCAGCGCCAAAGGACCCGACACCTTCCATCTTTATTCTGCACCCGAGCCAACTGCTGCTACAAAGGCTCCAGGCTAATTGCCTCTCTGAGGATAGGTAAGGATGTACAGTGCACACACCCACCGTCTGCCAGCGGCGTGCACAATCCAGACGGGTCCGCGCACCGGGTTTGGGTCCGTATACCGCGCCTTTGGTGTCACGGCTGAAAACCCGTCATAGCGCTCTAAAACTATAAATCCGAATACGCTGCCACTGGCTCAGGTTATTCACTCGCATATCTAATAGCATCACTGAGAAATAAAAAGTGCGGAGTGATGAGCTATAAATCTAGATGTTCACGAGCATCAGGGCTGCGCCGATCCGCTTTTTCCTCTTATGGAGGCGCTAATGTAATCACTACATCCAATAGAAATGACGCTCTGTGGCTCTGCACAAAGCTCGCTCCGAACCAATGTATGTGAACAGATGTTTCAAAGGAAGAAGGGGATTTATTCAGATCATGTCCAAGAAAGTCAGGTGACTGTTCTGGCCATGAATAAGACTAATAATTTCTGAACTTTATACTGATTTGCCCTCATAGGATCATGGCATTTATTTTTCTCCACACTTTGTGCACATGTTAAGAAGAGTGAATTCCCGTTGAAAACTCATGGTATGACTACTACGGGCATCATCGTCATCCGTAAATTATGTACAGGGCGTAAGCACAAATCTACGGCTCTCAGTGTCTGCCCACTTGCTTATCACAAAAGGTCAAACTAGAAGGCCATGGAGGTGAATGATCTAAATGATCACAAAATGTTAAACTGAAAATTTATTTTATAAGTGTTATATCCTTTTCTAGAAGCACTGTCATTGGAAATATGTGTCTGCTATCTGCTTTAAGTGCTATACAAATAAAGTTATTATTTAATACATTACAGTGGAAGAATACCATACAAAATCCCTTAAAACATGCTTGGAACATTTTACAGGAATCATTGTAAAAGGAATGAATTGAAACAGGAGGCAAATTTGGTGTTGTAATACAGACTATAGCAGTGAGTAAAAATGATTAAAGAAATATGGATTGTAAAAAGAAAAATAGATTTTCCAACAGAACTTGTGAACTTATGCAATGTATTGAGCAATGTGTAGTATGTAAATTACATAGGAATGTTTTATATGAATATGCATGTTCACACAAGGCAAATAGTATTTAACATAATGTAAAAGAACACTAGCTCTTGCTAAATATAGAGCTAGTATCAAAAACTTGCTAGTTTTTGTAACTTCAGTATGAAAATGTATGTAATGTATTGTCTGCTTTTATGTAAACTGAAAACACATTCAGTAGCCCAGTCTGCATAATGAACACATATTGACTTATATGGACCATGGAAGTATTAATGTACATGACTGTTAAAGTCCAACAAGCAAGAAAATAATGATTTTTAATATTCTCTTTCATTAATACATGAACACATGTCCTTGGACACATCCCTGCATACACAGGCAAGACATGAAAATAACAATAAGCACTTAATCAGTAATGAAAACAGATTCATTAAAACACAAGCAATAAATAATCTTGGACTGTAAAAAAAAAATCTTAAGTAATTTTCCTTTTTTTAAATATTACTTTCTGTAACATTTGGACAATTTCTGAGGAGGGCGTGTAAATGTATACATAGTAAGCAGTAAACATTGGTCTGTAAATGATTATGTCAAATTAAGGAGTTTATTATAACGCAGTCTCGAGAGGGAAAGATTGTCCACCATTAACACCCTGATCTGTTGCCAGGGTCTGTACCATTCAATCACATGACCCATCTTTCCAGCCATCTTTCCATCGCTCATCCACTCTGGAACAGTCAAATTCAGGCTTTCCTAAACGCACGTTGACGCCGTTGTGAAGCCGACACATCCACTGGGATAGATTGTGTCGGCTGCTTGCGTCTGGTTCATTGGTCTTCAGTCTACAGTAATAGAGATGGGATATAAATGAGGGGATGTGGGAGCACATTACAGGACAAACCTTTCAACAAATACTCTTCACTGTGGCCTGTGGAAGCAACAGCATATACCTAACAATAAGAGTGGACACATCCTCTTCTACATAGAGTACCGTACACCAGGGGGCTGTATCACCAAGCAGGCTAAGTAGGTTAGCTGGATGTGCTGAGTAAAACCTGGAACCCTCCCAAATTTGGAACATGTACTGAGGTAAAAAGAGCTGTTCAGGGATTTACTCAGTACAGTTATCCAGCTAACTCAGTGATCCTGGGCCCTGTTTCACAAAGCAGGGGTGCGTCCCACTACTCGAAAAATGCAACCTCCTTTTCTCCTCCGCCACCTTTGTGTTTTAATCTAATGTTGCTAATTACATCTTAATTACCTATTAATGGTTTCATATTAATTAATATCTCGACGCAAACCGCAATGTCAGGTACATTGTATAATGGAGGAAAGAAGGTGGGGAGTGAAGAATATTGGGACGCACCCCAGGGCTGCATTCGGATCCAAATGTTATGCTTTATTCCTGTCGTTCCCTTCCCTTGCTTCAAGGGGGGGGGGGGGGGGAGTCCCCAAAATGGCAGGATGACACATGGCAGCCACACCAAGTGGGATTCAGCTCCAATTTAAGAAAGGGGAGGGAGTAATTATATTCCCTCATTCCCTCGTTTATCCTCACTTCCACCAAGGGTATGTGAAAACTTATTTGCCCATCACTACTCAACACTACCGATACACATCTATGCATGTGCAAAAGACAACAAGCACCAGTTATTAAACAACATAACCTGGGTATATAGTGGGTTGGTTGCTTGGGGGAAGAATTTAGTTGTTAAGGGTTAAAATATGCAGTTAAATAAATCGGTAAACTATGATTTCAGTCGCTTAAGAAAAATATACATTTCTGACCTTGATCTTAGATCTTCTGCGCACTCGTCACACGGGAAAAACTTAGAGAACAGGTTGATAAACTGCTTCATTTCGCTCTGCTGGCTTGTGTTGGGTTTGTCGGGGTAATACGCTGCCATAGTATGAAGAAAGGACCATGTATTCTTCCCCAGCTCCTCCCTATCCAGAGGACACTCCAATCGTTTATCCCCTTCTTCCACTCTTTCACTCACGTTTTCCTGCTCAAGAACACTGGAGTTAATTCAGGAACAAAACAGACCCGTAGCGACTAGCGAGCGGCAGGTTTGTTTACTTGCAGTTGACCTGAGTCATGATTGTACAACGATGAAGCAGTTAATTAGTATTAGCTAGTTAACTAATACAACGGATTTGAGTTTGAGTAATAATACAATTTATATATCATTTAGAAAGCTTTAGATGTAACGATATATACTGTTAACGTTACAGCTAAACTGGTAACTTATTCGTCATTAATTTATTCTGCAGGTTGCTAGCTTTCATCACCTCTGTTGCTATTTCTTTCTTCTGGATGTTCATCCATGACTTAAAATCTGTACACGCTCTGCAAGGTTTCTTTTTTCTGTTCTCCGGTTTTTCCCTGGTCACTGTCAGCAGTTCCGCTTGTGGTGTTCGCAAGTTTAAAAGGGAAACCCACAATCCCGGCCGACTGAGGAGAAAGTCTTGATGCCCTGTTATCACTGGGCGCAGCCATGTTTATTCTTGCATTCTGGGATTGCCTGTATATAACCATCGGTCATTACATCTTTCCAAATACGTAGTATGAGTCATCTGTATAAATATTAGGTTCGTTAGGTTCAATGTTTTCTGAACGTGTGCTTTCATCGTGCAAATGCAATGGAATTTCTCCCCCGTAAACATTCCCCAACTTTAGCCAAATAAAGCCATTAGCCAATGAGCTGGAACGAAGATGTTCAGAAACATTTCCCCGGGTTCTACTCGGACACATTTATGTACAGTACGCACTAGTTCCGGAGGATGATGTCACGCCGTACATGCTGCTGAGTTGAATCGTAAAGAGTAATTATTTGGTTTCTTACCAAACAACACACTTTTCAGTCACTATAATCATAATACATATCAGAATCAGAACTTTATATTTGAATTAAAAAATATGTTCTGATAAGATCATTGATAGCTAGCTATATGGAGCCACTTTAGCTAACTAGCAAGACACGTTTCATTTCCTTCATCTGATGCATGTTTTTTTCTCCAGTTTTGCAGTTTAATAACGTTACTTCACTAACAGTTAACGTTATATTGTGAAAATGGGGATCCTCGAAAAGATAGCGGAAATCGAGAGAGAAATCTCGCGCACTCAGAAAAACAAAGGTAACGTTGGACAAAGTTACTTTTACTTTGTTTTCTTTGAATAAGCTAAATAAATAAGTTAGCTTATTTATTTAGCTTGTCTGTTATGCGGCCGTATTTTGTGTTTTTGCACAGCTGGTAGGTATGAGCTAACTTAGCTTTTAACCACACAATTCATATGGCTTGCCATTTGGTGCTGGCTACAATTGTTTCTTAACCGTTTCAGGTAAGTGTACTGTCTCCCAACTTGTAGTAGTAGTAGTGGTGGTGGTGGTGGTGGAGGTGAGGTGAGGTGAGGGGGTGGATAGTTTGTCTAACTGTTTTCCACACATTCGTTAGTCTCATAAATTCACCGAATAACAAGATAAACAATAAGACACTATTGTATCTAAAAGTTGTGTTGGCGCCTTTGATTGTGATTTGTAAAAACTTTTACTTGCAGCAACTGAGTACCATCTTGGTTTGCTGAAGGCTAAACTAGCCAAGTACAGAGCTCAGCTGTTAGAACCCTCCAAATCAGCTGGGGCCAAAGGGGAGGGCTTTGATGTGATGAAATCTGGGGATGCCCGGGTGGCTCTGATTGGGTTTCCCTCTGTGGGTAAGGTAAGTGCTGTTCCTCATATCTCTGACTGGGTGTATGTGTGTTCTTATGTATTTTTATTTGTATATTTGGTCTTTTATTTTTGCTGTCTTCTTTCTAGTCAACATTTCTCAGTTTGATGACTTCGACAGAGAGTGAGGCAGCATCTTATGAATTCACAACGTTGACATGCATCCCTGGAGTTATTCAGGTATGGTTTGTGTGTGAGTGTTTGTGTGTGTATATAGAGCGACACTGTTCCCTCATGATGTCCTCATATTCCAACATGATAACGCCCCCATACCCACTACTAAAAACATTAAAGAATGGTTCCAAGAACACGAGGATGGTGTCAAATGCCTTCCATGGCCTGCACAATCACCCGATCTAACATAATTGAACCTTTATGGGAAGTTCTGGAGCGCAGAGTCCGAACTAGATTTCCACCTCCTTCATCCCTCAAAGAACTAGAGACTGTCCTTCTTGAACAATGGGCCAATATCCCACTACACATAGTTCAGAAATTGTATGACAGCATTCCTAGAAGGATTGAAACTGTTTTGAAGGCAAAGGGTGGGCCTACTCTTTATTAGTTACTAGATATTCAGTTTTTGTAAGTGTTTCCGTTATTTTGTCCACCTCCTTTATATATATATATATATATATATATATATATGCTTGCTTATTTAGTGATTGTCATGTTTTGTTTAAATGTAATTTGATGAGCTGTATTATCTGTTGTGTCCATTTTCTCCAGTATAAAGGGGCCAATATTCAGCTTTTGGATTTACCTGGAATCATTGAGGGTGCTGCCCAAGGTGTGTCTTTAATTACATTTTTTAAAATATTTTTTACTGTGTAGCTCTGTATATTTGGTTAGGCATCCTTACCTAGTAAGCTCCAGTACACAATGTCATCTTTCAAGGTTAGAAATCAGCGGTAGTATGCTTTTATTAGTTTAATTCCTGATTGTGTAGTGTGTTTGATAAATACACCTACAAGAAGCATGTTGTGGCTTGTTTTATAGGAAAGGGCAGAGGAAGGCAGGTGATCGCTGTTGCCAGGACATCAGATGTGGTCATCATGATGCTGGATGCTACAAAGGGCGATGTTCAGCGGTTGGTGTTAATGATGTTCTATGTTGTGTGATTGGCTCTCTTTGTGTGATAGGGCATTTGCATCAGAGCAATTTACTTTTGTTCCATCCCAATTTCACTACCATTTTAATAGGACACTCCAACCAATGTATTTTATATATCTTACCCATTACCCATAGAAGAGGCTGTACTTTGGCACACGTTTCCAATAAACTTTGGTGACTTTGAACCACTGATAGATTTGCCTGCTAAATGCTAAGTGGAAGCTTTAAACAACATTGAATGTGTTGTACTGCAATCTATTATGAATTGGATGAAGTGGTTTATTATCTGTGTGGAAAAGTAGCCTGTAATGCAAATATTTAAAGTTACACTTAATAATGTCTTTCACAATTATAGTTGGTCTGTCAAATTTTTCTGACACTCACCTGTTCAGTGGTGTTGCTGTCAGAAGTAAACAGTCCTATTCAGCTATACTACACATGTAGACTTGCAGTAAAACAGGCGAATGGGTGCTTAAGTCTTAAATCCATTATCAGCTAAGTGCGGCATTAGCTGCACTTGTACATTTAGACACTACAGCACTGCTCCGTTCATACCTGAAAATATGATATGTATTAAGCATTTGAGAGATTTACTTAATATTTCAAATAATTTATTATGATACTACAGCACTGTATATTATACCGGGGGTGGCCACCCTGGTACTGGAGCCACAGGGTTATGTGTTTTGTTTTCAGTCTCCAAGAAGCAACCAATTTGGACCCAATGGATAGCTTGTGATCCACCAGGACCCATATTGGCCACTCCTATATTTCACTTATAGTGTGGACTATATTAAAAGCTTTGGAATAGTAGCTTTTGGCCAATGTGACTAAATCAATGTGTTTGTTTGTAATTTTCCCTTTGTGTCAATTCAGAATTGACAGAATAATTCAAAACCCTTTTAGAAATTGCCTCAGAACTGCAATGCCTGTATGTCAGCAATAGAACTGAATGGATCATTGTTTGATTTTTGGTTTTGTTTAAAGCAACAAACGGTGACAAATGAGGTTATAACGCACGCGTTTGTACGTGTTCGTTCTTTAAGGGAGCTCTTGGAAAAAGAACTGGAATCCGTCGGAATCAGACTCAATAGGTTGAAACCGAACATTTATTTCAAGGTACAGTTTTACTTCTCTTTATGTCTGAGAGGTGGAGATAACTCACTGGGGTTGAAAATTAAATGGCAGCAAATGAACAATGAATTATTGTTATTAGTTCAATTTCCAATGCAGTTTACAGTCAGAATTACAAATTGGAAACCTTTTCACTCCAATATCATTCTTTTTTTCTTTCAGCCTAAGAAAGGAGGAGGACTATCCTACAATTCAACTGTCCCTCTCACTCAGTGCTCTGAGAAACTAGTACAGCTCATTCTGCATGAATACAGTATCCTTTATGTCATGTTTGTTTGTGATGAGCAGCTCTCCTAGGAGAGCGATGACTTCAGCTGTGCTGGCTGAAAGTGAGATTGTCTTCAATTTAACCACAACTCCGTTTGTCCTGAACTTTGAGTGACATATTCAAGTTATCGCAGGAATATTTGGGCTCTTTTTTCATTCCTTTCCATAATAACCATGTAGAATGTTGTGTGTTAGTGAAGTTCATCTTCCTTTTTGCAGGTGGGATGTATGCAGTGGAATGGAATATGACCATCAGATTTTGGCAAAAGGTTAATGTGATTGCCTGATATTATCTGAATGCCAAGTTCAAGAAGTCACACATTCCTCTGATCTGGGGAAAAGCAGGAGTCTGAGTGCTTTATTTTTTAAATATCACTAACCCAATTGAATAATGAAGATAATGCAATTTTAATATCAGAAGTCTAAATGATGTCCAAATAATTAATGTGATTCTTGAGAAGAGTGCCAATTGTTTTCTTCCTTAGAAGTTATGTTGCACTTACATTCTTCTCAATGTTGAACGTAAAGCGGAGCTCCTGAATGGCTTTTTTGGTATCCAGTATCAGATATTTACTTATTTACTTAACAATTTTCTTAAGAAATCTTCAATGCTGAGGTTCTGTTCAGGGAAGACAGCACACCAGATGAGTTCATCGATGTCATTGTGGGGAACAGAGTATACATGCCTTGCTTATATGTAAGTGTGTGTGCACAACTGATTAACAATGCTCTTCCTGATTATGGTCTTTTGAGGACTTAATTACATGATTGAAAATATTCATTTTTATTGGAAAAAACTTTGCACTGTAAACTTCTCTCTCGCACACACACAGACCGACAGACACACACACACACGCATAAGTGCATGTTTTCATTCATGAGTCTTTCTGTGTGTTTACATGTACACAACATATTTATGTATTTGTATGCAGGTGTACAACAAAGTAGATCAGATCTCCATGGAGGAAGTTGATCGGTTGGCTCGGGGACCTCACAGTGTGGTCATCAGGTGATGAAAGCGTGTCCATGTGTGTCTTGGTAAAGCAGGTTGGAATGAGGCATGTGTATGTGTGTCCTGTTAAAGCAGGTCTGAATGAGGCATGTGTATGTGTGCCCTGAGAAAGCAGGTCTGAATGAGCCTGTGTGTGTATGTGTGTCCTGTTAAAGTAGGTTTGAATGAGGCATGTGTGTGTATCCTGTTAAAGCGGGTCAGAATGAGGCATGTGTATGTTGTGTCCTGTTAAAGCGGGACTGACTGAGGCAAGTGTGTGTATCCTGTTAAAGCGGGTCAGAATTAGTTGCTGCAGCGTTGACTAAGACCCTTTTCCTGCAGCTGTGGGATGAAACTAAACCTGGACTACCTTCTGGAGACGTTATGGGAGTACCTGGCTCTCACCTGCATTTACACCAAGAAGCGAGGAGGTACCCAACCATAGATATAGAACCACAGATTAGTCATATGTCATAGTTCAGTGGCACAGTTTTTGAGACAGTACCCAGGTAAGATGGTGGCCAGTAACCATGGTTCTATATCAGCTAATCATCAGCTATCTGGCATCTGAGACCCAATTATCACAGTGGGTTAGAAAGAAAGACAGTAGGCTGCATGGCACTTTGCCATAGGTTCCTATTATAGCTGGCTAGCAACTGTACCCAGGTAAGATGGCTGCCAAATTGTTCCATTTCAGAATACCAAATTACTATTACATCACATGATATGTCACATCTATGGTTCTATATATATGTACCCAACTTCCTCATAAGACTTTATCCACCTGTTTCCTGTTACAGATCATAACCCTGCGGTTTTTTGGTCATAACCCTGTGCATTATAGATTGTACCCCCGTGGTTGTAAGATTGTAACCTTTGGTTTTTCGCGCTTGGCCAGTGTGAACATTGTGGTGTCTTTCTGTGCTGTTTTTTTCCCCCAGAGCGGCCAGATTTTAATGACGCAATCATCATGAGGAGAGCAGCATCCGTAGAACATGTGGTGTGTTTCTCCCCATTGTCTGGATTCTTTGGGAGCTCGCTCAGGGGGTGGGGGCGTTATGGGGTTGTACATCATGTTAGCGTCAGTATACTGTCTGCAGACAGAAACGGTTTGCTGTATTTATACTGGCTATAAAGGTGAGATCAAATTTGCATCCAATTCTATGACCTTAGTCATGGTTTAAACTGCCGTTGTTCTACTTCAAATTTGATGACTCAAATGATAAAGATGTAATTATAATTTATTTTCCCTTTTTTTAAGTGTCATCGAATTCACAGAACACTAGCAAGTCAGTTCAAGTATGCGCTGGTCTGGGTGAGTAGCCTTGTTTGATGGTGTTTGGGTCAGTATGTGGATGTCTGTGTGAGTGGTCTTTGGGTCAGTATGTGCTAGTCTGTGAGTAGCCTTGTTTGATGGTGCTTGAGTCAGTATGTGCTGGTCTGTGAGTGGTGTTTGAGTCAGTATGTGCTGGTCTGTGTGAGTGGTGTTTGGGTCAGTATGTGCAGGTCTGTGTAAGTGGTGTTTCAGTCAGTATGTGCTGGTCTGTGTGAGTGGTGTTTGGGTCAGTATGTGCAGGTCTGTGTAAGTGGTGTTTGGGTCAGTATGTGCTGGTGTGTGAGTGGTCTTTGGGTCAGTATGTGCTGGTCTGTGAGTAGCCTTGTTTGATGGTGTTTGAGTCAGTATGTGCTGGTCTGTGAGTGGTGCTTGAGTCAGTATGTGCTGGTCTGTGAGTGGTGTTTGGGTCAGTATGTGCAGGTCTGTGTGAGTAGCTTTGTTTGATGGTCTTTGGGTCAGTATGTGCTGGTCTGTGTGAGTAGCTTTGTTTGATGGTCTTTGGGTCAGTATGTGCTGGTCTGTGTCAGTAGCCTTGTTTGATGGTGTTTGGGTCAGTATGTACTGGTCTGTGTGAGTGGTGTTTCAGTCAGTATGTGCTGGTCTGTGTGAGTGGTGTTTGGGTCAGTATGTGCAGGTCTGTGTAAGTGGTGTTTCAGTCAGTATGTGCTGGTCTGTGTGAGTGGTGTTTGGGTCAGTATGTGCAGGTCTGTGTAAGTGGTGTTTGGGTCAGTTTGTGCTGGTCTGTGTGAGTTGTGTTTGGGTCAGTATGCACCGGTCTGTGTGAGTGGTGTTTGGATCAGTATGTACTGGTCTGTGTGAGTGGTGTTTGGGTCAGTTTGTGCTGGTCTGTGTGAGTGGTGTTTGGGACAGTATGCACTGGTCTGTGTGAGTTGTGTTTGGGTCAGTATGCACCGGTCTGTGTGAGTGGTGTTTGGATCAGTATGTACTGGTCTGTGTGAGTGGTGTTTGGGTCAGTATGTGCTGGTCTGTGTGAGTGGTGTTTGGGTCAGTATGCGCTGGTCTGTGTGAGTGGCGTTTGGCTCAGTATGCACTGGTCTGTGTGAGTTGAGTTTGGGTCAATATGCACTGGTCTGTGTGAGTGGTGTTTGGCTCAGTATGCACTGGTCTGTGTGAGTGGTGTTTGGCTCAGTATGCACTGGTCTGTGTGAGAGGTGTTTGGGTCAGTAGGCACTGATCTGTGTTAGTATGTACTGGTCACGGTGAGTGGTTCTGCGGTGTTTGAGTGAATGTTCTGCGACTCTCTGTCAGTTCTCTTTAAATTAATCTTTTTTACAGGGAACAAGTACCAAGTACAGTCCTCAGAGGGTCGGACTCACCCATATCATGGAGCATGAAGATGTCATCCAGATTGTGAAGAAATAAGAGCGTGTGATTGGCGTAAATGTCGGGCCATGTGCCTGTGATGTTTACGTGGGAGGACTGTGCAAGAAAAGCATCCATTTCTTACCAGTGTGCAAAACAAAAGTCTCATTCTTTTTTTCTGAGTGCCAGAAAAATGACTTTGGAAAGAAAATAAAAATTTCATGGCGGAGGTTCTGAAATTCACACAAATTTTATCCACTGCAGCTTTGCATGAAATTCATTTAAAGTGAAAAATTAAAAAAAGTGTTTAAAAAATTGGCCTTGCAGAACGCGTTTCATTTCTACGGTTGTTTCTCCAGACAGCGTTTCTGCATTACTGCCTACTGCAGGTGTGTTTTTCGCCCGACAGACACGACCATAGTCAAATTCAACACTGAGGTCAAAGGTGCAAAAGGGTGACACTATAAACATGGATTTTTATTATATATTTTATGGTCCTTCAGATGTGACTCCAGTCTGTGCTTGCAGGTGTATAATCACCTTTTTATGGATGCAATTCTCTTTGTCCGGACAGATACTTTTACATGGTGGCTCAGTGCAGAGTTCAAAGTGAAAGGTCCCCCGCCCCTTCCCCTATGACAGATGAATTGTCACGTAGAAGCCAGGCGTGAGTGTATCAGCTCCTGTAGCGGAGGCTAATGCAGGCTTGAGAGCAGGGGGGAAAGTTCCATTGCGCAGCAAATCCTATCCAGGTAAGCCGTGAACGTCGATTTGTGTCTGTTAACATGTAAACATGTTGGAGCATCTGGAGCTGTGGACCACGGGAGCATATTCTCCTTGTATTTATTGAGTAGCCGGTGTGCTAGCCATGCAGCAGACACCTGGAGGTTTTGGCAAATGCAGTGTATTAGAGCTCTCAAACCAAACAAACATGCTTAGAATATCCACAGCATCCACCTGTAATCGTTACAGTGCGTTATAAAGCGTGTCAGGAACATGTTGGCAAAGAGTAAAGCTTAATTTCGAATCATCCCGAACCGTGACCAATGGTGAATTTCATAGAGCGTGTACTTTCACCTGCAGCAAGGTCTGGCCTGGTGGCGGGTGTGCTACGACGCTACGAGATTTGTGTTTGCGTGAAAATGTTCCGCTGGACGTGCTTTTTAAGGGCCTTCGACTCGATGACGTCTTGGGCTACAAACGGGAAAGCACTCCACGGAGGGGAGAAATCCCCCAAATTTTGAAGCGTTGCATTAAATCGCATTGCAGTCATTTAGCAGGTGCTCTTATCCAGAACAACTTACAAGGAGTATAGGAGAAACAGAAGTGCATTCACCTGATTAATATGTGAAGTAGTGTCAGCCAGTAAGTAAAAATGCAACATCACTAGAGTACCAGTGCATGTTAACTATTTTAACCAAGAACCAAAATACAAATTCTACACACATGCAGCTTATATGCTTAACCTGCCCGGAGAACAGAAGCATTAAACACTATAATCTAAACTGGCACAAAAGGTAGGAGTGTTGGGGGGGAATGAATGGGGAACCAGGGCACAGTCTGAAGAGATGGGTTTTCAGTTTGTGTCTGAAGATGGCCAATGATTCTGCTGTCCTGACCACTTTGGGAGGTTTGTTCCAGCACAGTGGGGCCCTGCAGACGGGACAGCGAATGGGAGAAGGGAGGGGTATTGGGGGTGGATTTCCCAATTTGAGCTGCGGTTGTGAGACCGTCTATATGCCTGTTTGTCCGTCCATGCCTTGAAGCTGATTCACTTTTTCTATGAACGGATGAGCTGATCTCATTATGAGTAGTGGGCAGAAGGGTAGAGGGCCTTACTGCTTACTGAGAAAGGCTTCAGGTAGCTCAGGCTCATTTTGCTTGCTGCACAAAGAACATTGGGCCTCATTCACCAACCATTCTATGAACAAATTTGGTCTTAAGACCTTCTTAAAAAATGTTTTTATGAACATTCTGGCATTCACCAATTTGTTCTTACTTGGGATTTTACTTCGGTTCAACGGAAGGTCAGAACGCGAACATCAGTTAATCCCAAAATGTTTGTAAAAACGTTTTAAAGAAAGTCTTAAGAACAAATTTGGTGAATGAGGCCCATTGTGTCCAGTTTTTGCGACGCATCACCAGGGCTCACCACATGCTTGCTGGTCGGTGCGACAGAAGCCCGTGCTGGTCAGGGACCGGGTTACAGTAGCCTGCGCTGGTCAGGGTTACAGTAGCCTGCGCTGGTCAGGGTTACAGTAGCCTGCGCTGGTCAGGGTTACAGTAGCCTGTGCTGGTCAGGGTTACAGTAGCTTGCGCTGGTCAGGGTTACAGTAGCCTGCGCTAGTCAGGGTTACAGTAGCCTGCGCTGGTCAGGGTTACAGTAGCCTGCACTGGTCAGGGTTACAGTAGCCTGCGCTGGTCAGGGTTACAGTAGCTTGCGCTGGTCAGGGTTACAGTAGCCTGCGCTGGTCGAGGTTACAGTAGCCTGCGCTGGTCAGGGTTACAGTAGCCTGCGCTGGTCCGTGTTACAGTAGCCTGCGCTGGTCAGGGTTACAGTAGACTGCACTGTTCAGTGTTACAGTAGCCTGCGCTAGTCAGGGTTACAGTAGACTGCGCTGGTCAGTGTTACAGTAGCCTGCGCTGGTCAGGGTTACAGTAGCCTGCGCTGGTCAGGGTTACAGTAGCCTGCGCTGGTCTGTGTTCCAGTAGCCTGCGCTGGTCAGGGTTACAGTAGCCTGCGCTGGTCCGTGTTCCAGTAGCCTGCGCTGGTCAGGGCAGCGGTATCATAAGCTTCTTGGGGCGACGGTAGCCCTCAATGTCCTGAAGGTGTTTCTACCACGTCCTCCTCTGAACCTCTCTTTTGGTAACATGGATTCCGTCGGGACCGCGGAGCCATTTCCTCTATTCAAGAGTGAAAACTAGTATAATGGCGCCTTTAATTATGCATAAAGAGGCACTGGGGCATCACGGCTGTGCGGAGAAGTGTGGATTCTGGAGTCGCCAAGCTGTTGTGGGGTGAATTATCAGTGGTGTTGGGTGTCGTCTGGGGGGCCCAGGCTGTCATTCGAAGGCAGTTTGAAGATGCTGATCCAGAGGCGAGAATGGAGAGGAATAGTGTGGGAAACCAAACCAGGATGGGGCTTTTTGAGTGAGTGACAGTGGAGCTGAGGTAAGAAAGTAAGTTTCTGCCAATTCTGGAGAGTCACATGATGCTGATGAGATATGGCCTAGTGTAAGTGTGTGTGGGTGTGTGTGTGGGAGAAGGTGTGTGTAAGGGCTAAGATCTGCAAGGTTGGCAGGCCTGCATTTGTTAATATTACTGGGATTTTTACCCTGGAGAATAAAGGTTTTTGAAAATATTGGCACTATAATTATAATGAGATGATTTTTATTGGCTAAAGGGCACAGAGATTGAGACGGAGATGGAGCTCCTGCATGGAGTGCTGTTGGTAGCAGGACTTCCTGGTCTAATTTATTAAGTTATTAAGTTTTATCTAAACCAAGAGTATCTTACCTATTTCTTTTGTGAACTGTGTGTGTGTGCGTACGTACGTACGTACACAAGCCCAGTTATAAACACTTAAACACACTTACAATTAGATTAAACTAAAAACTGCACTCATAATTCTGGCTAAAATGTTTTGGAGCTTTTTTGGAATCAGAGTTATGCCAAGAATATTTGTAAAAAAAATAAAATATAAAAAAAAACGATTAAAAATTGACATGTAAATGACTAAATAAAGTAGATTTCTCATTAGAGTCTTTACTGCCACCTGCAGGGAGAATGTTTTCACACATATCTGAGCCAGAGGGTTTTCTACTTTTCTCTTTATTCTACACTATTTTAATTGGCCTGACATAATTAGATAAAAATGTTCTGTGCACTTTGGCGAGACTGTACTCTGCATGCAGGTGTGTATCATTAATACCCACACTGGCTGGGTGTTATAGTAGGTTCTTGAAAAATTGCTTTTACTTTGTGGATCTATCGGAAAATATGTGAGACGTGGCATAACCATCAAGTTTTATATCATAGAAATGTGACTGTGTTAGATTAAACCCTCAATTGCTAAGGTGTTTATATAGATTTTGGCAGTTTGCCAGTGACTCTGTGGTTACAAAGCCCACTTCTGTTATCATTGTACCCCTTATCACCCCCTCACACCTGTTCTGTCCGTGGAATTAGTTATTTTTAAAACGGATAGGTGCACATGTGTCTGAAACATTGGCCAAACATTGCTGTAACATTGGGCAAACTTTGGTGTAACATTGTATTGGATATGTGTATTTCAAGGTTCCCTGTTCTTCTTCAAGTAAATGAATCGGTGCTTAGTGTGCATAACCAAACCCCTTTCTGTTCATAGTGCTCATTTAAGTTCTACAAAAATGTATGTAATTTCAAGCTTGTACTGACATAATCCCGAAATGATAATAATGAGGCAACATGGACACATAAATTGTTAAACAACAAATACCAAGGGAATGGCCTCTTCATTAGTACTGATCCCAGTCACAGGAATGTAATGTATCATAGATAGTGTTTTCTGCAGGGAGGACCCTGGACATCTAATAGAGTAATGAACCTGAAAGCCACCAGATGGCGACGTAGAGTCCTAATAAAGGAGGAATTATGGTCTGTCACCGTAAGGCTGTGCTAACTCCCGGGCTTCTTTGAGGGCCTGTCCCCAAGCCAGAGTGTAGTGTTCAGATAACCCAGGAAGAGGCTGGAAGAGTATTGTGTCTAAGGCTGCTGCCGAGGGGGGAATCGCAGTAAATCATGTTGTCAGACTGGCATGACAATGGGAAAACTCAGGTGGCTTTTTGTGTTCAACCAAATCCACAGAAAGGGTAAATATATATATATATATATATATATATATATATATATATATATATATATATATATATATTAGGATAATGAGTGTGACCATGTTGAGAGATTTACTTTAGAGATGGGGGTAGGGCGAGAAGTGTGTTCTGATTCTAATGTGCTGCTAAATTAGTCATGGGCTTTCTTATCAGGATTATCATTGATTATTTCCTTAGCAACCTGGTCCTGCTGATGGATGGCAAAGAGTAGTCCTCCTTAGTCGCCTTAAACTTATGCTGTCATTCTGTGAAGACTGTCCTCATTTCTGTATAGTGGGACTTGCTTCTTAAAAATCTAATGTTTTGAAGCCGTACACAAAAGCATTATTGAAATTGAAGTATTATGGAGAAGCAAATGTGAAATCCAAAATGTATGGAATGTAGTATTACCACATTAGAAAAAGTAGTTTTTATTTGTGTCATTTTATGTACTAAAATACATATACATAATTTATACAGTATACATATATACAATATATGCAGTGTTTTTGAAATCATGGATTTTAATAAGACCATGTTGTGATATATTTCTCATATGGGACATGACTCCATGAAATTGGTTTACCTAGGCTTGTGTGTATCAGGTGTTAAAGTGTCTTTACTGGCATTTCTGTGTGGGTAGTGGTATTTAAGCAGACAGGCTGAGGGCAGGATGGGAAATGGGAGGATCCTCCCACAGGCCCCTAAGGCCATTGTGATGTGTCTGGAAGCTCCTCCCACAGGCCCCTAAGGCCATTGTGACTTGTGTCTGTAGGCTCCTCCCACAGGCCCCTAAGGCTATTGTGACTTGTGTCTGGAGACTCCTCCCACAGGCCCCTAAGGCCATTGTGACTTGTGTCTGGAAGCTCCTCCCACAGGCCCCTAAGGCCATTGTGACTTGTGTCTGGAAGCTCCTCCCACAGGCCCCTAAGGCCATTGTGACTTGTGTCTGGAGGCTCCTCCCACAGGCCCCTAAGGCTATTGTGACTTGTGTCTGTAGGCTCCTCCCACAGGCCCCTAAGGCTATTGTGACTTGTGTCTGGAGGCTCCTCCCACAGGCCCCTAAGGCCATTGTGACTTGTGTCTGGAGGCTCCTCCCACAGGCCCCTAAGGCCATTGTGACTTGTGTCTGGAGGCTCCTCCCACAGGCCCCTAAGGCCATTGTGACTTGTGTCTGGAGACTCCTCCCTCAGGCCCCTAAGGCCATTGTGACTTGTGTCTGGAAGCTCCTCCCACATGCCCCTAAGGCCATTGTGACTTGTGTCTGGAGGCTCCTCCCACAGGCCCCTAAGGCCATTGTGACTTGTGTCTGGAGACTCCTCCCACAGGCCCCTAAGGCCATTGTGACTTGTGTCTGGAGGCTCCTCCCACAGGCCCCTAAGGCTATTGTGACTTGTGTCTGGAGACTCCTCCCACAGGCCCCTAAGGCTATTGTGACTTGTGTCTGGAGGCTCCTCCCACAGGCCCCTAAGGCCATTGTGACTTGTGTCTGGAGACTCCTCCCACAGGCCCCTAAGGCTATTGTGACTTGTGTCTGTAGGCTCCTCCCACAGGCCCCTAAGGCTATTGTGACTTGTGTCTGGAGGCTCCTCCCACAGGCCCCTAAGGCCATTGTGACTTGTGTCTGGAGGCTCCGCCTGCTGGTGCTGGAGTGGGTTTTGATCTTTGCACACTGCATCACGGCCGGCTGGTCAGTAAGTGCGAGTTGATCTTTGTGCTGTGGCTTATCTTGAGAGTAGAGCATTCTGTGATTTAAGCATACATGTGAGGAGCTGCAAAGCTTGTGGACATTATCAACAGAGTTTTCTGAAGGGAAGGCAGAGCACAGTTTGGCATTTATATAGGTTGTGTGTAACAGTGGTGAGTCATTCATATTTTCATCATGGTTTACATCATATGTGTACTTCAGTTAAATGACAATATTTTTATTCAGATCAGTTCATATAATGACATGATGTTACTTATTCCTTTTTTAGTTACTAAATTAAATGAAAGACAGAATTGAATTAAAAATTTAATAACATCTGATACCAGGGATTGCAAAAGTTTTTTAAATTTATTTTATTTTGAATCATATTTTGATTGTGAACCCAGGGTACCTGTGTGACTAAAAACAAATAGACTTGGTTTGTGAACTGTAAATTTTGAAGGCTAAAATGAATAATTTTTTCCTCGTATTCAAAGCACAAAATTCACCCAAAAAATGTGCCATCAAAATCTTTTTTAAAAACCTTTTTTAAAAACTATAAATCACCTACACAATTGTGTTTGCTGCATCCTCCCAAATAAGTGTCTTAATTGACCTTTTCTGCAGAACCACAGACCTCATGTCGTGTTGGTCTTTAATCACAGGGCTAAGTTCAGTTGCGTGCTGTGCACATGGATTCTAATCTATCTGTCTATGTGAGCGGAATTAGCGCACATGTCACATGGCAGGAAAACGATGTTTTTCAAAACCAGCTGAGCTCACATTGGGCAGTAACATTGGCCAAATGTTGCTTTAATGTTGCACTGGATATTGGGGTGGACTTAAAGGATGCCTATTCTTCTGAAAAAATAAATAAAATGAATCTGTGCTTTGTAAGCTAAGTAGTGCTTTGTCATACATTTGTTGGAAACTCACCCCCAACTCCCTCCTCCCCCAATTAAAAATGAAAGGTAATGTACACAACTTAAAAAGTATTAGTGAAACATGGAAGACTATCTTTAAGGATTTTTATTTTTTGGTTTGGTTTGTTAATTACAACATATGATACCACCTTTAAAACACCTTTTTAGTGTTGCATTTTTAAAAAAAATGGACATACAGTATGTGAGATCAGATTGTTTGCAATAATTCTTTCATTCCGTTCCACTGATAATTATAGATAATTCATCTTATAGATGAATAAGATTATAAGATTTTCAGAATATGAATATCATTTGTCCATAATCTTATTTCCTCTTTGTATCTCACTTTCTTTGGATTAGATCATCCTACAAGTAAAGCATTACCTTTAACCAATATATGTTTTATTGAATATATGATTTATGACAGTCATGTTCTTTAGACACCCTGGAACTGTTTTAGGCCCCTGAAATATAGACTTAGTTGTCCGTTTGAGAGATTGCACGCTGGCAAGCATGGCCTCCGTGTCCCTTGCTGCGAGTCACAGATTCTCCAGCTCTGTACTTCAGCAGATCTACACTGAATCCCATCATTGGAATAAACTTCATGCCCTCTCCCTGAACCACTCTATGGCATCAGCAGTTTGATTCCAGAACGTGGAGCTAGTCAGTGCAGCAAGAGCCAGTGCTTTAACTGGAGGCTCCAATCTTAATGGGGCAGTATACTGCATAGACCACCAACCTTACTAAATGTGGTGTTATACTACATAACTATGAGGTAATATATCACATAAGCCACAAACCTTACTATATGGCTACTACTATCTACAGTATATCTGTTACTTATTGATAGCGTGACTAGTAAGATGTTAACTAGCTACTGTTTACATGGAATGTGCCTTATTTCTTGTAGTAGGCAGGGCGTGCTGTTAAAATCTCTTAAGATTAGTTCACTACCTACTGAAGCTAGCTAATTACCAATATTTGGTGTTGCATGTTAGTTAGTTATTCTAGCCCTCTTATTACACATTTACACTTGAACATGCTCAGATAGAATGTAATTGATAAATGTCTAAATAATTTCCAAACCAAGCACCTGAAAAATGAAGTTTGTTCTTCTCTCCTTAAAAGCCCGTGCAGACTGTCACCCTACCCTTACTTTAAGTGGTCTGGACGAAGGTGGAAATTTAGGTATCAGTTACAACGCCTGTCTCACCAGGTGTTGTTTTAAAAGCTTAAGAATAGCTTAGTTAAAGGGTGTTAAATGCCTAAAGCAGTGGAAAAAAAGAGTGCTCTTATAAAATAAGTGGACCAGTGCTGTAGAGAAATCAACCATGTTTAGTGACCAAGTCTATGTATAATATTATGTTAAATATATGAAATGTGATGCTTTGGTGATTTTTATGGTTATTATAACAGGAGCTCTGCTGCTGTGCTTCGTCAGGATTTTATGCTAATTCCACTGCACCTGCAATCACTGCACTGTGCGCTGCGTAGGTCCAACAGCAAAATCCGTCTTATGACAGTTAGACAACTGCATCTTAACATCAACACATTCATCTTCAGCTCCTCGACATGAGCCATGCTTTTAAGCTTTATTAGGTATGAAGCTCTTGTATGTAACTGAGTACAGGCTGGCTTGTGCTGAAAGATGTTTAGATTATTTTTTTTATTTTTTTAAACGGGTTCAGTTCGTTCTACCGACACTCTAATTAGCTTTGCATTGCTGTCAGTGCCTTCGGTAACAGGGACATATCGATGACTGCCCTCCCTGAAAGAATGTTAGTAGCACCAAGGGGAAACCTTTCTTTGCCTGAGACTGGAAGCAAAGATTAAACCCAGCTATTTACATGCTGTAGTAGCAGCCAATCTTGATAAATCCTCTTTGACCTGCAGCCATGGACAATACGCTTATTGTATAACATGACAACTGAATACCCCAAAAAAATATATCTCTTCACCATCAACTGGTCCCAGCAGTGATCCACTGAATACCCTCTGTATACTCACAGGAGCGATGATCCCCAGGCCTTTTAAGCACTTGTGTGGCCTGTCCCTGTGATCACCTCCTGGTGTTGGCTTTCCTTACATTCTGATATTATGTAGGGAAAAAGCACAGTATCACTGGGAAATAGCATTGCGTCTTGGAGAGATTGAATGGTCCATGGATCACGTTCCTTATAATATAAAAGGGTTTTTGTTTGTGAATGTCACTTATTTACTCAAATTTGAGATGGGAATTTGATACATTAAGTGGAACCTTTAATTGGTGTAAAAGTAGGCAAATATTATTTTAAAATTTTCATTTTTACAGAAGAAAAAGCTAATTTTATTACTTAGCATTACTTAATTATCAATAACACACCTTGGATATAGGACACTGGTCAGGAACAGATCATACATTATCTATGTACCACTAAGAGAGAAATATGATATATGTGCATAAATGCTGCACATAATAACCTCACAAGTATGAGAGAGAACCAGTTCCCTCTAGATAAATTTTGAACTTTTGTAATTAATGTTTAATCAATTCTCAGTGGATTGAATATAGACCAGTCATTAAGAATTAATAATTCCGGCCAGGTGTCATGAACTTTTGGAATATTATCAAGGCATCAATGAATTAGCATTATTCATTCAGGTTACACTTTTGCTTGTTAATGTATTGTAACACCTCATGAAACTAGCAAAAGGGTTAATAGTGTCACTATACGGCATAATTAGAATTTATTTCATGACATCATTTTTTTTTACTTCATCAAAAAAGACGATGTGGCGAAACATTTGCTTGCGTAATTCTGTCTAAAAAACAAGAAATTTCAAAGTAGAATGTTAAATGTGTCATTGATTAATTCATTTAAATTCAATTTAATTAGTTCTATATTATTCTTGTGAACTCCAGGTAGAGAGGATGTGCTGAAATAATCTTACAGAAAAGCTTTTGTGACAATGCATTGGTCTTTCCTGGTTACTTTCAGGTGTAAAATCATAGGTGTGCTAGATCATATTTGAATATTAGTTAAAATGTCCAAATTAATACCATGTTATTATTTTTCACTTATAAATGTTCAAATTTTAATATTCAAGCATTGTTCATTCAATATAAAAAAACTGATTTCAAGGCTTACATAAATTGTTGTCAACAGTTCAGTGTAGTAGTACTTTGTCTATAACACAAATTTAATAATATTCAAAAAATATATAGATATTCAAAAAACATGCTCCAGGTCAATTATATATTTAAGAGTGCATGCAGTAGTCCCGTGTAGTATTATCATCAAAATGGCTTTTTGACCCCTTAAAATTGAAATACAATATAATCAATTTGCAGTAAATAGACAAGGCACTCCACATTCAGGTCAACAATGCCCTACTGTCATTAGGAATATGTATGTTGAATTAAATACAACTATAGGGTAGCATGTATAATTTCTGACTAAATTTAAAAATTGCAATAAAAAATGAACTCAATACACACATCCCAATTTTACCTACAGATTAAGGTATATAAAAAAGTATTTGTTTCACTTTGGCTTAGTTCTCTGCAACAAAACATTTTCACCTGAAGCAAACTGAAAACATTGCAGCACATATATGCACACAATCAGAATATAAGGCTGTTTATTAACTTTTTTGTGTTCAGGCTGCCTTGCTTTTAAGATGTTGAACTTACCTGTTGTTTCTGGGATTGAGTAGGACCTCGTCTGCTCTCCGGCTATATTTGGGTCTTCTTTGGATATGTTTCTCAGACACAGTTTAGTACCAGCTCAGCCAACCTGCATAATTCATACAGGAATGAGCCACAGAGGTAATGTTACGCTAAGAGCAGTATAGCAGGTACATTAATGTGCCTTTGCAGCTGCGAAGCACAGTCAACTTTCCAGACACATGCTTTTGGTATTTTAGAAGGACAGCACTTAAAAGCAGTGGGGGCTAAAAAGAGTTTGGATTGCTGGAACTAAGAAGGACAGAGTTGACATGTCTCCTTGATGATAAAGGGATGCTGAAATTTTCTGCCACTCTTGACTGCAGTGAAGGACCTCTTATCTATGGAATATGCAATGGGAAGCCTGCCAAAGCTCCCTGTTTAACCAAGGAAAATACCTATCACTGTTTATCAATGGGAAAATAACCACTGGGATTTAAAAAGAAATATGGAAATTCAGCTCTGTGAAAGGTAATGGTTAAAGCAGGGTAGAACAGCACTGAGGAGGTAATGTATCCTATAAGGTTTTGCCATTCAGAAAATCTGTCTCTTTAAACGGCAGATTGATGGTGTTTCCCTGAGCTGTTCAGTTGTAGTGTCCTGGTTATACCTTGCTCGAAGTTTGTTTCGTTGAGGCTTTTCTACAGTATGTCCGCCAGATAGGATGACATTGCTTAGGTCACAGATTGGGATCACTGCCTGTGAATCTGTGACACAGTGACCCAGAGTAGCATGGTCTTTACAGCGGAACAAAATGCCAGCCAAAAAAGGTGATTCAAAAGCTGCGGCTAAAAAGGGAAATAAGGACAAGGCAGATAATGCCAAAAAAGGAAAGGATGACAAGAAGCCAGGAAAAGATGACAAGAAGGGTGGGAAGGATGAGAAGAAAGGAGGAAAGAGGGAAGAGCCTTCTGAAGGAAAAGGAAAGGATGATAAAAAGAAAGGAAAAGACAAAGGAAAGGGGAAGAAGGCTGTCATAAGTGACTCGGAGGAGGCCTCTGATGCAGACCTGCTGAAAAGCGAGGCGGATGAAAGTGGGCCTGAAGATGATGATGAAGATGAAGAAGAGCAGAGTGAGGCAGAGTCAGAGGAGGATGTTAGAGGCAAAAAAGGGAAGGGTAAGGTTGTCTTGAAAGGGGCCTCGAAAGCCATGGCAATGAAGGCCATGGTTAAATCAAAGACTGTTCAGTCAGAGGATGAAGAGGATGAGGATGATGAAGAGGAGGAGGACACTGGCCGAGGCAATCGCGGAAAGCAAGCCAACCTAAAGGCTGCATCCAAAGCCGTTTCTGGGATTAAAGTAGATGACCTCCAACTGAAGAGGAAAACAAAAGACGTGCACCTGAAAGGTGCGTCCAAGGCTATGATGGGGTTTGCAGCTGATGGACAGAAAACAAACGTCAAAAGGAAAGAGGATGCCAGGCCCCAAATAAAAGGAGCATCTAAAGCAATAAGTGGACTGGCTGGAAAAGTTTCTACTGCTTCATCTCTACTTAAACAAGAACCTAAGAGAGGATTAAAAAATACATCTAAGCTTTTCATGCGGTTTTCAGGCCAAAAAAAGAAGAAAAGCTCAAAGAAGAGATTGAAAAGCGCCTCCAAGATGTTTGTAGGTTTTGGAAAACCAAAAAATCTTCTGGCAAAGAAAAAGGGTAAATCTGTCCTGCAAAAAACATCTAGATTTATGTTGTTTAAAAATGGCCAGAATAAAAAAAAAGATACAGCCCCCCAAAAATCAAGTTTACTACTGAATCTTGGGAACAAAAAACCTGCAATAGACAAAAAATCAGGTTTGGGAGGCAAATTGAAAGGCTTTTTTAATAAATCCAAATCTGATAAAAGTCAATTTAAGAAGCGTGGTACAATATTAGGGAAAATTATTGCAGCAGCTGATTGGCTCACTAAGAAGTTTCTTTCAACAAAGCGAAAGCAAGGAAGATTTGGAAGTAGGGCTAAGATGTCCAGGTCAGGAACCAAAAAACAGGGGAATATGGGAAGACATTATGGTTATCAGAATGATGGGTACGAGTATGATGAAGATGCATATGATTATGAGGAAGACGATTTTGAGAGACATCAACATGGAAGAGGACCCCCCAGAGGGCGATTTTCACATAGGAATCATGATTATTACGAGGAGGAGTTTCAGACTGGCCCACGGCGCTCAAGACCAAGGCCAGGGCCGCAGTATTTCCACTATGAGGATGATGCAGAATACCATGACTTTGCAATGGAGGATGAGTATGGCTACTACCCACAGGAACATAACTATTATGATCCCTCTATGGGATACCAAAATGGTTATGACTATTATGATGAGGATATAGACCACTATGAACAATATCTCCCCCAAGATCAGTATGGCCATTATGATTATGAAGAGGATTACTTTGATTATAGACAACAGGGCATGGATGAATATGCATATTATGATGAAGGCATGGAGTTATATGATGAAATGCAGTACCCAATGGAAGATGAATATGGTTACTATGGGAATGATATGGAATACTACCTTAATCCTTCTGATCAGTATGGCTATTATGATGCTCAACAAGATTATTATGACCCACTCTATGGAGAGGTTGCACAGCCAGATCCTTACATGGAGAATCTTGGTTATGAGGGTCCATTCTATCAAGATAGTCAGCAAATTGATTACAGTGCAAATATTAGTCCATCGTATGCTGAGCTAGTACATAATGGTTACCAGCAATATCCTTATTTTATGGAGGATATAATGGAGCAAGTGGAGGGAGAGGAAATGTATGTACAAGATTATGAAAGCCTGGCTATGGATAATGTAGGAGTTCAGAGTTCTTTTCAGTACAAGCTACCAAGACCACATATTAATGTGATGGGGAAAGAACAACTTGGTGTTGATTTCCCACTTTCTCCCCAGGTCACATTGCAGGATTATGAAGCAATGTCAGAGATACAGTATGAAAACCAACTAAACTTACTTCCATCTGTAGTAGGGATTCCCCAGGATATTCCCCAGCAAGCTGCTACTCAATACCCAAGACATCTCACTCCTATGCCTACAGCTATGTGTGCAAACCAAACAACATCTCCTGTACTAAGTGCAAGAACATTTGGGAGCCCTGCTCCCAGTATATTACATCAAATGCCAGCTTCTCCACTGCCCCAAATGAGAACGCTTTCTCCTCAAGTTCCACTTTCACCCACTCTAAGCCGGCATAGTTTTGATCCCATAGGAGTTCCACCACTCTCAAGGCCACTCTCTCCTCTAGACTCTGCAAGAATGTTTGGTGAACTAAATTCGGGTAGTCCGCTACCACATCATTCAATTACTGCTGATGCCATGATGCAGGGATATGATCAACCCATCGGACAAATGAGCTCACCTCTGCCTCTAAGAAGATTAAGCCCTCATCCTTCCCCACAGCTTTCAGTGAGACATGTAAATATGCCTCCAGGAAGAAGCCATTTACATCAACCTTCATTCCAGAGTTTTGATGAAATGGAACCTCCAATTTCTCCACAACAACCAAGAAGAATATTTAGTCAACCCCCTCCTATGTCAATGCAATTTAGTCAGCAACTCCGAAATCAAAGACCTCCATCCATGTTATCAAGGAGACAAAGTCCCCCTCCTTCACCACTAACCCTTAGAAGGGCAGTGCCGCCATCTCCTCAACCAAATGCGAAAATGTTTGGTTTTAGTAAGCAGCAACCCACTACAAGGCAAGTTGCCAGAGTTCCTTCTCACTTCTCAAGCAGGGAAAGTCCTCCACCATCACCACGTGGTTCAGTTAGAAGAAGAAGTCCGCCCTCCTCACCACAACCATCCGTTAGATATGAATCTCAGCCTGCCCCTTCAAAAGTTGCCTTTAGGCCTTTTGGAGGGAAAAAGCAAGACTCGTCGCCCAGCCCTATTATGAAAAGGCTTGGTGCTTCAACCAAAAGGCCTCCATCACCTCAACCATCTTTAAGAGGGTTCAACCGTGCTCCGTCCCCACAGCTAAGCATGAGACCAGCTGGCAGTATTCGGCACAGAGAAATAGAGAGACCTCCCTCACCTCATCCAAAGCAGCGGGCGCCATCACCATCTTTATCACAACCAAGTTATGTAGCAGGGCTTGAATCTCGTCGACCGCTATCACCTCACCCAGCAAGAAGACCAGGACCCCCATCCCCAACACCATCAAGGCTGTCAAATAGACCTGTCCTTGAAGCACAGAACCACCCACCTGGTTCTACTAGGTATGGTTTTAGAGGGCCTGGACGGAATAAAGTGCCCATGGGAGCTGTGAAGCCATCACCAGGTAACCCTTACATGCAGCGAATGGGTCGTCCACGTGCTCCCCTTACACAATATGTGCCTCCATTTAGATCATCTGTCCATAGTACAGTAGGACCAGCAGGCCCTGGAGATCAAGTTGTGAGCTCCTCTCCTAAGCTGTCAGGACGGCAAGGTGTTCATCATGTGGGAAAACGAGAATCTAACAGGGTTCATTTGCCAGGGACACCTGGAGGCTTTCACAGGCCTGTTGGCAGAGGCCGTCCTGTTGTAGGAGTTCCTCGAAACATCCCAAGACAGTCAATACGAGCTGCAAGTCATCCAATGGCTCCCAATCTGCAAGGACAACTCTCTCCACAGCCATCTCTGAAACGAATGGCACCACCATCACCACAATCCTCAATAAGGCATCTTGCAAGTAGACCTTCCTCCCCTCAACCTTCATTGAAACATGGTTCGCCATTACTTCCAAGGTCACCGTCACATAAAATCCCCTCTTCCCCACTTCTAACAAATGCTATGCACAATCCAAGCCTTCGGAATTCTTCATTCAGATCTCCCTTTCCGAGCAACAGCTCTCTCAATGCCACAGACTTTGACCAGATAGCAGGACAAACACCTTCCCAATTGCTTCCAAATGCTTTACAGAACCCTAATCTACACAATGCTGGCGACAGCTCACTTTTACATAGAAATGCCTCTCCATATTCTCCAATGACACCAGAGAATAGTCAGACAGCGCAAGGCTATTCCCCAGTTCTGGCAAATGCTTTACAGAATCCACATCTTCGTAATGCTTCATATGCATCACCTTTGCACAGAAGCAACTCTCCATCTTCTCAAATGATGACACAGCAAATAGAAGCACCACGTTCCCCACTTTTGGGAAGTGCTCTGCAGAATCCTCATCTCCGCAGTGCTTCCTACCAGTCACCTTTCCAAAATGCACCTGCCTCTCCGCAGTCTCCTTTAGTGATGGAGTATGATCAGCAAATGGGACAAGGGTCTTCTCCACTCCTCTCAAATGCTATGATTAATTCTAATCTCCGCAGCGCTAACTATAGGCTACCTGATGGATCACTATTCTCCAGACACCAAGAAATACCGCAAGCCACCTCCCCTGTTCTATCAAGTGCTCTAATGCAGAATCCAAACCTTCTCAAAACGTCCTATAGACTACCTGATGGATCACTATTCTCCAGACACCAAGAAATACCGCAGGCCACCTCCCCTGTTCTATCAAGTGCTCTAATGCAGAATCCAAACCTTCTTAAAGCTTCCTATAGGCTGCCTGATGGATCAATATTATCCAGGAACCAGGAAGTACCACAAGCCACATCCCCTGTTCTATCAAGTGCCCTGATGCAGAATCCAAACCTTCTCAAAACATCCTATAGGCTGCCTGATGGATCGCTATTCTTCAGAAACCAGGAAGTACCACAAGCCACATCCCCTGTTCTATCAAGTGCCCTGATGCAGAATCCAAACCTTCTCAAAACGTCCTATAGGCTGCCTGATGGATCGCTATTCTTCAGAAACCAGGAAGTACCACAAGCCACCTCCCCTATGCTATCAAGTGCTCTAATGCAGAATCCAAATCTTCTCAAAGCTAACTATAGGCTACCTGATGGATCAATATTATCCAGAAACCAGGAAGTACCACAAGCCACATCCCCTGTTTTATCAAGTGCCCTGATGCAGAATCCAAATCTTCTCAAATCTTCCTATAGGCTGCCTGATGGATCGCTATTCTTCAGAAACCAGGAAGTACCACAACACACCTCCCCTATGCTATCAAGTGCTCTAATGCAGAATCCAAATCTTCTCAAAGCTAACTATCGGCTGCCTGATGGATCAATATTATCCAGAAACCAGGAAATACCACAAGCCACATCCCCTGTTCTATCAAGTGCTCTAATGCAGAATCCAAATCTTCTCAAAGCTAACTATAGGCTGCCTGATGGATCAATCTTATCCAGGAACAAGGGACAACAACAGCCTTCCTCCCCACTTCTATCTAGTGCCTTGATGAGGAATCCAGACCTTCTCAAAGCTAACTATAGGCTACCTGATGGATCGATCTTATCTCGAAACTCTGCTCAGTCAAGCGAACAAACCACTAATCCACTTCTCTCAAGTGCATTGCTGAATCCTAACCTTCGCCAGGCTTCCTATAGGTTGCCTGATGGGTCACTCTTATCCAGGAACAAAAGACAACAGCCTTCCAACCCACTACTGTCTAATGCCTTGCTGAGCAATCAAAATCTTCGCAGTGCATCATATAGGCTACCAGATGGATCAATATTAAACAGAAACCAATCTCCTACAAGCAGTCCTGCATCCTCCCCACTCCTTTCAGGTGCTTTGCTGAACACAAACCTGCGCAATGCTTCGTACAAGCTCCCCTCGCACTTGGGTCGTCACTCACAGCCTGGCATGGTTAATGAGGATGGTTCTCCGGATGATCCGAGCGGGAGGTACGCTGTTGTGATGCCCCAGATGCAGAGGATGGGCAAATTGTCAGCTCACCACTGGGCTCAGAACCAGACAAGAGCGCCCCAGGAGACAGAAGATGTGTGGTCATCTGAGAGAGTACTTCCTCATCAAACAGTGCAGAACCTGACAAAATGGTCAATGTACAGGGATGAGGATTTAATAGATCCTCACACACCTGTACACCTGGGTCCTGGAGAACAGGATACTGAAATTGAATGGGCACCAGACAGGGAGGATGATCCTCAGGGCCACTGGTATGATAAGGTAATCATCTAAATTGTAGCATTTGGATATATTCTGAGAACATATCCAAATAAGAATCTGAGAACAACTTTGATTACAGTTTCAAGTTTATAATACAATTATAATTATTCTAAACAATATTAGCAATCTTTCACCAAATTATATTTTTGTAAAGCAAGGGATATGTGGACATCCAAGTTATTTGCTGCTACTTGGTAAAAGTGGATTATTTGATGTGTAAAAAATAGTGATAACAAAGATAACCCAGGTGGTAAAACATTGGGGATTTTTTTCACTATAGTTACTCTTAGATAGGTCAATTGGGCACATTAACCAGGAAGATTCAGGCACTGGTGTACGATTTTCATTTCATTGCCACTGCAGTTGCAACAAAGTGTTTATTATTATGGTCACATAGATAAAATCACACTCTGTATAAGATTGGGTGTGCTTTTTTCAAATTTGTTTATGGTAAAATCATTCACCTGCAAAAAAATAATTTGTCCAGCAAATAAATTTGGAACGCCAGCATATTTCTACCTTCAGTCCTAGAGCCAAACAATTGTTATTCTCCCCCTCCAATTTCTTACACAGTCTATTGCACATGTCTGATGGTGTAGAGGCATTTTTATGTGTGCATAGTATGCACTCACAAATGTACACATTGTTCACACACTGCACCTCATAAATAATATTTTTGTGCAGATATTCTCCAGCCATAAAAGTGATATTTTTGTGCAGATATTCTCCAGCCATAAAAGTTATATTTTTCTGCAGATGTTCTCCATCCGCAGTCTTCCCACAATGCTGCACAGGGAGCAGAATGAACAGGATGGGGTGGAAGACATGACACAGCTGCAGTAAGTCTCATTGTGTGTGAGAACCTTTCATTAGAAACATGCCCCTAAATGCTCAAAGGCTCTAGTTTTGGCCATTTGGACTTCAGTCAGATTTTCCAAATATCCCATGGGATTAATGCGCATTTAATTTTTGTAAGGGCTTTTGAATTTGCCCTTTTGAAAAGTGTGATTTATGTAAGTGTGAATTATGTTATTTTATTTTAAAATATTAATGTTAAAATAACGAAATATTTTATTTTCAGCATGCATTGTCATTTCTTGTTGTGTTTTTTGCCTTTGAAGTAAACACACTGGCATGGTCTGAATTTTGTAAGCATAATAGTGTTGGAGTTCATTATTGTTGCTTTTTTTTTTTGTTGCACTTTTCAGGGAGCTGCACGAGAGTTCTGTGCTGCTAAATTTGAAGAAAAGATTTGACCGGCATTTGATTTATGTGAGTGACACAAGTTACTAATGAATTACATGCTGTCGATTCTCTCCTACCGTGCTGATTTCAGATTTGTGTATGCTCTGCTCTGTGGCTGTGCTGTAGGTCACAGAATGTAAAATGTGAGTTTGTGTTTTAGACGTACATTGGCAGCATCCTGGTGTCCGTAAATCCATATAGGATGTTTAATATCTACGGAACTGACACGGTGCTGCAGTATGATGGACACGCCTTGGGAGAGAACCCTCCGTAAGTCTGGCATCAGGCCGCTCTTCCGTACTGCACGTGGACTATCCTTCCGCCACACGGGCTTCCTGTTTATTCTACATGACCACTTTTCCGGGTCTAAATCTGGTCCGGCAGCAATTTCAAAGTTGGACCTTCGAATGCAAGCTAGTTCATGATATTGAATCCTGAATAGATTTTGGAAGCTTTTCGGATGCTGATTTGAGAGATGCCCATGTTAGAACAAGGCGTACGGTGTTTTGCATGTACGTACACGTACATGTAAGTCTGTAAATTACCATTTTGAGATTGTGACAATTAGCCTACAAATACAGACAAAGAAACAATAGCTTACGTTTCGCTTTGTATTGGTAATCTGAATATAACCTGAACGTGGTTTCTTTTTCCCTTTTTGCAGTCACCTGTTTGCTATTGCAAATTTGTCTTACAGTAGAATGAAGGATGCCAAACAGAACCAGTGCATTATTATAAGGTAATTTGGGACGATTGTAGCTCAATACATGTTATTATAGGATGTATTATCCACAGGCTTGCCAGGATTCAAACTTTATTTTCCTGTTTCAGCAGGTAATATCTATTTTGTCATAAAATATAGATTTTTTTCAGGATGCCCTTGTACAACAAGGCCCTAATAAATGCCAATTCATATGTCACTTCTTCATTTATGAAGGAAGTCAAATTATTAGATGAATTATTTCCATTCATGAAATAAATTTTTTGCCAGCATTAACAAACAGATACATTCTATGGAAATAACACTTACCGTGAACTCTTCCATTAATATTTTAGAGAAAATAATTTATAATTATAATTATTAAATTTATATTTATATCTGTGCATTTCATACAGGAACGCATTCTTTGACAATTCATTGGCATTTTCAGTTGTGTATCTTACATAATTGTACAATCCCAGATATTAACTGATTTCTCTGTTTAATTTCCCCCTTCTTATTTTTGGTATAAGGAGTTTTTTTTGCGTATAATCAAGGGGTAATCAAATCTTGGTTTACTGTTCATTGTAACATTTTTATGAGAAATTATCAATGTTTTTCTTGCAAACCTCTTGACTTGTATATCACGGAGAGAGATGATGGAGTTTGGAGATAGACATTAATTTATCGTTTTCTATATTTTAAAAGTAATGCTGGGAAAAGCATGCACACCAAACCAGTGGCCCACATAAAGCTTGAACTTTAAGTGCTTGATTTGGTGCTAATGTTTTTCCATTGGGCTTCATGCACTCTAGGTGCCAGTTAATTCAATGAAAATGTTCTCCCCGATAAATTCCTAAATGTGGATTTTGAGATCCCAAAATGATTACCGTGACACACGAGCAATGACCCGCCGCGCTGAGATATCCTTCTAGTGTTTACCATGTTGTGCAGCTGATATCAACTCTACTTGACACTGCCTGATCACCTGGAATATTTAAGACATGCTCCTGATGGAGATACCTGTAAGGAAAGACCTTTGGCGTCCTTGCCAGCACTCCGCCCACAGATCCGGTTGCCGTGTGAAATACACACCCGCGGCCTCTCTGTGGGGCCTGGCACGACATCGACATTCCAGGGTTGGATTTCACTTCTCTCCCTGATTATACACTGTCAATGGGAACATTTACCAAGATCATGCTCTCAGTAAAGACTCGGGGAAATGTAATACATAAGTGTTACTCTCCATCACCTCAAAGGGTATTATAGCCTTTATTCACTCGTGTTACATAACAGGGAGGATTGATGCATTTCTCGCGCGCGCGTGTGTGTGTGTGCACGTGTGTGCATGTGTGTGCATTTCCTCTGTGCATAGTTGATATCCATTTACTTTATTTCAGTGGGGAGAGTGGCTCAGGCAAGACTGAAGCTACCAAGCTTGTCCTGCGATATTTAGCTGCAATTCACCACAAGGGTAACATTACGCATCAGGTACGACGTCTCCAGAAATAAACAGAGCTGTGCTTTGAAAGGTGGCGCACTGCCGTCTGGTTGCTAAACATGTTCTTTTTGTGTTTTGTCCTCACGTGCACTGACACAGATTGAGGTATTGTATTCTGAACCTGAGATCGCCTGTTGGTGTGTGCATATTTAACATGGCATGATCCCTGTCATTCGCAATTCTGTGTGCTACACCAGTGCATGGAGTCAGTTATTTTAGACCTTTCCCCATTTTAAATGTTCACAAAACGTTCCAGTCAAAAATCTGTGTTCTTGAAATGTATCAGTGATAATTGGTCATTTATAAATATGCATTTAAATGATATGTACAAACAACTGTTACTTGGTTACTTAAAATAATATATTTATATAATAAGGTTGTTCCTGTGTTGAGTGTGCTTTTTACACTGAACCATCAATTATTGGACAAAGCTCAGTGTGCCACTTCTTTTTTGACCTGTTACTTGGTCTGTAGTGAAATGTGATTTCTTTTCAGCACTGTTCTTGAGTGGTTTGTATATTTATATATCAGTTACTGGTGGGAGTTTCTCCAAAGTCATTTTTCTTCACTCAACATCCTGTTAACAGATTCTTGAAGCAGCTCCCCTGTTAGAATCATTTGGGAATGCCAAAACTGTCCGGAATGATAACTCAAGTCGATTTGGGAAATATGTGGAGATCTTTTTGGAGGAGTAAGTGCTGTTTCGTTTTATTTTTCATTATCAAAGTTCCTCTTTTATACCAATGATGTCAGAAACAGAAACGCAAATTAAACTGACTTAATATTGAATCGTTCTCAATTTGAATTCAACAAAATGTAACCGTTTGGTCATGACAACGTCTACTGTCAGGCAGGGTTAAAATGCAGGCTGTTGCTGAGATAGTGCGTGTTCCATAGTGCAGAGTACCAACGTTCATTAAAGATACTTTTTTTGTACATTATTCACCACAGGGGTGTGATCAGTGGTGCCATAACCTCACAGTATCTACTTGAGAAGTCCAGGATTGTGTTTCAGGTGAGCATGTCAGAACTATCTAAAGTTCGCACTGCTCTGTACCTTAGAACATCAGTGAGCCTAGAATTCCATTACGTGTCCTCAGACAGGATGAGATTCTCACCTTGGCTTTCGGTAACTGTTGACTTATGCAATGAGGTTTTCTTATGGACATAATGGTTTGCTTAAATGACTAAATAAACGTGAAATATTGGTCTAGGATATCATATATTAAGCCATAGGGGTTTAAGAAATGTAACAGTGTGTTGGTCTCCGTAGCACCATTATAAGCTATAGTCAAAGGCCATAAGCTTTGTCAACCATACCCAATAATTATGAGCAGTTATTAACACTGACATAAGGCTATGAAGCGTATGTGTTATACATTGTTTATAAAAACTAATACATCATTTGTCAGTTGATTCATAATATTCCTGTATTTTTTTTTTAAAGGTTTAGGATGCATTATGTAGCACTTAGGGTATTACAATGGCTATATAAGACACTTCAAGTAAAGTGTTAACAGAGTATTGTCACTTGGCATAGAAGACAGCCAGAGGCTGATGAAATGTGATCATCGCTCAGTGTGAAGAAAAGACAGTGTGATCACAGCTAGTCACATGCTGTTATTTCCTCTTTTCCTCAGGCCAAAGATGAAAGAAACTATCACATTTTTTATGAGATGGTTGCAGGCCTCCCATCCCAGCAAAGAGAGTCATTCTACCTTCAGGATCCAGAGACGTACTATTACCTTAATCAGGTGAATCTCACAGAGCCTGTATTTGGGCTTATTGTACCATTGAGCAGTTTTTTCTCTTCCCCACCTCTACCCTGGGCAGACACAATGCAATTAAATGCTTATTCAGACATCAGAAATGTATGAAAATCCTAATGATTTGTTTTAATAATGAATGTATAAATGATAAGATCAGTAGTAAATGTTGCCTTAGTAAATGTTGTTTAGCCATAACTCATTATTTTGGGTTTCTCAGGGTGGTAACTATGACATCCCGGGGAAGAGCGATGGCGATGACTTCCTCAGGCTCCTTAGCGCCATGGACATCCTCCACTTCAGTGCCCAAGATCAGGACAGCATCTTCAGGGTCCTGTCCTCCATTTTGCACCTGGGAAATGTGTTCTTCGAGAGATACGAGGTACGAAGGCAGATCCCGGCTGCGCCCCTGCCCCTGTCTGTGTCCTTGAAATGGCCTCAAAGCAAAACGCCCAACTATTGAATTCTCTTCAAAACTGAGAAAAGTTGGTTAAAATCTCAGATCCATAATTTAGAGGATCTTTTATTGTTTTTCAGCTCAGCCTGCGAGAATAATATTCCTTGAGATCGCTGAAGTGGAGTGCTTTGATTAGCTAACCTCGATCCCTCTGCCCCTCACTGTTTGGGGGCTGTGATTGAGGTGTGCGGTGGACAGGTGTGTACAGGTGCGCTGTTTCCCCTCAGGCTGACGGCCAGGAGAGAGCGTCAGTGGTCAGTGCTCAGGAGATCCGGGTGGTGGCGGAATTGCTCCAGATCTCCCCCGAGGCTCTGCAGAAATCCATCACCTTTAAAGTCACGGTAAGAGACTCAGTGCTGTTTCCGACTGGACTTAACCTAGTGCTGTAAAAGCAGGTGCTGGTATTTTCTTTGTACTTATCAGCACAACATTTTAATTACGTCGTAAAATTCAATTTTAATATGTTATATTAAATATATTCTATTTGAAATGTTTCCAAGATATTTTGCGGATGCAAGCATCATTTTCACACAGACCAAGGTGCTTTTTAGTAGTAATAATAGCAGAGAGTTTATAGCTTTTCTGTGGTGTTCCTGCTTCGCCAAAAACTTAATGTTTGTACTGAAGTGATATTGACTGACTATCAGAGACTATTTCCTTCTGACCTGGGCTGAACTCCAAAGAGACCTCCCTTTTCGGCATCTCGCCAAAATGCACAACCCTGCACAGTTTTCAGTGTCATTTTCTGAAACATGAAACAAATTTCAACAACCGATAGGTCACAAGTTGCCTGCCGTAGAAAGAGGTTGGTGCCAACTAAACTCCCCCAAGGCAGCACTATGGTAACAGCTGAAATCCAATCAGGGTTATCCTGGTCCTGAGTGGTTGCCAGGTGGTCTCATTATTACATCACAATGACACCCTGGCCAGGACTAGGGACCCACAGACCTCTCCCGTCTCCACTACATGAAGCTATACACTGCACCATTCTATAAACAGCTATATACCACACTGCTCTAGACAGCTATATACCATGCCTCTCTAGATAGCTATCCACCACACCATCCTACAGACATCTATACACCAAACCACTCAACAGCGAACAATAAAACACACCACTCTACAGACAGTTATACACCACACCTCTTTACAGACAGCTATATACCACCCCAATCAGCTATACACCACACCACTCTACAGACAGCTATAGACTACTCAACAGATAACAATAAACCCCAGCACACTACTGATGGTAGATAGACCACACCATAAGCACTAACAAAAACTTCAAGCAAAGATAATTGTTGGGGATTATCAGATAATTTATGTATAATAAAATACTATTTTATACATAAAATGTACTAAAATACTACATCCAGTTATAAAAAAATCATACTAATACACAACCTGATGCATCTACATTGGAATTCACTATAGGAACTGTTTGCATGTTGGTAGCTGAAAACATCCTGTCTATGGTTGAGTATCTCGCTCTTGATAATGTGGAATTGTGTCACCGTTGCTGCGTTACTAATTCTAAATGCTCAGATGTGTTACTAATTCAAGATGCTGAGTCACACGTTCAGTTAGTAAGTCTTACTACATTCAATATAAATGATAAAACGCCTCTCTGTTCACGATACTGAGAATCAGCAAGACTTGGTGCATCTCAATACTTACTTTGCCACAGCTGTAGACAATTCACCAATCCCTTTAAAGTATAAAATGGATCTCATTTCACACAGGTTTTCAAACAAAGCTTCTTCTCCTGTAAAACAACTACAAAGAAATGATGATGGATGTAATTTATTTGGCTATTGCACAGAGTGCAATATGTTTTCTCTTTTGACTAAAGGCTTGAAGTGATGTCCAACTTGCATGTTTTGCATTTCTTGCATGAAATCCTCCAACTGAAAAACACTTTAGTGTAAAAATCATCCTTTTTCAAACAGTGGCTGGGTCACCTGACCACCAGTCCCAACAGTGAATCTGTCAACTCCATGTTCAGCCACCACGGTCATACTTCCTAACTCTGTACATCCAAGAGACACTTTCATTCCTTCTGTTTGTCACACCCCGCTCTGTTGTATCCATAATTACCCAGAAACCCAGGGAAAAGCTTCCAGTGATTATTTCCCTCTCTCATTGCACTGACCCCAGTGCCCAGCCTGCAACAGGTGGAAAAATGCTCAGGTCCTTCTTCCTGAGATCACCAAGAAGAACAGAGAAGCTCCTTGCTGTGCTCTTTCCTTTTTTCCATGGGGCACAATAATTATAAGCTTTTTAATCAAAGTTTATTTAAAAATCCTACATATTCAGGAGCATGTCCTGCTGGGAGCTTCAGCGTCCTGGTGTCGACAGTTTCGCAGCCATCTTGTTGTGTGGAATGGCATTTTAAGCAGCACAAGTCATGGTGGCGTGACTGTGATACCAGTAAGAGGTCCGTGCAATGTAATTTAGGTGATTCGACTAATTAAGCGGATAAGCCTTCCCTATGTAACCAGAGATGGCCATAGTCAAAGATATTTTCCTTGAACCAGTTTGATGGGATTGGTGTCTGATGCTGTGAGGTACACCTTATCCGATAAAGGCCGGAAATCACTAATGCTGGAGCTTGGAGTCAGTAAACATTGTGGAGACGCACTGGCATCCTTGATCGTTTCTCTAGCCTAGTGAATGGCAATGATAATTTTATGACGCTTATTTCAACAGCACCAGAATGGTGCTAACAATAGAATGCTTCTATGTTTGATGTGGTTCAGCAATGTGCAGTACACCCTTACATCATATTGCATTATTAACCACATTGAATACACCGATGCATCATATTGCATTATTTACCGCATTGAATACACCCATCATATTGCATTATTAATCACATTGAATACAGGCTTACATCGTATTGCATTATTAACTGCATTGAATACACACATCATATTGCAATATTAACCACATTGAATACTCACATTATATTGCGTTATTAACCGCATTGAATACACACATCATATTTCATTATTGACAGCATTGAATAAGGGTTGGTAGCTGCGCCCCTTTCTTTATGCAGGGTGTCTGCATAACAATTCCTGAAGTGGTTCCCATACAATCATCGGAAAGGATTATCAGTGTCTTTAAGCGTGGTCGGCGATGTCGAAGGTTGTGTTTACACCTGCAAACGGGAGGGGTGTTGTTGACCGCCTGTCAGTGTAAGCCGTATCAGTTCCACTGACCTGTTGATAGAGTACCTCAGCAACTTCTCATCCTGTGTGCTGTTAATTTTTACCGTAGCCATGAACCGTAGACCTGTGCCGTGGACAAGTGCGGCTTACGTCATTACAGCTGCGCAGTGTACGTGCCATTCACCAGTTCCTTTAAAGTTTCCCTGTATGGTCATTCAGTGATTTACTGCATACAGCCTACTGCAGTTGTGATGTACATCTTGCTCCCTTGCAGGGCAAGTCTCCCTCACATTTACAGGAGAAGCTGAAATGTTATTATATTTTTGAATCCACCCCTGATTGATTATTTTGAATTTAAATATCAGGTGTTTTGTCAGCAAAACATTTTATGATTTTAATAGGCTGTGTCTATTCTCTCTTGTACACGAGAGAAGTCACCTATGACAAAAATGTAGAATTAACTCTTTTGTGTAAAGTTTTATGTAGAATGTATTATGTGCTCAAAATAAATAGATTTTCACACCTACACTTAAAGGGAATTAAATGCATTGTAAGTTAAAATGAAGCCAGTGGTTTCTGCAACGGGAAACATATTTGTTTATTGTTATATTTACTGTGCCTCTCAAGTTTCTCGCTTAATAGAATACAGTATATGGTAGAGTGATGAAGATGCAGTAGGTCTGTGTTGTGCTGATGACTTTGTTTCCTTGTACTTCCTTTAGGAAGCAATGAGAGAAAAGATATTCACCCCTCTTACAGTGGAAAGTGCAGTTGATGCCAGGTAAATAAGCGTTTGTCTCAAATTAAATCTCGGTTTAGTGCAGTTTACATCTGACTTCTCAAACATGTTTTTGCAAGAAAGGTGTCATTAAAAGGTTCATTGGTTTGCGGTAAATCCAGAGTTAATTGGTTTTAGTTTTTTGTTCATGGTAAATCCAGAGTTTTTCATTCTCGTTTATTTTTTATTGAAGAACTAGAAACATACAGCTAATATGGGTCAAATACAATGTCACAGATATTGTAAAGAGCACTAACACAAATATCAATATAGAAGAGGAAGAAAGCAAAACATAAATAAATAAACAAATAACCTTGCTAGGGGACACAGTGGGGGAAAAGACACCATTATTTAGAGATATAAATAAAATTAATCAAAATAAGACAACTACCACAGAGGTGTCCCATTATAACAGGAGATCATTTTCAATATCTTCATATAATTTAATGGCTTTTTTGTTTCTAATACATTTCACAGGTTTAATCAAATATTTGAGTTAATTAGTAAAAGCAGTAGGTTTAGGTTTGTTACTCTTCCACTTACAATTCCAGATTGCAGATAAATTTGTTTCTTTTTTTGTTTAGGGTAAAATCCAGAATTAATTGGTTTCTGTTTTTTGTTTGGGGTAAATCCAGAGTTAATTGGTTTCTGTTTTTTGTTTGGGGTAAATCCAGAATGAATTAGTCTCTGTTTTTTGTTTGGGGTAAATCCAGAGTTCATTGGTTTCTGTTTTTTGTTTGTTGTTTGGGGTAAATCCAATTAATTACTTTCTGTTTTTTGTTTGGGGTAAAATCCAAAATTAATTGGTTTCTCTTTTTTGTTTGGGGTAAATCCAGAGTTATTAGTCTCTGTTTTTTGTTGGGGGTAAATCCAGAGTTAATTGGTTTCTGTTATTTGTTTAGGGTAAAATCCAGAGTTAATTGGTCTCTGTTTTTTGTTTGGGGTAAATCCAGAGATGCAGTTGCCAAGATCTTGTACTCCCTTCTGTTCAACTGGCTCATTGACCGGATCAACAGTCTGGTTTACCCAAAGAATGAGGCTCTGTCAATCTCCATTCTGGATATTTATGGATTTGAGGTAACCTCTTTACTATTATGTCAAAAAATCTCTCATTTGTAAGAGTGATCCTGCAGTTTTGTGTTTGGCTAAATATTTTTAGAAAGCTTAAACATTATCACACTTTCTCTCTGTCTCCTCTTCCGGTATCCAGGACCTCACGTTTAACAGCTTTGAACAACTTTGCATCAATTATGCCAATGAGTATCTGCAATGCTTTTTCAATAGGATTGTTTTCAAGGAAGAACAGGTAAGTGGTTCCTGATCTATTTTACCACTCGTCAATGTGTATGTTATAGCAAGGCAGTCACATCACCATACTTCCTGTCACCCCAAGGATGAATACATCAGGGAGCAGATTACATGGCAGGAAATGCATTTCAGTGACAACCAGGCCTGCATCGACCTCATCGCAGCAAAGCCTCATGGGATATTTAAAATCCTTGATGACCAGAGCTTGTTCCCTCAGGTACACTGTTTGTGTCACAAAATCCATTTATTAAAGAATCTCCATTCACTTTAGCACCCTTTGAATGTATTATAAATTAAAAACTAATTGGGCGGCACGGTGGTGCAGTGGCTAGCACTGTCGCCTCACAGCAAGAAGGTACCGAGTTTGAGTTCCCTGGGTACTCTGGTTTCCTCCCACATTCATGCAGGTTAGGCTAATTGGAGACTCTAAATTGCCCATAGGTATGAGTGTGAGTGAATGGTGTGTGTGCCCTGCGATGGATTGGCGACCTGTCCAGGGTGTATTCCTGCCTCTCACCCAGTGCATGCTGGGATAGACTCCAGCCGTCTTGTGACCCTGACCAGGAATAAGCGGGTTAGACAATGGATGGATGGATGGATGGATGGATGGATGGATGGATAAAAACAAATTGACATCAACCTTTATTGATATCCGTGATATATTGAGGGGAAGACCCTCATTTTTTATGGTGCAGACAGTTGGAGTACATTGCAACTAAATTAAAAGAAATAAAATAGGACCAACTGGAAAAAGTTAGGTGACTTAATTGACAGGTCTCTTGTGAAATCCTGTGCTGTCTGTGTTCCCTTGTGACACGTTAATACCAGTGAAATTGCAGCATTAGTTATTCACATTCATTCACTTTTTGGCTTGGGTACACTCTGTAACTGCAATGTTTAGAACTTGAATTTCATTAAGATATGAATGATTTTTTTGTTAAGATCTCAGTAATGTTCATATTGTTGGTGAGATCTCATTTATATTCATATTTCTGGTGTGATCTCTCTAATATTTATTTCCTCCAACTTTCTTTGATCTCTGTAAACAATATTCCTATATCTATAATACAATATCTGTTACCAGGCAACCGACCACACCTTCCTTCAGAAGTGTCATTATCACCATGGCAACAACCCCCTTTACTCAAAGCCAAAGATGCCCCTCCCTGAATTCACCATTAAGCACTATGCAGGAAGAGTCACCTATCAGGTAGATCTGAATACATAAATATTAGCTAGAAATGTTATCATTAATATGTAATAATGGAATTATCATGTCCTTTCGGTGTTTAACTGTGGCTGAGTGTGCTGTTCTGGATATGCTTTGCAGGTGTACAAGTTTCTGGACAAAAATTATGATCAGGTTCGCCAAGAAGTTCTTGATCTCTTCGTTCACAGCAAAAACAAGGTAAGGTGGTGGGGAGGAAGTGGGGGTTCCACACGCGACCTTTTTTTCAGATGGAAGGTGAAAGAACCTATCAGCCCACAGATTTCTTTCCTGCCCCCAGTTAGACATTATCAACATTCGGGGCAACACGGTGCCACCTCTCTCTGCTGCAGGCACATCAGTGTGATGCAGTCGCAGGTGAAACATCTACCTTGGTTTTGCCCTCTCCTCAGATGGTGGCCAATCTCTTTGCGAACCACACGGAGTTCCTCAGCCAGCAGAAGACCCACATAAGGAAGAACAGCGCGGTGACACGCCGCCATCAGCCCTCCACCGCCGCGGCCAAGTTCCAGCAGTCCCTCCTGGAGCTGGTGGAGAACATGGAGAGGTAGGAACCCGGGTTCTCTTTTTTTACAGTCCGTTTTCCAGTCTTCCACCACTGAGAGGTGTACTACTGATTTTAGAAAAGAAAATGTATTCAAATGACCAAGACCAAGAATCTGATCAAGAACATGCCTGACGAAGGTTTATGTGACTGAAACGTTGCACTTATTAAATGTCTTTTTACAAGTACGTATCTCACAGCTTGCAGGAGTCCTTTTCATTTACTTCAAGACTAAGAATTTAACATTTTGTCAGTGTTGGCTATTCTTTACTTTGTAAAGTTTTATTCTCACATCAGCAACGTAAGTACATTTGAGTATTTTAAGATATCTTCTAGTTCTAGAGCCTGCAAGGCAAAATGAGTAATATAGAAAGATTGATTTATTTTCCTCTTCACACGTTCTTTCTCATTAGGTGCAACCCGTATTTTGTACGTTGCATAAAGCCAAACAATAAAAAGGTATTTTGATTAGTTTATTTATTATATTTAATATTATCGTTTATAACACATGACAGTATGGTGGGACTCATCCTGCGCTGTTTCTCCCCTTCAGGAGCCGGGTATATTTGATGTGGAGCTGGTCATTGCTCAGCTGCATTACTCCGGGATTTTGGAAACCGTCCGTATCCGAAAGGAGGGATACCCTGTCCGCATTCCTTTTGGATTTTTCCTTAACAGGTATGAGGCCCCGCCCTTAGGAGAAAGGCCATGACATGGATGGAGCCGATGTTGGGGAAAGCAAATGGCAGTTTGTGGGAGAAACACAAGAGTCTTTGATAGATTCACAATCGCAAAGATTTAGAGGTTACATGGTGTTGTTATAAAAATGCTATGACATAGACATTATTGTCCACCTGAGAGGGTATTCTTCCCTCAGGTCAAGGTGACTTGACCAGAACAGATTCACACGACACACATAACTGACAATAATTTGATTTATAATAAATGGCCTATGCATAAACATGTCTTGTGTATTTGTACTGTTGTGCAGGCGTGTGTGGGTGGGTTGTATGTTCTCTATGGGCTCAGTTGTGTCCTTTGTATTAGTACTGTTGTGCAGGTGTGTGTGGGTGGGTTGTGTGTTCGCTGTGGGCTTAGTTTTGTCCTGTGTATTTGTACTGTTGTGCAGGTGTGTGTGGTCGGGTTGTGTGTTCTCTGTGGGCTCAGGTGTGTTCTGTGCTCAACAGGTATAAGGCCCTGCTGGGTCTGAAGGAGCCTCCCCCACCAAATGGAGAAAACTGTGTGATCATGCTGAGTAAAATCTGTCCCCTTAAAAAGGGGGCTTTCCAAGTGGGCGTCACAAAGGTGGGCATGGGAAGGTTTTACTGTGTATATAAAGCTTCCGTTCCACCCTGAACTGGGGTGGCATGTAACCTGAACCCTCACACATGACACATTTCCATATAGCAGTGCCAATGGTAGCCTTTCATTACCTTTGCTTTCAGTTTTACATGTTGCGTGAAATCACACTTTGATCCAGTTATATTTGTTGTTGAATTATGAGTCTGATAGAGCTAGATGCGATGTCAATGTGCGTCAAAAGCCCTATTATTACCAAAAATCAACCTGATTTGTGACTCTGGCGTTCTAACACACTCAAATTTGTTTGTGCATGGTTCTGGCGCATTGGTTTGTGCATGATTCTGGTGCATAGGAATGTCCATAATTCTAGCGCATTGGTATATGTATTATTCTGGTGCATTGGTATCGGCGGCAGTGTAGTATAATGGTTAAGGAACAAGGGCCTTGTAACCGAAAGGTTGCAGGTTCGATTCCCAGGTAGGACACTGCCGTTGTACCCTTGAGCAAGGTACTTAACCTGAATTGCTTCAGTATATATCCAGCTGTATAAATGGATAATATGTAAAAAATGATAAAAGGTTGTGTAAGTCGCTCTGGATAAGAGCGTCTGCTAAATGCCTATAATGTAATGTAATGCATGATTCTAGCGCATTGGTATATGTATTATTCTGGTGCATTGGAATGTGCATGATTCTGGCGCATTGATATATGTATTATTCTGGTGCATTGGAATGTGCATGATTCTGGCGATGTGTTCATGCATGTGTTGCAGATCTTCATTAAGGAGGAGGTGCACCAGCTGCTGGAGAGTAAGAGGGACCGTGTGATGCACGTCGCCGCTCTCACACTGCAGCGCTACACCCGCATGTTCTTCGTCCGCAAGCGCTACGTCTCCTTCCGCATGAAGATTATCCGTCTGCAGGCGCACTGCCGAGGCTACCTCGCCAGGTACACCCCCCACTGGCTCCGCCCCCTGCTCCAACCTGGCCCACCACTACCATCACACCACTCTCCTGGCTCTCAGGGAATTCTGGGATTGTGCTGAGCACACCTTTGATTTCACACACCTTTCTCAAACCCCATTTGATTTTTCTCAAACAGCCCCTCCATGTTTCTCAAACCCCCTTATGTTTAGATTACATTACTGGCATTTAGCAGACACACTTATCCAGAGCAACTTACACAAACTTTAGCCTTTTTTTTTTTTTTTTTGCATACTACCCATTTTTACAGCCGGGTATATACTTCAGCAATTCAGGTTAAGCACCTTGCTCAATGGTACAACGGCAATGTCCTACCTGGGAATCTAACCTAATCCCTATCCATTATACTACACTGCTCACCCAATTACCTCTCCACCTCCATTTTTCTCAGGTACTCTTACCTCTCCACCTTCATATTTCTTGCAGGAAACGTTACGTGAAGATGAGGGCAAGCCTGGTCAAAATCCGCTCTCTCATCCAAATGTACATCAACCGCAAGAGATTCATCAGGGTATGCAACCCCCACCTTCAGGGTTACCATAGCCAGTTTATCTTGTTTGAGTTAATATAGTCTATGGTAACTTGTAATCATAATTAGCATGGTTATGAAAGTAATCAATAATTTAAGTAATCGTCTTTTTTCAGCTGAAATTGGAGGCAAAAAGACAAGCAGAACAAGAAAGGATGAGAATAGAAATGGTAATGATAGTGTGAATGATAATGTGTGAATGGTAATGGTACTGTTTGAATATTAATGATAGTGCGAATGGTAATGTGTGAATGGTAATGGTACTGTTTGAATGTTAATGATAGTGTGAATGATAATGTGTGAATGGTAATGGTACTGTTTGAATGTTAATGATAGTGTGAATGATAATGTGTGAATGGTAATGGTACTGTTTGAATGTTAATGATAGTGTGAATGGTAATGTGTGAATGGTAATGGTACTGTTTGAATGTTAATGATAGCGTGAATGATAATGTGTGAATGGTAATGGTACTGTTTGAATGTTAATGATAGTGCGAATGGTAATGTGTGAATGGTAATGGTACTGTTTGAATGTTAATGATAGTGTGAATGATAATGTGTGAATGGTAATGGTACTGTTTGAATGTTAATGATAGTGTGAATGGTAATGTGTGAATGGTAATGGTACTGTTTGAATGTTAATGGTTGTGTGAATTTTATTGTGTGAATGGTAATGGTACTGTTTGAATGTTAATGATAGTGTGAATGGTAATGGTACTGTTTGAATGTTAATGGTTGTGTGAATTTTATTGTGTGAATGGTAATGTGTTTTATGCTTTTTCTTGGTTCAAATGGCTTTTGTTGTTTGTTTAAAACTATTTAGCTTGAAATGTGTCATGTGATGCCCTTGCAGGAGTTAAGCAGGAGAGAAGTGATCAATGTGACACACCTGGTCATTCCTGCTGACCTGGGTGCATTACTGCAGGCTACAGCAGGTCAGTGTGCATTTACATTTATAGTTACAATCTGATCAGGACTTTCTGATTGGTTCATATTTTACAATGGCTTCACTCACAGGTCTCTTCAGCCAGTGAACACAGTGACCACTTTTGTCCAAAATATAGTGAATATTTGTTTTTTTTTTTGTGTGAAATGTAACAGCGTGATCACTCACAAAAGAAATGCATGCTTAATATATACATGGTAATGTATTTTGTCAAAGTTTACTTTAAAAACATATAAATTACTGCCACTTTGTATATATATAATTTTATATACCTAGAGTATGTACGTGAAAACATGTATTGTGCAATATGTTCCACCATAAATTAGCTCCATGAGATGGTGCATATTAAATATAATAATTTATATATTATATTGAATTGGTATGTGCTGTATTTTTATTTAAATGCACATGTATTTCTTATAAGTAGATTTTTGCATTAGACAGAATATTGAGTATATTTTTACAATAGGCTTGTTTGTATTTGACAGAATATTGAGTGCATACGTATATGGTTTGGGTTGCTTTTTTGGTATTGGTTGTTCAGGGGGCAGAGAGCTGCACTCAGACTGCCTGGCTTTGGTCCAAGCCCCCAGCATTCAGCTGGACCCCCAGCTCACTCTGCCGCTCGACATCAACAACTTCCCCATGTCCAAAGGCATCCAGGTTCATTTCAGGGTAAGCAATGAGCTACACATGCTATCATATAGTTTACTGCTTGTGATTTAAGATACACATGGAATCATATCAGTTATAGCATGTGATTTAAGCTACACAAGGCATGTGATTAAGGGGATAGTTCAGAATTTTGGACATAATGTCTCAATTACGACTTACCCATGATGTAGTTGATTGATGGAAACCATTTTCAGATAATTCCATGCTGTCCCTTCTTTTGGACATACACACGTTGCTAATGCTAGCGCAACTCTAAGGTAACCGGTAGCATCCACTACCAAACGCACTTAAACACTCCACAGTGCACCCAAAGCAAATAAAATTTGACGACAGTCTATCGGAGTTATTTTGAGTGTTTATACCATCATTTTTGAAGTCAAACTATCGTTGAATTTTTTACTTTGTGCTGACCTATATTCTCTGTGGAAGTACGGTGTCGGAGCAAATGTGGCCATTGGAACTTGTTGCTCTTCTTTGTTGTTGTAGTCGACCAGTGCCGGCAATACATTCGTAGGTAACGTAAAGTATCGCTCCCCAGATAGACTGTCGTCGTATTTTATTTGCTTTGGGTGCACTGTGGAGTGTTTAAGTGCGTTTGGTAGTGGATGCATACCGTTTACCTTAGAGTTGCACTAGCATTAGAAACGTGTGTATGTCCAAGAGAAGGGACAGCATGGAATTAGCTGAAAATGGTTTCCATCAATCAACTACATCATGGGTAAGTCATAATTGAGACATTATGTCCAAAATTCCGAACTATCCCTTTAAGGTACATATGCAATCATATCATGATTTAAGCTACACAAACTATCATATCATTTATACCTTGTGATTTAAGATACACATGCAATCATATCATTTATAGCATGGGATTTAAGCTGCACATGGTGTTATAGTTAAAGCATATGATTTAAGCTCCACATGGTGTTATAGTTTGTAGTATGCAATTTAAACTACACGTGCTATGATATATTTCATAGCATGCGATTTTCTGAAGCCTATACAAGTGCTGATTATCAGCAATCTTTCAGTGCTGATGACACAAATAACTATCTCTGTGTGTGTCTGTGTGTTGTGTGGGTGAGTGGTGAGTGTGTATGTGTTTGTTTGCACACGGTGTGTGTGTGTGTGTGTGTGTGTGTGTGTTGGTGAGTGTGTATGTCTGTGTAACTAATCCAGTTCTGATCTGCAGGAGCCTAAATTTGGGATGCTGACTGCCCCCCTGGTGATGCCACTGACCCATGTGGAGGAGGATTTGAGACAGGAGGCTCTCACTGTGTTTATAATGGTAAGAACCCATATGGTCCCCTTTGTCAGTAAGCTTAATGGTGTCACCATGTCTAATGTCCTGCTTGCTTCCTGCTCCAGGTGTTGAGGTTCATGGGTGACCCCCACCTGAACGGGGCCCAGGAGAACCTCTTTGGGAATTACATCATTCAGAAAGGGCTGTCTGCCTCGGGGCTAAGGGACGACATCCTGTGTCAGATAGCCAATCAGGTCTGGAGGAACAGCAACCCCATCAACGCCGAGAGGGGCTGGCTCCTGCTGCTAGGATGCATCAGTGCCTTCGCCCCTTCCACCAAGATGGAGAAGTACCTCCTAAAGTAAGAACTACACCCTCCTTTATCAGGGTTAACCGTTACTTCACCCCCCTGAATCTTAGCATGAAGATGTGTTGGTGAGGAAATACATCCTTGTGCTTATTAATTGAATCAAGCATGCATTCGGATTTTCATTTGCAGCCATCTTTGTTTACCATTGCATCCCTCTTCATTTGCATAATTTCCAGACCTCCCTTATCCAGGTGTGTTCACGCATTACATCGTCACACCTGGTTCTTTTGTCCTTGCTCATTATTATTCTAGCCACCTCCCCCTCTCCCTTGTTTATCCATCATCATCTTCTTAAATTCTTATTGGTTATTTTAGTGAATTAGGTTAATCTACTTTTGTTGCATTATTCCATTTCCTGTGTTCTGATTTGACACTTAGTAATTTTTTCTATGCTACATTGGAATGTTGCAATATGGCATAGTCCATCCACCTGAAGGCAGATTTCACACAGAAATTACTGTAAATGAATGCCCGGAGAATCAAAACTAACCAGAGGAACTTTATCAGAGAGATTTAAAGTGTTTCAGACAAATATAAGAACAAATGGCTGACATAAAAACTAATCAAATAAAAAAAATAACAAAACCTTAATTAAAAATTAATTAAATTAATTTGCATTTCTGAGTCTGAATCTCAGTCCGGTTTTGGCAGGTTTGTGTCGGATTACGGCTGCGACGGTTACCAGGCCATGTGCCAGCACAGACTCATCCAAGCCATGCAGAAATCCAAGCACGGGCCCGAGACTGCCAGGACCTATCCGCTGTCCCTGCTGGAGTGGACGGCCAATCGGAAAAAAGCAGGCATGGTGCTCCAGGTGCACTGCTTTGACGGTGAGCGTTTTGGCAACCAAGCAGCTGCTTCCGCTTTTTAACGGGTTAAAGGAGTATTTTAGAGAATTACAAAAGTGTACTTTCTTGCTTTAGACCACAAAATTTAGACCACCTTGAATTACCTTATATCAGCCATTGTAAAGCCAGCAGGCCATCAGAAACTTCTATATGTAAAATATCCTTCATCGCACACGAAAACTGTCTGGCCCAATCGAAAATGTGCACTGAAACTGAAATGACGTTTTAAAAAAATCTTCAGGAAGTGAACTGTCCGTCTGTCCTCCTGACACCCAGTGTTCTGATTCCTCCCAGGAAGCTTTAGAATGGGTTAGTTAGGGGTCAGGAGACACCCCACACAGGGTGGCAAACAAGACAATAACATCTCACCAGTTTTGCTTTAAGCTCGACGGCGTCCCCCCCCCTCTGCTAATGCTAACGTTAGCGGCTGTGGCTCTCCTCAGGGTCTTCCTTCCTGTGTCCTGTACACTCCTGGACCAGCGGAGAGGACCTCACTGGCGACATCCTGCAGCACAGGTACCGCCCCCCCGCCGCGCCCTCATTGGCTCCTTACACCCACAGCGTCCACAGTGGGGTGTGCTCTCATGTGCTGCTCAGTCCGCATAAAATCCATGTTTAAAAAGCCGTATAAAAATACCTTGCGAGTCAATGCTAAGGACAGATGTTGATTGGCTCCTGGCCTCTAAGCAATCGCGTGGAGGCAGCGTCAGGGCAGGCTATTTGGAGACCCAGTGTGCACTCTGATCACTGGACATGTGACCCTGCAGGGGCGTGGCAGAGGGCTGGAGGGGCTGTTCCATTCTCATGAAGGAGCACGGTCAGTGGGCGGAGCTAGCGGGACACGAGTATGTCATGGACCTCATCTCTGACCTGGAGCTGATGACGGATTTCCCCAGGCAGAAGTCCTACTTCATCATCTCCTCTGAGGGGCCGTCCCGGACCAGGCCCAATGCCAACCTGTGAGTGGGTGATCCTGCAGTGTGCCACACAGAGCGCTTCAAAAGGATTGTGCATACTGTGTGGTCCTTACTGCCTATTTTAGATGTTGTTGGTGTAGTTGTTTATAACAGATACTCAAGCCACAATGGTAGTTATATGAAAGACAATAGTAACGGATTGAATTACTGTACTTTAATAAGGCTCTTTTTATTCTTTAGTCTTTAAATGATATTTCCAGACATGCATTTGCATTGAACTGTAGCCACATACGTAATACTTCTTTCATTTAAGTTGATTGGTAAATGTTTGTATACGCCAGATAAGCACGTGACAGGTGCAAATAGACTTGATCAGAAATGCGATCTTGTATTTGGTCGTGTATTATGTTTAATTTGCTGGAATGATGGTATGTGTAGTCCAGGTTAATGGCTCTGTTCTTTGGTATCCACAGAGCTATGTTTGGGAGTGGGTTTGAGTCAGATGAGGATGGGCCCCTCTCTCACACCTTGAAACACCAGGCTCCGCCCGGCTCCAGTCTGCCTGATTCAGATGGGTACTTCAGCCATGGTGAGGCGTGGACACACACGCGCACACACTCACACTCACACTCACAGGCACATATGCGTAGGCACCACACACACACACACACACACACACACACACACACACACTCATACAGATATGTATGCACACACAGATACTTAGACTGACATACACAAGTGTGCTAAATGCCTAAAATCGAAATGTAAATGAACACTTTGCCTCTCCTGATTCGCTCTATTCCAGTAGAGTCTGACAGCTTGAGCGAGGCCCCGACTCAGAAAGGCATGGATCGCTATCTGGACAGCCTCTTTGACCCGGTGCTTTCCGATGGCACTGGGGTGAGACAAAAACTTAATCTTGTCTGTTTGCATATTTACTTTAAAAGATCAGTACACAGTTAGTGTTTCTCTATCATCTACAGTAATTCACTTTCACATTTGAAAAGAATTGACACAATTCTGTAAATTACTATTTTCTTCTCTTTTTTTTTGTTGCCACCTTTACTTATCTGCACTAATGAAACCATAAGCTCACGCATGCCTGCCGGTGGGCGCTCTAAGGGCTTGTAAAGTGCAGGGTGATTGTGTGTACCGCAAATGGATCATTTAATCCCGTGTGAGCGAGGCTTCGCATGCTCCACGGGACTTGTATCAACACTTCAACCCCGGTGGCGGGTGACTGATTAGGTTACCCAGTTACCGTAATGCCCGCAGATCGAGCCCTACCGAATATCACAGCGGGGAAAGCGCGTGACCCCGCGCTGGCTGGCGATGCGAGACCGCGCTCAATCCCGCTGATTGACTGGATCATCTTTCCCCACGAGCGCCGACACTCGCTCCCTGAGTTGCGGCGGCGGGCTGCAATCACGGCTCGCGAGCGGGGAGAGAGAGTGACAGGGCGTCCGAGTCCTGGCAGGGCCGCCATGTCAGGGACCTCACCAGAGAATGTGTGTGGGGAGGGAGGGGCAATGTGAAGGTTTGTGGGAGTGCACGGGTCTGTGTGTGTATGGGGGGGGTGTAGGGCCTCCTCGCCCTCTGGTCAGTTTTGGCCAAAAAAAAGCCTGCTTCTCTTAGGGAGTGTAAGGTACTCTCCCGGGGGCAGATTGATTTCCCGCTGGGCTCTGGGATGATCACCCGAGGGAGCCTCTGTTCCTCACCGCCGCTGTGTCTCTTTCCGGAAGGATCGAGAGAAAGCCGCCAGCACGTCCAGCAGGATGAAGGGAGCCGGCGGGATCGTAGCGGAGAACAGAGAGCGGGGGGCGGGTGGGGCCCGGCGGGGCTCACCCCCAAGCGCCGATTGCCGGGAGGTGAGTCTGGCCCGCGGCCTCCCCCGGAGCTCAGCTCAACGCTGAATAATGCATGCAGCCCAACCTGCGTGGGGCTCATGCGAACTCGGCCTGTCTTTACCTGCACAACCATCTCTGTACGCCTAGCACTGGATTCAAAAACATGCTTAAGTTATATTTATTTCCATTAGAACACAATTTCCTGTTTGTTTATTTTGGTGTTCTCACCAAGCTGAATTTGTGAAGAGAAAAAGCCATGCCTGCATGAAATGATTGATCCACTGCGAATGTTTGTTCTGAAAGACAGATTTGATCCGACGCAAACGTGTGTTCTGAAACACAAGTTTAATTCACTGTGAACGTGTGTTTTTTAAAGGCAGACTTAATCCACCGCAAACGTGTTCAGAAAGAAAGATAGAAGAATAAATAAAGATGGAAGAATAAATGGAAATTGGGAAAGGGGCTGATTCAGGATTCAAGGGCATTTTCACAAGGGATGACGACCCATATGACAATGATTCAATTGTCTGTCTTTCTAAAGCATCTGCATGTTCTGGCAGCATGGTGTATTATTGTTGCTATTTGTATCATTAAGATATACTGAATTATAGTGGTACATTTATTTTAGATGGGTGATTATTCATCTACCATCATACATAATTAATGAGCTTTCCAATAGATAATATAAGATAATTTACTGATATAATTTCTCATATATTCTACAAAATGCAAGAAATGTATTTCAGTAAGTGGGAATAATTCATGATTTTTTATAATATAAATGATATGTAAGAAGATACATTATATGCTATATAGTTCCATACATTTTGAATTTATAATTTAAATGTACTGCATTTGAACATGCAGATGCAGTTTTGATGGTTGTATATATTGTGGAAGATATGATATATTTATTATTTGTCTTCTGTATAATATATAGTATGCAATCCAAGTTGTGTTAAATTTTATATTGCATGTTCAGTAAATTTGCTAATTTATTTTGAAAAAATCCTTCCATTTTTTGGATATTTTAAATGCATATTTTTCTGTTGTTTTTGTTAGAGCAGATCACTGAAGAGTCATTGTTGGCAGTGACTACAGACTCGGGACAGTTCTCAGTCTCTGTCTCTTGACTGTAGACTGTGGGGACAGTACTCAGTCTCTGTCCCTGACTGTAGACTGTGGGGGCAGTACTCAGTCTCTGTCCCTGACTGCAGACTGTGGGGACAGTACTCAGTCTATGTCTCTGACTGCAGACTGTGAGGACAGTACTCAGTCTCTGTCTCTGACTGTAGACTGTGGGGACAGTAACTCTCTCTGACCCTGAGACCTGTGTGTGATCCACAGCTGTGCAGGGGCTTCCTGTAATGGGGGGCAGAATGGCCGGAATGCCAGGTACTCCAACAACGCCCAGTACACCTGACACGCCCGCTACATCTGCTACGCTCGATATGCATGGTATGCCTGCTACATCGGGAATGCCAGGAATGCCCGTTATGACAGGGATGCCAGGAATGCCCACTGTGCCAGGAATGCCCGCTGTTCCAGGTTTGGAATGAATGAGTTTAAACTCAGTCACCATTTCACTGTTTACACCAAAATTAAGAACAGATGTTGCAGAGTGAGCATGAGTGTTGGTCATTTTTGTTGTTAGTATTAGTGTAATTAGTGGCACTAATTTCTGCCCCATAATTGTTTGTTTGTGTGTGTGTGTGTGTGTGTGTTTTCTCAGAACAAACTGAACAGTTTAACAGACTGTGATGTAGTGTGTTTAATGAGTCTAGCCACCATCTCTTTCTCTTTAGGGTCAGAACAGAGTGTGATGGAACAGCAGCAGCAAGCGCTCATCAACCAACAAGCCATTATTCTGGTCTGTAGCTTTTCCAGACAGCCATTTTCTCCATCTCTCCATCTCTCCCAACTCTCCATCTCTCCATCTCTCCCAACTCTCCATCTCTCCATCTCTTCATCTCTCCATTTTCTCTCCATCCCTTCAGACATACTGAGCTGAGCCACAGCACATGCAGCAACACTTTCTGCATGTTGTTGAATGTGCAATGTGATTTACATTTCGTAGGTACTTTTCCAAGCACGGTGATTATTTAAATATTAATTTTTATGATGGAAATGGACCATTCAGGCCATATTTGCTCATTATGTGTGTGTGCTGATACACACTGACACGTAGGCAAAGTGAGACCAGACTTTCGGGAAAAATAGCCCCTGTTCAGGGACATGGTGAACGGGCAGGTCTCCGTTAGTCACAAAGCTTCCGGTTGGTTCTGTGCAGGCGCAGCAGATGACCATGGGCAGGCGATGGCCATGCAGCAAGCAGATGTACACCCCAGGACCCCCCCCGGGCGCCCCCATGACCAGCCCCTACACAAGCCCTTACGCCAGCCCCCAGTTCCAGCACTACCCGCCTGCTGGCATCGCCCCCTCTACCCCGAGCCCACGGTAAGTCTCTGCTAGTACTTTTTTTTTCAGCTTTATTGGACAGCACAGTGTAGAGAGACTGGAAGAGTGGAAGCGAGAGAGAGGGAGGGACATGCGACAAAGGTCACGCGGCCGGATTCGAACCGCCAACGTCGCGGCTCGCAATGAGCATGTTGGACGGTGCTCTACAGGCTAGGCCACTGTGTGTCAGGGGCCAGGTTCAGTGTGTGTATCAGGGGCCAGGTTCAGTGTGTGTGTCAGGGGCCAGGTCAGTGTGTGTGTCAGGGGCCAGGTTCAGTGTGTGCGCCAGGGGCCAGGTGCAGTTTGTGTGTCAGGGGCCAGGTGCAGTGTGTGTGTCAGGGACCAGGTTCAGTGTGTGTGTCAGGGGCCAGGTTCAGTGTGTGTTTAGTCTCTATACCTGCTAATGGATATGTTTGGTATCTAACCCCATTATCAGCGCATGTTCTGGGTACTTTACATCAAATAAAATGGAGGGTTGTCATGTAAGCCACTGTTCTAGTGCATGGAGGGGCCCCACAGTCTGGTATCTGTTCAGACACTGTCTTAGTGCATGGAGGGGCCACACAGTCTGGTATCTGTTCAGACACTGTCTTAGTGCATGGAGGGGCCACACAGTCTGGTATCTGGTCTGTGCCAGTGCCCCGCAGTGTGATGCTAACGCTAATTGTGCAACACCCGGCGGACTTCAGACAGCTGGGATACAAGGCCTCATCATGCACCAGTGGCCTCAGCTGGTTGATCAGACGCCCGCAAGTCCACCTGTTTAGCTGCACATAATGATACTCTCCTATCTGGTCTCCCCCAAAAAAACTAAAAACCAATTGCAATTAATTCAGAACTACTGACAAGGACCAGAAGGAGAGCACATATTACGCCTGTTTTAAAGTCTCTACACCGGTTAGTTACCGGTTAGTTTTCATATTGATTTTAAATATTTTTTATTTTACTAGTTTATATGGCCTTGCACCAAGCTACCAGTCTCCACTGCTTTTAACGTATGAACCAGGAAAGCCCCTCAGATCCTCTCGGAGCAACCTTTTAACTGTCCTGAAAAGCAGAACGAAAACCATTTAGTGGTTACGCTCCCAGTCGCAGGAATAGCTGCCCTGAGGATCTGAGGGCAGCTGAAAGTATTGATATTTTAAAAAATTTAAACGTAAGCTCAAAACTTACCTTTTTAGCCAGGCTTTTACCTAGCATTTTTATCTTCGATTTTATCTTAAATTGTGGTGTGCACTAGTCTCGCTTGTTTTATTGTTTTGCTTTGTTTTACTTTGTTTTACTTTTTGTTTATGGTTTTATTCTGTTATTGTTTTATTCTTTTATTGTTTATTATTCTTTTATTAAATGTTTTTTATTCTTGTTGGATATTTGCCTTTCAATCATTTGCATGGAAAGCATTTACTTCTTTGAAAGGTGCTATATAAATAAAGTTTAATTGATTGATTGAGTGAAGTGTCTTCTTCTGACTCATGTCTAAACAAGCCCAACAGAGTGCCGTGATACAGATTCTGCTGTGTGTTTCTGTAACTGAAGATCATGAAAGTTTAACACTGAAAATTCCACCTATGATTTTTGCAGACCAAACCCATTAGTCACTACTCCTATGAACCACCAGCACCTACGTCTCCTGTGAACAGGGACAAAGCTGGATACCACAGAGGTAAAATCTGCCCACACATGTGCCTAAATAAGTAAGTCTTCACCTTTCCTGGAAAGTGAAGACATTTAATAGTGCTGTAAAATCAGGGGTAATGCAGACAAGATGTACTAATAAATGAGGCCTGGGGGTTTGGGGGGTTTACATTACATTATAGTCATTTGGCAGACGTCTTATCCAGAGCGACGAGTTTACTAATGAATGAGGGCTGTGGGTTTGGGGGTGTACTGGTGAATGAAGGCTGTGGGTTTGGGGTTGTACTGGTGAATGAGGGCTGTGGGTTTGGGGGTGTACTGGTGAATGGGGGCTGTGGGTCTGGGGGTGTACTGGTGAATGAGAGCTGTGGGTTTGGGGGTGTACTGGTGAATGGGAGCTGTGGGTTTGGGGGTGTACTGGTGAATGGGAGCTGTGGGTTTGGGGGTGTACTGGTGAATGAGGGCTGTAGGTTTGGGGGTGTACTGTTGAATGAGGGCTGTGGGTTTGCGGTTTATACATAGATGCTCTTCCCATCATGTAGTGTGATGTGCGTTATCTTCTTTTATTCACTGTTTTTGCTGCTGTTTCCACAGGCCCAACCCGCTTCATTCCCTCTGAGGATGTGGTGAAATCCTCCATCTCAAACTCAGAGTACATTGAGCCCAGCCAGAACATCAAGAACATCATCAAACAGTACCAGCCTTCTCCTCCAGTCCAGCCCGTACAGCTCCCCAGGTAAGGTCTATGCATGTCACATTCACACTAAAATGGAGTTGCAGGTAAATATTCTGACTTTTTCACCTTTTTTCATCACAGGAAGGAACCCAAAGTGTTCCTAAAGAAGTCCGATCCTCACGATGAGGCTATGACAATCCTGAAGGGACAAATCAGTGCTCAGCCTCCCCAGGTACTGAGATCACAGGGCCTTCTGCCAGCATTATGTCATAATATACCTCCCAGATATTGAGAGCAGAGGGGCCCACTACCAGCATGATGTCATAATATACTGTACTTTCCATGTACTGAGAGCACAGAGGCACACTACCAGCATGATGTCATAATATACTGTACTTCCCATGTACTGAGAGCAGAGGGGCCCACTACCAGCATGATGTCATAATATACTTCCTAGGTACTGAGAACACAGGATAGAATCTGTTCTGTAATTTTATATTCCACAACACATGAATAAAATGACAATTATGATTGGCATCATTTATACATTTTTCAATTTTTTATTCTATTCTATTCTATTTTTCTACAGGGTATCAGAAGTTTTCCTGTTGTCAGTTTAACAGTGTATGAACTGTTTCTACATTTAAATTACATTTAGGCATTTACCAGATGCCCTTGCCTAGAATGAGTTACATGGCCTACGTTCTTTTACATACAATCTAATTATATAGCTGGATATTTACTGAAGCAAGGGAAGCACTGTCTCAAGGGAACAACAGCAGCACCCCACCTGTGAATGTGTAACCTACAAACCTAAGCCCACTAGCCCAGTTCCCTAACCATTATGCTACATGTTGTCCACTTATCATGGACGTCCTCCAATGGGCCTGTGAATCATTGTGGAGGGGGATGCTCATGATTTTACCCCTCACCCACCAGAAAAAGAAGCCCCCCACCCCCTCCGCCCCCTCTGCCCCCCCGGCCCTACCCAAGGAACACAAGGAGGAAGCCAGAGCCAGTAAACCAGCCAAGAGCATCAAGGTGAAGTCCCAGCCCCCCATGCCTGCCAACTCCCAGAAGGCCCCCTACCCCACCCCAGGTGAGCTCAGAGTGTGGCGTACCAGCTGAAGATGCATTGTGGGTAGTTGGCCTGATGACTGAGGGAACTGTGTGTGTTGCAGTGTCCAGGGAGCTCCCTGTAGAGGAGGAGCCCATTCAGACGCAGCTCCACAGGAGGGCCAGCGAGGAGCACTACACCTACACCAACGTGCCCTGGAAGATCTACCTCAGGAAGGAGGTGAGCCGCCCCGCTGCTGCACTCTGTGGGACTAAAGTCTAATCATGATAAATATATCATCCAATCACCTCAGCCTATCAGCTCAACCAGTCCCTTCAGCTAATCACCTCAGCCTATCAGCTCAGCCAATCACTTCAGCCAAATGCCTCATTTAATCACCTCAGCCAATCACCTCATCCAGTCTCCTCAGCCAATTTCCTCATCCAATCCCCTCGGCCAATCACCTCAGCCAGTGACTTCAGCCAATCACATTAGCCAGTCATCTTGGCCAATCACCTCAGCCAGTCACCTCAGCCAATTATTTAATTGGCCAAAATAAATCAGCATCTATTGGTTCAGTACACCTTTTCAAGCTGAAGAGAGTCAGAATCCATGCGGATACTATCTAATCATATGCCTTTGTTGCAGGTTTTCTACCCAAAAGACAGCTTTAACAATCCTCTAATTCTGGACCTCATATTCAAACAGGTATCTTCTTATGTGGTCATCAGTAGTGTTTCAATAAGTTATTTGTCAGAGGTTTAATATCTCATGTTTTAATATTTTATGAGTTTCTACATTCCTGTTCCCCACCACTGTTCACATCTGTTTTCCTCTCCAGATTGTACACGACACATTTTCAGAGGCCTGTATTCGTATTACCAAGGATGAAAGGCAAAAAATGAAAAGCCTGTTTGGTAAGAACCATTACAAGGATACAGGGAACTGTAGACACGTTACTCAGTTTGGTATATAACAAAATATAACCTACAGAGGAATTGTGGAAATCTATTCAACACACAACATAAAAGTAAAAGACAAGCATGAATCTGGTGAGCTTGTAGTGGATGATATATGATAATAAATAAAGTTGTATGGTGACACAAGGGGCCCTATCTTGGCGATCTTGGCGCTTAGTCTAAGCGCATGGCGTAAAGTCCATTTTGGGCGTGTCCAAGTCCACTTTTGCTATTTTAACGGCGTGTTTTTTTGGCGCTAAGCACGGCGCAAGGTGCAACTGGGCTGAACCTAGTCGCTTCATTAATTATAGGTGTCTTGGGCGTGACATGCAATAAACCAATCGAAATGTCATATCCCATTCCCTTTAAAAGCCTGCTTTTCCACCTTGGCGGATTGCTTGATGGCGAAACAGACATGCTCGTGCGTGTTTAGTGTGATCAAGGAATAGGCTAAATGGAGTATGATCAATATTATTCAGACTAACCATTAGCCTATGAGTTCCCGGTAATTCCAGACAGGGCTGTTATTTTACAAAATATATGCGGTTAAATTTCGTTAAAAGGACCTGCAACAGCTGAGAATAAGCTATCAATGGCTTCAGTCTCACCTTAGAAAACGCCAAATTAGCCTGCTTGTTCAGCGAATTTCGTTTGATTATGCAATGAAAGTGTCAAACATCAATTCCAAGAGGCTGTTCTCATGGAGTTCTTGAAGTTCAAGCTTCATCCAAAGTTCATTAGGCTACCTGCATAGAAGGCTAATATTGATTAATAACATACATACCGTTATTTTGCCTTAATGATGACACTAAATAGCCTACAATAAAGCTATCAGGTTCGCAACGCATATGTTCACGCATATTTCCCCTTGTTTAATAATGTCCTGTTTATGGAAATGTGACCAACCTGTTTTACTCGTAGCGTAATCCTTTAAAACAATCCACTTTCCCAGGAAGACCGTGAAACGTGCGACTTACAGCAGGGGAAACAGAGAACATGCAGCGCACGTGCAGAGCAACGTGGTCTCACGCGGACTCGTCACATAGCGACGCTTCTGCCCAAGCGTCGCTATGTGACGCCAAAGGTAGCCTTTTGCGTCGTATATTGACGCAGCCTTTTGCGTCGTATATTGACGCAGCCTTTTGCGTCGTATATTGACGGTTGTGGCCACATAATTTGTCTTTGGTTGTGGCACTTCAATATTATGCTTTTTTATGCTTTTTTTTTCTTCATCTGGTAGAGAGTTACGTGAACTCTTGTGGTCGGGCTCGCCCACTATCTTAACAGTTCGGGCATGAGCCCGAGTTACATGAACTCCTGTGAGGTTATGTTTAGGGGTTGGGGGTGGGGTACGGGAATCACAAACTCAGAAAGATCTACGCGCACACGGCGAAGACTGAGCGGGCATGCTCGCAGTCGGTTATCATGAGCAAAGCCTTCGCCATAGTAGGATTCGTAAATTCGAGACGAGTGCGTCAAATAATGACGCAAAAGGCCTCCTTCTGCGTCTAAAGCAGGGATGTCAAACTCATTCCATCGAGGGCCGAGTGTATGCAGGTTTTTGTTCCAACTGTGCCCTACACCAGCTGATTTCACTAATTAGCTCAGCTCTTCAACCAAGGAGGTGAACTAATTAGTGGAATCAGCTGGTGTAGAGCATGGTTAGAACAAAAACTTGCATACACTCGGCCCTCAATGGAACGAGTTTGACACCGCTGGTCTAAAGGATGACGCGGTAGGAGCTGCCCAAGCGTCGCTATGTGACGACTTGGGAGTGAGACCAGGCTGTGCAGAGAATGGCATTAAAATTAATTGTGAAGTAATTGTGTAACGTGCTGCAAATTTGTTTTAGTTTCTAATTAGACGCTTAGTTCTCTTTTGTTCAGTTATGGAATAACGGGTGAAATCAGCTGGGTTTTAAACGGTGAGAGTATGGAAACCTGGTCACTGTAATTTAAAAAATATGAAGGACGAAGAATAGCTAAGGTTACAATTTAGTTAACAAACTAACAACATTTATCTCCGTTTTTTAACCATAGGCTATCGAAAAAAACCTTATGCACAGCGAATCCGCTGTAGCCTAGGCTATTTGAAAAACAATTAATGCAATATTCATTGAACTTTTTTCAGTCACAAACCATTCTATTTACTTACAGGCTGTATACATAGATAAACAGAGCTGTATTGTAATGACGTCTGAAGCGCATTTTCAGAACTTAAATGTCCGTCTATTGCCGTGCGCGAGTTTTCCATTGAATGACAATTCACGCATTAGGTGTAAATGACAATTCGCGCATTAGGCTTGATATAGGTGTCATCAGCTGCTTTTTAATGGATAGCCATTGTCCCGTACCATCGCACATCGCCTGGATGTTGATGGAGTGGGCTGAAAGCAATTTAATGTGCATGGCATTCCCCTTCGCTGAGGGAAAGGTAGGCTATGGACCCTTTTATTATTATGTATTTTTTGATATAGGCTACACAATAATACTATTTCACATTGTAATCTTGATATTTTAATCATGCTTGTGCGCGCCCCTGTGTGTAACAGACAGGAGGGTACGCGCATTGTGCACACGCCTTTGTAGACGCACTTATATGCGCCGTTAAAATAACATGTATACCACTGCGACATGACTTTAGACCAGGTTAGTGGTGGTTCTAGCTCAAGCGCTTTCTGCTGGCTCAAGATAGCAATACGCCAAAAAGAATCCTGGCCACTCCTCATCTTAAGACCAACACGCCCAAACGGCGCAAGAGTACATGCTCATTAGGCGTTATAATGAACCTACCGCCGGGTGTAAGATAGCAAAGACACTTGCGTTTGGGTTAGCGCCGCTTTGCGCTGGGTGTAAGATAGGGCCCAAGGTCTTTTACAATACAATATGTATTTGCTTAGCAAATACCCCTTATGTTTGGTGGTTAGATAGCTAACTTATGCACATGCTAACCTTGTCTACTGTTGTTCATTGTAATGTAGAATATCCAGGCCTAGGATGCAAATCTCCTGTATTGTGGTTGAAAGCCGCTGTGGCCCTCTAGTATGAGTCCTGTTTGTGTGTGTGTGTGTGACAGTGGAGAATCAGATTGAGCAGAGCTCTGCCTCTCAGGATGAGGGAGTGAAGAAGAAGATTGTTTCTGCCGCCAGGGACTCCTGGGAGATTTATTTCTCGCGTCTCTTCCCAGCCTCGGTGAGCTGGGCCTTCAGTCTTTGTGACTGTATATTTATATAGCATATATGTACTTTGTATGTGTGTGTGTGTGCTATATATACTGTATATACCCACAGCCCTATATTGTATGTTTCCTTTGTCCATGAACTGTGCCTGTCTGTGTGTGTGTGTGTGTGTGTGTGTGTGTGTGTGTGTGTGTGTGTGTGTGTGTGTGTGTGTGTGTGTGTGTGTGTGTGTGTGTGTGTGTGTGTGTGTGTGTGTGTGTGTGTGTGTGTGTGTGTGTGTGTGTGTGTGTGTGTGTGTGTGTATGCGTGTGTGTGTGTGTGTGTGTGTGTGTGTGTGTGTGTGTGTGTGTGTGTGTGCGCGTGCGTGCGTGTGTCCTGCAGGGCAGTGTGGGTACTGGGGTGCAGGTTCTGGCCGTGTCACACAGAGGGATTAAGCTGCTGAAGATGGTGAAGAGCAGCTCCTCTGACCAGGATTCCTTCAGGGTCCTGCGGCCCTACAGGTACCCGTGAGAGACCTGCAGAATCCCAGAATCTCACAAACCCAGAACCCCACAAACTCACAAATCCAAAACCCCATAAACCCACAATTCCACAAACCCAGGAATCCAGAACCCCACGAACCCCAAAACCCAGAAGCCCATTCACTGACTGAAGATGTCTACAGCCAAAGCATAAACTCGCACAGTAATTATAATACAGGATTATTTTTTTTTTTTCTGTCTGTCTGTCTCTGTTTCCCAGCTACACAGACATCATGTTTGTTACAATCCCTTCCAAGAACATGCTGGAGTTTAATCTGACCAATGAGAAGCTGATCCTGTTTTCTGCCAAAGCGCCGCAGGTGAAGGTCATGATCGACTTCTTCATCACGGAGCTGAAGAGGGTGAGCTGCTGCTGAAGAGGTTTCGCTGGTGTGGCCGTCGATGCCCACGCAACCAGAACATGAACACAGCACGAACAAAATGAAATGTGCGCATGGAAATGAAAGTAACGCTGCTTCTCTGCCCTGCTTGTAGGATTCAGACTACGTTGGTCGCAGTGAGAAATTACATCACGGACGACAGGACTCTGCTGAGCTTCCATAAGGGCGACATCATCCGCCTGCAGACCATGGAGGGTCTGGAAGAAGGGTACATGATATGAAACTGATTATTATTATTATGACGGGTATCATGATGGTAGCTCAAAGAGATTAGCGACAGGCCATTCGTTAATTAGCAGGTTTTGAATGGATCTTTTGTGTGAACGTATTGAGTTTCCTCAGTGAATGATTGGCTCATTCGCTATGATTATTTGTGTTTGTCGTTATTGTTTCCTAGTGACAAGGCACAGTGGAAATTCTGGGAGAATATCTGTAAAAATTCCAATTTGATGCGGCTGTGACACGTTAAATGAGAGAAAAGTTTAATGTTTAAGTAGTGCCTTTGGGAGTGTGAGAGGTTGTCAGTTCACCGCAGACTTAACTTTCACAGGACAGCACTACGGCTGCATTGTAAGAAAGAAGGTGATACTCCTGGAGGAGTTAAGAAAAGACACGTTAGACTTTGGTGGGTCCGTGTGGCCTGCTAGCATGGACTGCCCTTGGTGTGTGTGCCCCACTAGCATGGACTGCTCTAAGTCAAGCCCCCACTAGCATGGCCTGCTCTAAGTCAAGCCTCCACTAGCATGGCCTGCTCTAAGTCAAGCCCCCACTAGCATGGCCTGCTCTAAGTCAAGCCCCCACTAGCATGGCCTGCTCTAAGTCAAGCCCCCACTAGCATGGCCTGCTCTAAGTCAAGCCTCCACTAGCATGGCCTGCTCTAAGTCAAGCCTCCACTAGCATGGCCCTGCTCTTAGTCAAGCCCCCACTAGCATGGCCTGCTCTAAGTCAAGCCCCCACTAGCATGGCCTGCTCTAAGTCAAGCCCCCACTAGCATGGCCTGCTCAAAGTCAAGCCCCCACTAGCATGGCCTGCTCTAAGTCAAGCCCCCACTAGCATGGCCTGCTCTAAGTCAAGCCTCCACTAGCATGGCCTGCTCTAAGTCAAGCCCCCACTAGCATGGCCTGCTCTAAGTCAAGCCTCCACTAGCATGGCCTGCTCTAAGTCAAGCCCCTACTAGCATGGCCTGCTCTAAGTCAAGCCTCCACTAGCATGGCCTGCTCTAAGTCAAGCCTCCACTAGCATGGCCTGCTCTAAGTCAAGCCTCCACTAGCATGGCCTGCTCTAAGTCAAGCCTCCACTAGCATGGCCTGCTCTAAGTCAAGCCTCCACTAGCATGGCCTGCTCTAAGTCAAGCCTCCACTAGCATGGCCTGCTCTAAGTCAAGCCCCCACTAGCATGGCCTGCTCTAAGTCAAGCCCCCACTAGCATGGCCTGCTTTAAGTCAAGCCCCCACTAGCATGGCCTGCTCTAAGTCAAGCCCCCACTAGCATGGCCTGCTCTAAGTCAAGCCCCCACTAGTTTAACATGGTTACAGGTTGCCTATTTGCATCACATGACCCATGTAAAAAAGAAAAAGGATTTGTTTTGAAATAACGGAAGCAGTTGTTGTGTTCATTGTCCATTTTTTTCTGGCCCTATTGGCTTGCAGTGGTGAGTGTGTGGTTTACAGTGTGAATATATGGCATAACACTGCGTTACATCACATTACATTGTATTTATATAGCAGCTGCTCTTATTCGCACTGCTATAAGGCCAAAGAACGCTGGTGTGTTCCCCTGTAACTGTTCTCCTTAAGAACACCACGGACTCTGGATACTATGTCATGTGACTATTTCTGCCCTGTTTTGTGATAGTATCTGTAGTTGCCTCTGTATCTCTACCTGTTCCCTGTCACACCAAGGCTGGAAGTTTGGGGCTATTCATGGTCGTTCAGGAGTCTTCCCCACCGAGTTTGTCCAGCCTGTTGCCCCACCCGACTTCGTCAACCTCCCCATGGACAGGAAGGAGGAGCCTAAGAGCAAGCAGGGTCAGGTCGCCGCATCCGCTGCGGTTGCTGTGGCGATGGCATCCACTGTGGCCGCCCACGAGCTGGACCGCTCCATTGAGGTACGAACTTAAACTTGGCAACGTGCCTGTCACATTAATCACACTTGTCACATTTAAACATGCCTGTCTCATTTAAACACGCTTGACTCATTTGAACACACCTGTCATATGTCACATATGAAATCTGAAAAATTTTAACTGTATGTTTGAATATTTCAAAATATAGTTGGGTGCCAGGTGATGGTAAAATTTAACAGCACACTACTGGCCTCTCCCACTAGGTGGCGCCAGCTGGCAGCGAATACACAGAGTCTTATGATGACTTCAGTAATGTGGAGTTGGATGAGAGGATTCTGCAGGATAGCCGATACAACATGGTGGAGTTTGCCAAGAAATACTTCAGAGAGGCCGTGAGAAAAAACAGGTTGGATGTTAATTTGTGATGAAGATGATTGTTCATAATCTGCTCAAGCTTAGGTCTGGTATTTGGTTCATGGATTAGTGATCTTTATATCCTCACAGTGACTCATATAAACACAAGTCAAAGAAGGGAAACGCCTCACGGGAACCTATTGATATGGTGAAGTTTTCTAAGGTAAATAAGTTACTGTATTTAAAGTTCCTTTTAAACTTAATGAATGAATCAAAAGAGGAGTTTGTATGTGTTCATATGTGTGTGCATGCATGTGTGGGTATGTATATATACTTTTTAATAGTTTATTTTAATACATTTTATTTTAGTAATAATTATTTTATATCTATATTGACACACTTGTGAATTTTCCTCCATTTTATGTTATTTTTATCTGATTGAATGTATCCTGGACATTTGTGCCAACAGTCACCCATTCAGGAGTCTTTAATAGATTTCACTGATGAGACCATGAACAAAGTGGCTGCAGACATCTTCCTGGGTGAGTGAGAGGTGCTTGTGTTTTACAGCAGTGTAGCAGAGTGGTTCAGGAACCAGACTTGTAACTCCAATGGTGGTGTTTATAAGACTGTGCTGTACTGCATTGTCAGTAATCATGGTGGGTGTTTATAAGACTGTGCTGTACTGTATTGTCAGTAATCATGGTGGTGTTTATAAGACTGTGCTGTACTGTATTGTCAGTAATCATGGTGGTGTTTATAAGATTGTGCTGTACTGTATTGTCAGTAATCATGGTGGTGTTTATAAGACTGTGCTGTACTGCATTGTCAGTAATCATGGTGGTGTTTATAAGATTGTGCTGTACTGCATTGTCAGTAATCATGGTGGTGTTTATAAGATTGTGCTGTACTGTATTGTCAGTAATCATGGTGGTGTTTATAAGGCTGTGCTGTACTGCATTGTCAGTAATCATGGTGGTGTTTATAACATCGTGCTGTACTGCATTGTCAGTAATCATGGTGGTGTTTTATAAGATTGTGCTGTACTGCATTGTCAGTAATCATGGTGGTGTTTATAAGACTGTGCTGTACTGTATTGTCAGTAATCATGGTGGTGTTTATAAGACTGTGCTGTACTGTATTGTCAGTAATCATTGTGGTGTTTATAAGATTGTGCTGTACTGTATTGTCAGTAATCATGGTGGTGTTTATAAGACTGTGCTGTACTGCATTGTCAGTAATCATGGTGGTGTTTATAAGACAGTGCTGTACTGTATTGTCAGTAATCATGGTGGTGTTTATAAGTGCTGTACTGTATTGTCAGTAATCATTGTGGTGTTTATAAGTGCTGTACTGCATTGTCAGTAATCATGGTGGTGTTTATAAGACTGTGATGTACTGCATTGTCAGTAATCATGGTGGTGTTTATAAGACAGTGCTGTACTGTATTGTCAGTAATCATGGTGGTGTTTATAAGACAGTGCCGTACTGTATTGTCAGTAATCATGGTGGTGTTTATAAGTGCTGTGCTGTACTGTATTGTCAGTAATCATGGTGGTGTTTATAAGACTGTGCTGTACTGTATTGTCAGTAATCATGGTGGTGTTTTATAAGACTGTGCTGTACTGTATTGTCAGTAATCATTGTGGTGTTTATAAGTGCTGTACTGCATTGTCAGTAATCATGGTGGTGTTTATAAGAACTGTGCTGTACTGTATTGTCAGTAATCATGGTGGTGTTTATAAGTGCTGTACTGTATTGTCAGTAATCATGGTGGTGTTTATAAGATTGTGCTGTACTGTATTGTCAGTAATCATGGTGGTGTTTATAAGTGCTGTACTGTATTGTCAGTAATCATGGTGGTGTTTATAAGTGCTGTACTGTATGCCTGGCTGGTAGCTTCTCTCAGGGTTTTCTCTTTGCTCTGCTTGCAGGTGTAATGAAATTCATGGGAGACTACCCTCTGAAAGGACAAACGGAACAAGATGTGGTCTGCACCATCCTGAGGGTACAACAGTCTCGCCCTACTCTAACGCACTTTCATCACAATCACAGTTACATTGACCTGGATTCAGTCACAATTATCCTTCATTTTCATTAGAATGCTAATGTTTAATTCAATTTTTTGGCAATTTAATTTTGGTAATTGCAAACTTGCCTATGCCCGTGTAAGTCAAGGATAACTGGTGATTGAATGCAGAATATAGTGTGTAAAGAATTTAGTCCCCCTAGGATTGTTTTTTAATAAACATTCTCAAGGGGAAAAAAATTTTTAAAAATGTTTGTAGGTGTGTGTGTGTGTGTGTGTGTGTGTGTATCCCTTGTCAAAGAGCCATAGCTCGTGTGCACCGGGTCAGTGACATCACTGTACTGTTCCACAGCTCAGCGGGAAGCACGGACTAATGAAGGATGAAGCTTACTGCCAGGTCCTCAAACAGATCACCGCTAACACCAGCTCCAAAACGTAAGCTCCTCACCGGAGGAGGAGGGTCTACTACAGAGACTAGGGCTGTATCTCAAAATGTGTACTATGCGCACTGTATTTACCTCAGTCACCCACCATATGGAAACACATAGTGTACTTAAGACCTAATAAAATGAAACCCTAACTCTAGTGTGTAGTCACTGGACTGTGAAAATCTCTTCCTGCATCGTGTCCTGGAAGTGGAGGAGTGTAACTTGAGAGCACCTGCGTTGTGCTTGTCGAGCAGACGCTGGGCCTCATTCACAAAACTTTTCTTAAATTCTTCTTTCTTTTGTTCTTTAGAAAAGTTCCTAGAAAAAAAACAATGTGGGATTCATGATTCATCTGTTACTACTTAAAATGAATTACTGAAATACTTTTGCATAAATAATAAAGCATTCTAAACCTCTTCAGTGTGCCTATACACTTGTTGCCAAACACACGTACATTTTGATTGTACCAAAGAACAAATTCTGATAAGAAAAAAATTATGAATGCTGGAAGATTTGTGGAAACGTTCTTAAACACAGTTTACAATCTAATCTGATCGTATGCAAATTTTGAGAAAGAGGCCCACTTAACGTAAATACAGTGCAATTTTTCAGCATTCAAACACTGCATGCACCAAACATCCAACTCAGAACTCTTGTTGGGAAGTAGATGTTATTGTGATGCAGATGGCGCACTGCTGTACTAAACTCCATGTACTAAATAGAATAGGAAGCAGCATACACTGAGCACGTTAGTATAAGTTGAAGGTTTGGTCCTGATTTGAGGATGTGCGTGTGCACTCAACATTCACTTCTGACATCACCCTCATGAATATTCATGAGCAGGCAGGCACGGAACGCAAGGTGGTTCTGAATGAATGGCTGCCACTGTGATTGTATGTATATCCACACTGTTTGCAATCATTCTCTGTCGCGTTCAGAAGAGGCTGCTCTCAGGAGCGCGCTGGGTGCGCTGACATTCTAACTCTGTGTGGCGTGCAGGGACAGCTGTCAGAGGGGGTGGAGACTGCTCTACGTCCTGACGGCTTATTACCGCTGCTCTGAGGTGCTCAAGCCCTTCCTGTTCAAGTTCCTGCAGGATGTGTGCAGGAGCCCTGGGGTGCACTACCAAGGTACGCTTCACCAGGATCACACCAGTCACCATACCAGTGTGCTTTCATGGGTTTCTAAGATTTCCCCCCCTTGGCGCAGATGGCAAATTTCACCTATTTAGGGGTGCTCTGTTTAAGGCTTTATAACTCCAGGTGTGAGCATCACATAAACTTGGTAAATGGCTTAAATGAAAGAAGACAGGTGTACCATTTACAATACAAACTTAGATTTGTTTATTTTCATAATTTAAGTCAAAAGTGCCACAAATGCAAAGAAACTTTGGGGAAAAAAATTAAAAATAGTTTTTTTTTATTTTGCTGAGAGCTACATAAGTGAAATCGGTAATATATATACATTTCCTGGATCATAAACTCCATGTCCACAAGTTTTGCAAAATCTGAGGATGATATGCAGAACTACTAAAGGTCTATGATGCAAAATATAGCAGTGTATCCTGTTGTCCATTAGTGTCTCCAAATCTATCCAAATGGCTAAATTGTGCACTGCTGCAAATAAAATAAAAAAATGAAATATTTAACTACAAATCAACAGTTTGGGCTCATAAAACTCACTTGTGCATAATTTCCAAGTGAGAATTATATATTTTCAGCAGTATAGGGGGGTAGATATCTATGGGTCCAAAACCCCTATGGAAAACATGTCATAAAATGAATAAAATTAGTTTTGTTACATTTTTTTTTTACATTATAACGCATACACGTTTGCTCCCTCTGGTGGCTTAAGATAAAAAAACATTGATATCACAGTGTTACATACACCTAAATATGTTGCCTAATCATTCACTCTTGTACCTCAATAAAACATCACTTGTCCCTGTACTCTACAGTATGTATACTTTTGTGCTGGGATTGCATTTTTCTGTATTCTTTTAATCTTTTAAGTTTTCCTATTTATAATGACTCCAAGGACATTTTTACCTTAATCTACCACATATCAGCGCAACAGAAAATTGGAATAAGCATTTGTCATGCCGTAAGAGACTCGTATACGCCATAGCCTATATTATGTATGATAACATGAACATAAAATAGTTTTCCACCATCTGTAAAATGCTGCCAAATGTTCTATCTTCAATGAACATCGGTAGCCTACTTCAAAAATACATTTAGCTAACGATTGCACTACAGTATGTGAAATGCACTCAAAATGCGAAAATAACAACAGGGCTATCAAACATATTGGAAAGACAGTGCTCGAGTGGAAACACGAACGTACGTATGTAGCCAGCGAGACCAACGGTATTTTAGACGCAAAAATACTTACATATCGCAAAAGGGAAATTCCCCTGCATAATGCGTATTGTATATCGCTTGCGTAATACTAGACAGTTTAAAACGAAAAACTGCCGTTACGCTGGGCTGTAGTAAATTGCTCAAAGCACCCAAAAAGACTTGGCATATACCGTTGCGAAGGTTATAATGTACTCTATTGGATAAAAAAGCCGACAATTAAACCAGAGTGAACTGTAATGCATGAGACAGGCTTACAGGGCATGGGGCTATTACGCGGCGAAGTTTCAGATAGTGTAATAGCGGTATAAAGTGTTGTATATTTCTCAAACCGATTGTACCAGACAATAAATGACAACTGAATTTTGAAAGGAACATCTCGATGTGTAAAACCAATGGTAGGATTGTATATTTATTTCATATTTAGTAGCATATATTGCTAGTAGAATACATGGTAGAATGTATTTTCACATTTTATTTTGCATTTGAGTGAGCAGGGCTTTTCACGGCTTTTCTGGCATACGATCAGGCTATTGTTGGGTTTATCTCGTTGCTATGACGTTATTCTAATTTTATATGATGAATAAATATATTTATGAACTCAAACATAGACGCTATTGTCCACTATGTCACGCATAGGTAGGTATAGACTAGGTGGGGGGTTGCTTGATAAATGGACTTGCTACAGGGAAATAGTGGCACTTAGAAACTACGTATTCGGCAGAAATCGTCACGAACCGTCTACCAATAAATTTAAAACACAGAGTTTGTGATTTCCAATAATAGTTCGGCTGCAGTAGCAACGAATGTCTCAGTTGAGCAAAAAAGGTCCCGCCGGCGGGTCTTATGCGCCAAGTTGTTACCTTTTTCACCCACTGGCTTTTGGATTAAAAAATTTGCCAGCCATTTTCAACATTTTACCAGCCACATTACGTTTTGCAATATAAGGGAAGCTGGTTGGTTAACTGCCAAAATGGCTGCTAGAGTAGAAAATCCACAATCAAAATTTTACCAGCATTTGGCTGGTGGCGGGTGTTAATTTCACACCTTGGTTGGCACACACTAATAAGTGGCCCTTGAGCAGCTAAATTATGAACATCCTTTGTAGTCAAGCACTTTCTTTGGAGTTATTTCCTCTCATGAGAACTCAAGCCCTTGGTGTGATGACGAGGACTCCTTGTGGCTGGGAGGAATGTACGCATTGCTTAAAGGTGTGTAATGTGTTTGTTGGTGTTGGCAGGGATCGCTAAAGCTTGTGAGCAGAACCTGAGGAAGACCTTCAAGTACGGCGGGCGGGTGCAGTTCCCCACCAGCATGGAGCTGAAGGCGATGGTGGTCAGCACCCTGCGCTACTCTCCCTCCCTGAGTTACGGTACCCAGCTACCCTCTCCCCCTGCGTCTGACCCGTTCTCCTGTTCTCCTGTGTCCCCAGGCTGGCCGCAGTTCCAAACGCCAGCTCATTCTCCTGCCGGGCGGGATCGAGCGACACCTCAAAATCAAAACCTGCTCGGTGAGTGCCCCCAGGAACAGCAGTACGGCGTGTGAGCTGTGATCAGTACGGTGTGTGTCAGCTGTGTTTCTCTCGCCTACCCTTAGATCGCTCTGGACGCCATTGAGGAGCTTTCGTACGAGATGGGCCTGCACAGACTGGAGGCCATGGACGAGTACGCCGTCTTTGTGGTCACGAACAAAGGTGAGAGGAACTTCTGTTCGTACGGGGAGGAGGGAAGGGGGGTGAGGAGAGCGCCGTAACTCAGTAAAACCGCCCGCAGGTCAGAACGTCCGCCCGCTGACCAAGCGGGAGTACATCCTGGACATAGCCACCGAGGCCGAGCCCATCGACAGCAGCTACAGCTTCTGGTTCAGGAGGGTGATCTGGGCCCAGCCGCTGAAGTTTGACAACGAGCTTTACGTCACCATGCACTACAACCAGGTAAGAAGCTTGTCTGTCTCGTCTCCTCCCCCAGCCAGCAAACACTCAGGGCCCACTGTGTTTCAGCCACCAGCCCATTGGCAACTGTTGGAAGGTAGCTAAATGGTACTGCCACTGCTGGACCAGCAGGTGGAGCTGACTGTGCTCAGATAGGTGCTTTCTTACCTGGACACTCCTGGCCTACGCGTGCCATGACTGGCTCCCTGATCAAGGATCCTGGTGGGTGAATGGGTGTTGTTTCGGCCGATTCTTTGCCCGTTTTCTTTCTGTGCGCCCCCTGCAGGTTGTTCCAGACTATCTGAAGGCCCTGCTCACTGTCCTACCCCAGGGAAAGGTCAGCGAACAGCACTTCCAGCAGCTGTCCAAGCTGGCCGCCCTGCAGCACCGCTCCAAAGACAGCATCTACCTCCCCACTGTGTACGTCTACAGAGCCGCCTCGCTCCCGTCACTGACCAGCTAACAGGCTGCACTCTGTCCCACATCACATGACAGGGGCACCTGTCCTGCCCAACAGCACCACAGCTGCAGGGGAGGACATTATGTAAATGACATTATGTAAATGCTCCAGCTCATTGTGCATTATGGAGATATGCATTGATATGTTCATGTTATTATTTCATTTATATTATTGTTTGTTTAACTATTACACGCATTATTTGAGTCTGATAATAAAAGCTGACTGAGCAGCCCAGACCCTGCCCTAACCCAGTCTCTCTGCTCCAGCCGGGAGGTGCAGGACTACATCCCTCCGCAGCTATACGGCGAGCAGCGTCCGCAGCAGTGGCTCAACATGGTGACCCAACACATGCAGCAGGTCCAGGTCCTGAGCCCTCACCAGGCCAGAGCACAGTTCCTGGGTAAAGCGTACGTGCACACACACACACATACACACATATAGATATAATCATATAATCACACAAGGCATAGATACTCATACAGACAGGCATACTCACTTACACACACATGCACACACACATAGACATATTACTACTACCATTACTACTGACATGATATTACTTCCATCATAAATCTACAGAAGACTGCCTGCCATACAGCTGACAAAACAATTCTTTACAATTGCATTTTAATGAGAGGCTAGTACATTTTAACAGCAAGCATTTTACTTAGATGAAAGTGAAGATCGCTCACATTCACATTCGTTCCTTTTACCTGAGGGATACTTTTAAAGATTAAAAGGACGAATGAAAACACACAATGACGCAGCCCTGATGGTGTGAGTACAGTCTGTGCCTCAGAGCCCATCAGCACTGACACGTGTGGGTCTGTGCCCGTCTGATCCCCAGGTCTGGTCAGTGCCTTCCCCATGTTTGGATCCTCCTTCTTCTACATCCAGAGCAGCAGTAACAGCGTCATCCTGGCCCCATGCGTACTGGCCGTCAATCTTAACGGCCTCAACTTCCTCAGCAAAGAAACTCACGTGAGTCAAAGCCTTGAGCTGCCATTAACAATGCGCAAAGTTGGGCCTGCTGGGTGGCTTATCCTGTTAACGGATAGGTTCACTTTTTTAACCCGGACCTTATTGAAAGGTTGTTTCCTATCATTTATAATCCTGCATAACACAACCTCACTGATTTACCTTTTAACCACTGCTTCTCAGTGGGTTTAAGCACGTTCCAATGGGACAAGTAGTTTTGCCTTTGAAAACCATGATAAATCTCCTTTTCAAAAAATGGAAACGCATAATTGTTCTAGAACGTGGATGGGCCTCACACCGGCCAGGTATTAAATCCAGACCGCACCAGTCACACTATGGTTGGAAGCTGTACATGGTTGATGCACATTTGGTTCTAGTGTCGCCCAGGGTCGGGAGGGTTTCAGTCGACAGCATCCCATTACACCCATCCCATAATTAGTTGGGCCATTGAAAATGAGCATTTACATTCTTCTATTACTTTCATTGGTCTTCACACTTAGCGCATTTATGGCTCCAGTCAGTTAGTCAGTCAGTCAATCTGGTGCATGTTACAAAGTTTCTTTATAGACTACAGCTCAGGTAACAGCTGAATCAGGTGTATGTTACAAATGTTCTTTACAGACTACAGCTCAATCAGTGCTGATAAGGACCATTTCAGTAGGAACTGAAAAAAAGCCCCCGTTATACACGGCGGTCCACGGGACTGATTTCGGGAAGAGTTGCTCTAAGCAGTGGGTAACCCTTGCAGCCCGTAGCGGAGAATGTGAAAGTCTCACCTCCATCTTGATCCCCAGGAGGTGATGGTGAAGTTCCCTCTGAAGGAGGTGCAGTCCACACGCACGCAGAGGCCCACCTCTGGCTCCAGTTTCCCATACGTGGAGATCATGCTGGGGGACCTGCTATCCCAGCGCATCACCCAGCTCCAGCTGGAGCAGGTACTGCACCCAGTGCTTTACAAGCTGAGTTTGCACTGTTGTTTGAGTGCATTAAATGCTGAGTTTGCTCGCATTAAATGCTGTTTGCATTGTAGTTTGAGTACAGTAAATGCTTTGTGTGTGCTGTAGTCTGACCACATTAAATACTGTGCTCACACTGTAGGTTGAGTACCGTAACAGTGAAATGTTCAGTGTTAAATTAACTGTAACAGAGTACATATGAGTCCAATAGGGACCATATGTACTCTGTAAGAGTTGATTTAACACTGAAGATTTTACTGTGCAGATGCTGTAAATTGAGTGCATTAGATGCTGTATTTGTTATGTAGTTTGAGCGCATTAGATGTAATTTGAGGGCATTAGATGCTGAAGTTTGAGCACATTAGACACTGTATTGGTGCTGTAGTTTGAGCACATTAAAAGCTGTGTTTGTGCTGTAGTTTGACTGCACTGGGGTTTGTGTTCCTGATTATCTTCCTGTAGGGGCTGGAGCTGTGCCGTGTCATCGCCATGCACATGGAGAACATGCTCTCCGTGCGAGAGAAGAGACTGACCCTGCCCCCCAGCGAAATCACCCTGCTCTAACTCCGCCCCCCCAGCGAAATCACCCTGCTCTAACTCCGCCCCCCCAGCGAAATCGCCCTGCTCTAACCCCACCCCAGCGAAATCACCCTGCTCTAACCCCACCCCAGCGAAATCACCCTGCTCTAACCCCGCCCCCCCAGCGAAATCACCCTGCTCTAACCCCACCCAGCGAAATCACCCTGCTCTAACCCCGCCCCCCAGCGAAATCACCCTGCTCTAACCCCACCCCCCAGCAAAATCACCCCACTCTAACCCCGCCCCCCAGCAAAATCGCCCTGCTCTAACCCCACCCCAGCGAAATCACCCTGCTCTAACCCCACCCCACAGCGAAATCACCCTGCTCTAACCCCACCCCCCAGCGAAATCATTCTGCTCTAACCCCGCCCCCCAGCGAAATCACCCTGCTCTAACCCCACCCCAGCGAAATCACCCTGCTCTAACCCCACCCCCAAGCAAATTCACCCTGCTCTAATCCCGCCCCCCAGAGTAATAACCCTGCTCTAACAGGACTTCATCCAGCCAGCAATCTGTCTGAACCCCACAAACATTCATACTACATGCTCCTGCTCTGGACAGATGAACCCCCACATTTCATGAACACCTGCATGGCCATAACATTCTCATTTTACTTTACTCTGTCTCTATTAAAGTTAATTTCAGAATGAGCTTCCCATCAACTTCCCATCAACCAATTATTTCAGCATAGTAATTTTTCTAAAATATATGAACAGATAACTGTGCTGTTCTATCACATGATTACAATGTTAGTACACACAGTAAAATGTTCACAGTTAAGTCAACTCTTATAGAGTATATGTTACTCCGACAGAGTATACTTGATCCCTAATGGACTCTCTACAAACTGTTAGAGATTTATTAAAATTCATTTTTTCTGTGTGAATACTAATTTAATTAAATCAATCTAAAACCTAAATACTGGAATAGAATCTGATACCTGTTTATACTGTGGATTCAGGGTATCTATAACTCTGTCTGCCATGTTTCTGCTCACAAAACAGAATATTCAATCTATATATAATCTACTTGATGAAAGAATATGTTCTCAGTTAACTTGTACTGTTTATATGTATAAAACATGTATGAGTTATGCACTGCATAGGAATATAACTATAATTAAAAATACTATTTTTGTACAACAATAAATGTGTTTGCTATGAATATTTCCATAAAGTGAGAGAGCCTTAGTGAGAGCCAGAGGGAGCAGCGTGGCACGTGTTTGAAGTGTCATGAAGTGAGCATGACTGAGAGGTTGGTGTGTGTGAAAGTGCCGTGCTGATGAGTTTGTGACATACTTTATACACAGCTGTGCAGTATTTCAGTCTGCTGCGTCCCCAGTCCACTACTAACCTATCACAGAATGAAACAAATAGATTAAATGTACTGTACTTTTTTAAAATGCTGCTTGTGTGTAGCTTGATAGTACTGTACTTTATGTGTACATATTTTTTTAACCCCGATAGTTACGCGCCAAAAAGAATGTGTGCGCATTTGGCACACCTCAGGTATTTTATAGGTCTGCTGTAAAATATGTCAAATGGCAATGTCGTTGGTGTCGCATTCACATATTGCTCTATCAAATGCCAAGTAGCCTAATATAATATAAGGTTTCTCAACTTTAACTCGATAAGTAGCCTATGATACAACATCGCCTCAGCGTGGAAGTGACATTCAGCGTCAGTAAACGGTCGATCCGACTTCTTTTCTGTCATAACTGTCACCTGGGCTGTAGCCCACGCGTATTACATTCAGGGTTAATTTTTAAATGCCCTGTATAAATCCGAATGGACTTGCTGTTTCTATGTTCTTCTGTTATAACGTCTCATATTCCTGTGTGCACGCCGCACTGTTTCACGTCAAATACTGAATTGAATTTGTATCAGGTAGGCTATCCCAGCAAATGAAGATGATAAAAGTTGAGCACAAGAAATTATATTATGCTTATGGGTGCTTCTTCTCAGTTAAATATTTTAAAGCACAAGTTTTCTAAATATAGGTGAATGTTTATGTCAACATTACGATTCACACGTCAGGATTACGGAGTATAATATACCCGTTATCACTTTATTTAAAAAAACAACAACAAAAAAGCAGAGGTGGAAAGTCCAGGGGTCAGAAAGTAAAAGTCCTGCCATGTGTTTCTTCCACCCATGAACTGAGCCAGCTGATTTCACTAATTAGTTCTACCTCTTGGCTGAAGAATTATGCTAATTAGCAAATCCAGGTGATTGGAAGAAAATACTGGGGAGGACTTTTACTTTCTGAACCTGGACCTTCCACAACCTGAAAAAAAGTTACGACTATTTTCCTCACACTCGACTCTATGTTCCCTCTGATTGGGTTACGAGAGACATTACGCCCAATCCAATTGGTTGCAGAGACTGCCAATTGCAACCAAACGTAGGCTATGCGCTTCTTCGGGAATACAGACAGCCGCTGCGTGAGTGTTGAAGAATAGTGGTGTGATTAATACTTGGGTTCTGACTGGATTTTTTAAACATGGTCCACTTAACATTTTAATGTATCAAAACGACAAAAAGTAGTCCTAATCACGGCGGTGGAGTCAATACAAAGACTTAGAAGCTTGCATTGGGAGCGAATTGTTCTCTAGCTACAGTATACAGACCTGGGGAATTATCTAAGTATTATTTTTTCTCGGTTTGATATATCTCGGCCGGCCTCAGTATGATGAAGTTTAGGTTCCGAAGACAAGGAAATGACACACAGAGAGAAAAAATCAAACAGGACCTCTTTGCATTCAATAAGGTAAGGAGAAACAAGTACAGAAACTCCCCTTTTTTTCTGAATCAAGGCAAGTCGTCAGTAGGCTACAACTGTTTGTGTGAGGTTCATATGATATCTCAAGCTATGTTTATTGTTTTATCTTTTCGAAGACCTGGAGAATGCATACATTTAAAAATGTTTTAAAAAATTGTCGCTAAAATTAATTTATTAGTACAGCGAACTAGCGACTCGTCATAATTGTTTCACTGAAAGGACAAGTAGGGGGGTTTGTAAAATCCAAAGTTGGATGAGCTGAGACTGCAAAACCTTGTTTGTATTGCCACACACTGCCATAGAATCAACAATGACACGGGAAAAGGCATTGTCTTTATAAAGTCGAAAATAAAAGGAAGGATTCATTCAAATACCCTAGATATTTTCATTACACAAATTCGTATTCTATTCCTGATTAGTTGTTGATGGAGGCAAACATTTAATAGTCTATCTATTGGTTATATTGCCTTTAAAATTAATGCAAAAGAAACACACGTTCAGCATTTATTTTAGGGATTGGCTATACTAAATACTATTGCGATAAGCTCATATGGCAACCCTATACTTTATTTGTTTGAATCATCTATGAAATTACAGTCTACAATGGCATCACAGTCAAATAACATTCCAGTGACCAACAAACCTTTTAAATCATAGCTTTAATAAATATTAAAAGTTATTGTTTAATATAATAATCAGACCCCCCCACTTCCCATTTGCCTTTATGCTTCAATATGGGTGTGTTTCTTTAATGGCCTCCTCTTAATTTTTATTCAAAATTACAAAACATGTATTCTTACCAAGTGATATGCCTGAAAATGCATGACACTAACACTTTAGATGATTGTAAATAACCATGTAGCAACAAAGACATGAAGTTCCAAAACGTGATTATAAATCCAGAGTAATGTTTGATTTGGCAGGGGTCCTGCCTGCCTTCCTCAAAGCCAAATACTGTAAACGGGTGTGTGTGTGTGTGTTATCGCCCCCTGCTGTCCTGAGGTAAAACAGGATTCTCTTTAAGGTGGCCCAATCCGTGCCGTATTCAGCTCAGATGGCTGAAGTGCTCCATTGTGGAGTTGTGGGGCCTGGGCACGCCTGGCACTATGCAAGCCATGGTACTGTGCTGCCTCTCTCTGATAAATGACCAAAGAGATAACCACAACTGTTTGGTGTCGGTGTGTAGCAGTTCTCCAGCAGAAAATGTTGCTATTCTCTCTCTCTGTCTTTGTCTCTCTCCATCTCTGTCTCTGTCTCTCTCTTTCTCGCTCCCTACCCCTTCCTCCCTGCCTTGCTGAAGGTGTGTTTTATCTAAAAGTGAAAGGAGGGGGTACCCCTGTATGAAGGCCACCCTGTTCCCTGTTCCCCAAAACCTTAATTCCTAATGGTAGCATTTGAAAGTTCAAAGAACAGGCGTGTACTCTCTGTGTGAAATGTCCAGTTAGGGTCTGACCTCCAGCCAGCCCCGGTGACACTCCACAGCTCCGCCTCAGCAGGGCCTTTTCTCTCCCTCTACTCCTCAGATACTGTGGTGCCTTTGCCCTTGTGAGCTTCATATGTCATATGCATTGATTTCAGTTTAAAAAGCAATCAGCTGCACTTCCCAATGTAATGTGACCCATTCATCTATTCATTAACCGTGTAAAAAAGAAACACGATATTTATATTACAGTTAAGTATTTTCTTTCCGGCATTATATATCGGCCCTTTAAGTACATCGGGGTACATACGTGCAGTTGACGTAGAAGACGGGGAAGTGTCTGTTGCTGTCTGGAACATGTCACGCTGTCAGGCTTTGTTATTTCAGTAATCTTGAGATGCTGTTAAAGATTCTCTTTGGGTTCATGTCATGTTAACGGTTGTAAGGTCCTAACCCTGTTTTCCCCCACAGATGGTTGAACATGGATTTCCCAGTCAGCCTAGCGCCCTGGCCTATGACCACATGCTGCAACTCATGGCTATTGGCACCAAATCTGGAGCAGTGAGAGTGTATCCTTTTCATAATGTAGTTGAGCTCTTACCCCCATGCGGCTGGCAGCCCTTTGATATTACATTTGATTTCTTGTATTCAGAGCTCAATGCTAAGTGATTCATGCCCTATGGAGAAATTCATTACAGCTCATTAGGGACGTTGCTATATGTTGTGCTATCTGCTATCAATGCAAAACAAATGCAGAAGCCATTACAGGAATAGACCTCTCATTTTAGAGAGTACTGAGTGGGCATTGGTGGTGTTTGTGTCCTGTTTGATAGCCAATCACAGCCTCCACTTGTCCGCTTTGGGTGGATTGAGTGTTATTTAAGTTATGGACACTCATTGAAATGTAACACAAGGCTAACCAATGTCTCTCCGGGGGTTGTCCTGCTAGGCTTTCATCAAGGAAATGCTGTCTCCATAGAAACTGAGTTTGGAGTTGGAAAAAGTGCTGATTCAAGCAGTGGCTGGTTTAGTTGTTGATGTTTTCATTTTTATTTACCCACAATGTTTGTAAGAATCTCCTGAAAACCTGGAAGCTTTCAATGTTTTTTTACATTTGATACAGGTGCGTGCGTCCGTGCGTGCGTGTGTGTGTGTGCGCGTGTGCGTGTGCGAAAATGGGTGATGGTATATGACGGAGGCTTCAGTGCCACCCTGTTATTACCCTTGTGTCTATATTTAAAGTTACTAAATACGCACTTCAGCCTCATGCAGTGATGTAAATAAAGGGAGTCCGGTGTGTTTTGACTGGAACATGATAACCCCAGATAGACTAAAGACTGATATTGTTAGACTGTACCCAGTACAACCTCCATCTTCTGCAGTACAGTCTGCAGCTTGCCCCAGGCATTCTTGCATCTTCAGGCAGGTTGAGGGCGGTTAGGCGATGCAGGAGTGTTGGACGGCCTCCGTCCTGCTGCACTACAGAAAAACAAATCTTTACAAGCATTTTAATTTCATATTTAGACTTTAGAATCTTATTTCTGTTACTTGTTTGCCAAATAAAACAAACTGTCTGCCAGTGGGGTGAGATATTTTTACTCATTTCAAGATTTGCCAGTGGGGTAAGATAATTTCACTTGTCAAGTTAAATGTAACTTAAAACAAGCTAATATTTTACACTTTTGTGGGAAAAAAATATAATTTTAAGTCTCATTACAAGACTAAAACACTTGTTAAGGCAGACATTTTTTACAGTGTGCTTATGGGTTAGCAGGGTTAGCAGGTAAGGGTCACAGGGTGTCCTCTCTCTTGAAGTGAAGTGATCCTTTCAGAGGTAAAGCCTTATGAGTCTATATTATGTTTTGAAATTCAAGTGTAACCATGAAATAAAAGTTTATTTCAGATTAGTTTCTGCAGACTAAGAATAAATGGCCAAACAAGCCACATCCATTTGTACAGATTGCATTTCCGTCACAGAATTGTGTCAGTCGTTAGCAGTGCAGGCAAACACAATGTATATGTCATCGTTACACACATGCATATCGACCATTTTCAATAACCAGGGTGAGCTGTATAGTTAGTTTAAGTGCTGACACTGAGAATCCGAACTTTGAGTGACAGATTCCAGCCTGTACCAGGGAAAGTTGTGCTCTCTGAGCCTCAGAGCCGCTCAAACTGGGGTTCTGCAGGCAGAACATGGTGCGACTGAGGAATGTGCGTATGGTAATGCTCCAACTGAACCCCTTTAAAAGAGAGGAAATTCTTGGGACCCTTTCTGGCTGGAGCCTGGTCTCCATGGAGCCATTAGAGATGCTGCCATGGCTACCACAGGGGCATGAGCTGGAGGCTGCAACGTGAAGAGGCCGATGTCCAAATGTCTGCTCCGCTAGCTTTATGTACATGCTTGGCGCTGTCAGGTTCTGCTCTGGCTTTTCCAGAACACAGTCTGGAGAGTCCGCTCACTGAGGTGCTGAGGAGACGACAGGAGGTGGTAAACCGTGTTGGAACTCCCTTTTAAACCCTGCATTGACCACATTAAAGTTCTCTTTCATTTGTCGCATTATCCTGAAATTAAATCTGCTGCATCCTATGGAACCACGGATAGACAGATGCCATTAGAAATATGTCACCGTGGCTTTTGGAGGAACCCTGCCCCTGTGGCCGGGGCTTGCTGTTGCTCAGTACATGTTGCATCCAGTTGTTTTTTCACCACAGGCATGAGCTCAGCCGTTTTCTTCCTGTTGCAATAGCAGAGTTCGCCTCCCTATGTCTGCTCCGCCAAAGGAATGTTTGAGGAGGGATCCTCTAACCTTTCAAACTGCAAGTCCCTCTGGATAAATGATTATTGCCTGCGGAGGAATCGGGATCGGTCTGGAAGACGTTAGACATCCATTTGCGCTCTCTCCCCTCTGTTAAACGCCGGCACATTCCAGCATCAGTTCTGCATCGGCCCAGCACAATTTTAACCACCTTTGTTCTCACAATCAAATCTGATTTCCCTACTTTGTTTATAGTTCTGCCCCTCTCACAGTAAACAATGACATGGAAAAAGAATAGAGAGAACTTTTAAGTGTTGTTTTAATGTGGTGAGAGAGCCCTGCGTTTGCTGTGTGTGCACGTGTGCGCGTATGCGTGTGTATGTGCAGGGAGAGAGCCATGCTTTAGTGCTAAGGATATTTGGTGCATATTAGAGCTGCTCCACTCAAAACCAGTCTTTGAGGAGGAATATAACTTATATAAATTGAAAGCAGCTGATTTTTTTGTTTATTTTGGACCTTGTATTGTATTTACATCATTAAGCCTTTATAGAATAAATCTGCTTCTCCATCATGGTTTTTTAACTAGTCAGCCTAACGCAGTGCAAACAATTAGGGATTATTTATGAATGTTCTCCTGTTTACTCCTTAAGAAAGAAAATGCTTGCTGTTTATGTAGTGTTCATGTTTCTGTGTATCCTTATGGGACACAGACCACTGATTTGTGGGCTGGGTGCCCATGTATATGGGGCACAGACCATTAATATGCAGGCTGCTTGCCCGTGTATAGGGGACAGACCACTAATATGCAGGCTGGGTGCCCATATATATGGGGCACAGACCACTAATATGCAGGCTGGGTGCCCGTGTATATGCGGCACAGACCACTAATATGCAGGCTGGGTTTCCCTGTATATGGGGCACAGACCACTAATATGCAGGCTGGGTGCCCGTGTATATGGGGTACAGACCACTGATATGCAGGCTGGGTGCCCGTATATATGGGGCACAGACCACTAATATGCAGGCTGGGTGCCTGTGTATATGGGGTACAGACCACTGATATGCAGGCTGGGTGCCTGTGTATATGGGGTACAGACCACTGATATGCAGGCTGGGTGCCTGTGTATATGGGGCACAGAACACTAATATGCAGGCTTGGTGTCCCTGTATATGGCCATATATAGGGCCATCCAGGTTAACCTGAAACGCACTGTGCGTGTTTCCCTATTCGTAGTTGCCCTGAGATGTGAGTTGTGTGTCTTTAGCTGGTGTGTTGTTTAGTTGCCTAAGCTTAGACATGACTGAAGCTGCAGGCCCAGGAATATTGGCGCTAATTTGCTGATTGAAATTCAGGAACATGACAGTGTGCCCTTTTGTCCATTGTAGTTTCTGTCCACTGTGTAATGGCTCATTCTGAATGACGTAATTGGAGCGCAGCTCCAAGAGGAACTGTACTGTGTCTAGTCTGTAAGCATGTTTGTCTTGGCAGCGGACAGTGGGTTTGGCAAATTGGCCCTTTAAATTCACAGAGGGAAGGACCGTGTACCATAAAAGATGCCGTCCCTCTCCTTGACCGCACTCCGCCCAGATATGGAAAGCCGGGGGTGGAGTTCACGGGCATGCACAAAGAGACAGCCGCCGTCACGCAGATGCACTTCCTGCACGGCCAGGTAAGGTTCTTCCACACGTAGTCTACAGGATTGGGCTGAAAATGGCTCTGGAATCAGTTACCTTTCAAACCTCAAGTTCATCAGTTTTCAGCAACACAGGAAACACTCTCAGCTGCTGCTTTGAGAAACCTTCAGGACTTCCTTGTATGGGCCCGTTCCAGTGTCTCTGTGATAACACTGTGATATGATTATTATGAATATCTCAGTTTAAGATATCACATTGAGGAAAGAAAGAATTAGTGAATCCTCTTCAGACGATGTCAGTTAAACAGGTCAATGTTTTCTAGTCTTACAACCTCACTCTCACTTCACTGCCTTCAGTCTGTCAGTCAGTAAAAGTAACCATTTCCCCCAAAGCAGCAACGTACCATTGCTTTACCAGTATAGTGGAAAGCTATATCAGTCTTACTTGAACAGAGCTTGTTCTTGTATTTTGTCAGTAGGTTTGCTTCTGTTAGCACTGAGATATTACTGACAGTCTGTTGCAGTTGGATGTGAATCTTTCGCTCTCTGATGCTGCATAGTATGACGTATCCTGTTCTAATGCAATGATGAAATTACCCGTTGTAGCAAAGCTGGGCAGCTGTTTGTTGTTGATCGGTTTGGCGGATTGATTGACAGATTGGGTGTTGTTTTGCAGGGGCGGCTGCTGTCCTTATTGGATGATAACACGTTGCACCTGTGGGAGGTGAGGCAGAGTGAGAACCACTCGCTTCTGGAGGAGAGTCACCGCTTTGTGTTGCCAGGACGACCAGGCATCAATGCCACCAGGTCAGCCCTGAAAAGGCCTCTATGATACAGCACACTGGGAATTCCACACAGTCAGTTCTACAGCACACTGGGAATTCCACACAGTCAGTTCTACAGCACACTGGGAATTCCACACAGTCAGTTCTACAGCACACTGGGAATTCCACACAGTCAGTTCTACAGCACACTGGGAATTCCACACAGTCAGTTCTACAGCACACTGGGAATTCCACACAGTCAGTTCTACAGCACACTGGGAATTCCACACAGTCAGTTCTACAGCACACTGGGAATTCCACACAGTCAGTTCTACAGCACACTGGGAATTCCACACAGTCAGTTCTACAGCACACTGGGAATTCCACACAGTTTCTTTCATCTCCAATCTCACACTGTTCCCCTCTCATCTCCAATCACACACTGTTCCCCTGTCATCTCCAATCACACACTGTTCCCCTGTCATCTCCAATCACACACTGTTCCCCTCTCATCTCCAATCACACAGTTCCCGTCATCTCCAATCACACACTGTTCCCCTGTCATCTCCAATCACACACTGTTCCCCTCTCATCTCCAATCACACACTGTTCCCCTCTCATCTCCAATCTCACACTGTTCCCCCATCATCTCCAATCTCACACTGTTCCCCTCTCATCTCCAATCACACACTGTTCCCCTCTCATCTGCAATCACACACTGTTCCCCTGTCATCTCCAATCACACACTGTTCCCCTGTCATCTCCAATCACACACTGTTCCCCTCTCATCTCCAATCACACACTGTTCCCCTGTCATCTCCAATCACACACTGTTCCCCTCTCATCTCCAATCACACACTGTTCCCCTCTGTCACAGTTCTGCCCGTGTGACCGTTCTCCTGCTGAAGTCCAGCTGTGACCTGCTGTGTGTGGGCACGGAGGGAGGCGGCGTCCACTTCCTGGAGTTGCCGCTCCTCCAGCCACTGGGCACTGGGTCTCTGTTCCACGAGGAGATCATGCAGAGGTGAGCATGAGCAGGACACTGTGTTTGGAAACTGCATGACACAGGAGAGACTGGCTTTATGTTACTGCCCGTGTGTGCGTCTGCCAAGGAAAATGCACATTTGAAGTTTTTGTGTGTTTTCTGAAGTGCTGTTGAGGTCTTGCTTTTTTTCTCTGTTCTTTGATGTGATTCATGCTACACTGCCCGTAATGTGAGCCCCAGGTGAGGATACACACACTGCCCGTAATGTGAGCCCCTGTGAGGATACACACACTGCCTGTAATGTGAGCCCCTGTGAGGATACACACACTGCCCGTAATGTGAGCCCCTGTGAGGATACACACACTGCCTGTAATGTGAGCCCCTGTGAGGATACACACACTGCCTGTAATGTGAGCCCCTGTGAGGATACACACACTGCCTGTAATGTGAGCCCCTGTGAGGATACACACACTGCCTGTAATGTGAGCCCCTGTGAGGATACACACACTGCCTGTAATGTGAGCCCCAGGTGAGGATACACACACTGCCCGTAATGTGAGCCCCTGAGAGGATACACACACTGCCTGTAATGTGAGCCCCTGAGAGGATACACACACTGCCCGTAATGTGAGCCCCTGAGAGGATACACACACTGCCTGTAATGTGAGCCCCTGTGAGGATACACGCACTGCCTGTAATATGACCCCTGTGAGGATACACGCACTGCCTGTAATGTGAGCCCCTGTGAGGATACACACACTGCCTGTAATGTGAGCCCCTGTGAGGATACACGCACTGCCTGTAATATGACCCCTGTGAGGATACACGCACTGCCTGTAATGTGAGCCCCTGTGAGGATACACGCACTGCCTGTAATATGACCCCTGTGAGGATACACGCACTGCCTGTAATGTGAGCCCCTGAGAGGATACACACACTGCCTGTAATGTGAGCCCCTGTGAGGATACACGCACTGCCTGTAATATGACCCCTGTGAGGATACACACACTGCCCGTAATGTGAGCCCCTGTGAGGATACACACACTGCCTGTAATGTGAGCCCCTGTGAGGATACACACACTGCCTGTAATGTGAGCCCCTGTGAGGATACACACACTGCCTGTAATGTGAGCCCCTGTGAGGATACACACACTGCCTGTAATGTGAGCCCCTGTGAGGATACACACACTGCCTGTAATGTGAGCCCCTGTGAGGATACACACACTGCCTGTAATGTGAGCCCCAGGTGAGGATACACACACTGCCCGTAATGTGAGCCCCAGGTGAGGATACACGCACTGCCCGTAATGTGAGCCCCTGTGAGGATACACATACTGCCTGTAATGTGAGCCCCTGTGAGGATACACACACTGCCTGTAATGTGAGCCCCTGTGAGGATACACACACTGCCTGTAATGTGAGCCCCTGTGAGGATACACACACTGCCCGTAATGTGAGCCCCTGTGAGGATACACACACTGCCTGTAATGTGAGCCCCAGGTGAGGATACACACACTGCCTGTAATGTGAGCCCCTGTGAGGATACACACGCTGCCTGTAATGTGAGCCCCTGTGAGGATACACACACTGCCTGTAATGTGAGCCCCTGTGAGGATACACACACTGCCTGTAATGTGAGCCCCAGGTGAGGATACACACACTGCCTGTAATGTGAGCCCCTGTGAGGATACACACGCTGCCTGTAATGTGAGCCCCTGTGAGGATACACACACTGCCTGTAATGTGAGCCCCTGTGAGGATACACACACTGCCTGTAATGTGAGCCCCTGTGAGGATACACACACTGCCTGTAATGTGAGCCCCTGTGAGGATACACACACTGCCTGTAATGTGAGCCCCTGTGAGGATACACACACTGCCCGTAATGTGAGCCTCTGTGAGGATACACACACTGCCTGTAATGTGAGCCCCTGTGAGGATACACACACTGTCCATAATGTGAGCCCTGTGAGGATACACTCACTGCCCGTAATGTGAGCCCCTGTGAGGATACACACACTGCCCATAATGTGAGCCCCTGTGAGGATACACATACTGCCTGTAATGTGAGCCCCTGTGAGGATACACACACTGCCCGTAATGTGAGCCCCTGTGAGGATACACACACTGCCTGTAATGTGAGCCCCTGTGAGGATACACATACTGCCTGTAATGTGAGCCCCTGTGAGGATACACACACTGTCCATAATGTGAGCCCTGTGAGGATACACACACTGCCCGTAATGTGAGCCCCTGTGAGGATACACACACTGCCCATAATGTGAGCCCCTGTGAGGATACACATACTGCCTGTAATGTGAGCCCCTGTGAGGATACACATACTGCCCGTAATGTGAGCCCCTGTGAGGATACACATACTGCCTGTAATGTGAGCCCCTGTGAGGATACACACACTGCCTGTAATATGACCCCTGTGAGGATACACTCACTGCCCGTAATGTGAGCCTCTGTGAGGATACACATACTGCCCGTAATGTGAGCCCCTGTGAGGATACACACACTGTCCATAATGTGAGCCCTGTGAGGATACACACACTGCCCATAATGTGAGCCCCTGTGAGGATACACACACTGCCTGTAATGTGAGCCCCTGTGAGGATACACACACTGCCCGTAATGTGAGCCCCTGTGAGGATACACACACTGCCCGTAATGTGAGCCCCTGTGAGGATACACACACTGCCTGTAATGTGAGCCTCTGTGAGGATACACACACTGCCCGTAATGTGAGCCCCTGTGAGGATACACACACTGCCTGTAATGTGAGCCCCTGTGAGGATACACGCACTGCCTGTAATGTGAGCCCCTGTGAGGATACACACACTGCCTGTAATATGACCCCTGTGAGGATACACACACTGCCCGTAATGTGAGCCCCTGTGAGGATACACACACTGCCTGTAATATGACCCCTGTGAGGATACACACACTGCCCGTAATGTGAGCCCTGTGAGGATGAGATCTGATCAGCAGCCGAATCTCAGCCCACATGCTGAAAGATCATTTTTCATCGTTGCAGTGTGCAATTCAGTTTTCCAAACCTCTCTGTAAGCTGCTTCTCCCAGTGGAGTTTCTTAGGGTGGAGGGCTGGAGATTTTTCCACCTGTTGAGCAGTGTTCCAGATTCTGCCTCTGGTCAAGTGCAGTATCTGAGTTTAGGAAGTGCACTATCACGGTTTGGGAAGTGCACTATTAGGGTTTGGGAAGTGCACTATCAGGGTTTGGGAAGTGCACTATCAGGGTTTGGGAAGTGCACTATCAGGGTTTGGGATATACAGTAGTGTTCTCCCCAATGGGGAATCACACATACGTATACCTGTAGTGTGTGTTTAGAGTGGCCCCTCTGGCTCTGGTGACATAACTGCATCCCCTCCTCTGTTTCTGCATCCTGCACTAACTCCATTACATTACATTACATTCATTTAGCAGACGCTTTTATCCAAAGCGACGTACAGTAAGTGCATACAGAGACATCAATATCACTACAGAACAGACAAAGCACATCCTTCGCATAATGTAGCAGCTATCCCTAGCAATGAACGTCGACTGTAGTTCACAGTAAGCTGTGGGCAAATCAGCAACACCACACTTCCATTCCAAATACTATTATAAACAATAAATAAACAGACAGGAAAACACAGGGAACTAGTAAACTGGGAACTGATATTCCTAGGTGAGGATATCAGTCAAGGTGGAGTCTGAAGAGGTGTGTCTTCAGGCCTTGACGGAATGCAGGCAGGGTTGGAGTAGAACGTAGGGGAATCGGAAGTTCATTCCACCACTGACGTGCTAATGTGGAAAAACTCCGCAGTCGGGACAAGCGAGAGCCAAGTCGCCCTGCTGTAGAAGAGCGAAGTGGTCGAGCAGGAACATAGTTCTGGATTAAGTCCTGCAGGTAGGCGGGGCCTGTCCTATTGGCTGCAGTGTAGGCCAGGGTCAGAACTTTGAACCTGATCCTGGACTGCAACTGGCAGCCAGTGGAGAGACCTCAGCAGGGGGGTTACATGGGAAAATTTCGGGAGGTTGAACACAAGCCGGGCAGCTGCATTCTGGATGAGTTGAAGAGGCAGAATGGTGCAGGCCTGGTAGGCTTGCGAGCAGGGAGTTGCAGTAGTCCAGGCGTGAGGGTGACCATGGTCTGGACAAGAAGCTGGGTGGAGTAGGTGGTCAGGTACGGTCGAGACCCATCTTCTTTATAGGCAGTATGTCTTTACTCAAAGTGAGACAGATTAGTGTTTTTCTTATTCAGATAAATCATTTTGAGCAAGTTTAGCAAACATGCAAATTAACTCAACGCACTGTGTTTGTGAAGAAGAAAACAAACCTTGCACATATTTGTGTGTCACTGTTAAGGAAAGATCCACACCAGCAGTTACAGTGGCATGAGAAGATAGTGATTAATTTTGTGTATGTAATGAATCAAACCTGATTCATAATTTCTTGCAAGAATAAGTAAATACTTATGAGAAATTATGATAACATACTGTAAAGGACCATGCAGTTATGTGGTTGCTATTGCTCGCAGGAATCTGAAGGAACAATTTTGGGTTTGATTCGCCCCAGCTCCTGTTGGTTCTGGCCCCAGGTCTGTGGCTCACTGGGGTAATGTGGAAGTGGGCTGCTTGCAGGCTATTAGGCTGAGGATTTCCCTCATACTGTCCAGCGCTGACCGACTGTTCTGCACGTTTAGGAGTGAACTGGAGGGGCATCTCTGGGTTGTGTTGGGCCCTGTCTATGTGACACACTGAGGCACTGAAAATGCTGGAAAACATGTTCTGGGCCTATTTTCATGAGAGGAGCAGGACTGCTGCTCTAGTGCCAGGTTTTCCTGTATTCTCATCCATCAGAGCTAAACGCTTAACAGACAGCTATCCTAATCAGCAGAAGGGAGACTAGTCATACAGCAGCATGGAAATTCATTATTTTAACTAAGGAACTTCACACGACAACCAAGATTTGTCCTTTACCCGTGGGTCTCTTTAAACAAATAAATATAAATGTCAATTTGAAAGGACAAGTTTCATCAGGACATAAAAGATTGTGTCTCTTACATTTTATTGTAAGCTGCTTGCGATTTCACAGCGTATGTCTGAATAATTTATATCCTAACGGGACAAACTAACAGACTCTGTTAAAAAGTCTGAATAAATCTTTCCTTGCTGACTTGTTGCTTCTATCGGAAATGTGCTGCTTAAGCTCGAGGTGAGTCGTAGCTTCTTTTTTTTTAGCATATTGCCCCGGATGAAGTATGATTGAAGCCTGCAGCTGTTTGTTGCGACACCCTGAAGCATTCATTTTGCTGACCTCATATGGAAGAACAGGAAGCCTCCTCTCTCTGCCAGTGTTTAATGAGTGTGTGTTGGTTGGGGATCTGTTCTGAACAGAGTGCTTTTGTACCAACTGCTGACCCCCCCCCCCCCCCCCCCCCCCCCCCCCCCCCCCCCCCCCCCGAATCGCTCAAAACAACGGATCAGGCACTTGAGCATGAAGCCACAGGGTTTTCCAGGGAGCTGCAGTTCCATCTTTAAAACAAATGAGAGTATTTGTGTTGGGGGGTCATTGCCCTTTTCCTTTTCTTCTCCATTATGAGGACCTGTCCCCTTACAAACACACAGCACCTCTGCCCCCCCCCCCCCCCCCCCCCCGCCCCCCCAAAAAATGGCATCCTCTTATTAAATTGAATATATGCTCCCTGCTTGAGAGTTGTGTAGTTTAACATGTTAAAATAATCATCAGTGTATTTCAGTCAGACTAGGTAAGAATGCAGTGTATTAGGAGTCTCTTTTATATATTTAGATGTACATTCATACTTTAAAGTAAACAATGATTTTTTTTTAAACTATAAAGAATAAAAATGCAAGGTACAGTAAGTTAGAAGAGAAATTCTTTTAGAACTAATTCTGCTGTCTTATTTTTACTTCCCTTCAGTTCCTTCAAGAATTGAGATGAACTTTTTTTTTGAAAAGCCACTTTAATGCTGTTTGGAAGCTCTTTGCACAGTATTGTTTTAAAGTGAGCTGAACAGCACTCTGATGCAGGATTAGACCCGACTGCTTGGTTTGTGTGTTCATTTTAGGCAGTGGGAATGCTCGGTCCACCCTCCTTTAAACCAGGGGCTTTGGCGTAATGCAGGACACAGAGTGTAATCTCATTTCTGCTGGGCTTGGCAAAAACAGCCGCCACTCACTCACGTCCAAGAAGTGAATCCCGAGCCGTTGCCCTGGCATCTCTATGGTGCTAAATGTCCAAAGCAGTTAGTCTATTGGAGCAGTACTGTGAAATGGCAGATAATTTGGCCCACTTCACACTGCCGTAGGGTTAGGCCAGGGTTACGGTTAGGGATAGAGTCAGGTAAAATGGTGTTACTTCACTGTTGACTGTAAACTAAGCCTGTTAGGGATAATATAAGAGGATTACATAAAGGCAAGATGTACCACAAAACAACAAGATCGCAATGCAAAAAATATCAATAACAAACAATGTAACAAAATAGGAGTGCAATCAATAGAAGTGTAATTCATCATAGCCACAGTTGTCAAGCCATTGGCAGAAGAAGTGCTAGAGAGGGTTGGGGGGGTGGGGTATGATATTAAGAGGTGGGGTTGGGGTGGGGTATGATATGAAGGGGTGGGGTGGGGTATGATATGAAGGGTTGAGGTGGAGTATGGTATGAAGAGGTGGGGTGGGGTTGGGGTGGGGTATGATATGAAGGGGTGGGGTATGATATGAAGGGTTGAGGTGGAGTATGGTATGAAGAGGTGGGGTGGGGTTGAGGTGGAGTATGGTATGAAGAGTTGGGGTGGGGTATGATATGAAGGGTTGGGGTGGGGTTGTGGGGGGGTATGATATGAAGGGTTGGGGTGGGGTTGGGGGGGGGGTATGATATGAAGAGGTGAGTCCTCAGTCTCTGACGGAAGGTGCAAAGTGTTTCTGCTGACTGATGTGGTAAAATACTTTTTTTTAAACAAATTATTTTAAAAGCATTTGTTTGTATTGTATTGTATTGAATTGGTGATATTTCAGCTGTTTTTCATCAATTTTAATTGAAAAAAATTGTTGTGGCAGTGTACAGAACTGGATTCAAAATTCCACTCGGGAGAAATATTTATTTTCAGGCAAGCAAGGCAGGAATAGGCAAAAAGGGTGGAAGGCTGAATACGGGGCTGGGCAGAACTAAAGCGGGGCAGGTGAGGAGTCAGGGCTGGCTGGGGCAGGCAGGAGGCAGGCTGGACTGGCTGAATCAAAAGAAATGACAAACAAGTTAACAGGACAAGCGGGATCAAAATAGCAAGAGGCCGGGTGTAATCTACTAGCACTATATGTAACACTATAGCCTTATATATTTGGATTTTTTCCAATGAAATAATAGGAAGCACTGAGACAGATCCTATGCGTGATCTAGCGACAGCACTATGATCTAGCGACAGCACTGGCAGCTCAGTCTACCAGTCCTCCCATGTTACTGATGGGCAACATTTAAAGAGAATAAAAGTGTGCTGAAATGTTATGATGACTTGTTTAGTGTGACAGAGACTGGAACATTAAAGGCAACTGTGCCCAGGTCCCTGTCATCACTCATACAGCTCCTCTTCTATTGTAGTGTTCCAGAGGACTACAGGTGTGGAAAATCTCTTGGGCCGGTGGAGTCCCTTCAGGAACACCCACAATGCACTGGGAAAATTCTCATCGGCTACAGTAGGGGCCTGCTGGTTCTCTGGGATTTACATACTCGGCGTGTGGACAGTCTGTTCCTAGGCAACCAGGTACACATACTCCACCCCCACACTAACCCAGGGCCGGGGTCCCCCACTCTAACCCAGGGCCGGGGTCCCCCACTCTAACCCAGGGCTGAATTGAACAGGAAATGACCCCAGCTGTGGGGTAAATGGGGTGCGTTCTCAAACGCATTCTGAAACACAGTACTGTTTGTGAGTGGTTTTTAAGGTAGAGAATGTATTTCAGGAGTGGAAAAAAGCTTCTCGTCAGTAATGAGTCTGTTAATGAAGGGAGCAGTAAAGGTTATTTCAGTCCTGTGACTCTGCTTCTCTTTCCTTTGCCTTGTCTGTAGCAACTTGAGAGCGTTTGCTGGGAGAGCAGTGGAAAGCTCTTGGTCAGCTCCCACAGCGATGGCAGTTATGCGGTGTGGGCTGTTGACGACAGCAATCCCTGCACACAGCAGCCCGTCAACTCTGTCGCGCCTTACGGTGAACCCCAGATACTTACCGTAACAGAGATTAGTGCCGGTATACCTCATAACTCAAGCTGAAATGACACTTAGCCGTGTGGCGGCGTGAAGGTTTTTAAGTACAGTGCGGTGAAAATGTCACACGTACATTTAAAAGGACACATGAAAGATTAGTGCTCTTTTGCAGTCAGTTTACAGTAAAATGACAGCAACTGAAGAGGTTTACAGCTCTTTTCCTTGCCTTGTTGGAATTTGTGACGGAGCGTGGTTAAGCCACAGAGCGGAGCGCCGGTCTCTCTGTCTGCCAGGAAAATGGTCTATGTCTCTGCTGAGGTTTCGTCTGTGAAAGTCGTTCTGTCTCCCTGCCCCCCAGGGCCGCTTCCCTGCAAGGCTATCAGCAAGATCCTGTGGAGGAGGACGCAATCGGGGTTAGTGTCCGCCTCGCGCAATAGAGAGCGGAAAGTCTGACATGCAGAAATGCCCGCATTTGTTTACAATTTGCGCTTTTAAGAGGCTGCCAGGCTCCTTCTATGAGAAAATAAAACCCAGGGAAAGCATTGGGTTGAACATGTAGTATCAAGCATGTATGAGCCTGCTGCGTTATGGCCCAATGGGTTTTTTTTAAGCTAAGACATAATGCATAAATAAGTCAAATGTATCCATAAATAAATACCTTCAGTGTCTTCAGTATAAATGATTGGAGATGGTCTTGTAAGATTACAAGATGAACTACTTACCAGTGCCTTTGATTATGTTGCCTTGGTTTCCCTAGGGCACCTCTAGTGCTGTTCAGTGGGGGCATGCCGAGAGCCAGCTACGGAGACAGACACTGTGTGACTCTGCTGCAGGAGAACACACAGGTCGCCCTGGACTTCACCTCCCGCGTCATCGACTTCTTCACCGTCCGCCACACAGACTCCGACAAAAGTGAGCGGGTCTCCTGTGGTTTTACACCGCGCCTGTAAATGTATAGCAACGCTTGATGCAAAAACTCTCCTGGTTTTGGATTTTGGAACTCTTTGTGTGCCGTCATAATGGCTGTATAATCTAAGCCCAAAGAGTAGATTTACATTACATTACATTACATTTATTTAGCAGACGCTTTTATCCAAAGCGACGTACAGTAAGTGCGTCAGCTTGTAGTTATGTAGTGCTTTTTTATTTTGTCCAGAGAGCTTCAGTGCTTTCAGAAGATCATTTGTGAATTAGCTTGTGAGGTAAAAAAAATAATAAAAAAATCAACTGTAAAATGGTAAATTGTATTTTGGTGCTTGCTTGAGTATGGAAGAAAAATGTTGTCACTGGCTTTAACTGCACACATTTCCTTATGCATTGAGAAGCCGACTGATACAGCAGCTCTGTTTAGCTTCTGCTCTGCTATGTGATTCCTTAGTTTTTGGGGGCTCTGGTTTTGTACACCTGTCAATGGTTTGCTTCAGATTTTGATGATCCCACTGCCCTGGTGGTCCTTCTGGAAGAGGAGCTGGTTGTAATCGACCTCCAGACCACAGGGTGGCCCACGATTCCTTGTCCGTACCTCGCATCACTGCACTCCTCTGCCATCACCTGCTCCTACCACATATCCAACGTGCCAAGCAAGCTTTGGGAGAGGGTCATTCGTGCAGGGCAGCTCCAGTGTCCCACACAGCCTGAGGGGGTAAGTGAGCTGATAGCCAGTAATGATGTTGTCGTTCTCTTCCTCCTTCTTCCTTTCCTTCCTCTCCTTCTTCCTTTTGATTATTATTATTGTTATTATAATCCTTATCATAATCATCATCTCTATAGCCAGGTCTTGTCATGCCCCCATTGAACAGCACTATAGGTGCCCTGGGTCATCCAAGGGAACAAGTGAATAGTGAGTGAATAGTACTTGGATAAGAAGAACGATCAAACAAAAGCAACTCTACGTTTGAATAAAATCTCAGGAGGTATTAAAACCAGGCGTTTCACCCAGTGAAAAGTATGCATGTTATGATCGTTATTTTAACCGTGGAGGTTGATGTGCCTCTGTCCACTGGCCACATTCAGGTATGCAGTGGGCAAACCTCATACATCCGCTTGGGATCATTCAAAATGGCGGTGTCATTTTTCCACAACTGTACACCACGTACATTCCATTCATCTCCCTTTCCACTCCTGCAAGCCGGGGTGTGCGTACTGTGCTACTGCTGTGCATGTGTGCTGTGCATGTGAAAATGAATGAAATGATGAGATTAAATGTGTATCCTGCTGTTCCTCTGATGTTCTCTCTTACTGGCACAGAGCCATAATTCTACTGAAGCAGTAAATAAATTGAGTAAATCATATTTGTGTGTAGTTCACAGTAATATGTTTGTTTACGGTGTGCTTATATGCTCTTTTGAGGAAATTTTAGGATTGATGTTTTTTTACATGAATGACAAAGTTTTGTTTCAAGAACTTTGGCTGTGGAAAGCTCTATCTGGATACATGTTTCTGTTATAATTCTTGTATGTTGCTATTGCAGAAAACTTATCCTGTCCCTTGCTTTTCAGAAGTGGCCAATCAGCGGGGGGAATAATCTAGCAGCAGGTCCACAGCAGAAGGAGCTGCTGCTTACAGGGTATGGGCCTGATTTGATTGTCTTTTTACAGTTTCATCCCCCTATTTTAAGGGATTTAATCCAAGCAGGACACTAGCTGCACTGATGTTTAAAGGTTGTTTTTCAGACCTAATAAAAAAATACTGGTTTGCAGTTCATGAGGAAATGTGAAAGCTTTGTTAAACTTTTCCCTGACTTCAAATATTTGACACAAATAGTGCAGGTTTCAAAAGTACATATTTTCAGTGTGATATTTTGTTATTATTGTCCTGTCGCTTATTTAATTATAATGCTTTGTAATTTGTTTGTGTAAAACAAATTTCCCTCTGGAACAATAAATATTTCTGCTACGAGTGATGAGATCAGTGTTAATTTTTCTCTTAACCGTTTAGCCATGAAGACGGAACCATTCGCTCTGGGATGCTTCACAGGTGTCTCTCAAACTCCTGTACACGCTGAAGACTGCCGGCACCTTCCACACAGACGGTGACCACGGCGACGGCCTGAACAGCCGGGGGGAGGAGGCGTGGCCGCCCTTCAGGAAGGTGTGAAACTTACAGCTAGCTGCGATCGCGGACGGAAGCGTGTGTGTCAGCCGCTCCGCTGGATAGATATTCTCTCCCTGTTTCAGAGCGAATGCAGAACAAAAAAGCAATAATTCGATCCATTTACTGCCCCCCTGACGCGACACACAGCACATTTTCATTAAATGCATTCCTTAGAGTGTTGTGCCAATGTGGATTCTAATATGTTTGTGAAGATAATTGCATGGTATTTCCCAGCCATTGGGAAAAGTTTGATCTTTTCTCACATTTCCCCTGTTCCTGGCAGTTCAATGAATTTTCATAGCTGCCAATCCATAAAACACACGGGATCTGTGAAACTTTTTCCTGCTGTCTTTAGTTTAATTAAATCCAGCTGTCTCTCGACGTAAAGCGAAGCAGTCGCTTTTGCAAAAGATGAAACGCGGCCCTGTTTAGGATGCTCTCCTTCCTGCCGGCCTTCCTGTGATTCTGTTGTGCGAAACATTCCCGTCCGTTTGCATTCACATCTTCCAAACATACTGTAGCATAGTTATGTTTGTTGAGTCAGTGTCTGACGCGGGATTTGATTGTGTGATTGAAGATGTGTTCCCTGTGCCTTCCAGGTGGGGTGTTTTGACCCCTATAGTGACGACCCCAGGTTGGGATACAGGAGGTGTGTCTGTGTAAATACAGTGGCAGACTGGTGGTGGCGGGGACAGCAGGCCAGGTAACGTCCAGCTCTCTGCGCACAAAACCTGTGGTGACACTGTAAGAAAGCTAAACCCAGGGAAAGGCTTTGGTTTGTCGTGCAGTGCTAAAAATGTATACTTGAGATAAGACAGGCTGGCTTGGTAAGTTGGCATGTCCAACTAAATTTGTCTCCTGGAGTTGAGAATGCCTACTCGCCACAGTCAGAAAACGTGCACAATTTTAGCTCTGATCACGTTTATTGGGTGCTGTGGGGAAGATCAGTGCACTGTAATGGCCATGTTTATTGGGTGCCGGGGAAGATCAGTTCTCTGTAACGACCATGTTTATTGGGTGCCAGGGAAGACCAGTACTCTGTAACGGCTGTGTTTATTGGGTGCCAGGGAAGATCAGTACTTTCTGTAACAGCTGTGTTTATTGGGTGCCAGGGGAAGATCAGTACTCTGTAACAGCTGTGTTTATTGGGTGCCAGGGAAGATCAGTACTCTCTGTAATGGCTGTGTTAATTGGGTGCCAGGGAGATCAGTACTCTCTGTAACGGCTGTGTTTATTGGGTGCCGGGGAAGATCAGTACTCTGTAACGGCTGTGTTTATTGGTGTCAGGGAAGATCAGTCCTCTGTAACGGCCCGCGTTTATTGGGTGCCAGGGAAGATCAGTCCTCTGTAACGGCCGTGTTTATTGGGTGCCAGGGAAGATCAGTCCTCTGTATTGTTTGCTCCTGACCGTCCCTGCTCTGATTCCCCACAGGTTCTGGTGATGCGACTTAGTGACGAGGCATCGGATCACATGATCGGACATGGGGCGACCGTTGACCTCCTCCAGGACCGGGTGGGCTTCACCTGGAAGGGGCACGACCAGCTGCCCCCCAAGATGGAGCCCCTCAGCTTCGCCCCTGGGTTCCAGCCCGTCGTCCTGGTGCAGTGCATGCCCCCGGCAGCCATCACCGCGGTGACGCTGCACGCAGAGTGGAACCTCATCGCGTTCGGCACCAGCCATGGATTTTGCCTGTTCGACTACCATCGTCGCCACACCGTCCTGGCCAGGTGCCTTCCCTGAGTCTAAACACTGCCCTGCTTGCGTGTCTAGGGCAGCGCCTCTTCTCCACCTACTGCAGAATATGCATAATAATGCAGCTGAATTTACATTCTAATAAAGCCCTTTATTGGCCTGTCCATGAAGAAAATGGCAATGAGATAATTCTGCACCACCAGACACTTTTAGGGTTCTCCCAAGTCTTTTTCACAGTGGCACTGGGGAGGGGGCTGATAGATGATTTAAAAAAAGGACTACAAAAAATAAAACGTATTTATGAAAATTAACTCCTAAACAATATTGAAAGTGAAAGACAAATCTCTTTTATCTGGCCTTAATTTCTTTCTGAACAAAATAAGGCACATTAATGTCATCAGGGATCGAAAACTCTGAGCTTTGAATTTAAGTTCCACACCAAAAAAAAGTGTTCTGAGATGTCTGAGATCAACCCAAGTGATGTCAGTAAATCATTCTAATTTGACAGCTCTCGTTTTACAGTTGTTTTTTATTACCTTGTGTTGTAGAATAATAAATACATTTAGAAACACTGTTGGCCACACCCCCACTGATCTGCTGTTCTCATATGCATGCTGTCAGTCATGATTTTCATGGGAACCACTGGGGAATGATGTCACAGTGAGAGTGGCTGCAGTGTCTGGTTTTCAGTGTAGTGACCCACAGCACAGTCTAATATTAGATGCTTACCCTGTAGCAGGCTTTAGATGAAGCAGCAGCTGGAAGCGTGTCGCTGTGACTTCATGGAGGATGTTGCAGTGATGAGATAGGCCTGCGAATATGATTGGGTATTACTTACTGGGTGATGAGGAAGCGTCTCAAATAAAGATATGCTCTAAGCCATACGCATGAGTAAATGAGTAAGGGGGTGAGAGTGCGTTAGAGGTGCCCTGTTGCCCTGCTCCAGGTGCACGCTGCACCCTAACGACTGCCTAGCCCTGGAGGGGCCCCTGTCCGGGTCAAGTCCCTGAAGAAATCCCTGCGCCAGTCCTTCAGAAGGATCCGGAAGAACAGAGTCTCGGGGAAGAAACGTGCGCCTGTAAGCGGTCCTTTCAGCAAGGTGAGCGCCTCTGGCATTCCCCTCTCCCCTTTCCTCTGACATCACATTTCAAGCTCTGTGGGAATGACAGATTCTAACCTCTTCTGGCACACTCAGCTCCTCTGACGCGCTCTCTAAGCTCTCTTGACACACTTAGCTCTTCTGACACTCTCAGCTCTTCTGACACACTCTCTAAGCTCTCTTGACACACTTAGCTCTTCTGACACCACTCTCTAAGCTCTCTTGATGCACTCAGAGCTCTTCTGACACACTCTCTAAGCTCTCTTGACACACTCTCTAAGCTTTCTTGACATGCTTAGCTCTTCGAACACACTCAGCTCTTCTGACACTCTCTAAGCTCTCTTGACACACTTAGCTCTTCTGACACACTCTCTAAGCTCTCTTGACACACTCAGCTCTTCTGACACTCTCTAAGCTCTCTTGACACACTTAGCTCTTCTGACACTTTCAGAACTTGCTCCCACTCCCTTCCCCACTGCCCCTCTATATGCTGCAGTGCTTGGGAGTGGGTATAACTACTAGCCTGACAGATTATATAAATGTATAGGTGAACTGTAAAGTGAAATATGTTGTTTTTATACAGCACATGCTGTACATTGTGTCATGGTGAGCCCTGGGCTTGCGTGAAGCACGGGCTGGACTCGGTTCTCCTTCCCCACTTGCAGGGGGCCAGCGTCCAGCCGACAGAGCAGCGGTGCCCCCGTACACTGGGGCGACGCCGGTGCAGAGGCGGATCGAACCCCGGTCCGCTGACGACTCTCTCTCTGGGGTGGTGCGCTGCCTGTGCCTCACTGACACCTACCTGAGAGACGGTGAGCACCGATTGGCCCATCGTTTTTCTGGGTTACATCCATATCATTGACAGGTGCAAATTAGTTTATTGAAGCACACCTGTGACACTGATACTGCAGAAAAATTGACTATGCATGTAATGCGTTACAATAATACAGGGGAATTAGTGATATTTTCACCCTTTATATTCAACTAAATACAATCAAATTGTAGCAACACTTAAATAAATGATGACAAACATATCCAGTGAGTTTCAAATCAATGCTTTATTTCACAAAGTTAAAACTGTAAAAATTAATTCTGCGTATGAGATTGTAACGGTTGACAATTTTTCTATCTCCGCTTATGCTTTTTGCTTCTTCTTCATTGCCAGTTTTTCAGACTGAGTATATAACTGCTCAATGCAAAAATGTATCTTTTAATACAAAGAACTTTGTTTTCAACAACTATGTTACACTAAGTGGAGTGGTGATTGTGCTGCTGATCACTCTGCCCAATTCCATGGCATTGCTCAGGCCTCAGTGATTGAGGGTGGAGTTTTAAGTGTTCTCTGTGCATCATTGGATGGACTGCTTGGAACTGATTGGTCAGTTAAGCAGAAATCTAAAGTTTCTGTCCAGGTAAAACTGCATGATTGCATGATTTCTACATGTGATAGCATGTTTGTAGGAATGTGTGGAAATAATTTGGTGCATTTTGCAGGTCTTATTTTTATGTGTGACTAGAGAGGATTGTTCTCCCCAGGAGAATTCATCTAACGGGGTTAAATATGTGTATGTATTCCCCGCAAAGGTCTGTGCGGATATTAAATGTGTGTTTTAATAAGGATAAAAGGGGTTTTAATTACGGAGTCTTGCTCTGTGGGAGTCTGATGCCAGGGGTATTTTGTCTGTGTCTGTGTGCCATGTCTGATGAAAGGGGCTACTTAATGGGAAGTTTCCCCATCCGTGTCTGATAAAGGGGTACTTGTGTTGCTCCATGGCCCTGCAGGCGTGCACCATGGCCCCACCGTGTGGGGCGGGCACAAACTCGGGCTCGGTGTACGCGTACGCCCTGGAGCTGCCCTTGGCAGAGGTTCTCGGAGCGGAGCGTGGAGGCCGTGCTGGGGAAGGAGATCCAGCTGATGCACAGGGCCCCCGTGCTCGCCATCGCCGTGCTGGATGGGCGGGGCGCCCCCCTGCCCGAGCCGTACGAGGCCTCGCAGGACCTGGCCAAGGCCCCCGACATGCAGGCCAGCCACTCCGTCCTCATCGCCTCCGAGGAGCAGTTTAAGGTGATCCTCCACCCCCACCGGCTCTCTTATCACAAACAATGTTTTAAAATGATGTCTTGCAGCGTTCATAATTTGGGGAATAACGGATAAAAAGGAATAAAATAATGCTTAAAAGATAAATCCTAAAACTGTCCTAATTTAAAAATGTATATATTTTACTGCCAATTTGTAATGTAGGTCTTTTATCTCTGTATACTCCATAAAGAGCATAATGTAGTATACTCCATAAAGGGGGTAATGTAGCTCTGTATACTCCATAAAGAGGGTAATGTAGCTCTGTATACTCCATAAAGAGGGTAATGTAGCTCTGTGTACTCCATAAAGAGGGTAATGTAGCTCTGTATACTCCATAAAGGGAGTAATGTAGCTCTGTATACTCCATAAAGAGGGTAATGTAGCTCTGTATACTCCATAAAGAGGGTAATGTAGCTCTGTATACTCCATAAAGAGGGTAATGTAGCTCTGTATTCTCCATAAAGAGGGTAATGTAACTCTGTATACTCCATAAAGAGGGTAATGTAGCTCTGTATACTCCATAAAAAAACATGCAGGTTAGGCTAATTGGGGGGGGTAACAGGGCATTGCTGCAAAAGAGCATGTGTGCTCAGTCAACCTACCCTGTATAAATAAAGGTAAATAAAAGAGGGTAGTGTAGCTCTGTATACTCCATAAAGAGGGTAGTGTAGCTCTGTGTACTCCATAAAGAGGGTAATGTAGCTCTGTATACTCCATAAAGAGGGTAATGTAGCTCTGTGTACTCCATAAAGAGGGTAATGTAGCTCTGTGTACTCCATAAAGAGGGTAATGTAGCTCTGTGTACTCCATAAAGAGGGTAATGTAGCTCTGTATACTCCATAAAGGGGGTAATGTAGCTCTGTATACTCCATAAAGAGGGTAATGTAGCTCTGTATACTCCATAAAGGGGGTAATGTAGCTCTGTATACTCCATAAAGAGGGTAATGTAGCTCTGTATACTCCATAAAGAGGGTAATGTAGCTCTGCATACTCCATAAAGAGGGTAATGTAGCTCTGTATACTCCATAAAGGGGGTAATGTAGCTCTGTATACTCCATAAAGGGGGTAATGTAGCTCTGTATACTCCATAAAGAGGGTAATGTAGCTCTGTATACTCCATAAAGAGGGTAATGTAGCTCTGCATACTCCATAAAGAGGGTAATGTAGCTCTGTGTACTCCATAAAGAGGGTAATGTAGCTCTGTATACTCCATAAAGGGGGTAATGTAGCTCTGTAAACTCCATAAAGAGGGTAATGTAGCTCTGTATACTCCATAAAGGGGGTAATGTAGCTCTGTATACTCCATAAAGAGAGTAATGTAGCTCTGCATACTCCATAAAGAGGGTAATGTAGCTCTGTATACTCCATAAAGAGGGTAATGTAGCTCTGCATACTCCATAAAGAGGGTAATGTAGCTCTGTATACTCCATAAAGAGGGTAATGTAGCACTGTATACTCCATAAAGGGGGTAATGTAGCTCTGTATACTCCATAAAGAGGGTAATGTAGCTCTGTATACTCCATAAAGAGGGTAATGTAGCTCTGTATACTCCATAAAGGGGGTAATGTATCTCTGTATACTCCATAAAGAGGGTAATGTAGCTCTGTATACTCCATAAAGAGGGTAATGTAGCTCTGTATACTCCATAAAGGGGGTAATGTAGCTCTGTATACTCCATAAAGAGGGTAATGTAGCTCTGTATACTCCATAAAGAGGGTAATGTAGCTCTGTATACTCCATAAAGGGGGTAATGTAGCTCTGTATACTCCATAAAGAGGGTAATGTAGCTCTGTATACTCCATAAAGAGGGTAATGTAGCTCTGTATACTCCATAAAGAGGGTAATGTAGCTCTGTATACTCCATAAAGGGGGTAATGTAGCTCTGTATACTCCATAAAGAGGGTAATGTAGCTCTGTATACTCCATAAAGAGGGTAATGTAGCTCTGTATACTCCATAAAGAGGGTAATGTAGCTCTGTATTCTCCATAAAGAGGGTAATGTAACTCTGTATACTCCATAAAGAGGGTAATGTAGCTCTGTATACTCCATAAAAAAACATGCAGGTTAGGCTAATTGGGGGGGGTAACAGGGCATTGCTGCAAAAGAGCATGTGTGCTCAGTCAACCTACCCTGTATAAATAAAGGTAAATAAAAGAGGGTAGTGTAGCTCTGTATTACTCCATAAAGAGGGTAGTGTAGCTCTGTGTACTCCATACAGAGGGTAATGTAGCTCTGTATACTCCATAAAGAGGGTAATGTAGCTCTGTGTACTCCATAAAGAGGGTAATGTAGCTCTGTGTACTCCATAAAGAGGGTAATGTAGCTCTGTGTACTCCAATAAAGAGGGTAATGTAAGCTCTGTATACTCCATAAAGGGGGTAATGTAGCTCTGTATACTCCATAAAGAGGGTAATGTAGCTCTGTATACTCCATAAAGGGGGTAATGTAGCTCTGTATACTCCATAAAGAGGGTAATGTAGCTCTGGATACTCCATAAAGAGGGTAATGTAGCTCTGCATACTCCATAAAGAGGGTAATGTAGCTCTGTATACTCCATAAAGGGGGTAATGTAGCTCTGTATACTCCATAAAGGGGGTAATATAGCTCTGTATACTCCATAAAGGGGGTAATGTAGCTCTGTAAACTCCATAAAGAGGGTAATGTAGCTCTGTATACTCCATAAAGGGGGTAATGTAGCTCTGTATACTCCATAAAGAGAGTAATGTAGCTCTGTATACTCCATAAAGAGGGTAATGTAGCTCTGTATACTCCATAAAGGGGGTAATGTAGCTCTGTATACTCCATAAAGAGGGTAATGTAGCTCTGTATACTCCATAAAGAGGGTAATGTAGCTCTGTATACTCCATAAAGGGGGTAATGTAGCTCTGTATACTCCATAAAGGGGGTAATGTAGCTCTGTATACTCCATAAAGAGAGTAATGTAGCTCTGTATACTCCATAAAGAGAGTAATGTAGCTCTGTATACTCCATAAAGAGGGTAATGTAGCTCTGTATACTCCATAAAGGGGGTAATGTAGCTCTGTATACTCCATAAAGAGGGTAATGTAGCTCTGTATACTCCATAAAGAGGGTAATGTAGCTCTGTATACTCCATAAAGGGGGTAATGTAGCTCTGTATACTCCATAAAGAGGGTAATGTAGCTCTGTATACTCCATAAAGAGGGTAATGTAGCTCTGTATACTCCATAAAGGGGGTAATGTAGCTCTGTATACTCCATAAAGAGGGTAATGTAGCTCTGTATACTCCATAAAGAGGGTAATGTAGTTCTGTATACTCCATAAAGGGGGTAATGTAGCTCTGTATACTCCATAAAGAGGGTAATGTAGCTCTGTATACTCCATAAAGAGGGTAATGTAGCTCTGTATACTCCATAAAGAGGGTAATGTAGCTCTGTATACTCCATAAAGAGGGTAATGTAGCTCTGTATACTCCATAAAGAGGGGTAATGTAGCTCTGCATACTCCATAAAGAGGGTAATGTAGCTCTGTATACTCCATAAAGGGGGTAATGTAGCTCTGTATACTCCATAAAGGGGGTAATGTAGCTCTGTATACTCCATAAAGAGGGTAATGTAGCTCTGTATACTCCATAAAGAGGGTAATGTAGCTCTGCATACTCCATAAAGAAGGGTAATGTAGCTCTGTGTACTCCATAAAGAGGGTAATGTAGCTCTGTATACTCCATAAAGGGGGGTAATGTAGCTCTGTAAACTCCATAAAGAGGGTAATGTAGCTCTGTATACTCCATAAAGGGGGTAATGTAGCTCTGTATACTCCATAAAGAGAGTAATGTAGCTCTGCATACTCCATAAAGAGGGTAATGTAGCTCTGTATACTCCATAAGAGGGTAATGTAGCTCTGCATACTCCATAAAGAGGGTAATGTAGCTCTGTATACTCCATAAAGAGGGTAATGTAGCACTGTATACTCCATAAAGGGGGTAATGTAGCTCTGTATACTCCATAAAGAGGGTAATGTAGCTCTGTATACTCCATAAAGAGGGTAATGTAGCTCTGTATACTCCATAAAGGGGGTAATGTAGCTCTGTATACTCCATAAAGAGGGTAATGTAGCTCTGTATACTCCATAAAGAGGGTAATGTAGCTCTGTATACTCCATAAAGGGGGTAATGTAGCTCTGTATACTCCATAAAGAGGGTAATGTAGCTCTGTATACTCCATAAAGAGGGTAATGTAGCTCTGTATACTCCATAAAGGGGGTAATGTAGCTCTGTTATACTCCATAAAGAGGGTAATGTAGCTCTGTATACTCCATAAAGAGGGTAATGTAGCTCTGTATACTCCATAAAGAGGGTAATGTAGCTCTGTATACTCCATAAAGGGGGTAATGTAGCTCTGTATACTCCATAAAGAGGGTAATGTAGCTCTGTATACTCCATAAAGAGGGTAATGTAGCTCTGTATACTCCATAAAGAGGGTAATGTAGCTCTGTATTCTCCATAAAGAGGGTAATGTACCTCTGTATAACTCCATAAAGAGGGTAATGTAGCTCTGTATACTCCATAAAAAAACATGCAGGTTAGGCTAATTGGGGGGGGTAACAGGGCATTGCTGCAAAAGAGCATGTGTGCTCAGTCAACCTACCCTGTATAAATAAAGGTAAATAAAAGAGGGTAGTGTAGCTCTGTATACTCCATAAAGAGGGTAGTGTAGCTCTGTGTACTCCATACAGAGGGTAATGTAGCTCTGTATACTCCATAAAGAGGGTAATGTAGCTCTGTGTACTCCATAAAGAGGGTAATGTAGCTCTGTGTACTCCATAAAGAGGGTAATGTAGCTCTGTGTACTCCATAAAGAGGGTAATGTAGCTCTGTATACTCCATAAAGGGGGTAATGTAGCTCTGTATACTCCATAAAGAGGGTAATGTAGCTCTGTATACTCCATAAAGGGGGTAATGTAGCTCTGTATACTCCATAAAGAGGGTAATGTAGCTCTGTATACTCCATAAAGAGGGTAATGTAGCTCTGCATACTCCATAAAGAGGGTAATGTAGCTCTGTATACTCCATAAAGGGGGTAATGTAGCTCTGTATACTCCATAAAGGGGGTAATATAGCTCTGTATACTCCATAAAGGGGGTAATGTAGCTCTGTAAACTCCATAAAGAGGGTAATGTAGCTCTGTATACTCCATAAAGGGGGTAATGTAGCTCTGTATACTCCATAAAGAGAGTAATGTAGCTCTGTATACTCCATAAAGAGGGTAATGTAGCTCTGTATACTCCATAAAGGGGGTAATGTAGCTCTGTATACTCCATAAAGAGGGTAATGTAGCTCTGTATACTCCATAAAGAGGGTAATGTAGCTCTGTATACTCCATAAAGGGGGTAATGTAGCTCTGTATACTCCATAAAGGGGGTAATGTAGCTCTGTATACTCCATAAAGAGAGTAATGTAGCTCTGTATACTCCATAAAGAGAGTAATGTAGCTCTGTATACTCCATAAAGGGGGTAATGTAGCTCTGTATACTCCATAAAGAGGGTAATGTAGCTCTGTATACTCCATAAAGAGGGTAATGTAGCTCTGTATACTCCATAAAGGGGGTAATGTAGCTCTGTATACTCCATAAAGAGGGTAATGTAGCTCTGTATACTCCATAAAGAGGGTAATGTAGCTCTGTATACTCCATAAAGGGGGTAATGTAGCTCTGTATACTCCATAAAGAGGGTAATGTAGCTCTGTATACTCCATAAAGAGGGTAATGTAGTTCTGTATACTCCATAAAGGGGGTAATGTAGCTCTGTATACTCCATAAAGAGGGTAATGTAGCTCTGTATACTCCATAAAGAGGGTAATGTAGCTCTGTATACTCCATAAAGAGGGTAATGTAGCTCTGTATACTCCATAAAGAGGGTAATGTAGCTCTGTATACTCCATAAAGAGGGTAATGTAGCTCTGTTCATCCAGTGCAGGTGTTCACGCTGCCCAAGATCAGCGCCAAAACAAAGTTCAAGCTGACGGCACATGAAGGCTGCCGGGTGCGTAAGGTTGCGCTGGCGAGCTTTGGCAGTGCGTCGGCGGAGGAGTACAGCGAGAACGCCCTGGTGTGTCTCACCAACCTGGGCGACGTCCGCGTGTTCAGCGTACCTGCGCTGCGGCCGCAGGTACGCTACGACTGCATGCGCAAGGAGGACATCGCCGGGATCGCCTCCTGCACCCTCACCAGGACGGGACAGGGTGAGCTCGCCCCCCTCCACACCAGCACAGGGGTGGGACACGGCCGCCAGGACAATCAAATGAAACTTAAAGTTTTCCCTCTGGATAGGATTCCTGTGATTTGATAATCTGTGGTAGTTCAAATGGCACTTTTCATGATACTAAATAATCTCAACTATGACAATAGACCTTTCTCATACTGTATGATGAATTATTAGTGTTATCTTTTGATTTATTTTGACATACGTTTCCAGAGCAGCTAGCAAAGCCTGCATTATGACACATTTGTACAGCTGGGTATTTACGGTATAAATCCAGGCTAAGCATCTTACTTGTGGTTACATTGACAGAGACCCACCCAAGATTAATCCCTCAGTCTCATACTGCAGGCCTGTTACCTGTAACAAGGCTACACTTCCACTTGCTTCAGTGCTCCAGTGTGTGCAGTGTTTTCTGAAAGCTCATGGCAGTACTCTTGTGTTCTGTGTTTAATGGTATGCTTAGGTTTCTACTTGACCTCCCCCTCGGAGTATAAGCGTTTCTCCCTGTCCACAAGGGCCGTTGTAGAGCCGCGGTGCTCCCTGGACGTGGAGCGGCCTCACGACTCACCTGCCCTCAGGTAACAGCGCTCAAAGCCAAGTCAAGGGCCATAATCTCATGTCAGCATGAGCCATTTCTTAACCTAACAGGGCCAAGCACTGACTCCAGACTTCTGTAACAGGTTTCCCTCCTGTAATGGTGAAGGAGTTCAGGGTCTCTAGGGTGTAAGCAGTCTTGTTTTCAACAGATGTTTTCACTCAGGTTCAGGTTGCTTTAGTACTTGCTTTTTTAAAATCCAAGAGCCACCAACAGCCAATAAAACCAAGCAGATTAAGTGGTGGGAGTTATGAAAGCAACATGTTCCGTTCTTCCAAAAGTCAAGATGACTGCTTTCTGTATATCAGCCAGTTATTGCTTTCTGCTGATATTGGCCTTGCACCCAGGGTTAAGAGGCTGGGCTTCAGCTCTGAAGCCCAGTTTTCTGAGCACGATTCCCTGCACACATTCTGCACAGTCCACTGTCTCCACGAGTGATGTGGAAGTTCCCTGCAGTGAACACTCCCCAGTCCCCGCAGGCAACAGCTGACTAATGACTGTCAGCATGTTGTATTTCATAACATGAGAAAACCCAAGTGGTCCTTTTACAGACCTGTGAATTCACTCTTTAGGATTGAAACGGCACATTTCTCTCTTCCCATGCTGGTGTTGTAAGGATGGTTGTTAACTGATGCTGCTGTCCTTCCCTTGCCGTTGTAGGAGCGACGCAACGATGCCTCTTCAGGCCAACGGAACACACGAAGAGCGCCCTGCTGGAGAGAGCCTGTCACTGCAGGAAACAGAAGGTATTGGTGGCTCTCGAGTAACCAGGGCCCTGCTTTAATGAACCCATCACTGTCCTCCTCAGGTTCTAGAGATCCATGACCTGAGGAATTCTAAATGCAGCTATTAGGAATCTCCAGTGAACACTGTAGGACTTCCTGTCTGCAGAGCGAGGTGCCCAGTCTAGTTTCTGTAGGGTACAATGCAGTGGGGTCTCCAGCTCTCTTTAGTGTTTCAGTTGCAGGACTAATAGAGCCGATAGGAATAATAGGACTAGTAGGACTGATAGGACAGCTCCTGTGGATGGTTCAGTAATAAAGGCATGTAAGCTGAATAAGGGCTTCAGTAATAGTGTGGCACCGATGCTACTTGTTGGTATTGGTATCAGGCCATTCCAGCGTTAATACTCATATCAGAGATCAGAGAATTTGTTTAATTACTTGGTTTTCACCTTATTCATTCAGTTCAATTCCATTGTATTTGTGTAGTGCTTTCTTTTACAGAGAAACTCATAGAAAACTGGGCCTGAACCGTGCAGTATTGCTGTTTAAATAAAATTCTGTTCATACATTTCATGACAATCTTTTTTTTTTTTTTGAGTAAGTTAAGTAGCTAGTTAAGTTTAAGTATGTTTTATTTCATTTTCTTTTATGCAACAGGAAGCTATCGGTACCTGATCATTTCAGTATCAGTACTTGTGTATCGTGAATGGTTATCCACCCATTCTTTTAAAACAGTATCAGAATCAGCCATGAAAAATTGGGATCTGTGAATGTCTATTCAATCTGTATAGTCTATAATCTCATTGAGCCCTCTGGTTCCTGTGGCTCTAGAACAGCACCTGAGCAGATTAGGTGTGTCCAATCCAAAAAGATTAACAAATGTTATTAAATCACTATAATCACATAGCATCGTTTGCCTCAACAAAGGGCTAGAACAGGGGCTGCAGGAAAACTAAGTTTATTATTAAGAACTGGTTTGTGTGTGATGCTGAGCTTGTACTATGGGATAGTTTTGCCAGAATTGGTGGATCTGACCCAATGCCCCCCCCTCTCCCCACACAGGAGGTCCAGAAGGGCTGCAGACCTCTCTCTCCTCCCCTTCCCTGGAGTCCCCCAACAGCTGCACTGACATCACACTCGACATCACTGGTGACATCACCTCTGAGGACGTCAAAGAGTTCTTAGTGTAAGCCCTCCTCCTCAGGAAAAAAGTGGTCATGTGGGCATAGGCTGCTGAAGCCCACTTTCTGTGTAAGACTGAAGATTTTCCCAAGCTCTTTGATTTCATTAGATTGCCATGGCAGTTGGGCAGAAACCACAAATCAATGCTGCAGAATTTGCCTTCCCCTTTCCACAGTTTGGCCATTGCAAGATCTTTCTCTGTCCAGGCCACATAGAATATTGATGATTGATGATAAACACATCTGATAATTGTGTATTCAAATGTGTGTTCAATTTAACCATGTGAATTTGGATCTGTCCCTATCAAATAAACCATTAATAATAATAATCTGACAAGCTATTGCCAGCAGCCATACCACTATGCAATCTGCGCCTGCTGAATGGCTGAAGCTAAGCAGGTTGTGGGCTTGGTTAGTACTTGGATGGGAGACCTCTGGGGAAAACTAAGTTGCTGCTGGAAGTGGTCTTGGTGGGCCAGTAGGGGGCAGTCTTCCCTCTGGTCAAATAAACCCCAATGCCCCAGTGCAGTGATGGGGACACTGTGCTGTAGGAGATGCCGTCTTTCGGATGAGACGTTAAACCGAGGTCCTGACTCACTGTGGTCATTAAAGATCCCATGACACTTATCGTAAAGAGTAGGGGTTTCCCCGGTGTCCTGGCTAAACTCCAAACCCAGGCTCATTCAATCTGCTACCTAATCATCCCCCAGTTTAATTGGCTAAAAAAATTATTCTCTCCCTCTCCACCTCAGCTGATGTGTGGTGAGCATACTGGCGCAAAATGGCTGCCGTTGCATCACCCAGGTGTGTGCTACACATTGGTGGTGGTAGAGGCGAGTTTCCCCCTCATCATTGTAAAGCGCTTTGAGTATCTAGAAAGGCGCTATATAAATGCCATGCATTATTATGCATTATTATTATTCCATACGCATATTTTCTGATGTTAGTGCAGATGTTTCCTTTAATAACAGGCAGCTTTATAGTCCTTCTCCAGCCTGTGTGTGACTCAGGCAAAGCTGCAGGCTAATACAGGACAGTAGGCCAGCTGCGCTAGACCAGGGTAGGGGACATACTGTTGCTCTTAAGATCCTGGATCAGGCCTGTATTTGAGAGCATTCTGCTACACAACCGTAAACTCTTTTAGATCTCAACCTCGGTGAGAGTCCTCAATCTGTCTCCATAGCAGTAGCCTATAACAAAAATAATACGCTTTATAAAATTTGAATGTGAGTAAAGGATTGAAGATGTGACCTCTGTGCTTCTCTCAAAGCTCAGCAGCCGAGGCAGACAACAACTTGAGGAACATCTCAGAAGAAGCTGGACTGTTGCCCGGGATCCTAATTAACTAGAGAGGTGAGAACGATGCCCTCTCCAAGACCCCCCAGTACCCAACATCCATTCCCTGAGCAACCTATGTCTGTATCAGTAGTACCAATGCATCAGACTCTTCTATACCAGTGCCTGCCCCACTAAGGTAAGACACTTGTTTGGTACCCATTCTAATCAGCTCAGAGATGTGTGCAATGAGATTCACATTGTGAGACGAATGCAGTGTCGACAGCACTATAGTGTTATTGTCGAGGTTTACTGGGCATGTAACTCAGTAGTTGTATCCCTGAGCAAGATACTTACCTGGAATTTCGTCAGTAAAGTCTTTATCTTGAATAGAATGTATTTAAAAATAAGTAGCATAATAGTGCAGGGCTTCATTTATTCTGTGGTTATTTTCCTTTGAGCACTAAAATATTTATATTTCTTTGACTGATGCACAGCATCTCATTCCTCTTCATCATTTTGACACCCTTTTGATTTTATGGTTTATTGTTGGTTAAAATGTCTTGACACCCTATTGTTAATCATTACGTCCAGGCTGTGATCTCATCTTCCAAACCTACCACAGTCTTCTGATTACGAGCTTGGCCCAGCATTTTATAAGGGTAAATATCCCGCCGGGCAATGTTAATTACGTCTGCTGGATTCAGGGATGTTTCGTGCCCAGTTGAAGCTGAAATGCAGAGTTGTGGTTTTCATTGTTAGTTGAGGAATGATAACTGCCTAAGTCTCAGAGTGTGGAGCCCTTCCTTTCGAATGGGTAAACGGTGGCTGTGGAAGCATTAAATGTCGTTGTCCTCAGCTGTTATATATTGTAGAAACACAGGTGTCGCGTTACATTAAGAGTCATTAACAAGGGCCTAGAATACTCAGATGTGAGAAGAGACGCCACAAGGACAGTCTCTTTTAAAAGAGAGCAGACACCCTCCAAACATGTATTTTCACTCATTACATATATTTCTCTTCCCACCCATTCTTTCTCTCTCCGCTTGTTTGTTTACAGCCTCAAAATAGACCACCGCCGACAGACAAAGGCTATTAACGAACAGCTGCTGAACAAGTGAAAGGGAGAGACAGACCCCGTTGGGATGGTCAGACGTTAAGAGCTCTATTTTCTGTTCTCCTGGTCGGGATTGTTTTAAAAAGCCGCGCAATGTGGTGAATCCTGTGCAGTCTCTTCATGCATCAGATGACCTGCTAGAAGCATGGTGACCAGCAGAAGAGTGTGCAGGGAAGGGGATGTGCTCAGATGGTACACTTGCACGTGTCGCCGGCCTAGAGACTGCAGTATGACTGTCTGACCGTTTCAGAGGAAATTCACTGCAGGGGTGCGTGTTTGTCTTTTGTTCTTTAGAAAGGCTTTTCTAACAGTTTTTATTTTTAGTGTGATGAGGAAAAAACAGTGATCAGTGGAAAGTTTTATGTTATTTTGAACCCTGTGGGTTTGAACATATTTTTTCAAATTTTTTCACGTTAACTGCTGCTGACTTTCCGAAGCTGAAGCCATTTTTCCATCATTTTGTAGTAGACTACAGTAGATACATAATTTCTTCTTTGCAAAAACGCCAACTGTAATGCATCATAGATAATAATGCATTTCATTTCTACATACTGCTACTTTACTGTTAAACATCAGTAATTTGGTCAGTGCAGTGTACCATTGACAGAAAGAGTGTTCAACTCTTAAGACTTAAAATGTTTTTAGAAAACATCAGTCACTGCACTTTAAGGGAAAATAACACGATTATATAGGGCCCAATAACATATTTTTTAAAGGGGCTGTTCACCCAAAAATCTAATTTTGATATGTTTCCCATAGTGCTATCTATCCATCCAGGTAGTTTCGCTGAGAACTCACTCGTTTTGTAGATATCCGCTGCAGCTCAGTGATATCACCCTGATAGAATGGACCTCAACGGGTCCAAAGTTTGTGGCGCTCAAAGCGCCAAAAATGTACATTTAAAAAAATCACCAACAATATCTTTTTCCAAATATAATGAAACGGTTACTCACAAACATCCGCAGACCTTGTGCACGTTTTTATTTATTTATTAATTTTTTTAAACTACTTTCTACCGAAGTACACCAACTGTGTATATCCGTGCAAAGTATCAACCAAAGCACACCAGTATTCTAGGGAACACTGTGTTGACATAAGCCCCAGAATACTGGCGTGGTTTGACTTTTCGCGTATATACACATTAAGAATTATGAAAAACGTATATGCGTATATACACAACTTCGAAATAGTAGTTTTCAAAAAAACTTTGCACAACAAGGTCTGTGGATGTTCATTAGTAATTGTGTCATTAGTTGTAGAGACATTGCTGTTGATTTTTTTGAATGCAAATTTTTGACACTTTGCCACAAACTTTGGACCCGTTGAGGTCCATTATATCGGGTGATGTCAAGGTGAGCTGCAGAGGATATCTACAAAACTAGTGAGCTCTCAGTGAAACTACAAACCCCAATTCCAAAAAAGTTGGGTTAGATATGGATGGATCACTTTAAGGGTTGTTTCTCCTTACTCATTTTCCTAGAACTCTATGGAAAAATAAGTCAGGAGAAACAACCCTTCAAGTGATCCATCCATATCTACTGCATATCTGGCATCAGAGTGATGGTTTGAGGCTCGTTTGATAACACAGACCCTTGATGACCTACAGCCATTTAGCCAACCATGGGTTCCATACTATTCCCGTGTAATTTACAGCTTAAAGGGATAGTTTGGAATTTTGGACATAATGTCTCAATTACGACTTACCCATTATGTAGTTGATTGATGGAAACCATTTTCAGATAATTCCATGCTGTCCCTTCTCTGCCAGGGTATCTGCCTGTAGGCTATCTGCTGTACTCCACAGTTGCCGACACAATCCGTTTTGCCGTAAAGTTACATATTTGGTAGACAACAAGTCAGCTAAACACAAACATGCTACATAATAACACAGTATATACAAGCAAGCACACTGGCTACCAATTTGCAGGAAAAGTTTGACCACTTCCATGACTTCCCAATCGTGGCAACTAGCTAGCTAAATTGAATAGATAGATCACGCATGCAATCATTTATTAGTTACCTGCTCATCAGTTGTTTTCGGTGCATGAAGAAAAACAGGTGATGGCACAGCAGTCTCCTTCAGTAGAGGGTGTCCCGACCGTCCTTTTTTGATTTTCACAGTCATCCTCCGTGAAATGGTCACCACACACTTTTAACTTTTTTAGTCTCAATTGGTGACATCCATGCTAGCAGCAAGAAGCCACAGCTGTTTTCTTTGTTGATCTTCCAGTGGAAATTGGTGAAAACTTTGTGGTGCCTATTTTTTTTTTGCATGATTTGAACAATCTTGAAATACACACCGAACGTTACCTGAACGTTAGCTAACAATACTACGAGTCTGATTCTTTCACACGCGCGATATTGTTTTTGGCTGGCAGAGCTGTAGGCTACTTTACGTTACCTACTAAACTAACACCGTACTTCCACGGAGAATTTAGGTGAGCACAAAGAAAAGGATTCAAAGTATAGTTTGACTTGAAAAATGATGGTATAATCACTGAAAATAACCCCGATAGACTGTCGTCGTATTTTATTTGCTTTGGGTGCACTGTGGAGTGTTTAAGTGCGTTTGGTAGTGGATGCTACTCGATACCTCAGAGTTGCGCTAGCATTAGCAATGTGTGTATGTCCAAAAGAAGGGACAGCATGGATTTATCTGAAAATGGTTTCCATCAATCAACTACATCATAAGTAAGTCGTAATTGAGACATTATGTCCAAAATTCCAAAAAACTATCCCTTTAATCTAGTCCCACCCCCCAATTCCCATAGAGATCCATTCAAATGGAGGTTATAATATCGCTTGTAAGAGTACCTGAAAATACGATATCAAGAGTCTTTTGATATCCTTTTATACCCAGTCATGATAGCATGTTTACCTGTGGAATGTTCCAAACATGCTTGGAACATGTTTTTTGAACTTCCCAGTCTTTTTTTGGAACGTGTTGCAGGCATCAAATTTGGAATTAGCATATATTTACAAAAATCAATAAAGTTGATAAGGTAAAACATTACATATCATTTATTTGTACTGCTTTCAATTAAATACATGTAAAAGAGAATTTACAAATCACTGCTTTCTGCTTTTATGTGCATTTTATGTGCACTGTCCCAACTTTTTTGTAATTGGGGTTTGTACCTAGATGGATAGATAGCACTCCAGGTATGTTGAAAAATATTTGGGTGAACTACCCCTTTAAGCTCGGTTCACAGTATTAATGTGTTATGAAGTCAAACTAATTGTGTGGTTTTTGATTGAAGTTATAGCTGTAGGTAATATTCTGTATTCGTGTGAAGGCTGAAGATTAATAGTCCACCAGTTTTCCTCGTGAATCTTTTAATGCCTGGTAACTATGGTAACAGTCTGGGTGCAGATTACGTCAACGGGGCATAGGGCACTTTCTAACCCCACCAGAAATTAAAATTGTTTTTAAAATGATATTTCTGTCAGAGAAACGGAGAAGGTCTGGTTTTTATGACATACAAAACATTGTATTGCTTTTAAAACTTTTACTATATAATTGCCATGTATAGACCACTAATAAAAATGATCAATTTAACAAAGCGCCTTGCTGATAGTCCATCACTCTGCAGGCCTGGGTAAAATGCCATCCAAGTTGAAAAAACATGTTTAGATTTTGTGCATTTATCCACTTTTTGGACAAAAGACTATGGTCTTGTATTTTGCTGATTTAGGGTAAAATCAATTTTCATGAAATGTTGAATAAAACATTCTATTCAATTTATTTCTTGATATGAATTAATTATGATTTATCATCCATACATTTAGAAAAAACAAGTTAAACTTTTGTGCATTTTTCACTTTTTGGATATAGGCAATATATAGCCTTATTTTTTCCCGCAGATTTTTGGGTAAAATCTATTTTATCATAAAGGTCTAAAACACATTGTATTAAATTTATTCCTCATCCATCCAAGCTGAAAAAAGACTTTTAAATTGTGTGCATTCACCCACGTTTTGGACAAGAGATACTATATACAGTCTATTTTGCTGATTTTCATGATAAATCTTGAAAAAAATTAATTAAATAGTATTACATTTATTTATTATTGATTATGATTCCTCATCCATACATTTAAGAAAAAATACTTTTTTTATTTTTTTTGTGCATTTTTTTACTTTTTGGATATAAGACTATAGCCTTCATTTTTGGGTAAAAATCAATTTTCATCCAAATTTATAGAAACATATTTTATTTATTAATTATATCTCATTGCACATCCTTCCAAGCTGAAAAAAAAAACATTTAAATTATATGCATTCATCCACATTTTGGACAAAAGAGTATAGTCTTAAGTATTTTGCTGATTTAGGGTCAAATCACATTTCATGATAAATGTTTTTTTTTAAAAACTAAAAAAAACATTAAATTTATTTCTAGATATTCATTAAATGCATATGATTTCTTATCCATACAATCTGAAAAAACAGACATTTAAATTTTATAAATTTTGACACTTTTGGACATCATAATATGGTTTCATGTTCAGAGTTGTGTGTATAATCAATATTCATGATGAATGGTGAAAAAAAAACATTGTATTCAATTTATGTCTTGATGGTGATTATATGATTCCTCGTTCATCCAAGTATAAAAAACAGCCATTTAAATTTTGTACATGTATCCACTTTTGGATAAAGGCCTATAGTCTCACGTATTTCGCTGATTAAGGGTAAAATAACGTTCATGATAAATGTTGAAAATAACATTCAATTTATTGATTGATATTCATTAAATGCCTTATTTCTCATCCGTACAACTTGAAAAAACTGACATTTAAATGTTATGCATTTTCACATTTCGCATTTTGGACATCATATATAGTCTCATGTTCAGAGTTTTTATTGTATTCAATTTATGTCTTCATGGTGATTAATTATATGATTCCTCATCCAACCAAGTTGAAAACCTTATTTTGTAAATATTTTTCACTTTTTGGACATAAAACTATAGAATTGTTTTTTTTGCTAATTTTTGGGTAAAAACAAAAAAAAAATGGGGGTTTTTATCATTGTAAAAACACACAGTATTCAATTTATTTTTTGATATTAACTTATACCTCATTCCTCATCCATCTAAGTTAAAAAAAACAGACATTTAAAATTGAACATTTTTTCACTTTCGATAAAAGACTAGTTTTATCTGTATTGCGGATGTTTTGGGTATAATCTATTTATGAATCATAAATGTGTAAAACACATTGTATTCAATTTATTTCTTGATATTAATTATATATGATTCCTCAGCCATACATTTAGAGAAAACAGACATTTAAATTTTGTGCATTTTTTAAAAACGTTTCGGACAAAAGACTATAGTCCTATGTGTTTTGCTGAGGTTTGAGTAAAATTGATTTTCATGATAAATGTTGAAAACACACTGCAAATTTATTTCTTGATATTTATTAATTATATATGATTCCTCATCCATATCAGTTGAAAATGGCATTTTTTCTCTTTTTGAATATAAGACTATAGCCTTGTGTTATTTTGCAGATTTTTGTATAAAATTAATTTTCAACATAAATGGGTAAAACTATTTCCTGTTTGAAGGATCAGGCTATTTGTGTTAAAAAGCAGGTGTACCTAATAAAGTGGCCACTCAGCGCTCAATTGGATTTCAATCTTCAGCCAAGTAAAAAAAAAACGAGAAAAGCATCGTAATTTTTTTTCACTTTTTGGACTATGGTCTTATGTATTTTGTTGATATTTGGGTAAAATAGTTTGTTCAGCATACATGTCTAAATCAATCTATTCAATTTACTTTTTAATTGAATCTCATTGTTCCAAAGTTTCACATTATGTATTTTTTCCACTTTTTTGGATGCAAGACATCTCATTTTTGGGTAAAAAGTTTTTGTTGTATACTATAATTTATTTCTTGATATTTTAAATCTCATTACTCATTCGTCCAAGTTGAATATTTTTCTCTTTTTGGATGCAAGACTACAATCGAATATATTTTAGTACTTTCCAGTGAAATATACTTTTCATTATAAATGTCCTTTAAAAAAAAATATTTGATTTTTTTTCTCATAATCCTAAAATTGAAATTTTTTTTTTGAATTGAAATGTAATTTATTACAATAAAAATAATACAGTAGGATGCACATTTAGCCCACAGCAAATATATAAAACCTCTAAATGACATTTATTTTTTTTACATTATTTGGAGGTCATCTCTATTTTCAGATTTTCCATTTGAAATGCACGTATTATGTCTTGAAATCATTTTAATGTAATCTGAAGGATGTACTTTAAATTGTAGACTGTCCAGAGGTCCATCACATACTTTGCATCGCATTTATTTAACTGAATAACTGAGACATTTTATTCACAATATTGAATCTACTCAAGTTGCAGGTCAAGTTAGTTACAGGTCAAGTTGTAGGTCTGTATCCTGGTGTAGTCTTAGGATCACAGTGTACTTCCCAATTTTTTGATTATGATTATTTGTGATATATAGTTGTACATCCCAAGCCCATACATCACACTGAGGGTTCCACAAAGCCCTCACAGAAGCCAGGACCAGGGATGTCCAACTTTCTACATGCACTACACTGATGGGGGTCATCGACTCAGCAGCTCCACAACAGAACTGTAGTCTGAATGTGGATCTTAGGAAGTTTGCTTCTCATGTGCACTTCTGCTCAAACCCTTGAGATAGCAAGAACACCACGTTACCCTGTGATCAAAAGGACCAGACAGTGGAGACCAACAGAAGCAGTGATGTGAAGTTTTATTTTAATACAAAAATCCATAAATACAGTAGTTTCTCAGCTCATCGTCCCAGACACCATTTTGTGTGACCAGATGGGATATGAGCAAATAAATTCCGAAGGTAGGTTCTTTAAGTGGGGATACATCTGTATATATTCTGTACTCTGTATATATTCAAATATATAGATAGGTGGCAACTAGCAGGTAGAACCCTTTGATAAAGAGACAAAAGAAAAACATAAAAATGTAACAAAATTGTGAAATGATGTGAGGGTTAATGAGAACGCATGAGTGCCAACTCAAAGTATAAACGGTGTCGATATATCCTCTTCTGCTGGTCGAAACAGCAGAACAGGATGCCTCATTTTACGCCCAATATAGGAGCCGAGGTGCATACAAAAAATATGAGCTGCATTAGCTCCAAGGCATCCTCTTAACAGCGAAGAACAAAATGGTGATTTTACAAACACAGAACAAGGCCCAGGTGCACTCTATTCTCAGTGTACATACAAAAATTTATTTTATGGGACAGCCCCTTATCCATTCTGTTTTAGTGAACTCTTTATTGCCGACAATTAAACACAACCCTCCCACCAACTGTGTTGAAGCAGCTACTTGGCCATCAACAAAATATCAAATGTACTTAGAACATAAAGGCCCAGATATAGTAATTGTCAGTGTTATGAACATACATGTATAAAGTGAAAATAAAGCAACAAAGAGGATATAAAAGGGAGGTAAAGGCTGATAAAATTCATAAATAACAGTTTGAACGCGAGTTCTTGTGGGTGCCCATTAATGTAGCCACAGCTAAAGAGAATTTACTACATATCCTGACCACAGACACAAAAGGCCAGTATGATCATACAATGCTTTTTATAGTCTACATCTAGATAAATATAAAACCAATGCACTGGAATTCATGACATAGGCTTATTCAGTGATATAGAGCAAAATGATTGATGCCCATTATTAGCTGACTTGGCCACTTTTTACGGGTTCCAATAATGCCATTCCAAATCATACCCATTTTAAAATAACCCCCCCCCCCCCCTGTTTAATGAACAGATATGTTTCTGAGCACAAAGCTTCTTTTTTTTCTTCTTTTTTTTTTAGAGAAATACAGCCCTTTTATGCATTTAAGCGTAATTTTGTTCTCTTATTCTTTTAAAACCACGATTCTTAAAATTCTGTCCGAGTTACGACGAAATATATTCAACCAAAAACAAAAAATAAACTGCATATAGCTCTAGCCCACAGCAAATATATAAAACCTCTAAATGAGCATTTAATATTGTATTGCAGTGCTCTCATTCGAGCACATGGCGCAAGCCATTTTGCCAGTGATGTGCAATGATGTCGTGTTTTGAGGGGTTCAGGTTCAGCTCAAAGGCCCCTCCCCTGTGCACAGAAGCCCCTCCCCTGGCCCAGAGCTCCTAGCCAGTTCCCCGGAGCCTTGCCTCCTGCTGCTGCTGCAGCCTCTCTAACGCAAGCGGTTTCTTGAAGGCGCTCCAGGCGTGGAAGCAGCGAGTGAAGCAGTGCGGCTCGTTACCCTTGCGCACCAGGCGGAGCTTTCTGGGCTGTTCCGTCTCCTTAGACCTCATGTGCTGGATGTACACCTGTGACACGCACAGAAGGGAGTGGTGTTGGACGGGTGAGGGGGACATGAAGCACACAGCTCCGACTGAGCCCAAGGATAGCAACTGTGCCGTCTAAGATTCACTCCAAATGCATGACACGTTCTTAATTTTTTTAACCTTATTTTTGTAGGTCAACAACCATCTGTTTCTCTTGATTTAACAGTTCTTTTTCCCCATGGCGATGGATGACAAAGGGCTTGTACATGCATTGTACTCATTTATCTTTGACCTTTTAAATGATTTTTACGGAGGGTGATCATTTTGACATTATGTCTCAGAGAAAAAATAGTATTACTCAATAAAGCAATTACAATGAAAGTATATAGTTTTGCTGTACGTTAAAATATAGCTCATTATACAATAATCGTGGACCTGACAGCAAGTCTCACCTGACAAGCTTTCAGGCTCAGTTTGATTTCCACCTGACTGGTCTGAGTGCCCACCCACATGTACACCTGAAATTTAAATACAAAAAGCACAACTTCAAAAGGTAAGAATCAATGGTGCGCTGGATACTTTCCATCTCTTCATAATGTCAGTGATTTAACGGTTATACAATAATCTCATTATGAAGGAATGGGGTTGTCTAAATAAATCTAAGCATTCACCTCTTTTCCATTGTCCAGAAGCATGATGTCATCATCAGCGAGGTCATCCTGACAGAAATCTGAGCACTTCTCCGAAACTGAGAAATACCCCTTCTCATTGGAGCACCTGAAACAAAAGCACATCGCTCAGTTTCTCATTGGAGCGCCTGAAACAAAAGCACATCGCTCAGTTTCTCATTGGAGCGCCTGAAACAAAAGCACATCGCTCAGTTTCTCATTGGAGGGCCTGAAACAAAAGCACATCGCTCAGTTTCTCATTGGAGGGCCTGAAACAAAAGCACATCGCTCAGTTTCTCATTGGAGGGCCTGAAACAAAAGCACATCGCTCAGTTTCTTATTGGAGCGCCTGAAACGAAAGCACATCGCTGAGTTGCACATTCCAAGAGACCACAAAGGTCTGACAGTTATTCCACAACTGCTGAAAATTACTGAAGACAAAAATAATTTGATATGTAATTTATGTACATGGTGTTAAAGTCCATATATAATATTCCTAGGCTGTCCACAGATGCAAAAATGCAAAAATATCCCTGGGCAACCTTTATCTCAAAGTATTTCCAGGTGAAATGCAGCTTAAATAAAATTTTAAATCTGTCTGAGAAAGCCCTCACCTGAAAAGCCGTGCATACTTCATGTACTCTGCATCCTCATCATAGGGCTTCTGACAGCCAATCCCTACCCAGAAGAAATTCTCAGGCTCCTCCCCCTCATTGATCACCTGCAAGAGACGTCTCAATCAACCCCTGGGCAGTCACAGATTACAGGCATTTTATCACACTCATAGGTTTTCAATATAAAGTACCCACCTGTTTGCTATAGGTGTCGTCGAACATGGAGTTCATTATGTCCTCTGCCAGCTTTGCTTCGTCTGGGTCTGCGGCTCTGCCCACCCACGTGTACACGATGCCCTGATTATCTGTGCTCTCGAAGGGCACCTAAAACCAAGCAGGACACGTCAGCGCTCTCATACAGTGGGGCAGCACTATATTCTGTAACATCAAGAATGTTCATTTGTAGGTGATTTTGAGATCCAAAATGACAGTTACGACATTGAAAAGTTCCATGCCAAAATGATGTTAGGACGGCTTTACGGTGAACGCAGTTCCATTGTTATATTCGTACATTTATATTCACGGTCGGTATCGGGAAACAACCAAGAAAACAAGCAGGCTGAGAAAGATATTCACATGATTTATGTGCTGAAAAAGCATTTCCCAGTCTCTTAACAGCACACCCTGTGCCCTGTGGATGATGTAAGTGTCTGGCGCAAGTTAAACACTCTGACAGCATGTTTTCATTAGATACTGGACTGAACCTGAAGCCAATGAGTTCATGTCTGCACAGTGAATGCTATGAGTAAAGGTGACAGACATTGAACTTATCGATGCCGTAAGGATAGACGGATTTGTTATGTTACAAATCCAGAACTCATTACCTTTAATATGAAACAGAATTCCGAGTTGAGGTTGCTGGAGTCTGTGGTAATCTGGATTGTCCTAAAGAGGAGGATGATATTAATGTGAGTTTGCTGCCAAACAACTCGCAAAAGAGCAAACACCCTTTTTAAACTGGTCACTCAAGCAAGTGCCATTGACAGAATACAAAGTCTTATCTGGAAGACAAATGCTAGAGGCTTTTGGCAAGATGTGTGACGAGTACCCGGGGGTACTATTAGCAGGTGGGGCAATACCCGGGGTACTATTAGCAGGTGGAGCAATACCCGGGGTACTATTAGCAGGTGGAGCAATACCCGGGGTACTATTAGCAGGTGGAGCAATACCCGGGGTACTATTAGCAGGTGGGGCAATACCCGGGGTACTATTAGCAGGTGGGGCAATACCCGGGGTACTATTAGCAGGTGGGGCAATACTGGGGTACTATTAGCAGGTGGGGCAATACCTGGGGCAGCATTAGTACTTGGTGCAGTATTAGTACCTGGGGCAGTACTTGGGGCAGTATTAGTACCTGGTGCAGAGGGCGCTGCCATTAGTCCTGATGTGATAGAGGCTGGGCTGCACACTGTCCTCCTTTTGCTTCCTCTTCCCCTTGTGGATGATGAATTTCCTCTTGAAGTGGGAGAGAAACTTTAGATTCTCCTGCTGCTGGGTCATGCGCACCACCTTCAACATGAACATCACAGAACAGCTGTTAAAATAGGTCACACTGACCAACAATTACAGGTTAAAGAGCTCCGCCATCAACAATTACTGGATAAAGAGCATCAACAGTCATTGCTTACATCACAGACATCTTCTCAGGGACACTGTCTCTTTTAGGGCACTACTGGTGGTGACATTTTAAACCACAGAAAATTCTGTCATCTGTTCTGTTAATCTTTATGGCTCCAGAAACTTGCATACACAACAGGTCAAATTGCGTAATGTAGAATGACATAAGGAAGCTACAGTGATCTTGTGCTATACTCCATCTGCTGGCTGAGGATAGTACTGCAGCCAGTCAGTCAGTCTAGCCAAACTATGAGTCCCTTATGACTGTTTCTCCACATAAAAACATTATAGAACTCCTCAACCAATCAGATGAGGATGTTGAAGTGCGTGCCTCCAGTTTGCCGGGGAAGAGGCTCTCAAACTTCTTCTGCAGGCTGAAGGTGAAGGTGAGCCAGCCCATGTTGGAGGCCTCGCGACCCTGCCAGAAGTACACCACACACTGGAAGTCCTCCTCCGTCTGCTTCTCCTCGTCGTCGCCCACCTCTTCGTCCTTCTTCTTGGCCTTGCCTTTCTCCTCGTCATCCTCGTACTCAACCGGCACCCAGTACCTGCGGCATACGGAGCAAAGCGGGTTCAGCCTTGGCAGAGAAACGGAGAGCACTGCTGAGGACAGCCCTCGGGTGCATTACATCGTTAACTGTGTTACCCATATCTACTAGATAAAGTTACATGATGATATGTTTTTCTAAAGGGCTTGATTTATGTTTGATAAGAGTTTCATTTGGGTTTCATGGGGCTTTATGGATTTTTCGGTTTATTTTTAGTTCTCATTTTTAGGGATAGGTAAATACCTTTAGATTCTTTTTAAGTGACAACACTGTATTCCTAGCTCTGTACTGTTATAATTATGTGCAATATCTGTGTGTTAAATGCTTGTGGAATTGCTCTTTTTGCATGGCGTGCCCAGGGACGGATTGTGCATTTATAAGGTCACTGGATACAAAAAATGTCTTAGAGGCCCCAACGCACCTCACCGGACACACACCTACACACCTTGTTCTTACGATTACAGTTTATGACTATTGTACACAATACTGCTCGGGTCCGTGAATGCAATCAATAGAAACACGTGCAGATGGACAACAATATCCCACAGTGCTCATCAACTTTTAGCACATTCAGCACATCAGCACATTATCGGTAAATAAATAACACACACACAGACACGCACACACGCACACACACACACACAGACAGACAGATCTAGAATATTGCAACATAATGGACAGTATTGTAAGAAAATAAATCAGCAGTGCATCGTAAAGAAATATGTTCTCTGACTAAGTTCAGATTGAGCGTCCAGTAGATGGCTATCTTTTTTCTCTCTAACCTCTTGACGGTGTCACAGAGCATAAAATGCCTGCCCTGTGTACTTATTTTGATTGGTCACCTCATCTCAAACTCCCACACCTACGTGCCGATAGCATCTTTTTGTTGATTAGCAAATAAAATCACATGACGCCCAATCGGCTCGGCCGCTAATCCGTGCTCGAGCGTGACATGAATAATAAAAGCTTAACTGACATATTTTAAACGTACCTGCAGAGGAACACGTAGCAGTCCTGTGTGTTGAAGTGGCCAAACTCTTCTTCAGGCAAACGGGCAAACTTCTTCCCCTCCAAAACAAATCCTTCCATCCCGTCCAGGTCCTCGTTCCACTCCTCCATCATCTGCTCCGCCTGCCGGAACACAAGCAGAGGAGTCGCCATGGTGCCCAGGCAGAGATTCACCGAGACAGTTCACCAAAACATCCAAACAAGCATCTCACAAGGCTTGACTGGACAACTGAAAAGCTATGCAGGTTAACGAGTGGTTATAAAAACACAGCACAATGGGTGGAGGCTGAGGAGAGTGAATAGCTTTTAGAAACATAAATTAATAAGCCATTTACCACTTAATTCCAGTGCTTTAAAATACATATTTTATGTGTGCAACAGATCCCCTTAGCAACTAAATTGTTATAGCAGGATATTTTCTGAAGAATGGTACATCAGCAAATTTAAGCCTGTAATCTATAAGCCCCGTTACTCAACCACTCAAAAAGATGTCAAGCTCCAGTCAGAGGTGAAGTGACGTGAGGTGATGCAGTGACCCCTGACCTCTGTCAGGGGTATGGGATGTTTGTGTAAGGTGAAGCAGTGACCCCGACCTCTGTGAGGGGCATGGGGTGTTTTGTGTGAGGTGAAGCAGTGACCCCTGACCTCTGTGAGGGGCATAGGGTGTTTTTTGTGAGGGGATGCAGTGACCCCTGACCTCTGAGGGGTATGGGGTGTTTTGTGTGAGGTGAAGCAGTGAGTGACCCCTGACCTCTGTGAGGGGCATGGGCGGCTGCCTGGGGAGGAACAGGGCCGTCAGGTCGGCCTTCATCTGGTCCTTCTTCTCCGAGTCCTTCTTCACCTTCCCTGACAGGCCTGTGGTCTTCATCACCGTCTCTGCGTTCCGCGTGTAGTCCACCTTCAGCACGTCGTCCCAGTTCTTGAACTTGGACTTGAAGACCTGGAGGTTTTTCAAACGAGAAGGAAAAGGGTCATGAATGACCGTGCATTCCCATGAAAGCAAACACCCAAGAGCGCAATCTTATAAACGGTCCGGCTCAATTAGCAATAGCAATGTTGGCAGGAGCCATACCACTATGCATGTACTGCCACAGAGGTGAGACCCAGAAGAAAACAGACTGACGGTAGTGGCGTTGGTGGCCAAACCAAAGCATAGGAAGAGCGAGGTGGGCACTGTGCCACCTAAATGCCCTAAAGATGCCCTCTATATGAGGAGATTTCCTTTTCGGAAAATCCATCTGTCCATCATCATCTTCACTTCTGCTGTCGCCGTTGTTTTTTTGCTTTCAGAGCCTGTGATTCCTTGCTGTCGTTCGATGTAGTTTTACTGCTCATTATGGCTTGTTTAGGTCTTCTTCGTATAACTTACGATTATTGTTGCGTAGGGCAGTTGGAAAGATGTAAACCAAGTCTACTGTGCACTTCTTGCACTGGCTGTTTCTCCTGGGACTGTACCTTTCTCTTTGCAATTCCATCCCTGATGTTAACATTCGTTTTCATTGTAAGCCCCTCTGGATAGGAGCATCTGCTAGATGCTAGCCAAGTAAAGAAAGCAAAGTGGAATACTAGAGAAATACTACTGGCCATGTCTAAAATTGTTGAGTCATATTTAAAGGAAGTTCAAATCTCATTTGCTGGTAATACAAATGCATGTAAGCCCAGCAGCAGAAAGAGCTGATGATGCCGTACCTGACACTCGGTCCCCTCCAGGTTGCGGATGACCACGGCGTGCTTCGGACGATGCAGCATGCCGCACACCTCCTGGCCCAGCTTGAGGGCGGCTGCTCTCACCAGCCGGGGGGACTTGCGCCCGATCCAGATGAAGACGTCTGACGAGCAGTCCAGGATGTACACCCCTTTGGTGTCCAGCAGGCTCTGCAGCTGCACACAGGGAAGACACACAGGAAGTGAGTTTTTTTCTTTTTTTTTCTCCCCTCCCATGGTGATCCAGTCAGAAAGTGAGAGGTTTAGTGGGTGACAGGACAGCAAATGAAAGTTATCAGGCTTGATAGTAACCAGTCTGAGCTCTGGGAGAACGTCCAGCTTCAGTTTGTCCTTGTGCTCCACAGACAGCTTGTAGTTGATCTGAGGAAGTTCCAGGTAACCCAGACCGAGCCCAACCTACACACAATAGGAACAACAAGAAATAAGGAGCTGATCATGAACCCAAAAACCTCCATACTTCAGAACTGGCTCTTTACTCCTTAAATGTGTGATAAATCTGTCACAAAGATGTAATGGCTGTCATTTTTCCCCACAGTGCTGTTGTTTAACAGGCTGTTGTCTGTGTGAATTACATTCCTCACGTTTGCATTTCAGCATGTGAAGCAGTTTCCGGATTCAAAAGTATTTTCAGAGTGGACAACAAACTGTCCCTCTTCGAGGAAATCAAGACTGTATGCCGTATACGGCCTCTAGATTCCTTCCTGTGCACCAACCATAGAATCCGCCCCTTCTTCACCACCTAACACAACCCAGCTCTTAGTCTAGTTGCTGGTCATCTCCCATGTGGACTACTGCAACCCCATCCTCGCTGGCTTCCCCGTCTCCACCATCAGACCGCTGCAGCTGATCCAGAATGCTGCCCTTTGCCTGATCTACAGCCTCCCCAGACCCAGACATGTCACTCCCCTTCTTATCTCCCTCCACTGGCTACCTGTATCGGTTCTAATCAAGTTCAAAACCTTGGTGACAGCCTATCGGGCAGATAAAGGGACAGCTCCTGCATATCTTCACAAGATCATCAGACCCTACACACCTACCAGACCTCTTCATTGCTAGTTCTGCATTCCCTGGGCACCTGCCCCACCCCACCCCTGTGCGTCTGCACTTCCATGTATTTGCAAGCATTTACTCGTACGTCAAAGTTAAAGACAACTGTTGACTGAATCCAGGCTAAAGGTAAAGCAGCGTTTCTATAGCACCAAATGAGCATGACCAAACATTGCTCTTGGCAATGTCACAGCGAATGTCAATCAACCGCGTAGTGAAGAATGAGAAACGTTCAAATCCTGACTTGCAGCTTATGACCTCTCTCATCGGGCAGTTGGTGGCCCGTCATACCTTGTAGAGTTTGGGCCGGACTGGAGAGAAGTCATCGGGGACATGCTTCCTTATCTCCTCTGGCTGACCGCCAAGAACATCCCAGAATTCCGGAGGTTCCTGATTCTGGAACAGTGAGGTGATCTCCGCTTTGCCCTTTCTCTCATTCTTATTAATCTTCTCAGCAAATAACCTGACAGAAAAGACATGGATTACTACAGGATGAATACTGGGCATATTTCTCTGAATTAAAGTAGTCTGTTATTGCAGTTATATACAGGGATATACAGGGATTTGTGCACTGGCTGAAGAAGTTGCAGCATCACATGCTACTTGGTTTGTTAACTCTGACCTGTTTTTTGAGTGATGATAAATGCTAAACGATGAGCCAAACGTGTGCATTGAGACATTACCTGGTTTTGGTAGTGCCGCTCAGTGTGGCGTTCGATCCTCTCCACACATAAATCACCAAGCCATTGTCCAGCAAGAAGACAAAACTAGAGCAAATAGACATCACAGAACAATTTAAAGCCAGGGAAAGAGCATTATTGCATTTTTTTGGCACCCAAAGTGGGGCTGAACACATCTGAGTCTCACCCTAATTTGAGATATCCAATTAACTATTTGTAGCAATGTTCATGCGTGATCGCCAGTGAGCGAAGATATCCACGGTTCTCCTCCGAATCACCAGCCTGGTTCTTTTCACACCACAGCCAACAGGCCAAGCTCGCATAATTTACTGGGAGGAAGACATCTCCTCTGTGGCTTTTGGCTTGCAGTCGACAGGCAACCGATCAACCAGCGGGGCATGCGAGAGAGCGATGAAACACAGACCACTAACCGACTGACCCCACCCGTACCCTCTGCAACACAATTGCCAATTATGCATCGCCCTATCGAGCTACCGCCCGCAGTCAACACTGACACGGTCCGGATTCAATCCGCGACCATGGTGCTCATCCATGCACCACAGCGTGAAACTTGCTGGTGGTATGTGTGAGCAAGTGCTGTTGGGGTCCTCAGTGTAGGCATGATAAGGGGACTAACCGTGGGTCCAGGGAAGCAGCCTTCAGTGGCACCGACTCCAGCCTTATGTTCTTCTTACCATAAACACGGTATAACCTATTCATACACAAACAGCTCAGTTTTACACACAAACCAATATTATAGAGGGTCATTCCGGGGGATTACATTATGGCTGTCAAGTATCAGAAAGATCAGAGAGGCCAAGGTTAAAAAACGGTCCATTTCCCCCTGGAACGACCCTAGAGCACCTTCTCACGCACACACAAACCAATACTATAGAGCGCTTTCTGTCTCACACACTCTGACACACATACGCACACTATAGAGCAGTTACACACACACACACACACACACACACACACACACACACACACACACACACACACACACACACACACACACACACACACACACACACACACACACACACACACACACACACACACACACACACACACACACACACACACACACAAACTATAGAGTACATTTTATTTTACCTTGTCACATACTGCGAATCCTCCACTGTGTAGAATCCACTGGCAGTTCCTCCCTCAATGTAAGAGATCTCATTATCAAAGACCTGGTGAGAGGACAGGTGGGTTATTATGTAATATATATATATATGTTCAGGGCTGGGTCCTGCGGTTGGTTTAAAGTGAATTTACAATCACATAAAACACAGCTGTAACTGTATTTAACGTGGCCATTACTCATCATACAGCTGGCAAAAGGCTATACTGTATAACACCATTTCCCCTCAAAAAATGACAAGGCACTTTTAAAGAATTACATTTCCCAATACGCTGTGTGCCGATTAAACCATAGTTTTCTTGAGGAACTTGAGAATATCTTCATGCGAGGACAATAAACTAAAATCTCATATTTAAAATTTATATTATTTGTACTGTCACGCAATAACCGCACAAGTAAGAAAGATGCAACTTGATTCTCTGTGACTGCTATTTTTAAGTCACAAGAGCAAGACTAAATGTAGTGGCGCAATATCTATGTTTGTAATGAACTTCCTCCACAGATCCGGGACACGTACTGCTGGGGGGTTGGATAATAATATCTTCCCAGTCAACAATGTTTAGAAGTTTCATTTCAACTGGTGTCAGTACGGACCACATTAAACGCCCGGCTCTCTTCTGACATGCACTTCGCACTCAGTTCCTATGAGCCTGGCATGCGCGTGCACTGACCGCGCTGAACTCCTCGGACTCATCCCCCATCTCCTCCCGGATGGTTCTGCACTCCGCCCCCAGGTAATTGCGCAGGTTGACTGAATGGATGGCGGCGCCGGCCTTCTTGTCCAGCGTGGCTTCCTGCCCAATCCAGTAGAAGATCTGCCAGTTCAGCGCACCGTTCTCGTCCAGGAAGGTCTGACGGATCACAAGCATCGCTCTCATTAAACCCAAAAATTTTTTCAAAATAGATAGGGAGGATTAAATATTTAGCTGAATAATCATCCCAATGAAGACATCTTGAGGGGGGGGGGGGCAGGGAATGCAGATGGTCCTTGCCTTAAGTATGATGTAGCAGTCGGCCTCGTAGAATTTCCCGTGGAAGGTGTCGTCCACCTGCAGGGGCACAAAGTTCTCGATCTGCCACACGGTCAGGCCGGGGATCTGACCCACGTCCTCCTGGAAAAACTCTGAGTAGTCCAGATGAGACTTCTCCAGACTCTTATCCCAGTGCCGTGTCTTCAGGTCCGAGTACCTGAGATCACCGTTCTCCTGGCAGGACAAACCGACCAACGTGGGTGAAATGTGTTTGTCCTCAAAACAACTCAACTTTTACAATTCATAGCATCATGGACAAGCAACTAGTCATCGAGGGCTACAAATTAATTCAAACTCATAGTGCCCATTAACCTGAACAGCTTCTGTAAACACACAAGATTACATATATACAAGGAAGAGAGAAATTATGGATATGCTAAACAACTTAAATAATGCAAAATGCTGTACAGCTTCACAGAATTGCAGGTGTACATGATACACTATGTAAATAAACCACATAAAGGATTCATACAACTGATCAATAAATCCTCACTCAAAAAAACTATGTTGAATGGAATTAAAGTGCTGCTCAGATGGAGTGAGACTTCACACCTTCCACAGAGTCCCTTTACCTCAATGGATTTGTTCTTCTCCTGGGCCACGTCCGTCATGCCCTTCAGAACCTGCTTGGCCTGGTCATCTCCGGCCGAATCCTTTCGTCTCCTCAGTCTCATCTTCCTGGCCAGTGGGTCTCTGGGGCTGTTACCTGCAGGGGAACCAATCAAAATGCTGGGGATGTGTAGGCTGCTCAACAAGTGGCTAATCTGAGCTTGTACAGCCATCTTATTCTTTGTTGCCTGAAAAAATACTGCATCTGTTGAAATGCATTACTGACATTATCCATTGATGGTTTATTCCTCATTTGTCTATTTGGAGCAATATAATCAGTCTATTCGGAGCAATACTTGCACATTCCATGTCACGCCTTGTGCTGTTCAACAGGAAACATGGTTATCCTCGTCACCATATAAAGGTTTCTTTCCTGCTCCTTAAACATGACACCTTTATCTGAAGCGGTTCAGTCTGGATCTGAGAGGAAACAGAAAGGAGCTGTACCTCCTCCAGCTGCAGCCACTGTGGCTGGAGAAGCTCCAGCCAATCGGAGCTGGTTCTGCAGAGAAAAGTCGATGTTGTACCACTCGGCTGTCCGGTCCACAGGCTTTGGGGGCATCACCAAGTTGGGGTTATTCCGGACGTCAAGGACCTGGAAGGTCAAAGGTCAAAATCAGCCAAAAACCAAATGATCTCTGGAGAGTAAGTACCCACACGTTAGCTTCCTTGTCTTAAAACAACTAAGGATCTTATTCTATGACTATATGGGCAATTCCGCGGTAAAGGAATTACAATTTTGGCCTTAATTTTACTTGCTGTGGATGAGTCTTAAAGCCTAACTGATTATAAAAAGCTTTATAACTTCAGATGATACCCCTGCTATCATATCAAAATAAAAAATTGGAAACTTCCTGAATGTGGAAGGAAAAACAAAAAAAAATAACACCCAATTTTCTGCTGTAATTCCGTTACCAACGCACTTTCGGTCTCGGACCCTTCCACATGCAGGAAGTTTCCAATTTTTTATTTTGATATGATAGCAGGGGTATCATCTGAAGTTATAAAGCTTTTTATAATCAGTTAGGCTTTAAGACTTATCCACAGCAAGTAAAATTTAGGCCAAAATTTCTGTGAATTGTAATTCCATTACTGTGGAATTGGCCATATGGAATACCTGCACATATGATAACAATATCAGACTTACCTCCAGATCTGTGAGGAAATGGACTGCCTCTGGCAACGTTACAAGGCGGTTTTTATTTAAGACCAGCTTCTTCAGTTTCCCACACCTTAAAGAAGTAAAGAGAATAATCAGGCACTGTAGCTCACTGCTACCACCTGTATTTCTTCTGAATGTGACAGAGGAGAGAGAGAGAGTTAGGCACCTGCACAGGCCTTCGGGGATGAGCTCCAGGTTGTTATTGGCTGCCATGAACTCCACCAGGCAGGACAGCTTGCCGACCCCAGATGGGATTCCATCGAAATCCAGTTTGTTTGAGTTCAAATACAGTTTCTTCAGCTTGGCCAGCTTGCAGACGGCAGACTGAAAGTGAAACATAGCAAGGAGAAGTTTCATCATCCCCAAAACGGTTTGTTCCTTTCACATTTATTTATTTATTTTTACAACACGGAGTTAAAACCTACTGAGAGTCTGTACAAGTCAAACTAAAGGTGGCTAATGGAACTTGTTTGTAAATGGTATCTAAATCGCATAAATACTGGATAACATAATTTTTCATGAGCTTAATTTTTTTTTTTAACATGTGCATTAATAAAATATATGAATTGGGAGGGATAATTAGCAAAATGATAGGACATAATACATATTTTACAAAAACATATTTTCTAATAATCTGTTGAAATTAAAAAATGTTATTATTAGAATTCAATAAATCATTATTACAGAAAATCTGATAGTCCCCAGACTCCCCACACAAGTAAACTTGTCTATACACAGCACTGCACTTCCTGTAAAAGCCAAATGCTACCAGAGACACCAAGCAGCTGCGGTCTTACAGGCAGGGACGTCAGCTGGTTGCGGGAGAGGTTGAGGGTCTCCATCTGTGTCCACTGATCGATGCAGAGCGACAGCTCCGAGATCTGGTTACTGCTCAGGTTCAGCCTCTTCAGGTTGGACAGAGTGTAAAGGCACTCTGGCACCCTGGTCAGGTCATTACAAGACAGGTCCACATCTGCCAAATGGGAAATTGTTATTGGCCTTAAGGATTTCTTCCATTGACCCAGGCTTAAGGTATCTGAAAAATTAAATGTGTTCATTTGGAGATTTTATGACCCCCCCACCCCACCACACACACACACACACATTGCTGGGACATGCGTGAGGTCATCCAAGCTGCTGTTGACAGAGTGTTTGGAAGTTCTTCCAAATTTAATCTTCATGCATAGTAGTCATACATACTTTTTAAATGATTAAGACGTCATAATTATTTCCTCACAGATCAACTGAAACGTGCTTACACAGGGGGAAGCATGAGATGCGTTCAAAGCCCAACTGTATTTAAGATATCAAAAACAGGAAAGACAGCAAACAAGGTCTTCTCTGGCTTCTGAATCAAAGTTCAACTCTATTTTCAGTCTTGAAATAATTAGCAAACTTATAAAATGGGCTCATTTTAATCCAGTTTGAACATGCGTATTGCCCACAGAGGTCAGAACATAACCCCAAGACACTGAAAAATGAGAACGGCCAAACCAATGTTCTACCAAGGGACTCCCAGTAATGGCAGCTGTTAAAGACAGTGTGTACCTGCTAGGTTGGTGAGGCCCTCCATGCTTGTCGGCATGTTGCTCTGGGTGCGCTGGGTGTTTCTCAGGTGCAGAGTTTGTAGAGCAACCATGGCGGGCAGCTGTCTGTTCAGACAAATGATACAACACCAGCAATGTGTCGGGTTCACATCCATTTACACGTAACGATCTTGCAGATGGAGGTTGTGTCGGTCTTACCTTAACTGGGCATGCATGAGGGGGTTGTTGTTTAGTATCAAGGTCTGTAAGTGGACCAGGCGTCTCATCTGAGGAGGAAGGCTGTCCAGCTTATTGTCACTCACGTCCAGGTACAGCAAATCCGTCAGGTTAATAAACAGCTGATTGGGTATGTTGTCAATACTGAAAAGGAAAAGGAAAAAATAGTATGCCCTCCATTGACACTCAGATCAGTGCTCTCCTGCTGACGGATACAGGAGGACAGACCCGTTCCCCTGAGGAAGAGTGACTCACCTGTTGCGGCTGAGGTTGAGCACCAGCATGTTCCTCGAGTTCTCAAGGTCTCTGGGAATTTCAGTCAGCTGGTTGTAGCTCAGATCCTGGTGAGACAACACACAGCATACACATCAGTAACGAGCAGACACAAGAACATAAACGCACACAAGAGTCTCCTGAAGACAAGAGGCCTTTCAGACCATCTAGGCTCATCATCCCCCCCCCCCCCCATAGAGAAAATATCCAGCACTGTGTCAAGCCTGGTACTGAACACCCCCAAAGGTACCTGCCTAGAAATAATCGCCTCAAAACCGAAAGCAGTGTCCAAATTTGGCTCTGTCTAATTTTATATCCCTTTCATATGTGGAAGCGGTTGGACCACTTTACTCTCAGAGGTGTGTCCTTGAGTGGACAGAGGGGGGAACACTGATCAAAATGAATGAGCCACACACTGAGAGGGAAAGAAAGCAAGGTGCTAGGGGACAATAAGGACATATGGAAATGGCCGTGCCTCTCCCCACCACCCCCCGGATCTGAAGCAGATCTGGCACATGACCATGCCAATTACATACCAGCACTGAGAGGTCATCCAACTGAAAAATGTCATCTGGAACACCGGAGTTCTTTAGGTTGTTTGCTCGGGCCACGATTGCCTTCAGGGGAAAGAAAAGCCAATCTTGATGAGTTTGCTGTGGTATGATCCAGAGACATAAAGAGGGCTTTCTAAGGTAGTAAATAGTGTAGAGTGATATGATACTGATTTCTGCGCTGAAAATGTCCACCCTGCTTACCCTGAGGCACGGAAGACTGGAAAGTTCACCATGTAAAGTTGTCAGGCTGTTGTGGCTCACTGACAAATGTTCCTGTGTTAAGGAATGAGACAAAAATCACACAAATCAATTCATCTAATGTACTGTAAAGTCAATTTCACTCACCACAAATGCATAGCCTATCTAAGTCATATCATTAAAGCATTGGTTCCCACATGGCATCATTCGCAGTTAGGGGCCAGCTGGCTTTGTAGAACTTCTCACCAGTTTCTGGAGGGAGGCCAGCTCCTCTGGAAGATAGCAGAGACCCGTTCTGTTGAGTTTCAGCCATCGGAGACTGGACATGGATTTGACATGTTCCGGAAAATAACCTCCCTGGAAAAACACCAACATGGTAATGCCAAAACAATTTACAGGCTGGGCGCCAAGTCATCCTATCAAAATGGCAACAAAAGCAACGGATTATTCACCATAAATGTAGAAACATAACTCATGCGATAAATGAATTGGTGATACAGACACAATACAGTAGGTTTATTTATTCCAAGCCCTTACTTCTATATTACATCGCTAACTAGCAAAAATATTCAACTGCCAAGGAAACCAATAAGCTAACTTGGCACTAGTTAGACAGCTGACAAAAAGTAGTTTGATGACGCATATAGCTGGCTACAAAAGCTTACAAGTAACGTTAGTTAGCTAGCTAACGTTAGTAACATAATTATAACGCTACTCGGCATCTAACACCAAGTAAAGTTTGTAGCAAGCGGTAGCGCGTTAAATTTACTACTTTCTCACGAGCTAACATTAGGTATACTAGTTAAGACACGATTTCCGAGATACCAGGGGGATGGGTTTAGCAAGTACAAGAACAAGTACTAGCTTGCGAACAACTGTTCGGATTTAGCATGCTACGCTATTTTCTTATCCTCTACAGTAATATGTAGTAGCCAGATGCTAGCTATCGATAAGTAATACAACGTTAGCTAGCAATGCACTTGGGGGGGAAAAATCTACCTAGCTAACGTTAGCTAGATAGTTGTGGTGATAAACTGACCACGAAGCCTGCAATCAAAATATAGCTAAGTTAGCTAGCTAACGTTAAACGTTAACTTAAATTAATGACGAAGTGAGCAACTGCCTAGCTAGCTAGCTAGCTAGCAAACAAGCTACCTAGTTAACGTGAACTATTTAGCTATCGACGAACTTGCGAATGGCTGTCACACAGATTATGAAATTATCATAACAAGCCAACGAACGTCTTAAACGAAATGACAAGCCAAAAGTTACCGCTATATAACGTTAGCTAGCCAGGGTAATGTCATGCACAAAAATAAAATTAGTTACTTTAAAATCATTTCCACTTAGGTCGACCCCTCGAATGAAGGGAAGGACTCCGGTGGCAGCCATTGCGAATGGTTAATGAGTCAGTTCCTGACTGTAGGTTCCTGTCTCTTTTGGGTGGGTTGTCAAGTAGCGAACACACAGCATTGCTGCATAAAGCACCCCTCCTGGTTAAAAAAAAAAAAATGGTATAATCCTTCAGCTAAACATAGGAAGGTTTCGGAAGAAAACAGGAAAAGGTGTGAACTGTTATTTTGTTTCAGAGGTGTGCGACGTTTTTGCCTAAATAAAATAAATAAGTGCCTCTATGATACAAATAATCATGAATGAATGCAGCAATATATACGAATTAATACATTGAGAACTAATTCAATAATTAAATAATACTCAACTCATTATAAAATATTCTTTCATCATTCATCATACTCATTTTCACAATGACATTGCTACATTTAATTTAATTTTATTAACAGGTTTTATTTCAAAATGGCTTTTTTTTCAAAAGACTAGGCTACTTTTATTTTTATAATGGTGCTTTCAAAATGGCACATTTCCAAGCTTTTTTCTTTTTTCATTTCATAACGACCCTTTAATTTCATAATGATGCTTTTATTTCAGGGAGGTCATCGATCATGTCACATTTATGTAGGCTAGTCTTATAAACCAAGGCATGAACCTTAGTTCATAGTTTAAAAATCAAACCAGTAGAAATCCAATCAGAATCTCAGAACATTTACGGGAGTGGATACATCCCCCAGCGGGAAATGACTGTCAGAATAATACAAGCTGAAACACCATTGGCTATTTTAAGGTCAATACCCCATCATCTGCCACACATGCACACAGGGCTATATATAGAAACTCGTCACTATGTGAATGCTCTGGTTCGCTTTTCTGTGCTTTTGGGGTGTGGTCTGTCCAGGATCGCTCCTGATTGTGTGTACCCCCTAAATTACATTTCCATCTGTTCCCTGGGATGTCTGCCCCTTTTCCCCACCCTGAATTCACAGAATAATCCAGCTCCAGCCCTCCCCTGGTTCAACCCCATGCGATGAAGCAGCATGGCATGCAGTGGTGACACTAACTAGCTCATTTTGCAGAGACATACAGTGAGCACCGTAATTCATTGGACAATGACACATTTTTTGTTATTTTGGTTTTGTACTCTCCAAGTTTGAAAGGATACATTGACTATGAGGTTGAAGTGCAGACTGTCAGATTTAATTTGAGGGTATTTTCATCCATATCGGATGAACTGTTTAGAAATTATAGAACCTTCTGTACATAGCGCCCCCCCCCCCCCATTTTCGGGCATCAAAAAATATTGGACAGTTTAACATAATGGAGAATAAAGTAATAATTTTTTATATTTGGTCGCATATCATTTGCATGCCATGACTTCCTGATGTCTGTGACCCAACAATATCAAAAGACTCTTGATCTTATTTTCTGGTACTTCAACAAGCAATACTATAACTTTTCTGCATTTGAATGGATCTCAATGGGAATTCGGGGTGGGACTAGATTTAGCTGTAAATTACACTGGAACAGTATGGAACACATGGTTGGCTAAATGGCTTTAAGTCATCAAGGATCTGCTGTATCAAACAAGCCTTAAACCATCACTCTGCTGCCAGATATGCAGTAGATATGGATGGATAAGTTGAAGGGTTTCTTCTCCTGACTTATTTTTCTATAGAGTTCAATAGGAAAATTTGTCAGGAGAAACAACCCTTAAAGTGATCCATCCATATCTACTGCATATCTGGCAGCAGTGTGATGGTTTGTGAGGCTCGTTTGATACCTCAGACCCTTGATGACTTACAGCCATTTCGCCAACCATGTATTCCATACTGTTCCAGCATAATTAACAGCTAAATCTAGTCCCAACCCCCAATTCCCAAAGAGATCCATTCAAATGCAGAGAGGCATGCAAAGGATATGCGACCAAATATGAAAAATTATTACTTTATTCTACATTATGTTAAACTGTCCAATATCTTTTGATGCCCGAAAATGGGAGGGACTATGTACAAAAGGTTCAATAATTTCTAAACTGTTCATCCGATATGGATGAAAATACCCTCAAATTAAAGCCGACAGTCTGCACTTCAACCTCATTGTCATTGTATCCTTTCAAACACAAAGTGCTAGAGTACAGAACCAAAGTAACAAACAAATGTGTCACTGTCCAATGAATTATGGTGCTCACTCTAGCTATCAATATGATTGCGTCGCCCAGGGTATGGGTGGGTTCAGTCAGTCCACGTTCATCTGGTGACCCCACTTGGTGCCCATGGTCTGCATGCCAACTCTTTATGAGTATCCTTCGATTGTGCTCATTGTGAGTTTGGTGGTGGTCCACAAAGATAAAGGTGGAAACAGCTGGCATGTGGTCAAAATACAAAGTCAGTATTTTTTTCCCCCCACAAGTCGTCGCAATAGGTGCTTTTTCCTTCGTCTTTTGTGTCCCCATGTGCCGATTTAAGTTATTGTGCCATTTGGACAATATTTCAATATGTTGTGGGCCAATCAGGGACAGTTTGCATTACTCAGAGGGGGCAGTATCTCATGCGCTTATTGGATGACCCAAACCCGACCTGGACTTCATGACCATATAAGGGTACTGTTTTCCCTGCTGCAGTCTCTGGCTCAAATGTTTACAATGCGGCACAAAAAAATGCCCTTCCGCAGTTTCAAAACTTTTTGCAAGACCGTGGAAAGTCGATGGGTGACGTCAGTCCCTTTGTCCATATTTTTTGTAGTCTATGGCCGTTATTAAAATCATGGTCCTCATGGGCAGAGAACTGCTGGTTTTTCACCCTCCCTTTACCTGGAGTCAGGTGTGAAGACAGTCTGGCCAATCAGTAGCACTAATTGTTCAATTAATTACCTGGGAGAAAAGAAAAACAGCCAGATTTGGATTAGAGGTCCAGATTTGATATCCATGGTCTATGGTCTCCTCTCCCATGTGATCCGAGCAGTAGTTTTCCCATGAACGTGGTTTGGATTAATTCCAAATTAGGGTGGAAATTGGATATAGACAGCCCCGCGTTAGGCACAGAATTATTATTGATATGTGGCTAGCCTAAGCTAGCTCTGTAGATAAGCAAACAATGTGTGACACACAGAGAGTTCTTATAGAGGAGCTCCACCTTGCGGCAAGCACCTAATAAATGCATAAATAACCACAGATAAAACTACTCTATTCGGACAAGCCTTTAAAATAAACAGGGACAAAGAGAGAGAGATTAAAAAATGGTATGGGAAGAAATATGTTTTATTTATTATTTATAGGTTATCATTGAAACATTTGAAATTATGCAAGTAAATATTTACAATGTGTGATCAATATGCATGTGAAGTGGCTGCAAAACAGTGAACCGTCTTTTGCCAAGTCTGCTTTCTAGGGTCAATATGATCAATTTCATCCAGAGAGATCCGTTAGTCCATGGGGCCCTGTCTCATTGGCCCAGTGGGCATGTGGTCCGAGTGTGGCCTGGCTCGTGGCACACTCCACAGGTTCTTGCCCTCTTGGGTGCTGTGGTCTTATTCGGGACGGCTCTGCCCTTCTTCCTCCCGGTAGCACCCCCAGCTCCTCCTCTAAAACCTCCGGCAGGTACTTCAAAGAGAAAGAGGTCAAAGGTGAGTCATATCTTTCCTCCAACACCAACGCATATGCATTGTCTTCACAAACAATTCAACCAAACTTTTGAAATGTTGTTCCTATTGTTGCGGAAAACGTGAGAACTCTCTTCCCCTGGTAAAATGTGGTACCTGCACAGGTATCAGCGTTGCTGCTACCCGCCTCCTCTTTCTGCTTCAGATACGCTGTGCAATGTTCTGCATTTTGTAGAAGTTTAGCTAATGTTGCCTAATGCCAGGCGATACAAATTGTTTTAAGCTGCTGACCAATTTTGGGCTGCAACCCACCTACAAAAGTAGAGGCTACGGCGACTGTGGCTTGCCTCTCTACATCTTGAATGCCTCAATGTTGTTCAAACACTTTCAATCTTTCCATATAATCCGTTTGTGATTCACCTTTTTTGATGTCTGCATGCATTTATTTTGTCCCATGAGACGTTACTAGGGCAAAGATTTTTGTTGCTGTGACAACCTGCTCTTTTAGTTTGTCTAATTCTGCCGCAGTTAGACTAACTTTTTTATTGATTTAGACAATAATTGAATTTATTATTTACTGCAGTACCCAAATTTTATGATTTAACAAATTTCCATTCACTTGCTAACAGTTAATAATCACTTTCACTGTAAGAGACAGATTCACTTGTAGAGACATGTGGACTGTAAACTTATACAGTTAACAAAAGGATAAAAAATAAAGGAAAAAAATTAAAAAATATATTTTTGTCACCTAATTTTCTTAATAAAATACACAGTGTTCTGTGTTCTCCTGATTCTAGATTGCAGTCTTACAATTTCAGATTGATAACCTTTTTAGCTAGCAATATTCAACAACAGACATTCAATAACAGACATTTGACAGAAACGGACACAGGGATCCTGGCCATTTCCGAACAGACATTTGACAAACAAACGCAACATATAGTCCATGCATTATGGGGACTTCAACCCTTTTCTCTTGAGGCGGATTCTATCCCCTCTTTTACTGGTTAACCATACTTGTCACAATTCATTCATTCATTAATTCACAATCAACCCTTAACCTTAATCACAGCCAATAAAATTGAATCATGTCAACTTACAACGTCCTCGCGCAGCACCACTCTTCATATCAATCGGTAGTCACAATGGGGATTTGAAAAGGTCCCTTACCTTATTTATTTGCTTTCTGTGACTGTATGATTGTCAGGTGGGGTGTCGCGCGAGTCCGCTGAAGTATTTCTGTGATCCGGCCGGGTAACGGCACCAAGTAATTGTCATGGAAAATGACTACCCTCTGTTTAGGGCTGTAAGGCTTCTTTATTACATGCAGCATGGAGAGATCTCTACACTCAGGAGAGCAGAACATCTCTGGGGGAGGAGGCTAAAACAAGCTCTTTATGTTAGTACTCCTGAGTATATAAAAAAATAGAGATAGTAGAAAACAAGGCAGTTCAATAGGGCACTTGCGGTTAACACAGGTGGATAAACCACAGATGTTCCGCTTATCAGTAAAAATACAACTTATACACGAGTCTTTAGTCACGTACGCCCTAGTTCATCTAAAGGACAGTACTTTTTCTGTTCTTCTTTCTCTTTTCACTAAGTTATAGAATCGGCAAAAAGCATAAACTAATATTAAACTTCCACACTATTAATATGAGGCATTTCCATCAATGCTTAATTGATCCAATAATGTATAAAAATTAAGCCACTACTTTTAAAATTGGATGGGGCTACTGGGTGGCTCACCCTGTTAATTAAGAGACTGTTATATTGCATGGGGCCCACGGTCTCGTCCTTAGTCCAGACCAGGCCTACGTCATCTTTGGCTGGCAGCCCAGCAGGGCGACACAAAATTGTCTCTAGCATCGCCCAGGGATTGAAGGGTTTCAGTCAGGCATGATGAAGACGGCATCTCATTGCGGACCAGCTACCGTCTGTCAAGCTGCACATAAAGCACCTTCCTCCGGCTCATGTCTGTGCGAACCTTGACTTGTGAACTGCGGTGCGATAAGCAGCAGGAGCTGGCATCACGTGCTTTTGGAGGACAGCACACGCTTATCTGCGCCCTCTCGAATCGGCAGCGGAGGCTGCGATGAGCAGCACAGCTTGAGCATGATTGGGCATTCCCCAAGTGCCAGCTGTAGCTGTAGACATATATTTAAGGTTTGCTAATTCATTTAATAAAAATTATGTAATCTGAACAATTTGTGTCTGTGTTGCCAACACTCCTAGGTGGCTACTTTTTTTTTTTTTTCTCCTGGCTGGCTACTCAGATACTTGGGGAACTCAGATACTAACTGGGAAAGGTAAAGGGCCAAAAAGCTTTAAAAGATTAACAGGAAAAGCACCTGGAGGGTCGTTCTCATCTGCCCACTGGAAGAAGCCACACTGCTGGTCCTGTGGCCTGGAGCAGGTGTGAAACTTTCGGCCCTTGTTGGGCCCATCCTTCATGACGGTCCGGGTCACGGCCGGCTCGTTGCAGTTGCACATGGTTGGTCCTCCGTCCCCGACTGGACCCCTGCCGCCGGCCAGGGGTCTACCGAAGCCGCCGCCGTTCATCTGTGTTATCCCCCCAAAGCTCATGGATGGCCTTGGAGGCCGAGGGGTCTGACTGGGGAAGCTCCCGCCTCCTGCCTGCGCGGACTGCTCGCCGGGCTGCGCGGCCCACAGGAAGAAGTTGCAGTTCCCCGTGTTGCACTTGTAGAACTGCCGGCCTTGGTTGGGCCCCTCTTTGCGCACAGTCAGGAGGACGGCATCCTGCCCGCAGTTGCACACGGTGACATCGCCGGCAGCACCTGCTGGGGGCGGCGTTGCCCACACGGGAGGGGGCGCGCGGGCTGGAGGCCTGGCACTCTCCGCCCTGGGCTGTGGGCAGGGCCTCGGCTGCCTTGGGTGAGCCCCTGACATGCCACTGGCCGCCTGCCTGACCGCGTCACTTCCTCCCCCACTTTCCCCTCTCAGGTACTTCAAGTTCAGGACCTCTCTGAGCGTATCGTCGCATCCGCCGATGCAACCCACAAACTCCAGTGGCATTGTGGGAGGCAGGCTCCCCCTCTTGAACTTGAATTTCAACCTGTGCCAAAAACACACAACACAATGCCGACCTTACAACAGTGTAAACTGAATTAGCCGCAAAAAAGATCCCTGGAAGTCAGGATAATGCTGCACCGGCAGCAGCCAAAGCAATTCAACACGCACATGTGCACAGGATGCGGGCGGCAGGTGGGGCAAACGCTTTCGTCTCTGCTGACCTCCTGGACTGAATCGGGGAACCACACTGCAGACTTGCAGTCTGGGTAACCCAGACATGTCAGGAACTTCCTGAAGATAAAGAACAGCATCAGATTAGACCATCAGTACTACCGAGTACACTTTGAGGTTTCATAAGCGGGGCGGGGGGGGGGGGTGAGTGTTAGACAGTGTTAAGTTTGTATCAGCCTTGTACCCACTGGCCAATCAAATATTTTCCCCAAGGTTTATGCTTTTAATTTATCTCTTTAGCACACTTGCTTATTTCCTTCGTCCATTATCCAAATTGAGTTGCATAACATATTTAAAAAAAACCTATAATTATCTTATTCCTGGAGCAATTTAGAGTACCTTGTCATGCATGCAACAGGAGTGCCCCCCACTGGAAACCTTGGCACCCCACAACTCTTACTGTAAATCCTGATAGTAGCTGAACGGTGAATGATTATGAGGCTCCCCTACCCTACGCCATCCTTCTTCGTCTTCAACACCATGTCCCTGTTGCACTGAGGGCATTTCCGGATGGGCATGGGCATCTCCATCTGCACCTCCTCCTGAGCCGTGTACTCCTGAGCCTCGCCCAGGTAAGTGGAGAGCGCCTCGTCCAGCCTGAGTAGCACAAAGCCTCGTCACCTTAAGACACCGTGGGGGGATCTGTGGGCTGCCCAGACTACAGGCTATTTGTAGGGCTACCAATTAATCTGCATCATCAAACTACTTCACTGAATAGGAGTTCTCGCAAGGCTCTCTCACTCTCTCTCTTTCCTTCCTCCCTCCACCTCCACACCCATGTCCACCTTTCCCCACTCTGCCTCCTCTGCCTCCTCTCCCTCCTCTCCCTCCTCCTCCCGTTCCTCCCGCTCTCGATTCTGGTCTACTTCAAGCTGCTGGACAATTTACTTTGTATTCTGCATACTTCCCGTACGCACAGAAGGTTCACTCACTTCTTGGCTTTCCTCACAGACTCTATGAAGACGGCCTTGTACTTCTCCACGTGATGTCGGAGCACCCCATTTTTGTCCTTCCTGCCCTCGGAGATGAGCTTGAGGTCAGCCTCGAGTTCTGCTCTCAAACCAGGCTTGGACATCTGATAGCCCATGGAGTTGTAGCCTGTAGACAATCATGTAACGGTAAGGCAATTCGGTCTTCCCACCGTTCCCAACAGCTACTGTACACGCTCTACAGAAAACTACATTTCCAAAAATCAATCCAATACAGGAATTACTTAGAGACTGAACTATGTGTATGCTCATTGCCTGTTTTTTGGTCTGAAGACTCACTTTTTCAGACTCTACTTTGACTAACCTGCCTACCTAGGACCAAGTCCATAGTACTTGTTTCCTGTTTTCTATTTAACTTTTAAAAAAAAAATATTTTATAGTTCAGAATGAGTAGCTGTGTACTATATTCAATGTTCGTTACTAGGGATAGCTCCTACGTTATGAGAAAGTTGTGCTTTGTCGGATCTGCTTTGTAGTCGCTACAATGACCTTCAGTATACACTTATTGTACGTCGCTTTGGATAAAAGCGTCTGCCAAATGACTAATATAAATGTAATGTACAGTGGGAAATTGTCTTATTATAGGCATATCACACTGTGTAACAATAAACTGATGTCCCTTACCTTCCACCAGGCCCATGCCTAGCTCTCCAGGAAGGAACCTCTGATCGGCCGTCAGCCCCCACATACGTGCGGCTCTTGATGGTCTCGATGTGATCAGCATGGGTGGCATCAGTGCCTGAAGGTCAATGCAGATTCAGACATGTTGTCTTCACAACTGGTTACTTCTTTAAAGAAGGAAACCCAATGTGGTGGTGGTGGTTAGACCTGGGTCAAATACGTATTTGAAATACTTTAACAATTTAACGCTGGTAAAATTTCGACGGAGATCCCTGAGGCTTTTATGAGGTTATGAACCAAAAACAGCCATATGCCTATGCAGAGTTTGTTCTGAATTGTAGTAAAAATAGATATTCTTTGAAAGGGTTAAAGAACTGCAAATAATTATTTGACCCATTTTCCTTGGTGGTTAAAGAGCTGGCCTTGCAGCAAAAATGTTGCAGAGCGAGTTCCTGGATGGTGAACTGCTGTTGTTCCTGTGAAAAATGGCACTGCACTTAAATTAACTGTGTTCCCTTCTAACCTTCTAACCCAATTTATGGCTAACGTGAAAATAGACATACTGCAACTTAAAGACAGTAAACTATTAAAAGGTCTCAAAGAACAGCCTTAAAGGGATAGTTCGGAATTTTGGACATAATGTCTCAATTACGACTTACCCATGATGTAGTTGATTGATGGAAACCATTTTCAGCTAATTCCATGCTGTCCATTTTTTTGGACATACACACGTTGCTAATGCTAGCACAACTCTATGGCAACCGGTAGCATCCACTACCAAACGCACTTAAACACTCCACAGTGCACCCAAAGCAAATAAAATACGACGGATTTTCAGCATGGAATTAGCTGAAAATGGTTTCCATTAATCAACTACATCATGGGTAAGTCGTAATTGAGACATTATGTCCAAAATTCCGAACTATCCCTTTAAGGCCCTGGAGGAATTATTTTTTTTAAAAGAGAGAGAGAGGGGGGGAAAGTTTCACAGGGTTTCCAAGAGCCACTGTACCGATGCCATGTTTCTCCATCAGGGCAATGAGGTCAGCCTCGCTAAGCAGCTGCGGAGGGCTGGTCTGACCGTCCAGCATCTCTATGGCGGTGGGCTGGAACTGCGAGCCTGGTTCATACGTGGGTATAACCTTGGGACATGGACATGACATGCAACCCACATCAGATCAAATGTGTTGTGGGTAAGCCTGCAGAATATAGACTGACTTTATGTTCGACCCAGAGAGACTTTTCCGCAGGGGTGGGGAATCTCATGCGCAAAGGGAAGGTGTGGGTGCAGGTTTTTGATTTAGCCCAGCACAAGGACACCTGATTCAACTGATTAATTAATCATGGTCTTCAATCAAGATCTTGATAAGTAGAATCAGGTGTCTTCGTGCTGGGCTTAAACTAAAACCCGCACCAGCGCTTTGCAGATGAGGTTCCCCACCCCTGCTTTACTGGAAGAGATAAAAACATGAGGATATAAGAATACATAATGACGTAATCAAACCATTCAGCCCATCTAGATTTACCCAGTTTAGAGAGCGTCCAGTACTGAGTCAAGCCTGATATTTAGCAGCGCACTGGTCTCTGCCTCCACTACATGACCTTGCAAACTGTGCCATGCATTGATTTCCAGCTAACGCCAACTCAAACTAAAATATCTTTGGTAGTTCACTTTCTTTTCATATGAAATGCAATGTCTAGTAAGCAAATGGAATCCTGCTGTTGGGTTGCCATGGCATCGTCAGACTTGGTGGGTAATTGTACCTTGGTGTTCCATTTATCATAGGGGTAAACATCCAGGTAGTTTCTGGCTATGATCATCAGCCCATGTGCGGCAAACTTCTCCTCAGCAATGTTGATGTCGACCGTCGTCTCCTGCCCTTGGGCATCCTGGGAACAGCAAGCCAGGAAGTGGCGTACAATGAACTCGTACAACCGCCGTTCGTTTCCCTGTTGGAGGATTCCAAATATATATATTTTTAAAAAACAGCTTTACAATGAATCTCCACAATGAATGAGTATAGGATGAATGCAGATAGCTACAATACGGCTTTCTAAACAATGCCATTTGACCTTCTGAGTTACTAGATTACAATAAAGATCTGCAATGTAATGGAATTGTGGAAACCACCTGCAGGCTATTTGTATATTTGGTGGGGTGAATAGGAGGATGGGCCTGGTCGGACTTGTTCCCATTTCGGGGGGTGGGGCCGCCCCGCTCCAGAATGCCCCTGGCGAACTGTCCCCAGTCACCGTCCTGCGTCTGCTGCTCCACCAGGGGGGTCAGGTTCAAGGAGTTTGGAAACATATTGGTCTCCGTACGGGGATAACTTATGAATCTATCACACACCAAAACAGGACCACCGGTTAAAATCACACCCACATTCTGCTCCTCTGTAAACATGACAAACTGAGTGAGACAAAGTGACACACCTTACCCCTGAGTGTAGAGTTTTTCAGCTATTTTCATCGTCTCCTTAGCACTTATTTTCAGTTTGCGGGAGACCAATTTCTCAAGTTCCTATGCAAACGAAATGCAAAAATGATGAGGTATGACCATATTCATTGGTTGGAATGAAAATGACAACACCAGAACAGCTTTGCGTTTCATTTGTACTTACCACAGTATCAAGAGGTAAGGGTCGCCACTTGCTTTTGGGTTTACTTGTCACACCAACAACTGTGGCTATGGGATCCTGGAAATGAGAATTAAAACTGTTAAGGCCCGTCCACACCAAGAACGATAACTATAACGGTAACGATGTGAGCATCCACACTGATGAACGATAACGTTCTGTAAACAGTGGCACCAAGCAGCTGTGTTGGCAGCTTGTCAAATCTGATGGATTTTGATTGGCTGTCAGTGTTTGTATCGTTCATCAAATCGCTCTGAAAGTGATCATTCATCACTGTCGTTGTCGTTGTCGTTATGGTTGTGGTGTGGACTCCGCCATCCACTTGAGTTAGAACGATATATATATATATATTTTTTATACGTTATAGTTATTGTTTTTGGTGTGGATGGGCCTTTAATCTGTAGAACTGAATCCCAGTACCATGAATGGCAGATGACATTCCTACTGTAACTGGTTACACTGAAGTATCAATTTGCATAAACTTGCACATCTGGGTGCATAAAATCATCTCACTCCATCATAAACCGTTCAGGTTAAAACATATATTTTATCTAGAGCACACAGCAGAATTCATATCGCTCCGCTTAAAAATGAACTAAAATGCACCCTTTCCATTAGATAAGAGTTAAAAGTGCAAGCAAAGTGCAACCATGTATAAGCTAGCACGGTCAATTTTATAAGAAATATACTATTACAGTGTAAAACACAGAAACTATGACACCGTAATTCCGTTATATTGGCTATAGAAAGAAACACTGCAGAGACTGAGACTGCTATCACACTATGCCTGTTCATTTTGCCTCTTTATTATGCCTGTTCATTATGCCGTGCCTTGCCTTGTTCTCTACCCCAGGCTTGATCGTTCCCAAGCGCATGCAACCCTACTGCTCTTACGCAGATCCCTCTCCATGACCCAGAAGTGTGTCCCTTATCCTGACTACCAAAGGTGAACAGACTGTCTACGATGCTGGCAGGCCTGATAAAGAAACAGTTATATTGCCCACTGCAAATCAGTGTTTTAAATTCAGTTGGGCTCAGGTTTCAAAATACACTGTGCACCATTGCATACTGTCATTTGCATATTGCACATTGCACATTGTCATTTTTGAACATACTGTATAATAAATTGCATTCACGTTAACCTGGCATTGTTCTATGACTTTCACCACTACACACTTATCGGTTTTAAGGTCCTAAGATACACATAGAATTAAGGATATCTACACCCCATAGTCACTCGCCTATACACTAGTGCCGTCGCAAGATATACACTGTATCCTTGTCGGTTACACAAGCCAGAGGTATGTCCGCATCTAAAAAAAAGATAGATAGCGATTCGTATAGAGCCACACTATTGGCGGAGAGAGGTTATAGTCCCTTCATTTGCGGCCTCTTTCTACTGTTAGCACAGAGGAAGGGTTAAAACATATAATTTGGAGTCAGATAACCGAGTAAAACCGAAATAACGTTAAATTAACCCCGTTCCGGTAGCACCAGGTAAGACTACAGGCATTCCTTCACCGCTCAGATACTTCCGCTGTTTGGCGTGTCTGAGGAGAGTTTTACAACCCCAGTCTGAACACTCTTATCAACAGTCGGTCAGACGTTAAATCCTGGATGCTAGATAACGTCTTTAAGATAAAATGAGGATAAGGCTGAGATCCTTACTATTGCCTCTCAGAGTGGACTTCTGACTCTGAACAGGTGCTCGTCTATTAAGAGGTACTAAGGAACACACCACCATCAGCCCTCTTCTAGTTTCTCCGCATTGGCTACCTAGCACAGATTTGAAGGTTCTTTTATTGGTACTTAAAGCACTTAATCGTTTAGCATCTGAATACATTAAGGGCTGTTTGACCTTGCATTAGCTCAGGGAGAACTCTGCGCTGCAAACACTACCATGTTATTTATTCCTCCTACTAAACTTAAATGCAGAGGGGAGCCTGCTTTGTTTTTATCCACCAAAATTCAGAAACTCCTTTCCGCAGTACATAAGAGTGTCTAGAGTAGTTTCAATCTAATTTTACCTATGTAGTCATCATTGTATTTATTCAAATTTAATAAAAATATCCACTAAAAATCACTGTTAATTGACAGATATTCCAATATTACTAATTACCACATTAGAAACAGGTACATTTGTACAATGGGTCACTGCCTTTTTGATTTTGCCTCCACAAGCCAATCAAAATGAATATTTTTTTTTTTTTTTTTTTTTTGCATTATGAAAATGACAGAATTCTCAAGGGTAACATCCCACATAAAGACAAGACGTTCTGCATTCATTCCACATTCAGGTGTCAAACTACAATTCATGCTGGAATTCATGTACATGTTAAGACAAGTCCAACCAAAGCCCGGGCAGTATTCCGGGGTGATCAATACAATGTTGACACTGCACCCCAAAAATACTCCCCAGAATACACCCCGGAAGAGACGTTGCTGCTGAGTTTTTTGAATGTATATTTTTGGAGCTTTGAGTGCCACAATCGCATTGAGGTCTGTTGTATAAAGGTTGAGCTGCAGTGGTTATCTTGAAAACTCAGTGAAACTATCTGAATGGATAGATAGCACTCTGTGGGGCCCATCCACACACTGGAACAGTGTCTTAACAGACACAACACTGTGGAGCACATGCACACAGTAGAACAGTGCCTTAAGAGAATAAGCCACCCAGAAGACACCAAAGTGCCTTTTTAACAAACCGTAACTAGAAACTATAGTTTAGGCAGGTAGGCCCATACCTCCATACAAATCTGGTAGAGGACAAGGCAGGCGGTGTGATTAAAGAGGCGGTGTCTTTTCCAGCTGAATTCCACCTCCTCTTCGCCCCTCTTGTGGGTCACTGCAGGAAACAGAAGTTTCAAAGACAGGAAAACCCTGAGTGACCCACAAAGCATTTGATGGCACTGGTATACAGGTTTGCATTTGCATTCGTACAGCACAGGTATCCCATTCTTTTAATAATTATATCATTAGTACCTGTGATTTTGAAAAAGGTCTCAGGAATGAAGGCCTGGATGGCCTTAAATCTCTCCACCACAAATCCCAATGTGGGGAACTGGCAGCTGCCGTAGCTGATAAGCTGGTTGGACAGGGAGGCGGGAAATATCTTCTGCAGACGCAGAGTCTGGAACCTGGTAAATGATGCTCCTGGATGAGAAGAAACCTAGTTACCTCCAGAAATTCACTGGCATTTGAAGAAATTGCAGATTAGTCTTTGGCATTCATGCGAGTGGACCGTGGAAAATTGGACAGTTTTCATGTATGAAGAGATTTGTGGATGCACTAATGAGAGTCATCCATTGGATATCTGCGTTCTCTGTTCTTTTTCATTTGACATTTGTGAACGTCTTATCAGGGTGCTTGTGATTATCGTTACAGAAAAAAGACCAATACATTATTTTGATTTGACATTTGTGTTTTTTTTTTTTAAGGTTCTGACATTGTTACATTGGAAATGTGACTTCTACATTAATTTAGTTTAGGATATCTGTCCCTATGGACAGATGGGTAGACTGATGGAAGGATACCAACACTGCTTCTAAGCAACTGAGACATGTCTCTAGTAGAGGAGAAAAAAAAAAAAATCCTCTCAATGATGTAATGCAAAAGCTCTTCACCGATACGAAGGTCAAGCTCCTGTCTGACGTCCACGGCATCGCTGACGTTCACGTCCGGGGCGGTCAGGGACTCGCAGGCTGTCCTGATGGAGTTTGGAGTGATCTCTGAAAAACGTGCCCTGAACACCTGGACATTCGGTTTCACTGAAATTAAGAGGACAAACGTACGTTCTTTAACATAAGAGAAGCATCCATCCAGGCACTTGGACAGACAAGCAGAATTGTGTCTGTTTTTTAATGACCTTAAGAGACTACTGCTGGCTTCATGTGGATGTTCTGTTGTGAGAAGCATTTCATTTCAAAATGTTACTTACATGACTCTTGCATGGAAAATACAATTAAGGGTCTTAATTTATTACAGGCTGTTAAAAATGAACCAAAAATGCAACAATTACCTGCTTTACAGACATCGATGACTTCAAAGCCAATGTTTTCTCCCTCTCGGTCACAGTCAGTCCAGATGACAAGAGCCTGACACTGACGAATCTCTCTCTCAAGAGTCCTCTACAGCACATCCACACAACGCCCAGACATAAAACACAGCATGGGTCAAAATATTTCATTTTGGAGTTCACCATTTGAAGTTACCTTCCAAGTCTGCATACCCTTTAAGCATGTGTTTGTGATCGAACTGGTATAATCAGGTAAGCAGAGGCTCCAATTCATGAGCATCACACTCAAAGAAAAGTACAGTTTGTCTTGAAACATTCATCTTCAATAAACAAGGAGGAAAATATTAGAATTATTGATTGCACTTTGCTGATATTGTATGTGCATACTCCAGGTACTTATTTCAATAAGTAATAATATCATATTATAGAAAAGAAAAAACACCTTAATCTGGACAAAGTTTTCAGGGCAATACTTCTCCACTTCGGCATCAAATAACAAAACCGGATTACAACTGTGCCTAAAACAGGACAAAAAGAGGGCAACACAGATTTCATTATAAGGAGAAAATAACCTGTTAAAGCCAATTATGTTTTAGAAAAATATCAACTCACCATTTCTGAAATGGAGCTTTGAACTCCAGGCCTAGGAGATGGCCCGAGACGGACGTCATAGAAACTGTCACATCCTGTGGCAATAATGACGCAAACCAAGTGAAACTAGAGTTCTGTGGCAATAATTTTATTTTTATTTTTGTAATAAAGGGGACTTCTATGAAGATATCATGTAGCCAAAATATTAATGAAACTTGTTCAATTGTTTTAATTCAACGCCACAACTACTGTGTCTTTTGGTCTGAGATCAACTAATTATGTTGTGGACATGCATTCTACACACACACACACACACACACACACCTCAGCAATTGCTTTGAGCACAAAATGAGAAACATCGTTCCTCTGTAAGAAATGTCTTCATGCCACACAAAAGCCTAACTAGGGACAGGGGATGGAAATGAGCCTTGCTATAAACCTTAAATGCAACACATCAATTTCTTGTTTCAACTTTAAACATTAAACATTTAAACATTTCAGGAAAATCACAAAGGGTCGCAAGTCAACATCATGTTGAGTTGACATGGATCAGGGATGAATGTAAACGAAAATCTGGAATACAATTTTTCCATTAGCCATTTGTCATCACTCGTCATTATTCAATCGTCAACAGTATAAGTATTTGTTTAATTAATTTTTTTAAATAAAGATTTTAAGGAAAACATAACGTACCTGTCCGAAAAGGTGATATTCATATTCATAGATTTTATTGTACACCGAAAACCCTTCTCTCTGAAAAATGAAGACAATTCAAATTACGAAATTCGTTGCTTAAATTGGAAAAAGGATAGCAGTCTTCACAAGCTCAAATATTGGCCCAGACTGTTATACTCGCTAGTTCAATACTGACCCTCCGTGCTCTCCCGTTTGACATGATCTCTGCAATCCCTTTGGCAGCATCGTTTTTCTCAGCCACGCAGAGGACTTTCTTAATCTGAGTTCTCCGGATCATATCAGCAGAATGATGTCTGCAAAACCTCTTCTGAATCGTCAATCTTAATCCAAATAAAAGGAGCGATCTCTCAAATCTGTAGATCATCCTAGCTATTTGCTAGTTTTGCAAGTATACGCAGTAAGGCCATGTCACGGACTGTCTTCAATCCTGGCATCGCATAAAACTATTAACGTTAGCTACTATTAGCTAATTTGCTAGCTAAGTTACATCACATCCAACCAAAATAGAATCAGCTAGCTAGTTGTTTTCAGTGGTAAACTAACGTTAGTAATATTTTGCGAGCCTTCACACTAGCTGGCGTAACGTTAATGCTAAACTAAATTGGGATGTTACACAAACGTTACCGTAACACTGGCCTAGTTACTAACAGTAACGTTAGCTAACAATACTTAGCTAGCTAACTTAACGTTAGTGTGCTAGCTAGCTAGTTTGCTTATTGCTGGTTATTTCAGTGGTGCTAGCTCAAAATGTAGCACCAAAACGAAAATTGTAAACCAAAATGTACATGCTAGCTGACAAAATAGCGATTTATAAATAAAACGTAAACACAAAGTGTCTATCTACCCTGCTAGTTATCTATGTAACTTTCTACTAAACACATGACAGTTTACAAATTCGGCGCCTGTAAAGGACTGTCGCAAAACCCTGCCGGAAAGCAGTCTGAGCGCAAAACTACAAGTCCTAATCTGGTCCCAATGCGTAGTTGGGCAAGGTTTTAGCACACAGCTATAAATAAATTAAATTGTACTTGCCACCACGTCAAAGTAATAAAATGGTTAATAATTTAATGTCTGGAACAGTTTAATGCCATGACAGACAATTTAGTTACTTCCTTGTCGCAACGAGAAAAATAGTCACATGGGTAGCGAGCCATACACTCAAATACAAGTATGGCCGCTTTTTCCTATTGCTACTTTCTGTCAAGCCTGCATTGAGTTACGTGTAGCTATGTCCGTTTACGTGCACTGATACACTACGGTCAATCTGACCTGCCTGACTTATTCGTGGACAAACGCGTATTTCAAGGCGTCTTCGAGTGAATGACCGATTAAGAAATTGCCTTGCTAACGTTCGCTAGTTTGCTAGCTGCTGCTTGTGTTATCCATGATGAGCTTGCTTTGATTTGCAGTATCCGTAGGTAACGTAATTAATAATGTCTTCTGCTTTGAGACCGTAACTACACATTATAGACAATGAAATTGCATGCAACATTGACTGGCGAAAATTGTGCGTTATAATAATGTTAAACCATAGATTTACAACCGAGAATGTATATTAAAGATAAATAAGATAGCTGAATAGGTATTTGTATACCCAAAAATGTGAAGTCAGCCTCCAAAAGTATAGAACGGTAGCTTTCTCCCCATGTTATTTGTAAAATACAGGCAATATGATTGGCTCACCTGACTTGGTGGCATTTACCAAAGATGATGACTTTGGGGAAGCATGTGTGGACCCCTGCTTGCTCCCAGAAGAGTTTTCAGTGCCTCTTTTCACACATGCTGGAAATTCCAATCCATGGTCAAAGACTTCCTATGCTAAATTTGCCAGGGATTTTATTCTCATATCTGAGTTTTCAGAACAAGTTGGTCCACAGCCCTTAATTACCATCCCAGATGAATCTAAAGTGTGTGGAACGTTTGATCTGAACTATTTCTCTCTCCGGATCATGTCTGTGGATTACCAGGCCTCTTTTGTCGGACACCCTCCGGGGTGTAACTACCCAAAACTCAATTTTGTGGAAGACTCAAAAGTTGTACTTGGAGATTCGAAAGAAGGGGCGTTCGCATACGTCCATCACCTCACCCTCTATGACCTGGAGGCCCGTGGTTTCGTTCGGCCTTTTTGCATGGCTTATATTTCAGCCGATGAGAGGAAGATTATGCAGCAATTTCAAGAGCTCTCCTCTGAGTTTTCCAAGGCCTCTGAATGCTTGAAAACAGGGAATCGGAAAGCATTTGCAAGTGAGCTGGTCAAGAAACTGAAGGACCTTGAATACACCAGAACTGTGTTGCACAAGGAGACCGAGCTGCAGAAAAAGAATAGTGGCTGCTACTCAACGCAGGTGATTGATAAAGCCAATGAGCTGGCCAATGTTGAAAAATCCATATATGAACATAAAGACCTTTTGAGGCAGATCACATCCTACCCAAACCGAAAGAGGAGAGACTGTGATTTTTTCGAGGAGTCAGACAAGCCTGCCAACTCGACTGGAATGGACAAGAAACCCACACCCACAGAATGTTACTCTGAGGTTACACCTGAGGCCATTAGTGGTAAGCGCAGACCCTCTTATACCCCTCAGCTTATAAAAGGAAAGTCAGCAAAGTGCTTTGATAAAAGGCTGAAAACACTCGAGGAGCTCTGTGATTCATACTTCTTCCACCAGACAATGGAACAGCTAAGACTGATAGAGAATGCTTTCCGAGGGGACCTGTGCTACATTTACACCAATCAGATTAACCAGGCTTTGCTGAAGGAACAGAAAATCACCAACTTCCTCTATGAAGAGTACAATGATTGGGAGGATGAGGTCATTTCCAAACTGTCCATTGCAGGCATTCTACTTCCTCCCACCTCTCTTCTGTCAGGGGAGCCACAGAGCCCTGAGGTGGTGCACATTAACGTGGAAGTGGTAACTAGTGAGGAAAAACTTCAAGAAGCGGAGCTGACCGAGTCCAGCCGCAGTGACCTCACCCAGGAGAATTCTGACGAAGGTACGGATGCGGAAATGAAAGTGAGCAGTAGGACCAGCGGAGAGAGCGTGGAAGCAGCTGGAACTGAGAGACATGAAGAAAACTCTGAAATTCCAGTAGGCTCTCCAGCATTCTGTCCTGAGGTTGTCAAGGGTAATGCAGTCAGCACAGGGGATGATGGCGAGGACAATGTCGAGCAAGTAAGCGCCACTGATTTATCTACACCTGAGCACCACAGAGCATCTTACCAAAGTGCCATTTATGAACAGGAGCCTTCTGTGAAGGTCGACGGTGAAGTAGGTACAACTCAAGAACTGGAATCTCCCGGCTTTACTCAGGACCTGGACTTGAATGATAATGGTGTTTTGGAAGTGAGCGCTTTGGTCCAAGCAGATGCATCATGCTGCATGGGGCAGGAAAAGCTCCAGTATGAGGAGCCTTCCCCTGAGCTGGCAGAGGACGGTTTCGCTGACAAAGTGGTCAAGCAGGAACCCCATTCCTGCCTACAGGGGAGCTTTGCCCTGCAGGGGGACCTTACTCTTGGTAAGGCAGTGATTGCTGAAGGCCCCCCAGCTGGATTCTCACCTTATGAACTGAACTCCGACTGTCTCTCGGATGAGATGTTCAGGGTGAACCCGGACGACATCTCTGACACCACCAGCTTCATGAGCACCTCCACTAATTCTGACAGGCTATCTTCTCCCTGTTACTATGGCAACCCTGTTACCATGAAGCAAAAGAAAAGGGCTGGACAGAATGCTCTGAGGTTCATTAGACAGTACCCCTTTTCCCAGCAAGCCATATTCTGTATCCTGACTGGAAGGACCCTGGTGGTTCTGGGAGCTGATGAAAGGACAGTGAGGAAGCTGGTAAATGCCTTATCTATTTTTGTTCCAAATCTTGGCAAATATGGTGAAACAGTCCAGCCTTGGCTTTCCTCACCATTCCAACTGACAGATCTGCAGAACTGGAAGCTCATTGGCCTTCACAGGTAAGATTACAAAAGTTAAAAAATGGAATTAAATGTTAATTAAATGTTGAAATTGAGAGTATGGGCTTATTCATTACAAAGGTTCAGTTTCCATAGGTGTGTTTTGAGTGCTTGTTTATCTGTTTGACCTCCAGATCTGAGATGCATCACATATTTGCTCATATTATATCATATACAAAGTGAAGTATGTGAGTGCATTCATTTTCAACAGTGTAGGTGGTAGTTCCACTGCAGCTTAGATAAACAGTGGATTGTAATTTGTATGTAGTTACTTTGATGTTATTTAATTAACTTTTAAAGCCTTCCCAACGGACAACATTAGACATGTTTATTTCTTTGTAATTTAAAAACATGTTTTGAACTTGAATGTACAAGTACTGTCCCGTATTAACGTTTAACACCAATTAGTTAATAGCTGGGAAATGCAGGGACTGAGTCCGATACAGTATCCCATTATGAGTTTTTGGAATAGTTTATATTTGTTTCACAGAATTGACGTTCAGCTGTGCTTAGGCTGTCAATGAAGCCAGCAACACAGTGCAGTCAAAGGAAGCCTTGCTGGGCTGTTGCTCTGTGGGGGCTATAAAATATCTCAAGGACTGCACACAGTCTGAATATAGATTTGAAAGATTGATACCCACCTCCCCAATTTAAAAGTAGTATGTCTTTTATAAGCACAAGGACTTTTCTAAAATTACATTTAGCGAAGCTATTTTATTCAGAGATGTTATACAATGCTACTTCTGTTTTTATTAAAATAATTCCGATAAATTGCCTCAGTTTATTACATCCTGAATAAGAAAATGCCCATTGCTCATGAAGGGTAATATGCAGGCTAACAGTGGGGACACCACCTACTATTCTTGTCTGTTTGATTGCCTGAAATTTGAAACACGGCTCAGTGTTCCCTCTGTGTGGTTTGCCAGGATGGCTTCCCCTACGGGTTCCGGCATGCTCCACTCCCTGAACCGCTATGCCCGTTACATCGGCGTTCTGGATGCCGATCAAAAGACGCTCCGCTGCCCGCCTTACAGGGGCTCCCTGATTGCCAACATGGCAAACCACCGGACCCAGATCAAGCGCGGGAGCACATACTTCATGCATGTGCAGTGCATGCTGACTCAGCTCTACTCCAAGGCTTTCCTCTACACCTTCTGCCACCACCTCCACCTTCCCATTAGCCTCAGCGAGGACCAAGAATCTGTGGCATCCCGCAGGTCCAGCTTCCTGCACCAGCAACTGGGCTACAGCAAGGAGGACAGTAAAATGGTACAGTTCCTGTCAGAGCTCATAAAACAATCGTACCTTCAAGGGCCTAGCAGAATGGTCAGCCCAGCTGGATTTTGTTTTAGCTACATTCCCAGCTTCTTGCACAAAATTTAGGCTGGAATGCTTCACACACTGGATTGTAATTTCCGTTTCGTTGTAAGGCTCTGCTTCTGTCTTACCCCGGAGAGAATGGGAGACCAAGTTATAATTTTTTAAAATTTATTTATTTTTATTATTCACCTTTTCTTACCATTTGCTCTGGTAAGCATTGCAATGCAGCCAAGAAGTTGATATTCCTAATTTGTGTATTTGCTGGTGTAGTTTGGGATGGATGTTTGTCACTGCTATGTAAATGCTATATATGTAACTGAGTCTGAAAATATTAACAACAAAAAAATGATAGCCAGAGGAAAAACTACAGAACCTCAAGACTAAGATGAATAATTTAAAAAGTCTCCAACACATTTGCCGTTAAATGCAGTCAAGCAAACTTCTACTTTAATCATTTATATTAATCAGCTAGTGGCAGTGTTTTGTAGTGTATTACATATTATCTGGGGAAAAATAGGACCAAAAGCACAATATGTAGTCATCCAATTGTCATCGAGTCACAAGTGGGATTTTCTTTTTTGCTGAAAGAGGAAATGGTAGTTTTGTAACTCAAACCCTAAATCTAAATACAATCCATGTAAACTTATGTAATGATATTACTGCTCTCTGGCCAAGGTTAGCTGAGGTTAACTTTGTGTGTGTGACCAACTTTATACTGCCATAAGCCATTTAAACCCAGCACACATGCTTTTCGAATATGAAGTCATGTAGGAAATAAATTTGATTGTAGTTTGGAGTGAACTAAAAAGGAAAAAATGTCTGCATCAAGCCGATGTTCATTATTATGATTTAAAGGACTTGTTTCACAAACATTAACTTGTCTTTATTGTAATATCATAAGTACCATGTTGGAACAGAAAATGCCCAGGATATTCATCTCTTCAATCCTAGTCATGTTTTTGCTCCTAACTGACCATTATATATCAACCCTTAATCTATGCAGAACAACATGCAACCTTTTACAGTCCATCTTGTAACTGCTATATTTTTAAAGAAACGCCACTTCTTTAAAGAGTATCTTTAAAATTCAGATATCTAAGTATCTTTTTCCCCCATTTTAGAGAAGATCAAAACACAACGATTGTATATGACCTAATATGGAGCTTTGAATCACTGTTGGCATGCCTCTGTATTTTGCATCCATCCATTGGTGCAGTCAGGAAACTCCCTGTTACCAAAGTGTTTTTCCACTTTCCATTTAAATAAGCAACTCGCAGGTAATCAGGTTTTCTCATCTTAGCCTCAGATTAAAGTGCAGGGCTCTTGAATGTTATGCATGTTACAAATGGTGTAATGTAGAGTTGCTTTAAAAATGTCTGTTTTCATGTTTACAAACACTTAAGCACCCTTCCTGTCCACGGCTCGATTGTAAAAGGCCAGTGTTGTGGATCATGTTCAGTAAAAAAATATTTAGATGTTAACGATATTGCTGCTGTCCAATGTTCGTGAAAGTGTGTCCGTGTTAAGTAGCTGTAGGTTTATGGTGACGTATCATTACATTTTGTTTGTTGACTGTCCTAATATAAGCTTATTGATCTAGCTTCACTTTAGTACGTTTCCATAGATGTGATGGTCAGTTTTAAGGATACACGATTGCAATAAACACCTGGTGATTATTTCCCTGTTTACTAGGGGGGTCACCGCTAAGAAATCTGTGTGAACTGATCGTCCAGAATAGCATAGACACGACCTACGTGCCACCTTTCTATTCCACAGTAGTTGTAACCATTCGTTGATGCTTTTGTATTTAGTATTCTCAGCTAACCCGTGTTGTTCTGTTGTGGATGCATCTACATGTAACTGCGATGAATGTCCCAACACACAGACCCAGCAGGCTGTAGAGTGGAGAGCTCCTCTCAGATCAGCCGATTTCTATGAAGAACTCTGCACTCTTGAAATGTAAATAATATTGTCTTGCATCTCTTGCAACTATTCAAATACATCTTTGTTCCTTCTGTTGATAATGTACCCAGATCCTGCAGGCGATGTGATGTAACCAGTTTTGAATGTAATTTTCAGATAAGCCATATTAATTTGTCACTTTCAGTGAGTAATGTGTGGAATACAAGTGTGCCATTACCAATTGTGGTAAAACTGTGTGAAGCCATTTCATATTTATTGGAAATATTACTCCTTGACAAACCTCATGTTACTCATTCCTTGATTATGGGACCATGGGATTAGTGAATTATGAATATAGGACTTAACTCTTAATTGCACAATTGTTGTTTCTAAATATGCCTGAGGCAAATAGTTTGCTCCCAAAAGAATTCCTCCACAGAAATGTTTTTTTTACTGTTCTTTAGTCCCTTTGAATTGTCACTACCATCATATGTGAATCAGCAAGCTGATTTCTGCAATCTTTGTCCAGCATGAAGTCTTGTTCGGTGTAGTCTGTGTGAACGCAATCACCATTTGGTTTTAGTGTTTTATAGGTAACAGGGTTGTTTTATTGTTGAAGTTACTTTTTAATATGTATGTTTTCTGCTGAAGTATGTTGTAAATTCTGGGGGGGAAAAAATCTGTATTTTAATCGTATAATAAAAGGACAATTATCTCATTCTCATCATATTTATTGCCCATTAGAAGATGTCAGATTTTTATTATTTTTTTGAAACAATGTAAGAAATGTAATCTTTACAGAAACAGGCAAAATAAAAAATGTTCTCCCCAGATATAGGATATGGACGGAATAACCCTCTTCCTCAAAGCTTTGCAAACACTTGTGAATCTAAAATGATGCATTTAACAAAAGATGGTGCCATTGCAGTAGCCAGCTGGCTACAAACACTCAGCTGAAACCTGATCCCACCCCACAGGCTCTGTAGCCACACCCACCCCTCCCCAACAGAAACTAGCACCATGCCCAGAAACATCCTGAACACACCTTAGAAATATCAGCAGAGGAGTAAGATTTCTGAAATAATTTGTTCCCCAGACAGAATGCCAGTGCATCATAGATATGACTGAGCATGGTTATTTTATAATATTTCCTAGGTAAAATTCCTGCACCTTTAAACAGTGAAATACAAAAGGGATAAGGTTTATTTTGTTCTTTTTATGCCATCACGTTGTACAGTAGGCTACATCTATTTTGACTTAATCATTAGAATTTTCTTTCCCCCTCAGGGAAAACAGTCAATTCAAAATGAATGTCAAAGGACCAAATCACATGATGTGGAATAAGTCAACATTATCAATTTCCCAGTCACATTCAGCAGGACAGGTACTTGACAAATGTAACCATTTTATTTTAACGTAATGTACAGACAATTAAATCCTAAAATTCACAAATGAGCTTTGGTTTTAAATCATATTTTAAAGTTTACATAAATGCTACTAAATTAGCTTAACGGATCCGGTAAATGGATAGTCACCGTCAGAAACTTTCATTTAGTTGACGTTACAGGAGCCCGAGATGTACCAGCAAGTGAAAATCTGATAGTGACACTATATAGCATAACAAGCCTGATAAACTAGTAAAACATTGAAAGAAATGTCCCAAGTCACGAAACAGTCAATATGACTTAAGCCAGGGGTGTCAAACTCCAGTCCTGGAGGGCCGCAGTGTCACAGGTATTTGTGGTTTCCTTTCAATCAGCACCCAGTTAAAGCATTGAGAACAAGGTGTGTGGACTTCTTAGCCAATTAGTGACTTAAATTAATCACTTGTGCTTAAACGCACCAAAAACCAGCAGACACTGCGGCCCTCCAGGACCGGATCTTGACACCGCTGACTTAAGCAATCACTTTAGCCATTGCTTACTCAATATTTCAAGTGTTTTAGGGTATACATTTATAAATTGTACATGGCAATCTTGCATTAATGTACTTTCAATGGAGTAACTTTTTGGCAAAAAGAAAACTAAATACATTTGTGAGATGTAATGGATTTATTTTATTTTATTTTTTTAAACATCTAGATACATTGTATTGTTAGTACCAAAGGAGGTATTCCTGACTGGTAACCACAGAAAACACGTGACTGGAAATGTTCATGTGGTCTCTCAACGTTATTAGTTAAACTGAAATTTTCCAACCAGGCTTTATGCAACATTCCCAGATAAATGTTTTGCTCTCCCCAGAAAATTGTTACAAATAGATATAAAAACAGACAATGCAGCACTGAAGGGGTTTTGAACCCTCATACAGGAATTTAAGTGTAGCAATCTCATATTTCAGTAAAGCAGGGATGATTTAATAAGGAGCTACATTATACTATACCGTCCCCCCCCCCCCCCCCATTTCCAACTTCCAGCTCAGCAGAGTACAGAAACCAAGGTCAGACCTTGTTATGTGAAAGAGGGGAAAAACACCCCACACACTAAAATGTTAAATGATTTTATTCATCATTCCCAGCCTGTACAATATTGTGAATATCATTTTGACATTATATTTGATGAACAGTTCATCTTAGAACATTTGATAAAATCAATGTAAGTGCCCATAAAATATTGAATTAAGTGAAAAAGTCCACAATCTTTTTTCTTTAGGAACTGTTTGGTTTCACCAAATCAGATCCATTTAAAGTTGAGAGGCAGGTTCCATAGAATTAACCTGCTTATTAAATCATAGTTCATAAAGAGGCGGCGTAAGCAACTGAGCTATTTTAGCATGTTGTGAAATTTGTTAGCTTTTGACCTTTAAGCTAGCATCCATCTCTAGTGGTTTAGAGTTCTGGAAGTCCAGGCATGGGGAATTTCCCGGAGAAAGCCTCAACCTCCGCTTGGATTTCTTTAATCTTCATTTGGTATTTCTCATCCTGTGCCAGCGTTTCCTTGAACTCCTTTAGAGTTGCTTTGGGGTTCATATTGGACTGAATCTCCACAGTCAGCTCAACACCTGCAACCCAATGACAACTTGCGGATTCAGTTTCTACTAAATCGTTAGTGGAGAAATATGTGCTTTGAGGTCTAGCGCATTTGTCATTCTCCCCTCACCTCTGTGGATAAACTCGGCAACTTTTCGGAAATCGTCTTCCAGAAGTCCTCTGGACGTGAGGGCAGGTGTACCCAAACGAATGCCGCTGGGGCGAAGAGCACTTTTATCTCCTGTGTTTGTGCAATGTAGGCAGTGTCATAATTTGTACCAACACAACGGCAAACTCCTTACACATATTTATTGGCCTCAGCAGTAAATTAATGTCTCCCCAGTTTGGAGTGTGAATGAAAGCTGTTAATACTTCAGTATTGTGGCCATCAGACAATGGTTGCTGACTGATGCCCTGTGCTGTGGTACAGTTACGGTTATGGTCTATGGTATGATATGGTAGGGCAACGGTCTGTGTTATGGTATGGCACTGGTACCTGGGCAGGTGTTTTTGTTGCAGGCAATGGCACAGGCCTCCAAAACCTTCTCCACTCGACCACCATCTGATCCCTTTGGACGCAAGTCAACTAGGATGAGGTGAGTGTCAGAGCCCCCTGAATACCAGAAAACCCACTTGCATGAGAATCAGCAGCACGAGACCGTCACTTTAACATTGGGTACGTTTACATGCACACTAATACTCCAATCTGAACCCGGTTATGGCAATACTCTGGTCACTGAAATGGTCATGTAAACACCTTTATCCGATAATGTAAGGTCATAATCCGTGTTTTCGAAACCCGATTAACACCCCTGGTTTTTTGGCCAAACTTTAAATTTTTTGGGGCATGTAACCACCTTTCTCTGGTTTCTTTCGGCTTTTCAAAATTACGCATGTCAGGCAGAAGAGGCGGTGTAACGTCAAAATTATTCCACCCGTCAACATTTGCTATGCCTGGGGTTCCTTCAGCATCTCACTTCCATAATTTTATTATTAAATTAGCATTTCACCAGTGAAAATATATTGTTCAGTGTTACGTGCTTGTGTTTGTACTAGCTAGTACAATAATATAAATCAACCACTACTAGCAATTAGCTATAAATAAGTAGCTATAATAATTACTAGCTAGCTATAATAATAATAATAATAATAGCCTACTTACGTAAATTTTTGACGGGCGGATCATTTTTGTCCTTACAATGGGAAGCAGTTAGTAGCTACATTTTCCACAGAGCCGATTATGGAGAGAATCATGTAAACGCGGCTTTTGGAGTAATCACATTTCTTATGTCCATGTGAACGTGATAAGATAAATACTGGCGTAAGCTGATCATTTCCAGTAATCGGATATTGCTGTGCATGTAAACGTACCCATTGGGACGACCAACTGAGCACTGAGGTTTAACAATAACATGCTGCACTCTCAAAGGGTCATCAAACTTGGAGTGAAACATCAACAAAACAATTCAAAGTTCACTTGTGAATGTGGAAGAAATTTAAAGCAGGGCTGAGCAAACGCTGGCAACTCACCCGTGACAACTTTATAACCCTTCTCCATCAGTGCAGCTGCCAGGGTTTGGCAGTTGGCCAGCACTTGGACCTGGTAAGCTTTGAATTCAGGAGTCTGTGCCTGCTTCAGAGCTACAGCAACTCCTGAACCACACAAAGTACATGTGTTCATTTCTGAATAATTCCCCCATCATTATTTCATTATTGGCATCACAATAATGAAATAAACAATAGTAACTTTAAAGATTTTTTTGGGTTTCTCACTTAAAGGGTAAGTTCACTATTTTGGACCTTGGACCCTATTTGCAGTCTGTCTTCCATGAACCTGACACATTGAGTCCATTTTTTCGCTGATCGGTCCAGTATTGAGTTCGCTACAGATTTCCTGTAGGCTCTCACTGGGCTACAATAGAAGTAAACGGGGCAATTATAAATGTTATGGAAAAACAACGATAAATGTGCTTTTATAACTCAGTGTGTATTCTTACGGTCTCAGTATGCTCTCCTGTGAAATGTAGGCTATCGCAAACGCAAACCGAACGTTGAAACAACAGTTCCATTTGAAACAGAACTATTTCTCCGACCGCACTACCTCGCACTGACTTCGGATAACATTACCTGCGCAACTTCAGCCTCTCTCTCTTCTCTTGCTCTTATCATCCATCTCTTGTAGTTCCGTGTCCGTGTATTCTGGCTCAAATCTGTAGCCAGTAACGTCAGTCAAAATCAAATTCTTCATCTTCGTAATCATTATAGTAATCCATCATCCAAGTTTTTTTGTGCAAAGTGTAGCCTACGTTGCTGCAGGTAAACAAACGCAGACTGCTCACCTAGATAGTTTCGTAAACGGCCGGCACACCTTCCCGCTCCCCTACCCCCGACACATAGTACTCCGCGGGAGCAGCGAAAACAAGCAACAGAGAAATGCTTACTTCCAAGCCATGCCAAGCATGTAAAAATGTTTGGATTGAGATACATTTCACAGGAGAGCATACTGAGACCGGTAACAATACACCCTGAGCTTCCCGTCTCATTTATTGTACATGAAAGCACATTTATCATTGTTTTTCCATAACATTTATAATTGCCCCGTTGACTTCTATTGTAGCCCAGTGAGAGCCTACAGGAAATCTGTAGCAAACTCAATACTGGACCGATCAGCGAAAAAATGGACTCAATGTGTCAGGTTCATGGAAGACAGACCGCAAATAGGGTCCAAGGTCCAAAATAGCGAACTTACCCTTTAAGACAGAGAGGGGGGGTGGGTGGGAAGCTACAAAAAATAAATAAAATAAATGTCTTTAACCTCATCATATATAATGTGTATTCATAAGTGAATGGGCCCCATACGTAGTACACCAAACCAATTTTCAGGTTTACCGTTTATTCTCAGGCATTTATGCCCCAACTTAATTAAATTGTGTTTGAGTTCTGACTTAAGTGTTTGACAGTGTCCCCACTTCCCCAATACAGCTCAATGGGCCATTAGTTATAGAATGCCGACACGTTTCTGCCCAGCTGTTGTACAGGAATAAATTGGTGCTCAACAGCCAGGATGAGCATGGATAAAGACAGGGATCCTTAGGCAGGTAACTCCAATGTAAACAGGGCTAGAGCCTTGCATTGTTCATATTTAGTGACGAGACAGTCTTCCTCAGTTCTTCTGGGGGGAAGATCTTTTGGATATTTGTTCCCTTCATTACAGTTTCTGGAAATCTTCCAGTTGAAGAATAAAGCAACAGTACCAAGGGCGATGGAGGCTCACCTGCAATGGCATGGTTGTGGGGTCCCCCTTGCAGGCCTGGGAACACAGCCTGGTTGATCGGACCCTCCAGGTTGTAGAGGGTCTCCTTACCGGTTTTTGGATCGACACTGCGCACCCCTAAAAGACCCATCGATGCTCAGAAGAAGCAAGCTCACAGCAAAACCCGAATGTGCACAAACACGCACACAGCGCAGTACACAGAGACACTGTTGTACAAACAAGAGAAACCAACCCTTTCTGTAAAATATGAGGCCGGCCCTGCAGCCCCTCAAGGTCTTGTGGGTAGTGGTTGTGACGATGTCGGTGTGCTCGAACGGGGAGGGAATCACCCCGGCAGCCACCAGCCCGCTGATGTGGGCAATGTCCGCCAGGAGGTACGCTCCATTCTGGTCTGCGATCTTCCGCATTCGGCCGTAGTCAATGGCACGGGAGTAACAGCTCGTACCTGGCAGCGTTGCATAAAAGGAATGGTCAGCGACTCTGGACGCGAAATCAACCTTAATGCCTTAACAATGCTGTTACGGCTGATGGGTGGCTCATTCGGTTAAGGCTCGACACTGCGGTGCATGGATGAGCCTCGTCGAATCTGGACCGCTATGCCAGTGCTGACTGTGGCCGGTAGCTCCACAGGGCGACACATAATTTCCACCTGTGTCACCCAAAGTATGGGAGGGTTCAGTCGGACAGGGTTCAGGGTTCACGTGCGATCCCCGCTGGCCGATAAGGGCGCTCTTAAGACTGCATGTCAAAGCTGCGTATGAAAGGTCCCTCCTCCGACGCTGCTCTGTGCGAGCTTAGTTGCAGTGTGCGACGCGAAAAGAGGCAGCTGTTGACACCACTGTGGATGTCCCAGCTCTCCCGAATTAGCAGGGTGGTTCACAGATGGAACATGGCTGCGGTTGCAGACAGTTTGACATTCCAGATTGGGGTGGGAATTGGACATATCCAACCCTGGGTCGAGCAGCAAATAAAAAAACAAATAAAAAAACAACAATACTGTTACAGCACCATGGTCACCAAAAAGATACCGGACTGACACTGTGTTTGTTCCAGAATTAGACAGTTATCTTTTGGACGCATAATACGCACCATAGACGAGGCAATTGTTTTTGTTTTGTTTATTGGACAATTGTTAAAATACATGATAGAGCAAGTCATGCATCATAAAAAATGTCAAGGATAGCACAAAAAGTCAGACTTAGAATGTTTCCGCAGAATGTTTCCGAAAACAAGAAACGTTATATACTCTCCGAGGGAGGATGAATCTTGGTTCAGCATAAAATGTAACCTTACGCACCTGCAATGATCATCTTAGGGTGGAACAGTCGAGCGTTCTCTTCAAGCCGATCATAGTCAATATAACCAGTGTCTGGGTTGACCTAAAACCATAAAGAAAGAAGGGGGAAAAAAAGGGGGGGGGGGGGGGACAGAAACCACTGAATGTTACATCAGACACTTGAAAATTGAAAATTCACTTTGTACTCTTGGTTCACTTTGTATACTAGGCCTTGCAAGGCATTCAACAGGCATTGTAGGAGTAAAGTAAAAATCCCATTCATCCTAAATTTGGAAGTAACTGTTGATAAAAGTATCTGCTAAATGAATGCAATGTCATAAACCTGTTTCCAAACAACAGTCAATGCCCCGAAGTTAGGAACAGGAAAACCTTACGCAACAACAAGGAGGTAAAGTCCAAAAAAACAAAATCTGTCCCGCCAAACAGGGCATGTGGATGGAATACAGGATCTTTCTTATTGGACGACTGTAGTTCAAAAGTTCACCAATTTGTATATTACCTTATAAGGCATGGACTCAAAGAATAGAGATGTTGCAGAGATTTTCTTCTTGTCGGTCATGAAACCATGGCTCAGGTGACCCCCGTCTGGGAGGTCCAGCCCCATGATCCTCCCATGGACATCCACAACGGCTGTATACGCGGCAAAGTTAGCCGGGCAGCCTGCAAGAACGAACAGATGCCGTCACCTGCTCAGGGCGACCCACTCGCTCCACTCTTGTGCTGTGTCTGAATCAGAGCCCTATCTACTGCGTTCCGTGTCCCATTTACTGTATACCAATTAGTACTTGACATGCAGTATGCAAAAAATATCCTCCATACCATTTCCCAACCGTACTGTGGGAGGGTCGTAAGACGTCCCGCCCTTGGAGGCCATGCTCGTGTGATGTTGTTGTTGTTTAAGGAAACAGTCAGGGAAGCGGCGCACCATATTTATGGGACCAAAATGTTTGTTTACTTCCTGAAAAGTAAGGTCCTGAATATCCTCGGCAAAAACCCCAGAAATCAGTATATGATCCGGGGTTTCTAAGTACGCTACATTTAGAGAAGATTTTACTTAATTAACCTTCTCATCCAGTGTACTCAACAAGCGTACTCAATAGTATGGAAGGGCGCCGATTCGGAGCCCTGTCTCCTCCGCCCTGTCTCCTGCGTACAGTGCACTGGCAGAAGTGTGCGCTGTTTAATGTGTACTGTTTAACAGTCCGCAAAAAAAATCCGCCATACTATTTTCCAACCGTACTGTGGAAGTGTCGTAAGCAGGTCATAAGACGTCCCACCACTGTTGCCATGTCCGCGGTTTTACAGCTAAATTGGGATACTTTCAAAGTGCAGTAACGGGTAAAAATGAAGTCGCAAAGCATGCACTTATTTTAAAAAGTGAAAACATGATGATTTCTATTTAAAATACGTCAATTTTGGTTAAAAATAGCCCATAATTTGGGCTTGTTTAGAGTCGCCATTTGGCTGGAAAGTCTTACAAGATCTGGCAACCCTGCTCCCCATTCATGCGCTGCCATGTCACGTGTTGTTTTTGTTGTATTTGAAGGAAAACGTCAGCGAAGCTGCGCCTCATTTTTTATTACTTTTTTTAAAACAAAGCTTCACATCATGTTTATGTGACCGAAATGTTTGTGTACTCAGTGTGCTCCCGAACGTACTCAGAACGTACTTTTCGCGTACTCTACGACTTTCTCGCCCCATCTACTCACCAAGGCTACTCAACAGTGTGGAAGAGTGCTGATTCGGACGCGGCCCTGGTGTGCTTACCAGAATATGGCTGCACGTTGACCCCCCACTTCTGTGGTTCGAGGCCAAACGCCTCAAGGGCTCTCTTCTGGCACAGCCTCTCGAGCTCGTCAACATACTCTGTCCCACCGTAATATCTGAAGAATTGAGAAAAATGCATCCAGGGACATGTTTATTCAAAAGGTTTTCTGTAGGTATTTTGAATGAATAAGATCTCCGGTTCTCTTCAGTTGTTTCTAAGCAAACCAAATTTGATAGTCATCACATTGTTTATGTACTACACATTTTTTGTTAGCAGAGACGTTAATATCATAAAATTAATACAGTGTTTGACAGGAGAGGTTGCCACTACATACCTGAAAATAGTCACTGTGTTCTGGTAAACTCTGCACAATTAGCCATTATAGGTCCATGCTTTAAAGCAAACTAGTTTCTGAATACTCTTATGTTCTTCTCCCTTTAGACAATGGTCTCTTGTTAACTCATTCAGTGCCGTGACTTGAGTCGACAAAAATACGAACGGTCTAAAGTGCCGATGGTGACTAAAGTCGACCACAGCAGTCTTTACTCTGCTACACCGGTAAGGATTTGCATCAATAAAAATTAAGCAATGACCAATTTTTTTTTTTAAACGTAGTTCTAGATGGAAATATTTGAAGTTATATTTATCCCATGTTTAAAAAAATTTAAATAAATAAAAACTCATGTCTAACCATCTAAACCAACATCGGGCATGGGAATAAAGCGTCCCTGTCAATTTGTATCAACACGTTTCTGCACCAATGACCAAAAATATTAATAAATTTAACTCAATCAAGTGGGCAATATTACAAACTTAGCCTTCAGTTGTTCCACAATCGTCACCGACAGTAGCCTACCATCAATGAGTTTTATAATATCCCTTTCCCGACTTAAATTTAATAATTCCGATTTCCACTTCTGTCCAGTTATTTCCCATATCTCCTCCAGTGACCATCGTTTTGTTGGTTTCGTTTTTAATTAGTCCCTCACACCACAGATTATAGCCTACTTTTTTTTGCCTCAGCATAACCATTTGTTTGAAACACTTGTTACAAAGTAACCCACGTGAACAGCTCATTTGTACATATCAATACAAATGACCAGTCATTATGTTTATTGTTCATTTTTACATACATATACATATATAGTTATGCAAGAGCCGATTATGAAAAACAGTTTTCACTATTATTACACATCACCAATGTTAGAGTCATGTTAACCAAACTAAGAAGCGCTGAAAATAAATTATTTATATTTCCATCAATATTGTTTGACGTTGTTCTAATAGTTAACTTTTCGGTGCCATCTATCCTCATTAACAAAAAATTCAGTTGAACAGGTAAAGTAATGCGTTTTATGAGAAGTTTGCAGATTGACAGGATCGATCTAAAAATTTAGAATGTCGGCAGCCATATTGGCTTGGCACTGCTGAGGCTCAGTATTCCAGAACGCTCTGGCATTGAATGAGTTAAGACAAACTATCCAGAGGGGTGTACTACGAAGCGAGATTAAGGGGATCGCAAGCTAAATTAAGATTCAACCCTGGGTTTTCTGTATCACAAAGCCGACTCACTTTTAAATCGGGGTATATTGCCACGGCAACTTACTCTGCACTGCTAACCTGCTCCGGGGCAGGTTATGTTCAGGATAACAGATTGAAACATACAAAAGCACTGCCCTTTGACCAATCAACTCCTTGGCTTTGGAAAAAAAACGTCTCCTTTCCAAAGGATCCCATAGAGATATGTGCGGATACTGAGGGAATCTCTTCGCAGGGTGAGATTAGTGAGTTCCGCAATTTTTTGAGTACCGGAAAATGCTTGAGACTTTTCAAAAAAAATTTTAATGAAAAAACATTGATGTGATTGCTTCAGCAATATTTTAAACATGCTGCATCAAGTTTAAGGTTTAGAGCCCTAGAATGTAGTAGTACAGTTGTCACATTAGAAATAAACTGTATAAAAATGTCCTGAGAGTATAGATTTATTTGTTACAAGTGGGAAGGTGAATAAGGTATTAACTAGCCTAACAAATTTAACCTACACAATGAGTAGTATACCCCCCAGATCTCTCCATGGAGAAGTAAACAAAGTAACGAAGGCATTGTCCAAGGTTGTGCACCACTTCCAAAACCCTTTCCTCCCCCCATAGACCTGCTATTTGGATAAAGGACTAAAAACTATTTCACCAACAGACACTCAAGTCACACACAGCACTTCAGCTGGAATTCAATAAAAGGGCTGTGATAGGCCAGCAATACTTATTTGGTTAAAGTTTGACAAACGGCACATAGCAAGTAGTTTATCCATTACTTAACTGATTAGATCATATGATTGGAAGTTCCTGAAAAAGTGAAAAAGATATGATATGCCGCTTTTAATGATGGCACAGCTCCCTCACCTCTGACCTGGATACCCCTCGGAGTATTTGTTATTCAGGCAAGAACCCAGGGCTTCCAGGACCGCCCGGCTGGCAAAGTTCTCAGAGGCAATCAGCTCCAAACCAAACGTCTGCCTTTTCTTCTCTTTCTTGATAATTTCATATACCTGCAGAACAATTGGGGCACATTCTTTTTCACCCCACCTCAAATTTTCCAATTTGACTCCGTCACTTAACCTGGGGGGGTACTTCACAAAGCAGGATTACCGAGTTAACTGGATAACTACACTGGGTAAAACCCGGAACCCTCCCAAATCTGGAACATGGACTGAGTTAAAAAGAGCCGTTCCGGGTTTTACTCAGTGCAGTTATCCGGCTAACTCAGTAATCCTGCTTTGTGACATACTCTCCTGGTAAACTAAAATACAAAATATGAATGTTTAGCATCATGTGACTCAAATGCATGAATCTCCTCAGGAAATATTACCTCTGCATCATTGGTACTGAGTGGCTCCTGCATCATTTGGTTATGGGAATTCCAAGCCTCCTTGCTCTGGTGATTACCGTTAGTGAGAGCCATTGCTGCCTATTTTCGTATGGTGCTTACAAATGACTCCAAGAGAGGCTGTCATAAAAACACTAATTGTAATTAGCCACCTAAGAACCGGCAAGCAAAAGAACATAAAGCATCTCTGCACAGCCTAACTTGTACACTGACATTTATCAAGAGTAAAAAAGGTGGCCTAAACAGCATTTGATACTTGCCAACATAAGGTCCCCCAATTTCAAACTGTTAACGTTACCTCAGATGATACAGCTAGGTTTTTCCAAAACAATCCGGTCAAAAGCAGCAAACAGTTGACCAAACAAAGTCCCAAAAAATTGCAAAACGGTGATAAACACTTAGGTAATGGGGTTAAATAAATTTTAAGCAAAGGAATTTCTTATTACAACATCTGTGGGTGAATGTGTGCATGGGATTTCACACAAAATACTGCTCACTCAAAATTCCACTAAACTGCAAAGGCACCAATAACTATGCCCTTAACCAAACTTGCCCTAATGAGTTTTACACTTTTTTCTTTTAGTATTCATCACAAGAAGCCTGTGGGCCATTGCGTTCAGTGATTCTGGTGAATTTTTAACTATAGTCTGGCGAAATTTGGTCAGACTTCAATGTCGTTAAAAATCAAAGCTCATCAGAATCATCTCTGTCTAGACAGGTTGGCTAGAGCCATTAAATCGAATTAGAAAAACGTACTTTAAACCAATCAAATGAGTCTTTGGCTATGAGGCGGGATTTGCAGCGACTACCACCCACCCCACAGGCGCGTTCATTCACTGCCGCTGCTGCCTGTCAAACAGAGCAGTCTCTCAGAATTCTAAAGAACGAATGTCATTAGAAAGAGTTTCTGCCGAAGACACGATTTCTTTAAATACACTGTATTAAAGGAATTTCCTAGACAACGGCTTTACATTCATACTTTGGCGTCAAACATTTAATTTTCTAAGGTATTTTAAGTGTAAATATTTTTTTAAAAACCGAGTGGCCAGCATCCCATCAACTGACAGCTGTTCAGTTTTAGGCTATCTTTGCTAACGTTGCTAGCTACATGCAGTAGAAAGAGTATAATGCATCGTATTCAGCCAATGTTAGCGAGATGGCTAAAGCAACCACGTGACATTTTAACCTCGTAAGCCCTAGCAAGCGTACGCGAGCAGAACTCTTGTAAAATGGCATCATGACCACAGACTAAAGGTTTACAGTCAGAAGTTCAAGTAAAGTTACTTTTACAAAATTCTCGCAAGCTTAACTTAACGTTAACGTTAGCTATTATATAAAAATGTCACGCATAACGTTAGCGATTTCCCCCCTCGGAAGTCATGCCTTTGTTCAAACCAGTTAAGCAATATCTTGTGACAATGCCATGGTAGTAAATAATCGTATTAAACGTACTGACTGATACAAAAAAAATCTACTTCCTAAGTAACAAAATATAAACATTTAACTTACAAGTAGTACCACAAAAAAATAGCAAAGCTTCTTTAGTTATCCTAACGTTAGTCAAGTACTTTTATGACAACTCTTTGCTTCTTACTTGTACTTGTGTCCAGAGCTAGTGAAAGCTCCCATTATTATGTTTTGATATGTAACGTTCACGAGATATCATGTTTGGCTGCTCCTTGACAGGTTAAGTATTTAGCTAGCTCGAAGAAATACAAAAATACTTGACTTACCCCCTTTAGCACCAAGTCAAGGAACAAGCAGATTAGAACCACCACCGTTCTCTGCACTTGGAATGATAGCTGAAGGGGGGGAGCTCCTGCACTAAATAAATACCCGCGAAAACTTCCATCCAATCCCACCACGCGAATGAGTATTCTGACCACGCCTTGAAGCCTAACCCTGCCATTATCACCCGATGCAGAAACAATCACCTTCATAATCAAATCACACCATTCGAATGGGTAAGGGTTATACCTATTTTTTATACAGTCTATGGGTTATACCCCCCACCACCCAGGTGGCTCAGATTGTCAGAATAACCTCACGATAGGCTAGATATTAAATTTGTGTTTTCTGCAGCACATGTAGGCATGTAGCTACTAATAGCCTAATAATAACGCTTTTCTGCACCACAAGTAGCCTACTGTAACATAGCTAAGTTAAATTAGTGTGCATTAAAATTTTGTTTTTATAAAAATTCAGCAACCTGGCATATACTACGTGCCCATGTTGTCTTACGTTCACGTGCGCATTATCGTGTCCCTTTGAATGGGGTTATTAAATCTGAGCATACATAAGAAAATATGCCATTTATAATATATTCCAATTGTTTAACCCCCCAGAATATTTTTAACAGGTTATTTATTAAGTAATGTTTTTTTTTACATGTTTTTGCAAATCATAACATTTGTTTGGGATCGATTTCACCCCAGTCAACAGACAAATACTTCAAAACATTTCATGTGTCTAAGTACAAAAACATTTCAGATCCTCAGTGAACAAGTAACAATAATTCAATAATAAAAACACAGCAAAAATATGTAACTCACCAGAAATTACTCTATTGAGAAGAACGGGACACCAGAATAGTCTTTTGTCTCTAGTGATATTGTACCTCAAAGTATTGCCCTCAAAGTAATTCCACAGGCTTGCTGTTGCTTGGCCTTTTAATTTATATAATTGATATACTCCAGCCAAAGTCATCAATCCAATATAAGCATGCGAGTGGGTCTCATCAAGCCCTTTCCATTATGCACCTGCCTCCCTACCAGACTGGTCATCACCAGGATAATCTTCTCTGATGACACTAGCTGAACAGTTCAAATGCAGTTTGCATCTCCTAAACAAGAGTGACAGTGTATTTGGTGTGACCTGGGAATATTTTGATCACATTTGCAGCATACAGAGTTTACCCTGTACCCTGACCTTCATGTTTTTGTTTTTTTACATGAACGAGTCTTCTCTTAATGGTTGAGAGACTACAGGAGGTTCATCCTCATCAGGAGAGGATATATCAATCAGGATCCTCAATATTGTCTTCAGTTTCTGACACATCCTCTACATGATGTCCATTGTCAAGGACCTGCAAAAGAACCCCAGGCTGTATCCAAATTAGAGCCCTAATTCTGCATACTGTGTTCTAGCATATTGTGTACTGTTTAATGCATACTGTTTAGTACATGGCATTCAGAATGCAAAATTATCCTTTATATCCTGCATAATATTTTACAACCGTACTGTAGAAGTGTTGTAAGAAGTCTCGCCCTTGCGTGGCCATGCTCACGTGTTGTTGCTGTTGAAGAAAAACATCAGAGAAGCTGCATCTAATTTTTAAAGCGAATCTACATGTAATTTATGGGACCAAAATGATGGTTTACTTCCTGAAAAGTATGCGCCCAATTATACTCAAAGAAACCTCAAAAAGAAGTATATCATCCAGGAATTTTAAGTACACTACATATAGAAAAAATCTAGCCTACTTAACTTCTGGTTTCCCATCCCCAATTTGTGTGAATTATCAAACCTCACAAATCTAGTTCCTACAGGTAAAATTCTCATTTTAGGGCCTGCGATACGGGAAAGTTTGTAAGTTTAAAACTGCATGCTACCAGAATCACCCACAAAAAAAATTTAAACAGAAAAGCAGAGAAAAAGTTGTACATTTTATGTTTTACACACCTATAGAGCTTGGGGTCAAAATAACCCCAAACATCACCATAAGTAGACCATTGGAACAGGATTTTTAAAAACACAGTATTATATTTATTGCATTTTTACTATTTAATCCCACCAAAGTAGGAAAAGTCATACAGTATCAAGATGAAAAAATAAGGTGAACTGGCTTTTAAGCGACGTCAAACAGTGAATGGGGTCAAATTGACCCCAAACAGAATACCCTCCCATGTTAATGCACCTCACGGTTTGGTTTCAAATTGTCAGTGTCTTTTAATTTAAAACAATAAAAGAGGATAAATATTATCTCACAATGTTATTCTACATTTAAATGAAACCTAAAACTTATGTATACTGAGGTCTTTTATAAGAGAGATCAAAATAATTTGTTTTGATCTGTTGGGAATTATGTTCACTTAGCTAGCAAGATACAGTAGTTATTTGCTTACCGAATCAAGGGTACTGCTACAATCTTTTTTTTGTGCACAAGGTTCACTTCCGGTACTTGTATGGCATTTTAAATATTGAAAAGTTATTTTAAATACATGTGTGTACAAGACAAACACCTTTTGAAAGAAACCAACATGGTGTACAATTTCAAACAGTTTGTCATATTTTTCGGGACCAGTACTAGAGTGGTTTAAATCATACCTTACTGGGAGAGGATTTGTTGTTGCACTAGGAGACGCTGTGTCTGACACGGTTAGTATTACATGTGGGGTCCCTCAAGGATCTATTCTTGGGCCTTTACTGTTCTCTTTGTATATGCTACCACTGGGTAACATCATTAGAAAGCATAGTGTTAATTTCCACAGCTATGCTGATGACACACAATTGTACATTTCTGTGTTCCCTGGTGATACAAGTCCACTCAGCTCACTGGAGAAGTGTCTGAAAGATATAAAAATGTGGATGTCCCAGAATTTTCTCCAGTTGAACGATGACAAAACAGAGGCCATTTTGATTGGACCAAGACCTCAAAGAGATGCAATATCAAAAAATCTAGAGCATCTGGGCCTATGCAGTAATCGGGAAGCCAAGAATCTAGGCGTTATTATAGATAATGACCTAACCTTTGAGCCCCATATAAGAAATGTTACTAAAATTGCCTTCTTTCATTTAAGAAACATTGCAAAGGTCAGACCTCTCCTCCGACAAGCAGACGCAGAAAAGCTTATGCATGCTTTTATCACAAGTCGCCTTGACTACTGCAATAGCCTTCTCTCTGGTCTCCCCCAAAAAAGCATTAAAAAACTACAGTTAGTTCAGAATGCGGCTGCAAGGGTATTGACTGGCACAAAAAAGAGAGACCACATTACCCCCACACTCCTTAAACTACACTGGCTACCTGTGCGTTTTAGAATAGATTTTAAGGTTCTTCTTCTAGTTTTTAAAACGATAAAAGGTTCAGCACCAACATACTTAGGTGACTGCATTCAGGAACATGTGCCTAGTAGAACCCTTAGATCCTCCACTGCTTCTCTCTTAGTGATTCCCAAAGTAAACCGTAAGAGAAGCGGTGAGGCGGCTTTTAGCTTTTATGCCCCTAGGCTTTGGAACGCCTTACCAGGCAATATCAAAGAGGCAGAAACTCTTAACATTTTTAAGAAACTTCTTAAAACACACCTATTTAAACTTGCCTTTAGTTAGCTTGCTCTGCCTTTTAATTTTAATTTAATTTTCTTACTTTTAGGACTGATGCGTGTTTTTTATTATTTTTATTACAATGTACTAGTCTAATTGATTTATTTTTAAGCTTATTTATCTTTTTAAAGCTGTTTTATCTATTATTTTATTTTCTTTCTTTTATTCTGTATAGTGGGGTGAAAGAAGAGGCCAGTAGGGCGCTCAATTTACAAGTTTGACTAGGGACCGACGGGTTCGTCACTCTGCGGAGTGATTCAAACTGTGGAGGCTGTATGCTGCTCCCACCCATGGGCAAATGAAAATCAAAACGTAGAAAGAGGCCAGTAGGGCGCTCAACTTAAAAGTTGACTAGGGACCGACGGGTTCGTCACACTGCGGAGTGATTCAAACTGTGGAGGCTGTATGCCGCTCCCACCCATGGGCAAATATACCTCGAAGGAGGGACATTGTCTCGTAAATGTTCTATTGTCTTTTATGTCTATTTTTCTTCTATTGCTTTTGTTCTGTATTTTGTTTTCTATTGTTGTGAAGCACTTTGGGCTGCATTTTATGTATGAAAGGTGCTATACAAATAAAGTTTATTATTATTATTATTATTATTATATCCCACAATCAGGATGCATAAAACAGGGGACCCAATGAATCCTGTTGTAACTGAAAATAGGGGTACATAATATTTGGACCACAGAACCACATGATACCAGCATCAAGAATGCACTCACGTGAACTGGAAGGAAATGACAGTCTGTGCTGTTCTATGAAGAAAACACCAGACAGAGATGTAAACCATCAAAAATGTCATGCTAATCAAAATACAGACCCACATTCCCTAATTTATTCAACAGTAAGTGTCCAATTATTAAGTAGAATCGCATGGCTGTGAATTTGCAGAAGTTAAGGAACTCTCAAAAAACCTTTCTTCATAATGAGCAAATGGCATAACATAAAAGGATACCGATCATCTTAGTGTACTGTATGTACTGTACCAGGACTTTTGTGATATTACAAATGTATCATACCGACTTCAAAAATGTCATAAATTACTTTTTCAGGATGACCTGGAAAGAAAATAATGTAAATACATACCACTGATATATTAGGAAATATATGTGCATTAGTATTTACAGGAGGAGAATATGTGAATATTTCTCTCATATGCAATGTCCAAATGAACATAAATTATAATACATGTGAAACCTTCATAGGTGATCTCTCTTTAAAAATAGTAAGATAAACAAATTCTTTTTGCATTAGTCCATATTGTCGGCAAGAGACATCTCCCAATGAATTATTCATCATTTGAGAGACAGCGTGTGGAGTCCTTTTGCTGCTGTTGCCGCCGCCTCTTTAGCTGTAAAGGAGAATTGACAATGACATTGTTAAACACATGCACCAGACAAGCCTATCCTCGGGCCAGTCAGCCAGTCTTACATGCAAGTAAAATATCACATTGAACAAAGTCTTCTTCAATTAAGTTTAAAAATCTGTCAGTCATACACCGATAATTCAGATTTCCCTGCAGACTAAACAAACAACAGAAACACAGTTGGTGTGGAGGGTGTGCACGGTCCGAACAATGTGCCCACCTTTCCTCTCTTCCTCCTTTTTCCGCGCTGCGTCTTCCCGCTGTTTTTTGATGATTGCTAATCGTGCGAGGTCTGCTTTGGCCTGGTCCGTTTTGCCAGCTAAATGCATTTTCATGTATCTCTCTTTAGCTTTCTGCTTTTCAATTTCTTCTCTGTCGGGAAAAGCAAGGGACAAGTTTTGAATTTATGTACAGTGCTAGAACCGAGAGTAACTACCTGTGAGTAAAATAAGTGAACTATAAATCAAGGCTGCTAAACCCAGGCCCTGCAGGCCTACAGTGTCTCTGAGTTTTCATTACATCCAGGCTTCTAACCTTCATTTTCAAATAATCATTAACCCGACAAGCAACTTTAGGTTCCCCCTCCAACTGAAAGAACTGAGAAGAACAGGAAGAGTTGAGTTTTGAGCAGCCTGGCCACTTTACATTCAGTGAATATAGTAATACGAAAGTTCTCATTTGCCACCAGCAACTATTGCTTGTACTTGGTGGGACTATAAAAAGCTAAATGCTAAATGCTAACCATGGCACTGGTGTCAGACTTTTACAGTACCTTTCTCTCCTGGAAAGCTGTCGGGGTCCCTCCAATTCTACATCGGTCACTTTCTTTGTTTTCTGCACAACTCTATTTGGGTTTTCAATGTCTATCAATCCCTCCACTCCTTTTCTCTTCTGTAGAAGACATGGTAAAATACATAAGTAGACTTACATTCAGCCTTCACTTTTGCAGCCAGTCCAGCCAGGCATTATTTAAAAATAATAATAATAATAATAATACATTTTGGACTAACCTGAGTGCTGTCATCTTCACTGTCTTCTGAGTCGGACTTTGCCACCTTCTCCTCGGCTTGACTATCATTTAACGCTGCTCCTTCCTCTTCGTCCTGTTTCAAACCAAACCAGTGAGTCCATCTTTACATTCTACAGCACCACTTACATTCAGCTTGACACATACCAATTCACAGTGGATATTTTTCAAAAATGTTGGGGGCGGAAAAGGAAATGTGAGAAAATGTTAGGAAATGTGGAATAATTTCATGTCCCTAAATATGTGATTAAGTTGACTGAATAAAAACAACTTTATTTCAAATCATGTTAACTTGTCCAATTACTTTTGCTCCCCTAAAATGGGGGGCTATGTATAAAAAGGGCCATAATTCCTACATGGATCATCCGATATGTACAGTTGAAGTCGGAAGTTTACATACACTTTGGTTGAAGTCATTAAAACTCATTTTTAACCACTCCACAGATTTCATGTTAGCAAACTATAGTGCTGGCAAGTCAGTTAGGACAATTACTTTGTGCATGACACAAGTCATTTTTCCAACAATTGTTTACAGACAGATTATTTCACTTTTAATTCACTATATCACAATTCCAGTGGTTCAGAAGTTTACATACACTAAGTTGACTGTGCCTTTAAATTTTTAATATTTGGTTGCATATCCTTTGCATGCCATGACTTCCTGAATCCTGATGTCTGTGACCCAACAACATCAAAATACTCTTGATATCATATTTTCTGGTACTGCTACAAGTGATGCTATAACGTCTCTGCATTTGAATGGATCTCTATGGGAATTGGGGGGTGGGACTAGATTTAGCTGTAAATTACACTGGAATGGTATGGAACACATGGTTGGCTAAATGGCTCTAAGTCATCAGGGGTCTGATGTATCAAACAAGCCTTAAATCATCAATCTGCTGCTAGAAATACAGTAGATATGGATGGATAACTTGAAGTGTTTCTTCTCCTGACTTATTTTTCCATAGAGTTCAATAGGAAAATTTGTCAAAAGAAACAACCCTTAAAGTGATCCATCCATATCTACTGCATATCTGACCACGCAATATTTTAATATTTTACTGTTTTTAAGTTCATTTGAATATTTAGGGACTCATAAGTGGTCATCCATGACTTCCAGATCCACTGGGGTATTAATTTGAGATGACACATGCCAACTGCTTTGTCATCCATCAACATGGGGAAAGTCAGAAAACAGAGAATTGAAATGAGAGAAATGTTGCTGGTGTTGACCCTCATAAATTAAGCAATGGCGATAAAAAATGCAGAGAATACCTCTCTGTTATTACGAAAATAATTAAGAAGTTTTAAATAACTGGAGGTGTGATGAACCAGCCTGGATGAGGATGCAAGTGTATTTTGCCCCCACACACAGTGAGGAAGATTGCTCGAGAGCCAAAATATTCTCCAAGGATCGCATATAAATTAAAGCAGAAGTTAGTTGAATCTTGGGGTCACCAATTCCCCAAAACTACAATTTGTAGTTGTAGTTGTATAACAACCTTCATGTCAACAAGATATTTGGAAGGATTGCCAGAAGAAAGCCTTGACTGCCATCAAACTACAAACATAAGCACCTGGGGCCGTATTACAGAAACATCGTAACTCCGTAATCCTATTTTATCTGTGTTGGTCCACAGATAAGATAGGATTCCGGAGTTACGATATTCGCTAAACATCACTGGAATTGGGTTTTATGGTCAGATGACCAAATTTTGAATATTTTCTTTTTATTTTACCTTAGCTATTCGCCTCTGCTTTCAATAGGACAGGGTTAGATACGTCATTTACACAAAGCTCCTGAAAAGCACCACAAATTGGGAGAGGTCAATTTGAATTTGTGTTCATAGAAAAGTAGCACTTTTACATTTCCAGTTTCCTGACCTTTGATTTAGTTATGCAAGTTCGGTAAATAGATCTCTTTTGCGGATAAAGGTGCGGACACAGCAGCTTCATGAAGTCAGAGCAATGTGGCATGAGAAAGCAAAAAGACTCTGGACGGACCAAACAATTATTTGACCTGGCACGGAAATTTGAGTCCATATTACTATACTACACAAGCAGACAAGACAATCACCTTCTTCCGTTCTTTCTCGGCTTTCATTTGAGCATCTATCTCCTCAGGGCTCGTGTATGTCCTCATCCGTCCTTTATGACCTCCTTTTTTACCTGAAAACAGTTATTTCGACCAGAAATGTGCTAAGTATAAACATTGAATAGCTTCGAATAATACTAACAATTGCAACTTTTATAGCAGTATTAGATACACTATGACTCAATGATCCACTATGAATTAGATAGTAATTCGACAGTTAATAGAATTGACTTGTGTTAGCAGATGGATGAATGTCTGTCAGATGGCTACAGTGGCTAGCTTATAACGTCAGTTTGTCTAACGTTTAATCACACTGGTGTGGGCGGCAGAAAACAACGCTGAGGATCGTAACGTTACATTTATACAACACAACCAGCTGCTACTGCCAGCAAAGCATTTATGACAAAACATTAGGTCATTGCAGCGTGCTTAGTTGGGAGTTTAAACCCAATCGACCACAGAAATACATTACAACTGGAACAGCTATCTAATCTGTGGTCAGGATTAGCTGTGATCCAGTCAGTTGTAATGTTATTCTTTGGTCTAGGCCGTTTAAACCTAAACTCCAGCTAAGCACACTGTAGTTGACCCTATCTGTTACATGCGAATGATGCGATGTTAAATTAGGGAGGTACCGAGTTAGTTACAGTAGCTAGATAGCATGTGTTCCAAGTTGCGTCCCTAGTGCAAGATGCTGAAACATTGTAGCTAGTTGGCGGTCTGTGGTAGATGGTATTTTAGACATACACTCAGACATATGGCAATTTAGCTAGCTAACTTTAGATTAAGGTTAGTGCAAGATATCCAAAGTTGACTGAAGATAACGTTTCACGGTCAGATAATAAAACACTTACCACCCTTAGGCATTTTATTAAATGTTTCTTCTAACGTCTATTAACGAAAAATATAATAAAAAAATATGGGTAAATACACCCCAGTATTTTCTTAGTGCCCGTCCCGAGTGTAGCTCACCAGCTGGAGAACCCAAACACGCAGCGGTCTAAAGCTGCTCACTAGTTATCCTTAATAATAATAAAACACATGTTTAATATGTGGATAAATACATAATAGCAATACATCCTTGTGTTTTCAAATGCATCTCTAACCCTAACAACAGTTCATAATATTGCACTTAATAATATATATGTACAAAAAATATTCAATATTTTTCAGGCAATATCTTGGTTCACTAGCCTGATGCAATCCAGCAAGCCTAAGAGCAACACACCATTTTCCAGTAAAATGCTGACGGTAAAGAACTCACAACACGGTTGAAAGTCTTAACAATTAATTTTATTAACGATAATTTATACCCACTTTATCGGTCACGGGCCACTGATGTAAAAGTTCGAACAAACTTCTAATGCTGTGAATTTACGTATATTGTGTGAGCGGAAAATACACCATAAAAGACCTCTTTTACATTTGGATGACGGCATAAGCAACCGACTAACAGAAAGGCAAACAAACAAAACAGTCCTGGATCCTGGCTTTACGATATGATATTTTGCTGTACTTAAAGGAATGCCAAAAGTTAAAAGGAGCAGAAAGCCTCCTCCAGACGGGTGGGAACTAATAGAGCCCACTCTGGATGAACTTGACCAAAAAATGAGGGAAGGTGAGGAGTTCGGTAGTTTGGTAGGCTAGCTATTGCAAGCACCTCCAGCAAGTTAATTCACTATTTATCAGACATGCGATAATCAGATACGCGTTAAGTATTGTTCATTATTATGTCCGACATTAGTTATTACATTAATTCATACTGGTTGTTCATATTGAGCATGTTTTCATTCATTCATCAGCTGAAACTGAACCTCACGAAGGGAAACGCAAAGTCGAGTCGCTATGGCCAATCTTCAGGCTGCATCACCAACGAAGCCGCTATATTTTTGACCTGTTCTACAAAAGGAAGGCCATAAGCAGAGGTGAATTAAGTTTGTCTGTGGCTGCGTCCCAATATTATTCACTCCTCTCCTCCACTCCCCCACTACCACTAGTCTCCTACCCGGGAGTATGCAAAACTGCGTGAATGTTTTGAGTACAATTAATTGCATGTACAGTATACAATGTACCGGACATTGCGGTTTGCGTCGAGACATTAATCAATTTGTAACCATTTGTAATTAATATGTAGCATAATCGGCAACATTAGATTAGGACACAAAGATCAGTTTCTGGGGCACGGATGAGAGCAGGTGGTAGTGGAGGAAAGGAGGATGCATTTTTCGAGTATTGGGACTCATATATTGGGTATCATATGGTGCAGTTGCCTATTATTAGGCTTCCCAGTAAGAAGGGCCAGCCTTTTTAGTCCAAGCCCTCATTATGACAATGACATAGACTTGATTCTCAGCCGAGACTAGAATGTACCCATTTCACAGTATATATGTATAGACATTTATTTTTCTCCAATTATATGTTGTCAGTTGCAAGTCATGTCCTTTTGCCTGACCAAAAACAGTACTGGGAAGAAGGTGTAGACTAATATGTAATATGTACTTACCTTTGGGGAGACATGGGCAGGGGCCATTTGTTTTTTCTACTTTATTGAATAAGACCATCAAAAGTGACAAATTGACTGTACATTTAATTTTTTTTAACGGATGTTCTTTTTTAATTCAGGGTTTGAATGATTAACATGCCAGCAAACTCACTCTACCAACAGAACTCTATGAATACTGCATCAAAGAAGGTTATGCAGACAAGAATCTCATTGCAAAGTGGAAGAAGCAGGGATACGAGAATTTGTGCTGTCTATGTTGCATCCAGACTCGAGATACCAACTTCGGAACAAACTGCATTTGCAGAGTTCCTAAAAGCAAGCTGGAAGTGGTAAGCTTAAGCAAGATTATCCCACTGAAAGTCATTTATTATGAAAGTCATTTATGAAAGTCATTGGGCGGCAGTGTAGTATAATGGTTAAGGAACTGGCCTTGTAACCGAAAGGTTGCAGGTTCAATTCAGAGGTAGGACACTGCCGTTGTACCCTTGAGCAAGGTACTTAACCTGAATCGCTTCAGTATATATCCAGCTGTATAAGTGGATAATATGTAAAAAATGCTATAAAAAAAAAGTTGTGTAAGTTGCTCTGGATAAGAGCGTCTGCTAAATGCCTGTAATATAATTTATATCAACTCAATTTGATAGTCGGAATAAAATTGTTTAATTACTGTCCTGTATTGTCCATACGGCCTGGGCTTGCTAACTATGGAATTTATTTTTATTGATCACTAAATCAGGTGGCTAGAAATGGATTATCCTGACTTTTGGCGCTGCCCTTACATTTCAAAGCAGTATACAGAAAGATTCAGAATACAGTCTTGTAAAAAAAACGAAACAAAAAAAACAAAAGTGATTTCTCTTTTAAACATGTAAAATTTGCTACAGATGGATTGTGTCGTCTTCTCTCCCAACAGGGAAGGATTATCGAATGCACCCACTGTGGATGCAGAGGATGCTCAGGCTGAAATCTTTTTATTTCGGCCTTTTATGGGACATCAGGGCTCATTACAGAGCGCTTTGAAGAAATCCTGGTCCGTACTTGGGTTCATATCATTCCAGATTTTAAGTCTGCAGTGTACACTGTGATTCACATTGTAAGTGCATTTTGAACATCACTCCATGAGATGGATGCTTTTAAACTTCATTTGCTTTAACTTATTTTATGTTGTGCTTTATTATTTAAAATAAAATTATGCTGCTACACATTCTTGCAGGAGATGTTTCAGAGTCTTGGATTTCTGCAAAATGTAATTATATATAATGGTTTGTTGACACATTTCTGCATCTGTGACTTATTCCCCAAACCTTTAAGAAGTCATTATGGCTGAGAAATATGTCAATGTCTGGCATCTCTAGACGCTTTTGAAAAGTCTCAAATCAACTCAAATTGTGCCAGCATATATACATTGTACCCACTGCCTGATCGTGGAATCAGAATTCACATAATTAACATTCTAAACTATGGCAGAATGGATGAAACCATGGCTAGATAATCATATGTACAGTTTGGTACCGACTACATATTACATTTTCATAACATGCTGTATACACTGTATATAAACTCCTCAAAAAAAGTTCGGAAACGTTATTTTGGTCGATTATTCCTCCCCTTTAATAATACCAATTGGTATTGTATTTTATATCGTTGGAAAGCCTGATTAGTCACCTTTACAACAAGGTACAACTTGTAAGGATCATGCATTCGTGGAATGAGCAACACAGCTAACCGTGTGGGTAGCGGCCCAAAAAAATTTGCCAAAATCCCCTGCAATATTCTTTTGTTGGTGTTCACTCTCGTTTTGAGCTTCAAGTGCTGGCAGGTATATGCCAGTCACAGGTGTGTGACTGGCACCTGATTGGCACCTAATTGACAGCACTTGTGTGCATGGGTCCTGCAACTTTGTTGAGTTTGTGTGTGCTCCAAGCATAAACATGCCACGTTTGTCCCTTCAGGATAAGGCCCGTGCAATAGGGCAAGTGGAAGCTGGTGTTCCGGTACGCAGAGTGGCAGCATTATTTGGTGTCAGCCCTGGTACCATTTCCAAACTTAGGACCAAGTTCCGTGAGACTGGTGAAGTCAAAGACAGACCACGAAGTGGCCGCCCCAGGAAGACAACACCCCAAGAAGACTGGTTCCTCACCCTTGCTTCACTGAGGAACCGTAGGCTTTCTTCCAGATTGCTGCACAGATCGCATGACACCTTTCAATGAGGGCAGTGTCATGGTGTGGGGCGGTATCTCTCAAAGGCAAAACAGAACTTATCATTGAAGGCAATCTCAATGCAGTGAGATATCGGAATGAGATTCTGGAGCCAGTGGCGATCCCATATCTCCAGAATCTGGGACCTAACTCCATCCTCCAGGGTGACAACGCTCGCCTCCACAGAGCCAGGATCATCACAGAGTACCTCCAGAATTTGGGAGTGGAGAGGATGGAATGGCCTGCCGTGAGTCCAGACCTCAACCCAATTGAACACCTGTGGGATCAGCTTGGGCGTGCTGTACGTGCCAGAGTGACCAACGCAACCATGTTGGCTGACTTGCGGCAAATCCTGGTTGAGGAATGGGATGCCATCCCACAGCAGTGTGTGACCAGGCTGGTGATCAGCATGAGGAGGAGGTGCCAAGCTGTTGTGACTGCGTATGGATCTTCCACACGCTACTGAGGTCCCTGACAGTGTAAGATGAATAAAGTGTAAAAATGGCCAATATGTGTTGTTTTTTCCTTATTACTGTGGGAGAGTGCAATCATCCAATCCACCAAGCAACTCAAAACGAGAGTGAATACCAACAGAAGAATATTGCAGGGGATTTTGGCACATATTTTTGGGCCGCTACCCACACGGTTAGCTGTGTTGCTCATTCCATGAATGCATGATCCTTACAAGTTGTACCTCGTTGTAAAGGTGACTAATCAGGCTTTCCAGCGATATAAAATACAATACCAATTGGTATTATTAAAGGGGAGGAATAATTGACCGAAATAACGTTTCCGAACTTTTTTTGAGGTGTTTACATTGGAGAATAAACATAGAGCAAAACACTGTTACCCTAGACCTCAATCATAGTTTTTTCCTTTCTATTTTAGTTAGTTGCTGGTCAATCCCCTGTCTACATACAGTGCAAATGTCCTTGTCGACACCATTTAAAAAATTTTTTTTTTTTTACCTTAAAACAAAGTGTCCAGAAAACACCACAGGTTCATTTATTACTCTGCAGTGCTTGAGGTTGTGTAACAGGGTTATGACTATCCTTGGTAATATCAAAACCTGGATTATTGTGAATCAATAGACATGTCTAAAAGATGCCAGAAGAAACATCCCTAGGTTGCTCTTTTCTGTGTAGTTTGGGCACTTACATTTGAATATGAGTTATATATTCATTTTTTGGTTCTAAGCATCATTACATTTCAGTATGCAGGCCTCAAACTGCTTACAAATACCTTCACAGAGGCTTTCAAACTTTACACTGAACAACCACCTATCTTCCCAACACACATGTTGTGGTAGTTTTTTCCACAAGTTGCATTCACATTTACCCTTTCTGTTGGTTGGATTTTAATAAGTTTAACATAACTATGGCCAAGAAAGGAAGCTTTGAAGGAAAAAACTGTTTTACATCTTACAAATTATGACCATAAATAGTATATGCAATGTCAATCCGATCACCATGTAAATGTACACTGCTGGCAACAAGAAGAATTATCTCAAACGCATACGTGTGCAATAGCCAAAATCAGCAGGGGTGAATTTTACTCATGAATAGGTGCCGCTCAAAACCAGAATGTGCATGCGCCCCCTGATGTCTCATCCTGAAACTGCAGCTAGTCTCCCTCAGTTAACTCCATAATCAAAGCGCAGCTGTAGACATCCGACAGCTCACAGGAAGAATCAATCACTGGCAAGATAAGGATCACGTGAATATTCTGTGTTCTCAGTAGAATGAGAATTTCTAAACTCAATCCTCATAAATTGTGAGAGCACACATAAATCCATGTGCACGCATTGTTTGTATTGGCGGCAGTGTAGTATAATGGTTAGGGAACTGGACTTGTAACTGAAAGGTAGCAGGTTCGATTCCCAGGTAGGACACTGCCGTTGTACCCTTGAGCAAGGTACTTAACCTGAATTGCTTCAGTATATATCCAGCTGTATGAATGGATAAATGTAATAAGAAGTTGTGTAAGTCGCTCTGGATAAGAGTGTCTGCTAAATAATGTAATGTAATTCCCTGCCGGTGCTAGCCTTTGAGCGGCCCTAAGCAGGATTTCATTTGTGGCCCCTAAGCCATCCACCTACACTTCACCTTAAACTGCCTTAAACATTTTTATGAATGCAACACACATGCAAATTACAAATAAGCAAAACTAAACAGCCCCAGGTATATTTTCAGCCCCAGTTATACAGGTTCTTTTTTGAGATAATTGAGCCAGTTACTTCGCCAAATCACTACTAATGCTCGCAGTCACAGCTGATCTCTAACCTCAGTACCGCTAAATGTCTGATATAGCCTACGACCATAGCGTTAGCTGTTGACTCTCTCACGCTCTCCCACGCAAATCTTCAGAACTAGAACTACTAGTCAAGTTTTTGAATATATACAGTATATATACATATACATATATATTTTATCACACTATGTCATATGATTGTTTTGATATAAAAGATACATGATAAACACATTAGGAGGCCCCTGGGTGGTTGCGGGGCCCTAAACAGCCACTTATGTTGCTCATTGGGTCGGGCCAGCTCTGTTTGTATTTGCTTTAAAGTTCATATAATTTCCCTAACACTGTTCAGATGATTTCCTCTGATGTTCTTCCATTGTTCAAGTTTAGTCTGGATCTTGTGCACTCTCATTTGTCAGGCCTTAGGGAGCGCGCTCATGTGAATCTGTGCCTCTGCAAAATACGCTGCGCTTGCATCTTCTCCCTCGTGTTTAATGCTGACCCACACAGTAAAAGTAATCTACCATAAAAGCCACCATTGTAAATCCTGATGATCAGCCATCAAGTTGTTAAGTAGAGTAATGTATCACACTGTTGTGGCATGCAACGCAGTCCTACTTGTCTGCGGGCCAGGGAAGGTTGAAAATATACTTGGGCATACCAGGAATTAATTCTCACTCACGAGGTCACACAGCCACATAGTAGAATAAAACAGGCCCAGGGGTCAATGAAGGAGAGACTACATACATTTCCTTACTCAAAAGAACAGAGCTGGAATGCCCTGGGCGTGTTATATTCACACTTTAAATCAATAATAGAATTGGTCTTCCCTCATCTGATCTAATCAATCGGTAGCCATTAAGATCAGTGGTAGGTTTTTAAAACAAGCCATGAGAACTGAGCCAGTGGGCAAGGAAGCACAGGGAAGACAAGGCAGGAGTTCCACAAGAGCATATGCGCATTTTGGCAGCGGCAGGGCCCGTGTCTGGCAACACGAACAAAAAATTTCTCTGTTTATCAGCAGTCCAACTGAGTCATCATTGCTCCAAAGTGGCCTTATTATTGCGGCTGGCTACGATTGTCTCTATTGCTCTATGGTTTTTTGTACGGCGGATGCCAAGGAATTAAAAAAAAAAAAACAGACCTGTATTTTGTTTAACTTTTTTATATTAATTTGTCGCATGCCCCCCACCATACTTGCCAGCCGTGGCCCACCCCCCAAAACAATTCACTTTCAGGGACTTTGTTTCCTGCATTCTGGTGATTTCTTTAAGTATGAAAATAAGTGAAATAACAAAATAAGGACACTGCAACTGCATTTTCAGTTAAATACTTTTCATTTTCAAAAAGCAAGTTTCAACAAAAATTCCACTTAAGTATATCCATTGAAATGTAACAGTGTTTCACCAAATATGTTTTTATGCTTGATGGGCAGCAAAATCCTTTCGCTTACAATCCTTGAGCACATCATGCATCCAATCTCTCTCTCCGTTATAATTTTGGTATGATACCTCAATTAGCTACCGAATAACATATAGGCCTAATCTGGTTTAATGTGGCAAACCTTTCTAGCACAGGATGTCTTTATCATGTCAGGACACCATATTCCACCTAATCGCTTCCTGTTCCACCATTGTCAGCACATAGTATTTAACATAAGCATATTGTCTTTTGCAAACTCAGAAATAAATGTTTATATTTTCTCATTTTAGTGTGAAGTAATACAAAACAATTGTGTGGGAGAAAGCCCCGTGCTCAATAAATAGGCAAGTTGAAACCATTGACATATAAGAACGGTTGAATCAGCTGAGCTAAGGATCAGAACCACTGCACCCTGCCTGAGCTGTGTACAGAAAAGGCAAACTGGCAGTACATTCTTCTTCTTCTTCTTTGTGTTTTTTGGCGGATTGTAATACCAACTTTAGGTGCATACCGCCACCTACCGTACCGGAGTATGTAGAACAGGATTCCAGGAAAAATAAAAATATATATAATTATTTCTTTATTCTATGATATTAAATTAAGTTAATAAATAAAATTATAAGTATAAAGTAAAATTCTATATTCTATTAAACAATCCTGAGCCTATTAAGAACTCTATTATCCCTCTCTGTACTTCCCACACCTTATCTCCATTTGTTCCTAATATCCCTTCCAAATCCCAACCTCGTCCAACCTCTCTTACCCTTTGTTGCAAACGCTCCCTTTCTTCTTTATATTTTATGCAATGCATTATTACATGTTCAGTGTTTTCAATTATATTACAATGTGCACCTGGCAGTACATTGGTCGCCTATGACAGAAGGGGTCCTTTAACTGACAGGCCCCCTCACGACTGGATGAGAAAATGGCGGCCTCCGTTCTTTGCAGGAGGTTGGCATCATTGTCTGGCGTTCTTAGAGCGATTTCCTCTACGAAATGTATAAGTCCTGGTACATCACAATGTGGTTGCTTATTACAGATCGCAAACTACAACCCAAAGCCTCTAAGATTAAATATCAAAGACCCTTACATCCCAGACAAGGGGAGCGAGAAGACCCCGGAATGGCAAAAGACAACCAAGTATGACCGCAAGCTTTTCGGACGGTACGGTTCGGCCTCGGGCGTTGATACAGCAAAACTATGGCCCAGTCAGGGTGAGTTGGAAACGTTGATTGCTGAGGAAAAAGAGTGGCACCCGTCTCTGGAAGAAATACTGGCAAACGTCGCCGCAAATGAAAAGGAGAAAGCGAAGAAACGTCTGGCCAGGTAAGCGAGAATAACGTAACGTACCTTGTTAACGTTACTTCGATCTGTCAGTGCATCTTCTACGTTATTTTGCAACCTAGCAATGTTGTTAACGTTAACATCATGCATCTGGTCTGTATTGCTTGTTTGGTTGCAAGTCAAAGATAGCTGTATAATTGATTGAATAAGCAGATAGCTAACAACCCAACTACCAAGTTAGATTATCAAATACATGTTGATAGTATTTCGCAAGCCACGTGGTATGTAGATGGGTTGTTGGTTTTATCATATAGCCTAGTGTTGCTGCATTTATATTGGGTTATACTTGTGTAGCTCTTTGCTTTAGTGCGCTTTAATGTCAACAGTATGGAGATTTAACTGGCTATGCTGGATGTGTGATCCTGTATACTACCAATGTTCGGTTCGCTTACCTGCAGTTGACACCTTCCATTGTCTTTTTTCAGAGAAAAACGGATTGCCACTAATATGGCAAACATGCCCAAGATGGTGGCGGATTGGCGGAGGGAATCACGCGATCTGAAATTGAAGAAGAAAGAGGAGAAAGCCAGACGGGACCTGCTGCTTGCTGAGGCCAGAACGCGTTACGGCTACGCACTGGATCCGCGGAGTGCCAAATTCCAGGAAATGCTGAAGGAAATCGAAAAGGATGAAGCAAAGAAAAGAAAAATACTAAAACGCCGGAAGAAAGAGGAGGAACGGGCTGCAGCAACTGCTACAGATGCTCATACAGCCGACGCCACGACCTAGCGATGCAACTGTGTGCGCTATACTGATGTCAATGTAGATATGATTGAGTTGACTTGGGAAGGGTTTTGTATATAGAGGAATCTGACATGTTTCCGAATATAAAAGTAAATGGAAGTATACTAAGGTTGCCTTAGTCATTCCAATTGAACAACTCCCATGCAGCTAAAATAGCCTTGCTTGCCGTCAGTGTTGCCCATGCCGATTTTAATAATCCCCACCCTGATATCTTGTTACCGGAACTGGAGGGCCCAGTGTCCGCTGGTTTTCAATGTGGAGGGATAACTGTCATTTACTGGCTAAAGAATCCAGACACATTCTGAATGCCTTAATTGGCTTCTCATTGAAAGGAAACAAATATCTGTGGACAGGTTTTGAGTTTGACGTCCCTGCCCTACTTTATATTCAGATTCAGGGGTAGGCAACCCTGGTCATGGAGTGCCAGAGATGTTCCTGGTTTGTGCTCCACCAAAACCTGTAACTACTTAGTTGGATTAATTATTAGGCCCCTCAACGGTCAGCAAATACCTGCACAGATATGCCATCTGTACCGTACAGTCAAAAGTGTTGAATAGCCGGTACATCTATCCAACAGATTGACAGGAGTCAAATCAATATGCAAACAAACACACATGGAACATAGAAGTTTATTATACAAAGGAGGAATTCATTGCAATTTTTTTGGTTGATTAGCTCACCGTGTTTTTGTGGATAAAAGATTAATAAATATTCATAGAAAATGACATAAGAACTTGGTTACATCTACATTATTCCATCATACCTTCAGTGTGCCATGATAGAAAAATCATTGTTTACTGATATTAAGGGAGAATGGCACATCCTTAAAAATTCAAGTTGTATTTTCAGGGCAGTATCAGCATTCTGTACAGTGCAAGCACACTGTCGTCCAAAAGGGGCTGATTAGTCTCTAATATGGTTCTATGAAACCTGTGTGATTTTAACATTTTCGAACAAGAGTATACAGTTAGTAACAAATTATCTGACTGGAACATTACAAGTTTTCCGTAAATTACAAATGGACAACAAAATTAAAAAAATCAGTATTCCGATTAACTACAAGCAACAAGCGTTGGTATGCCTGAATTGCGGTCTAAAAATGGCTGTCCATACAGTGGATGTGGCTTTGACAAGCAAGCTGTTCAAACGTTGGCTCATTAATGGTATTATGTTCCAGTGTAAGTCTCTTCTATTGGTCACAGCTGTGCCATTCAGTTGAAGAATGTCATCCATTGACTGGAGGGGAGGGGCTTGAGTTGGACGCATGCCGGTCAGTGCTGAGGACAGTCACCCAGAGGCAGGGATGTGGATTGGGGCTCAGGGCAGTTGCTCCTCACAGTTCTGTGCTCTCGTCTGTGTCGTTTGTGTCGGCCTGTAGCTTGGAGAGTGCAGCGTGGATTCTGAACTGGGTGCGCGACTCCATGGAGTATTCCTTGTAGCTGTTCCTGTGGGGGGGTTTAAGATGAGGCAGTTGATCTGTGGTTCAAAAATCATTGGGAATGGTGCACACGACGAAGTTGGAGAAAATTCCAGGTTAATTCGTCCAGTTCACAAAATGCATTGAAATAAAATTTCTGAATTGAAAAATTATCTATCATTCTATTGGGCTTTTTTTAAATTTATTTTTAAACGTTGAAATTAATTGAAATGGAATTAGTCCCCATGCAGAAGACAACGTATGCAGCAGCAACAAGTCACACTTGTGTGGTTGTCAAGTAGTCTGAGCACAAGAGATTGTCCCAAAAAAAAATAAAAAAAAATAAAGCCTGCCTAGGGGAGCCCCCCTTCCCCTTCCCCATCCCACCCCCCAGAACAGCACTACTGATTGGCTGACGACAGAAGCACATGTTGTGACCATAGGTCTGTGGTTGTGACCATAGGTCTGTGGTTGTGACCATAGGTCTATGGTTGTGACCAGCAGAGGGTGCCACAGGTCAGAGACTCACTTAGCTTTCTGCAGTAGTTTGACGGCCTGCTCTCTACGGCCCAGGTCTATGTAGAGCAGGCTAAGCTCCAGCAGAGCGTTGGGCACCAGGTAGTGGTCAAACTTAATCTTTTTCTCGCTGCAAAGGGGAAAAGGATACTGTGAGTCAGCAGTATTTCTGACTTTCAAATGGGGAAAAATGTATACATTATTACAATACACACCCATTTGCCTTCTTCCCAAATGTATTTATATAAAGGAACAATATTATTTATACATTCATTCTTTCTACTCGCATTATTCATTCTGGAAAAAAGTGTATAGTTGGACATACCAATCGTATGTAAATAAATTCTGATCAAACAGGTGAAAAGTACAAAATGCTATTTATAAGGTCACCTTATGACAGGTAGACTTTATATAGATACAGCAGAGCATTATAAGGAAGAGGGTATGTGTGTGTAACATTCCGAGCCCCTCACCTGCTGTACACCTTGTTGAAGCAGTCCTCAGCTGCCTGAGTTTGCCCCTGGTTTTTCAGGCACAGTCCCTTCAACAGTTGAATCACACAGCGGTCATCTACAGTATACTCATTCACTGTGGGGAAAATAGCGGTCATCTACGGGACAGTATACTCATTCACAGTAGGGAAAACTGGTCAGCTGCATGCTGGTTCACTGTCAGGAAAATGTTGGTCATCTCCATTGCATGCATTTATCATGTAGAAAAAAAGTGATAATTAGTAATGGTGATTTTGTTTGTTCATTCTAAATAATGGTATCCACAATGTACTCGTACACTGAGGTAAATGGCTGAAGTCCATATTGCGCTTGTGTTCAGTAAGGGAGGAGGGATCAGGGATCAGGAAAGGGGGTGGGGACAGAGACAGATTGGGAAAGGAGGAAATGAGAAACAGGAAGGAAAGCTAAAAAGCAGGCCACTTCCTGTAGCAGAGTGGTTTGGAAAGAAAATAAATTGCCATAAACAAGCAGCGGCTGAAAGTGTTCAACAGGAGATGTACTCAGGGTGCAGTACCGGGATTATCCTGCAGGGTGCGCTCCGCTTCCACCAGCGTCTCCAACATTCCCTTCGTTAGCTCAGGCCTCTTGCGTATCATGGTGAAGCCGTTCCACATGTACATCATTTCCTGTAGTGTGCACACGTTCCATAAACAGGCAGTCAGACCCACCCCCCAAACTCGACAATACGATCGGTGAAATGGCCAATGCACTGCACTTCTCACAAAGGTGTGACAACCATTTAATAGAGGTGGAGGGTCCTGAATTAGAGGGTGGTCATTGTAGGGCTACTTGAAATGAAAAGGTCTGGGAGCCGCAGCTGGTGGCGCAGTGTGGCATGGAGTCTTACCAGTACAGGCACCGGTAGCCTCACAGGGCTGCCGGCCTTGTAGCGCCTGGCCTTGCGGATGGCAAACTTTTCCGTGGGCGGAGACTTCCCGGCGATCTTCTGCTTGAAGGAGGGCACCTGTCTGAGGGGCGGGGATGAAGCTTACTCCAAACACATCCCACGCATACACACATACTGTTCCCCGCAAAATCACCATGCACACCCCAATCATACCATTCCCCACACACTGCCACGTACACCCTCCATACATGCACTTTCACACACATACTGTTCCACAAACAATTACCCATGTACACCTCACCCTTGTCATATTCTCCACACACTCCAGGCACACCTCACACACTCCCCTGATACTCTACACACAGCCCAAGCAGCAGGGTCTCAGTATCCCAGTGTGTTACTCCAGGTGGGCTTTTTGTCAGTTTACCTGAAAAGCTCCACTTCGTTGTCGCCAAAGGGCCTGTCTTCCTCCTGGGGCAGCATGCTGAGGTAGGCGGCCTTCATGTACACATACATGGCCTGGAAGAGAGACTAGTCACAGTCACACACGGCACAGTTAAAGGTACACAAACATGCATCCCCGCCACGTCTGCTGTAAATCCAGGCTAGCACGCATGGCCTCTGTACTCTGGCAGAGGACCTGTACAGTCACAGTGCTGGAGGACTGCATAACTTAGTGCAGCTGGTGCAGACAGATTGCAAATGTGCAAGGCTGACCAGCTTTCCTCCTTCCCAGAAGAAGGCTACGACTAATTATGCATCATCCTGCAGGACACATACACCTCAAGTCTCACAAGTCAGACAGGAGACTCGCACATTTCCGACCATCTCGCTTTCGGAAACCCTGCTCTAACAATCTCACATTTCAAGGAAGAAGCGGCTTAGATTTTGGTACATTTTCACCTGCAAAATTGGAAAACATTGTGAAACCCCACTTCCCTTCAAAAATTAATCTTTTTCCTGAAGAGCGCCCAGAATGTGTCATCACTGGTGCTAGGACACTTCCCACTAAACCCAGTTATCCACTGCAGCTTCTGCCAGCCCTCACCTTGGACCAGCGGCTCTCCTGGCTGAGCAGGTCAGCGTAGAAGTAGGCCATCTTCCAGATGCGTTTGTAAGTGAAGCACCACATCAGCTCCCAGTAGCACATGTGGTGGAACTGCTTCCAGGCCTGCTGAGCCCTGCAGCCGTCTTCAAACAGCGCCACTGCCTGGAAGGGAGGGTGACGGCACCAAGTAGTGCACAGGAAAAGTTACTTTCACAGACAGATAACACAAATCTGATTTACCTGTGTGTACATGTGTACATAGATTATAAACACTTTTTCCATTATATACAATTTGTATTGATATAAGGGAAAAGCATACACGGAAGACAATCATAAAATTAAACTACTGCTATAACACTTACAGCAGATACATATTCACTTACAGCAACACATTTAGCATGGTCCAATATAATTTTTAGTAGGCCTTATAAGTGATTACTGCCTTGGAGAAAAACTATTTGAATCTATTGAAAAGCTCACAGTCCAGTCAGAAGTTTCTTTCTCAGCATACTTTGACAAAAGTTCTGGAGAGAAATGCTTACCAGTTTAAATAAAACACATGGTTCTGACTGAAACTGGACAACGGAACTAAACACTGAGGCTCACCTCGTCAATGTTCCCTTTGATCTCCTCAGCCCTCCCGGCAAAGAATAGGAATATAGCACCCTGGAGGGGAAAGACAGAGACCTTATATTACGTCACTGATTTACATTTTCAATTTTTAAAGTGATACTGCAGTCAAAAACCGACTTTTCCCGTTGAAAACCGATGTTTTGGGTTAGATTATGATCATACACAACTGTTTATGTCCGAAAATCTCATGTCTAGTCAAAATGGTTTTATCTGAGTTTTTGTGTAGGTTTACCAATACGCTGGTTTCCGGGGATTCGTGACGTCACAAGATCCTTAACATAAAAATGGGTGGAGTTGAGGTGATCCTAGGCGTGGTCTCGGTTGGGCACGTGGTATAAAAGCAGAGACCAACGTTTTTTTTTTTTTTTCCTCTTTGAGACAGAGACCTTTGTACTGCTAACTAGCTAGTTCAAGTTCAAATGCGAATCGCTTTGTATTACTGCTAACGACTTATATCGAGCTACATAGAGAATTATTCATCTATGTCTTACTGTTTGGTATATTTCGCTAACTTACCTGCATTATGCCAAGGAGTCAGAGATGTATCGTTCCTCGGTGCAACGCCACGTACCGGCTCTGTTAGCTTTCATAATCTGCCGAGAGACGGTGTTGTGCCGAAAAGTGTCCCCCTGCCAGAATTTGTCCCCCCTCACGTGAACGCGCATTCGCTTGTTCTCAGTGCCGCTTATATTTTCATTTAGTTCGATCTGCGCTGCTCTTCCGACAAAATGAGTGTTTATACAGTTTCTACCACTCAGCAAAGACTAGAACATCACAAGAGGCAACTTATTAAAAAAAAAAACGATCGTATATTTTAGGTTTTAAGATGAACACATCGCAATGCGAACCTCAGAATGGCACTACGCTTTAACATCCACGATAATAAACTACGAGAGCACTTGGAATACATAATAGTTTACAAGTAATACATTTATGCATTATATTATTTATCTTATCCCCCCCCCCCCAGCCAACTCGTTTGCAAAGTCTGACACACTTCACATTCATTGTTGTTACATCTTTAGATCGCTGGATACCCTAAAGCACATGCTTACAACAGGGAGCATTTTGCAGGGGGGTTAAGAATTTTGGCAGCGCCAGTGTTGTGCTTTAGGTGCTGTGTGACTGGGTTTTGCTGTGTATTTGAATGTATTCAAATTAGGCAGACAAACAAGTTAACTTAGCTAGGTAAGGTTAGCTCTACCATTCGGTTACATCCCCGGTCCTCTCCTCGCAAAGACGTTGCTCAACCAATACAGCCGGGGCGGCGGCACTGGCTCGAATGAATACGGCTGTATTTCCCGCGCAACATCTTCGCGAGGAGAGTCTTCCAACACGAAGGAATCCTCTTCCTCCACTTCAAACTCCTCCACCTCAAAACTCCCTGCAGTACTGCTGTCACTCTTGTCGCTCGCCATTTTGTTGTTTGTTTAGCTAGTAGTGAGGAGAGAGCAGGAAGGGGGCTGAGCATAGAGCGTATTGAGTTCAGTGGGGCTGAGTCAGTTAACCAAGACACACCCTTTCACTCCTTGACCGTATGAATATTCATAATATGACTACGTGGCATCATCGTCATATGACCACACCTACTCACGAGTTTCAGTTCAAATTGAAGCGGTAAAAAAGGCCTTAGAAAAGGCTCTGCAGTATCTCTTTAAAACGTTATTAAGTTCATTGCAAAAAATAAAACAAGTGTCACAAAATTTGTACATACAAATAACAGAGGCTGGGTAATACATGTTTCTATAACAAGAACAATAAAAATTTTACAAAGAAGTAAAGTATCTTCCTTATTTTAATTTTTTTTGTCCTCATTTTCCATTAAGAGGGGGGGTAATAAACAGAGAAAGGAAAGAAAAACACAGTTAGCTGATCCAGTTTTCCTGGCAGATGAGTAGTCTTTGTAGTCTACGTCCATATGCTGCTTATTAGCACAGCTGCATGTTTTACTGATGCCTGGTGGATGGCCGTGCTTAAAGGTACAGCTGTAGCGTCCAGATGCTGCCACTGGCAGAATTCAGCTGGCAATCAGTGGAGGCAATTTCTGAGTGGCACAATGTAGCTGGTGCTGGTTTAGTGCTCTGGTGTTCCCCACGGTCCGATCATAACCCGCTGGCAACTGTGACCGCCCCGTGGGGTGATGGGTAACTGGCCACAGCATCAGAGGCATGGAAGTGGAAATTACCCCCATGTTCAAGGTTCTGTGGTGTCCGTGTGTGTGTGTGTGTGTGTGTGTGTACCAGGCAGAGTCACACTCACACGTGGGTATCGAACCAGGAATGGTTTCAGCAGCTTCTCGGCGTCGGCCACATCCCCCTCACCAGTCCCTGCGGGGAGATAAAGAAAGGTGACATCACAGGTTCTTCAGATGCTCAGGGGCCCCTGTGCTGCTTTCATTAATGTCACCTTCAAACATTCAAAGAAAAAAAAAAAAGTCTACTTGGCACAAGAAGACACTACAGCACAATGTGATGAACGGAAGCCAGGTCTGGTAGGCAATACATTTTAAAAACAAAAGCAATCATACTGTTAAAATTTGCAAAAGGCATGCTTCATCACTCCTTAGCACAGCTGCTAAATATTAGCAAGCCGATCCAGTGCTCGGCATGTAGCACTCAGCAGTGTGCAATACTTGCCGAAATGTTGTTACATTACTTTAGTCATGTCCAGAGTTGCTGATAAAAAATAAAAAAAAACATTGGAACTACTTGTTAAGTTATATCTTTTTTTAAAGTTATATTCTTATGGCTTTCAGCTTTATTGGACAGCAGTGTCTAGAGACAGGAAGAATGGGAGAGGGAGCGATGGGGAGGGCGAGACGTGCGACAAAGGTCGCGCAGCCAGCTCGCAATTAGCATGTGGACGGTGCTCTTACAGCCTACGTCACCAAGACACTCCCCAACGGTGTTTTTTTGTATGAACTAGAAAGGAATTTCTGCAGCATTAGCTAATTGTAGATGAAAAACAATGTTTACAGGTAAATACTACAATGCATCATTTTGGAAGACCTTATACAGTCAAGCCGGAAAGTCTGAACACTCCTTTCACCTTCTCCACGTTTTATTACTTTACAGACATATTCTACAATAGATTGAGTTCATTTTTTGTCTCAAAATTCTACACAAAATAGCGAATAATGACAGTGAAAACAGGTTTAGACATTTGTGCTAATTTATTAAAAATCAAAATGTAAAATATCATATGTACACAAGTGTGCACACCCGTTGATATGACACCCAAAAGTGAGCTGAGGTGCATTTTGTGTCCACTGATACTGCTTGAGATGTTTCTACAACTTAATTGGAGTCCAATTAAATTCAATTGATTGGGCATGATTGGGGATTGCCAACACCTGCCTATATAAGGTCCCACAGTTGACAGTGCATGTCAGAGCAAACTCCAAGCCATGGGGTCAAAGGAATTATCTGCAGACCTCAGAAACAGGATTGTGTCAAGGCATAGATCTGGAGAAGGGTACGGAAAAATCTCTGCAGCTTTACAGGTCCCAAAGAGCACAGTGGCCACCATCATTCGTAAATGGAAGAAGTTTGGAACCACCAAGAATCTTCCTAGACCTGGCCGCCTAGCCAAACTGAGAAATCGGGGAAGACGGGCCTTGGCCAGGGAGGTGAGCAGGAACCCGAGGGTCACTCTGACAGAGCTCCAGCGTATCCTTGTGGAGATGGGAGAACCTTTCAGAAGATCAACCATCCAGGCAGCACTCCACCAATCAGGCCTTTATGGTAGAGTGGCCAGACGGAAGCCCCTCCTTAGTAAAAGGCACATCACAGCCCGCTTGGAGTTTGCCAAAATGCACCTAGAGGACTCTCAAACCATGAGAATCAAGATTCTCTGGTCTGATGAAACCAAAATTTAACTTTTTGGCCTGAATACCAAGCGTCACGTCTGGAGGAAACCAGGCACCGCTCATCACCTGGCTAATACCATCCCTACAGTGAAGCATGGCGGTGGCAGCATCATGATGTGGGGATGTTTTTCAGCAGCGGGAATGGGGCGACTAGTCCTGATAGAGGGAAAGATTAATGCAGCTAAGTACACCGAGATCCTTGAAGAAAACCTGCTCCAGAGCGCTCTGGACCTCAGACTAGGGTGAAGGTTTACCTTCCAACATGACAACGACCCGAAGCTCACAGCCAAGAGAACAAAGGAGTGGCTTCGGAGAAAGTCTGTGCATGTCCTTGAGTGGCCCAGCCAGAGCCCAGACCTGAATCCAATTGAACATCTGTGAAAAGAGCTGAAAATGGCTGTGTACCGACGCTCCCCATCCAACCTGACGGAGCTTGCAAGGATATGCCAAAAGGAATGGGCAAAAATGTCCAGAAACAAGTGTGCTAAGCTCGTACCTTCTTTCCCAAGACGCCTTGAAGCTGTAATCGCTGCCAAAGGTGCAGCAACCAAGTATTAGGCTAAGGGTGTGTACAGATATGTAACCCCTAAATAACCTAAATAAACTTTCCGGCTTGACTGTATATGGTAACTGTACACCATGGTTTTTATTTAATTTCAGATTCAAATATTGAGGCTGATTTGACTGTTCCACTGAACAAGGTTTTATCTGTGTATTATCTACAGTATGATAACATGACTGAACAGGAACTGAACCTGATTATGCAAGCGCTTGTGTAAAATATCTGCACTCGTATCTTGTACCATTTCCGGATGTCTATGGTGCTTAGTAAATTTCTAAAATTAACATGCAAATCTGGACCGTATCTGTTAATCAGAGATCACATAAACAATGACCTTGATCCTAATTAGATTTTTTACACGGTAATGCTATGCAAGTGTTTGTGGGCTTTTGTGCATCGTTTGAGTTTGAGTGAGCTGTGGGGACGGGCGCTACGGTGGCTTACCCAGGATGAAGGACAGGAAAGTGTAGTGACAGAGCAGCAGCAGGACACACAGCATGGAACGCAGGCTGAAGGAGGTGGCGCCGTCACGCAGCTGGGACAGGCCATAATCCTGCACAGGGACAGAGACAATACTCCTGTACTCATAGCTGTGTTCACACAAGCAAGCCCAGGAACGCAGAACACATTGGGCACGTACATATCCTGGGTGAGAGACCGTACCATTATATATCATGTACAAGGGAACATCCTGAGGGCAAGACCAAACACTTGTACATCAATGCAGGTACAAACTGTGTACAGGACATACATGTATATAGATACAGGAATATAATGCACGACAAACCTATACAGGCACGGACAGGGCGGGAGACCATACTCCTGTACACAGATGCGTGCACAAACTGTGTGAGAACACACACCTGTACATAGGTACAGGTCCATACTGACTGACATTCAATTGCATACCTTATCTCCAGAGAATCCAGCAAACTCCAGAAGTCTGAGAATCCGAGGAGGGAACAGAGAGAGAGTCTGGGAGAACACAAAAGCAGAGTGATGCATTATGGGAGTCTCACTGACTCTCCAGTCACACCACCGGGAACACAAAGCCACCACACCCCTTCTATCAATACAGACCTTCTAAAGTTCATGCAGTAACCAATATCCTTACGTGTATAAATATAGTGTTAATGCACTTCTGGGACATACCAAGTTGAAAGCTCCAATCCCAAAGGACACCCCTCCCTCCAAGTGAAAGTGGTTGGGTCCTCCGAGTGAGCTGTGCGACTGAATGAAAGCGTGGAGGTCCCTGAATGAAAACCGTTATGAGACAAAAGGTCAAGGCAAATGCCAGCAGCACGTCACTCACTAAAACAATGATAACAATTGGATTAAACAATTTGTTTAAGAAAAGGCACAGCAAATACTGTTGACTCACACAAGTTCACTGATCTTGACCTGTGCTTTGTCATTAAATAAAGTCTATTTGAAATGTTTTTTAAAAAAATCCTCAACCCATAATTAGTTCTCAGTTTTGAAATGAACCAAAAATACATTAAATGAATGCGAGTTTGTGTAATGTACAAAATGAGTGGGAGAGGTTCCTCCATCTTGTCACCAGCCGTCACTCTCAAACAAAGGGAGAGGAAAGTCATGCTCCTTTGCGTTCTCTCTCAAACCCCCCCTTCCTGGACTCGTACTTGTAAATCAGGTAGCTGTTGCGCACTTTTATTCCTCCTTTTATGAAATTCACCATGTTTTCATCCTAAAGGAAGCGGAAGAAATAAAAAATACTAAAGGGACGAAGGCACCGAGACGTATATACTGTACTTCTTGAAACCAGAGGAGACGGAAGAAAAAAAAACCCAAACAAATGAAGCCTTTTGAATCTAGTTCTACATGCAGCCTAAATCGGATGTGACAACAAACTATGGGTGTGAAAAAATTTCATTGTAACTAATAGCATTTTGAATATAACTACAAGCATTTTGCATATGGCTAAAAGCCTTTTGCATGGCAGTTCAATCAATTTTGCTACCATGTTAAATTTAGCTTTACATGCATATAAAACAGATGAACACTATTGCTAATACATGGAGACAAATTCAGGAAAGTGTTTGGTTGGATGCACAAAACGTTCAAAAATGTTTGATTTAAGGGTAAGGTGCGCCATGTTCATCCCACTAAACACTTTTCCAAATGCCTGTTGACCTTTTCCACGGAATGCTGTATTATTCTCAATCTCCAGTTAGGTGGGTGTTATATTAGGAAGGGGAATTTCCAGTCCTCAAAGGCCACAGGGTCTGTTGATGTTTTTGCACCTTGACCCTTAATTTCTTAAGTAAAATCGTTTTTTAGAGTAAAAGTCACTTCAGAGGTCCTATGCTACAGATCAGGTGCTAATTGAATGCTAGCCGTTAAACCCTCAGGGACGTAACCCTCCAGGACAAACTGTCCAACCCTGAGTTTAATCCTAACAGCCGACCAAGAGTGCATTTTGAGCCGAAACACGGGAACCTGCCTCAATGGGTGAAATGGAAATTAATATGCAATGATATCCCGCACATTCCTAACAGTTATTTCTTTTCAACTCACCTGCAAAAATGTGAGGGCAGCTCTATGGAGTAAGCATTCAGCATAACAAGCCTCAGCGTGAAGCTGCTCTGTGAGGGAAGACACACACACACACACACACACACACACAGAGACACATACGTTCACACACGCAGACACACACAAAACTGGAATTAAAAACGGTGAGGACTGTCCTAGAACTAACAACCCACAGGGATAAAAAAATAATAATAATTGTTCTATGACAAAAAAAGGTTACTCTCTATTTTTCCCATTATATGGAATGCCTGATCATATTTGCAGGCACATTCAGACTAGCACGAGCAGTCTCTGAAGTGCAGGTAGCAAGCGGCTGCTTCCTTTCACTGCGCAGTCCACCGTTTGAGCTGCGCAGCCATTGGCCCAGAGGACAACACTCCTTAGACAGCTGACCGCAGGAGCACAGTCAACCCAAGGAGTCACTGTCTGGGAGAGCCCAGCCCCCTGAAACCCTCCCTGGGCGAGACTACCCATTCCACCTGGCAGACGGCCACAGTCGGCACTGGCACGGCCATGGTTTTATTCCAAACTGCTGGGAGCGTTATTTAGCTGTGTGCATCACCTGACATCTGGGTGTTTGAATATTATGAATTTAATTAAAATGGCCAGATGGACTAGTATCAATGACAATGACATCATCTACACTCCATCTCTGCACCTCCATTTTAAAGTGCGTTTTGTTCAGTGTGACTCGGTCAATGCATTTCTGCCAAACAAGGTACCGCTGGGTGTGTGCCATTTTGCCACACTGCAAAAGCCAAATTTTAACAACCATTTTAATCTCATATATAGACTTTAGAATCTTAATTCTGTCACTTCTTTTCTAAATAAGACAAACTATCTGCCAGTGTGGTGAGATAGTTTTACTCATTTCAAAATTTGCCAGTGGGGTAAGATTGTCAAGAAAAAAGTAACTTAAAACAAGCTAATATTTTCCACTTTTGAGAAAAAAAAAGAAAAGATTTAAAGTCTCATTACTAGACTAAAACACTCGTTAAGACAAACATTTTTTGCAGTGCATATTGAAGAGGGGGGGGGGGGGGTGTGTATGGTGGGCTACACGGCGCCAATGTGTCTGTGTGAAAATATGTACGCTTACAGCAGCAGCTGAGAGGCTAATCCCCGGCTATGCAATCTCTACCTTCTGTGAGGACGTCTCCAGATGATTTGCTGGACAAGCTGAAGGACTTCCTCCTGAACCTGGGGAAACACAAACACTAATACATCAGCAGATACATTCATTAAGGACTGTGACATGACCATTAGAGGATACACAAAAACAACACAACACTCATCTTTGCTAATCAGGGGGGTATTCCATAAAACAGGATTATCAAGTAATCTAGATAACTGAGAATGATAAGGCTGCATTGTCAGATTAGTGAGATTTCAGTTGATGAAAGTGCACTAGAATCTGGCTTAGTCATTCATATTGTTAGCTGCTGATATTGAAGAAATTTTCAGAGATTATTTCACGGTATTATTTTAGAGTTATCTGGCTAACTCGCTTATCCTGCTTTATGGAATACCCCGCCCCCAAGAGGCACCAAGCCACTAGACCTGTATGGTTAATGTCTTGGGACTGGTGTTTGCTAAAGGATGGTGAAGAAGCTGGCAGTATAGGACAGAGTTTTTAAAATACTTAATTCAGTCACAAAGAATGTGCCTTGCACATGTTTGTATACATTGGCAAAAAAAATTTTATGCTATAAAAATACGATATTGAAATGCTGTGGTTTGCTGGATGGCTAATCCTGTTAAAGCACTGTTCCAGTACATGGATGGGCCCTATGGTCTGGTATAACAGGCACTAGCGTCACTCAGGGAAGGAGAGCCTCGGTTGGCCAGGATTGCACTCCAGTGAATCCCGGTGGTCGAGCGGGGCTTGCAGATTGCCTGCTGAGCCACACATGAAGATTCTTTGCCAGACTCATATCTGTGAGAGCCACGGTGTGAAAATAACCGGCGGCGACATCAGGTGCTTTGGAGGAGCACATGCTCGCCTGCGCTCTCCCAAATCCATAATGAAGGTTGCGATGAGCGTCATAGTGTGACCATGACTGGGCTCTCCAAATTAGGAGAAAGGTGGGGGGAGCAACCAAATCATACCTGGGTAATTTATTTATTTTTTATTTTACCTTTATTTATACAGGGTAGGTTGACTGAGCACACGTGCTCTTTTGCAGCAACGCCCTGTTAACGCCCCCCCAATTAGCATAAACCTGCATGTTTTTTTGATTTTTGGTAATGAACTAGTTTAACTGTACAGTTACCATTAGTAATAACAAAAACCAGCAGACCCTGTGGGTCTCCAGGAGCAGAATTAAGGATTAAACCATGAAAGGCCCTTGGTTAGAACGCCAGTTACATCTATGGCAATTGACACGGCGATTTCTGGTCCTTGCATAGAACAGGGAACACTTGGCGGCACTCAGTGACCATGCAAACTCAAATTCCTGCCGGCAATCAGGGACAGCCAGGAACCATGGAAACGGCCTCATTTGACTGTGGAAGTGGCTCAGGTGGACAGATTAAGATTTCAACCTTAAGATCCCCCCCCCCACCATTGCCTTCTCCCACTCACCAGCATCCAGCATTGAGCAAATGGAGTTACATTCAATAACGGTTCAACAACTCCCTGATACACATTCCGATATATTCATAAGGCGGTGAAACGGGATACGCGTGGCTCAGAGCTGGGCGGATGCTACACGGAGAGAGTGAGTGCGCATCGATTCGGACTTCATTAAACATGCCGCTGTGCACTTATACACGAGCCGTGTGTGCTAAAGCACGCGGAGATGACACAGGCGTGGGGTATGACTCACTCTCCCAGCTTCAACACCGTGTGACTAATATAGATAGGCCCGTGAAAGCAAATAGACGCACTAAAGTCAACACCGCAAAACCGAAGGGAAGGGCTTTGGATATTTTTTAAGCAGTTCTCTCGGTGGCGTCTGCACTCGACCTCGCAGGGGTCAGAGCCGGGTCGGTAATAATCCTGGTCCCGGAGAGCAGCGGCGGTCCGCCAGGTTGCGTCTTTATCGTTAAAATCGGCAAATCCTTTTAGGAGCTTGCTCGATACGCGGAACATTCCGTTGCGTTTCGAACGCACGGTCCGTCGAGCAGGGAGTTCACTGAACAGTTTGCCGTGTTTACACTGCTCAGGACGCGCTTCGCGGGCGTGCCGCGGGGGCAGGACTGTCGGCTTCACGACGCTGGTGGTGCCGTAATCCAGGTCTCCAGGATCTGAGTGCAAAGCCAGTTCATTTGGGTAGATATGCATTTGTATAGAGTGCAACTGTTCTCTTCTCTGCCAATGACATTCCACCACAGACACTATTTACTGAACAGATGTTAAGCTCCATGTTCCTTTCCCTCCTGTACAATCATTCATCATGTGCGTTTGTGCGTGTGTGTGTGTATTGGCACACATTTAAGTGAATGTATATTGTGCACGTGCATGTATAGGTGTGTGTGTTTGTGAGTGTCTGTGTGAAGCCGTTCCCACCTCTGGCAGACCTCCTGGGCGCTCTTCATGGTGTTCCCAGCCCGGGCGATGTCATCGTGCTGGAAGGTCATCATGGCCTGCATCTCCAACACTGTGGCGTATATGAGCGCATGGTACATGCTCTCATTCACACTGAAACGATGCGCGTGCACAAAAACATTCATCTCTGAACCAAACCGAAGGACATCAGATTTTTTGCACAATGACTCTACTTGACTCACAGCACATCCGTGTCACTGAATGGATTTGACTTTGAATACATCTATGATAAACTGACATCAAGGTCTTGCGGTAGTATACAGTGGCAATGATGCTATTCATCACAAAGCCAGGGCCCTACGTGCTTTCAGTTTAGCCCAGGACAGGTTAAAATGCTGCCTCCTGCCTTGTGCTATGCCTAAGGAAAGAAGATGCATGTAAGCATCGTGAGGGAGGACAGGGAGAAAACATTGCTCTTTCTCCCTAATCTTTTTGTTTCTTATTTTGCCCTGCCTCTCCCCCTTCCACTCATCCCACCTATTGCTTCATTTCTCCACCCAAACCCCCCCCCCCCCCCCCCCGCAGATGGCCTTTCCCATCTCCCTCTGTGCCGGTCTCCCACCTCCCTCGCTCTCCATCTCCCAGACCCACCCAAGTGTAAACTGGGCTTCTGGGCGTCAGCTTGGGCAAACAAGCCACATCCTGGATGAGTGGAGGGAACAGGTAGCAGCCCCACACGCACACACACACGCACACCGCTAGCCCTCCTGGAATACGCTGTAGCGCGTTCCTTGGCTCCCTGGTGAGTGCTGTTGCAGGAGTGCATGCACTTCAGCTTCAGTGGTGTCTTTACAAGTGCTTTCAATGCCAACCACCGCAAACAAAGTCAATGCTCTGAACTACTTTTCCTATGATCGCCTTCAAATGTGGTAAAAATTAATGTACCCATTGTGCTCACAAAATTATGGAGTTGTTAAGGAGACAAGAGGAGAGGGATGTTGGGGGAGGGGGGGGAGAAGAGAGAAGAGGAGATGGCCAGTGGAGGAGAGGAAAAGTATATTGGGGAGGAAAAGAGAGGAGATGGAAGAAGAGCAGAGAGGGGTTGCACTCACCGTGGCCGTAACTTGTCCAGGCTCTCAGAGAAGTGGTTGTTCAGGAAGAGATCCACTGCCTCCATGCACTCCTCCAGACAGGCCTGTAGGGTAATCCGTGTGGACCTGTAGAAGAGACAACCTGTTGTCATATGCTTCCAATACACATATGAATGGAAACCGTGTTTAAACTACAATATCCTCAAAACATCATGGGAAGTACAGCCAAACCAAACAACAATAACCTATGTAGACCAAACACTCCCCAAGCATCATGGAATGGGATATTATAATAATTCTAACTAAAATTGAATACAGTACAAAGGAAATGGCACAAAGTCATACATATGCCTGAATACCTATAAATGTACATATAGTACTTTAATTAAACCCACTCTGTCGCTAAATATGATCATCAGTAGAACTGTAGGTACACTTGAGCTGTGAATGCGCTGAACATCTAGAACGGATGATATTTCACAGGCACCGAATCATGATCTCATCACAGCCTTTGAGATTGCTAAAGTGGGCCCTCGGGCCGGGGATATTTAATCTGGACTGTGTTGGTGTAGCACAAAAACCCGGGGAAGAGCTGCGTTCACACATCGCATGTGCGTTCATACGCAAAATACACCGCTTGGGTGTCTCATCCACAGTACCTCCAAGGGAATGTGGCATTATACCTACAGCGATCAGTGACCTGCCAGATCAATATAAATTATTCTCCTGAGCTAAGCAGAGTGTTCTGCAAATGTACAGTGCATGCAGTAGGCACATATGCTGTTCAGCACACCTGGGTCCAATAATCATTTGATCATACTTTAACTCTTTACATGCTGGAACAATGTGATAATGCTCCACCGGATCCCTGACCATTTCCAACAAAGGAAGTTATACAAAGGAAGGATTTTTGGATTTTTTGGATTTTAAATTTTATTTTAAATGGTTAGTAATTTGCAGGAATGTTACTGGTATTTGATTGGTTTGCCCAGGCCTACTGTTCATCGGTTACCAATCGATCAAAATTTGTTTTAAGTTCCTCCTGGGCCTAAACCTCACAGTTTCTGTAGCCTACCTGCAACAGATACTTTGCGTTTGAACGTGCAGCTAAAAAAAAAAATGAAGTAAATGAGTGTCGTTCGGTAAATTTTCTTCATTTGTGCCTCTTGGATTCTAAATATAGGCTGAATTCAATTTGACTGATTAAATTTGTACAGGGCCTCGCACAGTGAGGCAATTATGTTAAACAACTGCTCTGTATTTGCTTTTCCCAAAAGTGTCTTAAGATAAGAAACTAACACACTAACACACCTCTGACAACAGACTTCTTTCACAGCAAACATATTGCAGTCACGGACGTAAGGTGACGATAAAATTCACGTAGAATTAAATTAAACGCTCAGTAAAAGTGGATGCATATTGCATAGCCTAGTTTAAACCTAAACCGAGATCAGCAGACACTGTGATCCAACCGGAACTCAAATTAGACAAAGTGTGATAGAAATAAAGGCTTTCGACACATTTAATTATAGAACGTTTCCAGTGAAAGAAGATTTGATCAAGTTTTCCAGGTCTCGGAATTACCGAACATATATTTCTACACCTAACAGAGCTAACCACAAGATGGGCTTTATAAAGGGTCCACGTGCATTTTTGAATATAAAAATAAAAACGATTTTGGCTAAATAGTCTATGTGTTAAAAGTCTAATAATGACTTACAGAAATCAACTGTGTCGTTTTAACGTTTGGTTTCAATAACTGAACCAACTACCTTGCCGTTTGTATTCCATGGTAACATGAGAATAAGGTTCCAGGCTACCGATGTCCCATATGTTCGCCGATGGGTATAGGCTACTTACTCATCGGGAGCAGGTGTACCTTTGCCGTTGCTGGACATTTCTTACTTTCTTTCTTTTTTCTTGCGACTTTGTCCAAACACCTGTCAGAGTTGTTTAGGGGAAAGCTAAGGCGAAAACTAAATTAAACTTTTAGTAAACCAAAGTAAACAAAAAATGCTTAATTTAAATCGGTATAAACTATTACGCATTTACGCAAGTCGGCCAGCAGAAATTCATAATTTTTCCAATACTGGAATCCACCGCTCCTTAAAGCTGAGAATTCCCGCTTTGTCAGAGGTCTGTGCATTAATCTGTGAAATATAATAAACTGTCTTAAATAGGCTACTGCTGTTTCCAAATGAAGGGTTTCCACGCACAAACTACGGAACCAGCTCGCTGCGTCCCTAGGGAAGTGAGCTGAGCCTTTGCTTTGCTGACTCCTCCTTAGTAGGCTAGTCTACGCAGGAGTAGGCTAGGCTACTGCCACGCAGACACCCAACAAAGCACGAGGTTTTAGGTTTATGTTATCTATTTTCCTTTCAGTACTTCGAATGATTATTTACAGCTACCAGCTCAGTTCACTTGTTTAGTTTCTGTTCGAACCTGGTTAGTCTTTGGCCGATTGATAACATGCGCCCCACAACTAGGGTTGCCAACCGTCCCTTGAAATAAGGGACGATCCCTTATCAGTTCAATAAGGGACGGGTCTTTTATTGTCCAAATAAGGGACGATCCCTTATTTCAAGGGACGGTTGGCAACCCTACCCACAACTGGGACTGGGCTAGCCTACAGATTGTACAGCTTCAGTGCGTGCACAATTCGGAATGGTTCATTATTGGCCCAGAATTATCACATGTTTTTTGTGTAGGCTAACTAAGGAGGTAACTAGGTTAATTGGACAATTATTCCCCTTTGAAAGGATCATTAGACTGCATATGGGAGCACACAAAGGAAAAGATTAATGAGAAAGAAAGAAAAAATAATAATTCTAGCATTGTAACAAGTCTGTGTGATGGAGGTGGTACAGGCTTATTCAGTCTCATAACCAGGGCCTTTTGAAAAAGATATGCTTTTCTATGAAAATAATCTCTGGCTCATTGCAGTCTATGTCTCATCCAGATTTTGATTTGTTTGTCATTTGGGAGATATTTTTAGTAGAATCAGATTTCATTTTAACATGCATTTGGTTGATCATCTGAATAAAAATGATAACTAAGAACAGAGCTGTGGATTATTAGGCCCAGAGAAAGCATTTGGAATAAAATGGGGCCAAGAATGGAGTCTTGTGGGAAACATGCACGTTTTAATGTTGCACACTGCACCGTATCATCTGTACTGCAATGTGATCTCTTCTGACAGAAACTGGCGTACATTCCTGACCGAAAAGTAGTATCTGTCATAATATTTAACAAAACAATGACAGCAATGCAAGTATACTTTTATAATATACAAATATAAATCATATATATACATTTTCTTAAATAATATTTTTTATTTTAATTATCTGTATAAAAACTACAAGTATGCTTTAATTCAAAATAACTATTGAATTAAGACATATTACATCAATACCGTTAACACAAACTCATCTGAATTTAAAAGTTCCCATACCTCTGTAGGTATGGGACACTTGCCAAAAGAAAACCCCAAAGACAAACACAGGAGTTAGGCAGGAGTTAAAAATAGATTATATTGTTCTGTATGTTCCTGTTGCCATAATCTTCCATCAAAGCTAACAGATAAAGCAGGGCCACACTGGACTTGGAGAACACAAAGTGACACCTTCTACTCTATTTTCTTGACTTGTTCATGTTCTGCACTTAACAGCAGATCAACAGATCATACACTACTCACAAAAAGTTAGGGATATTCGGCTTTCGGGTGAAATTTCAGGATGAACCTAAAATGCACTATAACCTTTACAGGTGAAATTAATTTGACCTTCTCTAAACTTTTGAATGCACATGTCCAACTATTCAATGTTTCAGTACTTTTTGCACAACTTGCTGTTCTCTAACAAGGAGCTGAACGGCAAAATTCACAACAGGTGTTTGATCCATGAATCGACTAATAAATTTCCTGGTTCAATTAGAATTGGTATTTAAACAGTCCTCTTCATCATGCTGTTCACATTTTGACATCATGAGACCAAGACGACACCTAACAATTGATCAACAGTACCTCGCCATTGCGAGGCTTCAAACAGGATGTTCTCAGAGGGAAGTGGCCACTGAGCTTAGAGTGTCACAGAGTGTCATCAGCAGGTTGCAACAGAGATACAGAGAGACTGGAAGAGTCACAGAAAGGCATAGAAGTGGACGTCCTTTGGCCACATCCCACACTGATGACCGCTTCATTGTGAACAGTGCCCTGCGGAACCGGATGATGAATGCCACTCAACTCCAGGCACATTTAAGGGAGGTGAGAGGCACCCAAGTGTCACGTCAGACCATTCGAAACCGTTTACATCAGCGTGGTCTGCGTGCTAGACGACCTGCAAGGGTACCTGACCACACCACCAGGCACAGGCGTCATCGTCTTGCATGGGCCAGGGAGCATTTACGCTGGACGAGGGACCAGTGGGCCTCAGTGCTGTTCTCTGATGAAAGTCGATTCACGTTGAGCAGAAATGATGGCCGCCAACGATGTTGGAGACGTCAAGGAGAGCGCTATGCATCAGCCACTGTTGTCACCAGACGACCCTTTGGTGGTGGCGGTGTTACAGTGTGGGCAGGTGTGTCTAGTCAATACAGAACTGCCCTACACTTTGTGAATGGTACAGTGACAAGCCCATACTACCTGAATAACATCATTAATCCAGTCATTGTGCCCCTGCATGAACAACACAGGCCTAATTTCATCTTCATGGACGACAATGCTCCAGCTCATCGAGGTCGCATCATTAGGGAAAGGCTGCTGGAGACTGGGGTACCTCAAATGGAGTGGCCTGCACTTTCTCCAGACCTGAATCCCATAGAAAACCTATGGGATCAGCTGACTCACCGTGTAGAGGCTCGTAACTCTGTACCCCAGAACCTCAATGACCTGAGGGCCGCCCTTCAAGAAGAGTGGGATGCCATGCCTCAGCAGACAATAAGTCGACTTGTGAACAGCATGAGACGTCGTTGTCAAGCTGTAATTGATGCTCAAGGGCACATGACAAGTTATTGAGACATTGACATTTTTGTTGTGGTATACCCACCACTGTTGTTGGCTTTTGTTTCAATAAATTGTTTGAGATGAGGAAATCACCATTGCATGCTTCTACTTAAATGCCCTACTTTCATGATACGTATAATATCACTGTAGCGTGAACTTACATTTTCCATAAATTTCACCCGAAAGCCAAATATCCCTAACTTTTTGTGAGTAGTGTATGTGCTTAATCAGATCAATACTTCATATATTTAATAGTTTTCGTTTCAGAGAAAACAAAATGTAAAGGAAGTGGAATACTATCCTGGGAAAATGAGTGTCTAAAGTCTGCCATCTAGTGGAGAATACATCATATAGTCTGCATTTTGTTGCCTTGCTAATAATTGCTATAAAACTGCGACATAAGATGATTTTCACAATATTTTTCATATTAAAATGGAAACAGAGAAAAGTTTGGCTCTGATACAGTTTATAAATACTCGGTGAAAAGGCAAAGTCAAGAGATTCGCACACACACAAGATGTCTAATTTGGCGTTTAAGGCGGCTTAAATTGTGGCTACGAATAGACTGTAGTATTGCATGCATTTGTTTAATGCACAATGATATTTCATAATATTTGAATTCAGTTACTCCCTCTTGTGTGCTTTTTATAACACGAATGATTTTTCCAAGGATATAAAAACATCTGCTGGTCCAACAGAGTTGATTCAATTTCTCCGTAGCAAAACTATTTGCTACTTCAATTATTTGTTCCTTACTTGATTAATAAAGTGGTGTAAAAAAATATGCTGCCAAGATGGATATGTTTAATCACAAAAACATTTAACATTAAAACATAACTGTCGTTTCATTATGTTACATGAGAGACGTTGGAAACAGGGTGTCGACAGCTGGGGAAGTTAAGAATGTAGCACCGAGCTTTACATTGCACATACTGTAGCTTACATTTTACATGTTCTACCGTTGGACGTTCTCTGCTGTAGTTCGGGTTTAGTGCCTCACTAAATGGGCTCAGTATTATGACCTGCAGCAATGGGTGTAAGAATTTCAGTCAATCTTTGAAAGCAAAGGAAGTAAAACGAGACACATCCTTAAAATAAGTCTTAAAAAGGGTCTGGGGCTAAGAAGGGTAGGCACACATAGTACTGAATTTTTTATTTATTTATTTAGTATTTATCACTTTTGGGAAATAATGTTATAAATTGTGTTATCTTGGTTATTTCCATTGAATATTGAATAATTATTAAATTAAAACATTTGAAAATAAAAATAGTTTGGTACTTGTATTATTTATTTTATACAGTGTTTTTGATCATCTTTATCAAAGTTGTGAATAATTTTGGAGGGCCATTCCATTTTCATGAGGACATGTTGGCTTTTCAACTTCCCTTGCTGACTGGCTGAAGTTCTTATATCCCATTTGTTGCATGTTTTCCATGCATCTTGAACATGCACCTAAATTGCAAGGTAGTGCCAAATGTCATTGGACCTTCAGCCTTACACAACGGTTTTGGGATGAAACCTTCGAACCTTGCTGTCTCCTGACAGTGTTACTCACTGTGGAAAATTTCAGCTACCCAGTAATAGTAATAATATCACGTCACCAAGACTATCAATTTGAAGCGGAAAACCTCCCTTCAAAATTAAGTTTCAGTAATGAAAGATAATTAATGAGAAGATCAGTCCACAACTGTTCAAACTTTAGATTTTTATTTCTTACTTTCATTTAAAAAAAGTTAATCAAATAAAACTAATTGTTGTGTACATCCATGCTTGTGTCACTGTATATGGTGACATAATCCCAAATATAAAAAATACAAATAGGACAAACAAATTATTTTACAAAAGAAAAGAGAAAAAAAAGGAAAATCCAGTAGTGGTGGATAAAGCTGGATTTAAAATAAAGGCTTCAGTCAAGTGCAGGAATAAAGGAAATTAACTGTGGAAATGATATCATATAACAAATGTACTTCATACATGAGGCCACGTTTACAGGCCATGGGCCGATGCACCCCCATGACCCTGGTAGAGCTGCACCAGCTCAATTTCCAAGCCTCGGAAGTGTGGCCCCAGGGGGTCCCGCAGGCCAGCTTGGCTGGTCGCCTGGGTGCACTCGGCAGTCTGTCGTGACGCATTGTGTGTAAGCAGGGAGAGATCCGCCTCCTTCCGCTGCATCAGTGCCAGCATGCCGCTGTACCTCTCCGCCTCCTGGGCCAGTCGGACCCGCAGGGGCTCACCTGACTCCTCCCCTCCAGCCTCTCTCTCACGCCTCCCCGCTGCCCGCCCCTGGGGCCACTCTGGCCCAGGTTTAAGGTGCTTGTTCTTGCTCTGTGTGCCGTGCGGCTGCTCCAGCTGCTCCCACAGGGCCTCCTGCAGCCGCTGGACTCGCTCCCACTCGCGCCGGATCGTCGCGTCCTTCTCCCTGCCGCTCTTCGCCAGCGCGGCGTTCTCTCGCTGCAGAGCCCGCACCGACTCCTCCAGTCGCCTGGCGGCCTCCTCCCCCTGGCCGGCCGACGACAGGGCGTCCATCAGCCTCTGGGCGGCCTCGGCGGCCTCCTGGTCCCGGTCCTCCAGCGTGCTCTTCAGGTTGTTCAGGCAGCGGCAGGCCTGGGCGTGCCGGTCCTCGCTTTCCCGCAGCCTGGCAGCCAGCGACTCCGTCTCCTGCCGGGCGTCGGCCAGCTTTCGGCCCAGCTCCTCCCCCACGCTCCTCTCCCGCTGGAGGAGCGCGTGGAGATCTGCATTCGCGGCAGCTGCGGCCTCCTCCCCCGCCCGTTCCTCCTCGGTCGGCGATCCTCCGGGGGATTCCTGCCCGACTGCCGCCGCCTGCTCGTTAACCCACTGAGCTCCTTGAGGCTCGTGCTCACTCCGACCCTGCTGGGCCTCCTGCCGTTCCCTGGCCTCACCGGCCTGCCCCCGTCCGCCCAGCGCCGTCACCTCTGTCTCCGTCGGCTGCAGCTGGGGGTTTTGCGAGTTTGGCGGGTTTTGGTCGCGCGCCTCCCCGGCATCTTGCCGCTCGGCCGCCTCCCAGAGCGCGGCGATCATGCGGGTCAGATCCTCGGCTTTGGCCCTCAGCCCGGCGTTCTGCGCCCTCACCTCCCGCGTGGTGACCTCCAGCCGCTGGAACGCGCCGCCGGCCTTGCCGCCCTTGTCCCCCGGGGAGAGCCCGGGGGCGTGGTCCCGCAGCCACGCCCTGAGACTCCGTGGGTCCCACCTCCGGCTCTCCTCTTGGATCTTGGCGCACCGGCGGACGCTGTCCTCCAGAAAGTCCTTGCTCTTGGACAGCTCCCAGCGCACGTCGCTAAGCTCCTGCAGCACCTGCCACAGGTGTGCATCCCTCTCGCTCTTCTCCCACTCCAGCTGCTCCCACAGCTCCCAGTTGGTGGCGACCAACTCGCGCACCTCCTTCTGCAGCGCCGAGATCGTGGCCTGCTGGGCGGACTCTTCCCCGCCCCACTCGATCGCCTCCCCATGTCTGCCCGCTCTGGCCACGCCCACAGAAACCACACCACCCACAATGCACTGCATAGGTATACTCTTCCACAGATCCGCTTCCTCTTTAGTTTCAGCTCTGTGTGCCCCGCCTCCATCTGAGATGTCCGACTCTGACTCTCCAGTCTCTGAGCCACCGTCGCTTTTTCCTGCCATGTTTGGCTGTGGGCTCCAGTCTCTGTCACAGTCGAGGTCATCAGCATCGCAGAAGTTTGCCTGCTCCATTAAGCTTCTCCCTTTGACAGTCTCTGTCATTACAATACTGTTTTTAATCACTGACAGAACTGAGAGCTTGCAGGTATTCTTATACTGTGCATTGATACTGGCCACCTGTAACAGTAGTGCCAATGGCATCACAATACAGTAGAATTGTGTTATAGCCAACATTCTGAGCACCAGAATTCCATGCAGTTTTAAAGAGATGACTAAAAATATTGTGTGTCTATTTAGTATTGGATTCAATAATATGTAGAATTACATTTTTCATGAAATGTGTAGTTCCACAATTCCATTTCAGCAAAATGTTGAATTTTGGCCAAAACATTTATTATTAATGCAATTTTTATATGTAGCTGTACATATATTTTAACAACAATATTTCACAGGTCACGCCACTGAGCTACTGCATTGAGTAAAGCAAACCTCCGTAAAGATGGTAAATGTGTGGCTTCTGGGGAAGTAAAAGAGAATATCTGGGGAATTGCCTGAGCGCATCGTCCCTTATTTTCTGGTTGTCAATAGCAGACAAATTGTTAAAGTGCACTGACACACTTCCACTATGTGTACAGATAAGAATTCAGATATACAGCTATGTAACATTAACCAATTTTCTCCCCTGTGTATCAATCAAAAGTAAAATAATTGAGTTTTCTGAATTTTAGGGACAGTGATGGATTATAATTACAGGCCGGGCGTTTTCTCTCACCACTGTTTCAGTGTTTTTCTTTTTGCTAGTGAGTTTTTTTCCTCACTGAGTTTTTTTGGGGGGGGGGGGTTCTGGCCCAATCTTTCCTGTCTTTTTCATTTGCACATTCTCCTATTTTCCTGCACAGTGTGTTTGTGAGTGTCTTTGCAAAGAGCTCTTTACAACCAGGTTGAATTGAAAAATGTATGTAGCCATCATACCTGAAACAGGACAGTTCAGGAAACCGCTCCAACATCCCCTGTCAGAGCTAAATCAACAGATGTAACTGTCAAAATCCCATACTATTCAACAGCACATGCAAACAATAAACACACACAAATTAAGCCTGTATGATGAGGTGGCATTTGTTTAAAAAACAACATTATTCAAGTGGGAATATATGAATACCAGTGCATGTTTTTATTGTGATAAATAGCATTTATCATAAATTTTGAAAATAGTGAGCTACAGCAAGGAAACATTAATTTCATTTTCAGAAAATGTTACTGTATAAAATCTTGCTTCTGTCACCTTTGAACTTTTGAATTATCCACTGAGGGTTAATACAATAACTGTCAAAATAAACTATCAAAAAACTGAATCATAGTAACAAAAACATACTGTACCCAGATATTTACTATACCCTATAAATCAGTTTACCAGTGAGCGAGGTCTTACATTTTAAATAAAGTGCACAAATATAAAAAAAACATATTAAAAACAAAACATATTTGAAATGATCCTCCTATTCATTTTTTGAAAATCCCTTAATTTTTTTTTGAAAATCCTATCTGATCATATCACATTATGTATTGTAAGAAAAAAAATATGATTTGCAATTTTTCAAGTTCAAATAAAAATGAATTACAATAATAATCTATGATTTCCATAAAAATGCCTGAGATAGAGGGAGATTTCTTCATTTTACAGAGCACAAACATAATGTTAGGGTCCTTTGTTTGTTTTTGCAGACTTAAAGAAAGGGTATGAAGAACAGAAAGAGTAGGATGGAGTGAAGGGAAGGGTGAGGAGGGTGTTCTTTAACACGATATCATCAGAGTCTTGCACTGGTCTTCGGCATGTGTAACACCAGGATGGCCAGGATGCGGCTTGCTGCGTTTTTCAGCTTCTCCGGCCCTCCGTTCTCATGCTAATTTGCCAATTTGACAGTACATGATCATGGCTACGGTCATCGCAGCAATCTGAGGGGAGAGAGAGGCGGTTATGAGAGGGAGAGTGTATTTAAACAGGCAGACCGTGTGAAATGTTTCTCCCTACAGGCACCACCTGGGTTTAAAACAGCAGCGTTTGTGGGCAGTGTTGTACTGTGTGTGTGCTTCATTGAGCCACAAAAACACTAATCCCAATACAAAATAAACACACAAAAACATACACACTCACAACCACTGAGCCCAATACAAATCATATATGGAAATACACAGACACTAAGCCCAATACAAAACAAATACATAAATATACACACACACAACCACTCAGCCGAATACAAAACATACACACCACACACACACACACACACACACACACACACACACACACACACACACACACACACACACACACACAAAGACTAACCCAAATGCAAAACAAATACACACAAAGACTAACCCAAATACAAAATAAATACACACACAAAGACTAACCCAAATACAAAACAAATACACACACAAAGACTAACCCAAATACAAAACAAATACACACACAAAGACTAACCCAAATACAAAACAAATGCACAAAAATACACACAAACAGTCACACAAATAAATGCAAATGAGCAAACACTCACCACACATCTGACACACACATAATGTACATCACACATCTGTGACAGACATACACAGTTGCTTCGGTAGAGACCTCTGTATTAGGTTTTGCATAGGCTACCAATTTACATATTTTGTCTTGCTGATGGAAATCATTCTCTATGTGTACATGAAGTAGACAGTAGGCTACTTCAGCCACCCTTCAAACAATGTTTACGGTTGAAACGGTAAACAGCACCTCACTGGCACACAGCAAATAACCACAGTATCTGAGAGAAATGGCATCAGTTTAAATGCAGGGAATTCAATTCCCGATGCATAAAAAAGGCAAGTGTAAACACAGAAGGACAAAGATTGGATATACAGAGAGGGCTTCTTTCTGTACCTCAAGAGCACCGATCCCCAGCGCCACTGCACCCAGGACAACCGTGTTCTCATTTATTAGCTCCACCACCCTGTTGAGGCACCCAGTGATGTTCTGGAGGAGAGACAAAATGGGGGGGGGGGGGGGCAAGTTCAAAGGTCAAATTTATTACCGCATCTCGGCATACATATGAGACTTAGACATAAACTGAGAAGCCTTGAAATAATTTAGAAACAGAAGAGGTCAGAAAACCAATATGATTGCAAGAAATTCATTATGTGTCTGAGCGACAACAGAGGATAAAAATGGAGTGAAAAATAAATAACAAAAGAAAAGGTTATTAAAAAAGAAAAGAAAAAAAGAAATAAAAAAAAAGAAAAGCAAAGACGGGTATTTTAGCGGGTCGGGCGGACAATGTGTGTGATCAACACTGTGCATCAACACGAGGTTAACAAGGTGAATCACATTTTTTCATAAATGGGAACGTTTGGGGCGGGTCTGACCAAAAGGAAGAAGGTAAAGAGTTTGTTACCAATTGATTTGCTTCTGCTTGGGAGCAAAGGGAACCACCGCAGCAGGGCACTGGGTACTTCTCGGTCTCATTGGTAAATGGAGAATTTGTGAAGTCACTGTAGTTATAGAACCCACAGCACATCAGCTGGGACAGGTAAAGGAGAGAGAGGGAGAGAAAGAGAGAACACAGAACATCTGTAGAACATCTCACCAGACAGAGAACCCACTGAGAACACAAAACTTCTCTAAACCTGAGCGTGACCACACTGGGTCAACTGTGACGACACTGGGTCAACTGGGTCAATAAGGCGTTTTGCATTTTATGAGAGCTTTTCTGAAAGCCAATATGGCAGTAAAATCACTACAGCCTTGAGCCTGAATTCCTTTTTCAGCGTCTGCCTCAAGCACAAACCATTACTCCTACTCCTCCACCAGCTACTAGTACTACTTCCACTACTCCTACATAAACTACTACTAATACTGCAACTAAGAGAGCCACCACCAGTATGTTAACTAACATTAAATTGGGTACTTATACTGTGGCCTTTGATCAACACCAGAACTGTGTGAATCAAGCTGAATGGCAACACAATATGCAGGCCTTCATTTGATTGGCGCATCTGGTAACAACCCAGCCAGTACACTGAGAACAACCCAGGCCAGTACCCTGAGAACCAGACAGCTAGTATGCTGAGAACAACCCAGCCAATACGCCAAAAACAACCCAGCCAGTATGACGAGAACCACTCAACCAGTACTCTGAGAACAACCCAACTAGTACGCTGAGAACAACCCAACCTGTACGCTGAGAACAATCCAGCCAGTATGCTGGGAACCACCCAGCCAGTACATTAGGGAAGTGGAAACGTAGAAAGTCAAGCAACTTTTCCATTCCAAAAACAGGCATTTTCAGTGAGATGAGAGTGTTCCATCATCAGATGAAGAAAATACCAAATATGAACTAAAATATATTGGGGATTGACATTGTACCGTATAATATGTGTATTAAATACAGCATCAGTGCACTTAACTAAGCCAGTACAGAAATTATGCAGCAGATACATACCCCTTCCATAGTGGTGTTCAGAACTCCAGTGAGATCTGGATCCCTTCCATAGCCTATCTGAATGCTTTTAACCACCTCGTTGCCAATGGCATTAATAAGCCCTGCCACCTGTAACACACAGAGCAGAGTGTAGCCATATAATACACATCCATCTGCCCCCTTTCAATACACACACACACACACACACACACACACACACACACACACACACACACACACACACACACCTCTGTCCCCTTTCCAAATACACACACGCCTACATACACACATCCCTCTGTCCCCTTTCCAAATACACACACACACACACACCTACATACACACATCCCTCTGTCCCCTTTCCAAATACACACACACACACACACACACACACACACCTACATACACACATCCCTCTGTCCCCTTTCCAAATACACGCACCCACATACAACCCCCCCATGAAGAATGTCTTGCTCTATTAATTTTCATCCTGGCTCCATCCTCTCACCAGGGGTTGGAAGATGAGGATGACGATGGCCCCCGCCACTTGTGCGATGAAGATGACGAGCACGAGTATGAAAAACTGGAGGGGAGAGATTATTTATTTCATTTTTTATTTCATTTTCAAATTTGACACACATTTTGGACAAATCTAAAATGACATCATTATCATTTCATTTCACATACATGGACATTTTATTGCTTCTCCATGACGTAGAACTGGTATCATTGGGACTCATTCTCCCTTTCTCAGCATGTGAACCTAGACTGTTCTCTCCCAGCACCAACAATGATTGACTGAATTTATGCCACTCGTTGATGACTTGTGCCCTATGGGATTGCCGTCATAACATTTTTACTTCTAGCTTTTTAAAAACTTTTTTTTATTTCGGCTCCTTCTCAGTGTCATTTTTACATAATGATATGTGTCCTACAATAAGCAGGTTGCCTCGCCTTATGGTTGCATGCACAAATATGATGCAGCAGATCTAATTTAATGGATCCTTTACAGAATCCATATACACATTTACTGAAGTAAACAATCACAAGTAGCAAAAATACAAGAGAAGCACTCCACCCAAGAACTAAACCCATCACTTCAGTGTTATGAGTCTTGTCCTCAAACGATTATCCTACCCTTTCTTTTTCATTACATTACAGGCATTTAGCAGATGCTCTTATCCAGAGCGACTTACACAACTTTTTAAAATTATCCATTTATACAGCTGGATATACACTGATGCATTCAGGTTAAGTACCTTGCTCAAGGGTACAACATACCTGGGAATCGAACCTGCAATCTTTTCGGTTAACCATTATCCTACCCTTTCTTCCCACCACATCTCTGTACTTTTCCTTTCCAAGACATTTAATTTATTTATTTAATGAGATCTAGACAAGGGTAGGTAGTCCCCTCTAGGGAATGAGGAAACGAGACAAGGAGACAAGGAGAGACTATTGGGACGCAGCCAGGATGTTGCTGTGGTTTGGGACTTGGTTGTGTCCCGCCCCTTTCTGTGACAGGTTGTTGATGTGGGCGGGGCTTAATAGAGCCCCCTTTTACGTGGGCTCACCAGCATGAGCATGCACTTGCTCTCCCTCACAGCGCCGAAGCAACCCAGGAAGCCGATGACCAGCAGCACGGCCCCCACCGCGATCAGCAGGTAGCCCACGTTGAGCACCTGGCTCAGCTCAGACGGGGTGTTCTTGATTCTGCTCAGGAAGCCCAGCAGGGAGCCGCTGTCCACCTTCACCCACACCCCCACTCCCAGGATCGCTACCCCTGCGACCTGAGGGAGGGAGAGGGAGAGAGAGAGCAGGGTCAATAAAGTCCTTCACCCACACTCCTCATCCAGGTGGGCGAGACACACTGGATCTGAAATGAGTTCCCCCACCACTCTAAAATTATTGTAAATCCTGAGATGAGATATAAAAAAACATCATTATTACTATAATGCGACTCAATCTTGGTCTTAATAATCATCTATCACTATCTAGCACTATCTATCATATGACACCCTCTTTTCCACAGAGCCTGATTTCTCTTTTTTTAAAGCTGTGGATGTCCCAATTGCACATGTTCTAAAAGCATTTCACTGGTCCAGGATCAGGTTCTTTGTTAAATTTTATCAGTGAAATAACAGAATTCATGCTGTCTTCTGTGGTTATGTGTTGTTTCTCAGGCCAGGGCAGTATAAGCTCTCTATTGTATGCGGTATTTCCGCATTAAACACACATTAAACACACATTGTTACACATTAAAATCTTTTAGCTCACCCATGACACAGCAAGGGCTTGACACAAGACTGAAAAGGCTAATAAGGAAATGCCTTTTTGCTATATATAACCCTCATATTATCTTTGCCGTCAATTTGACCGAATTTAGTGTTTGTCTCTTAAAAACCAGTTAATCTTATTTTTTCGCTTTGACACTATATGGCTTTTACTAATTTGTTGGAATTAAATAGTAAACATGCAGAAAACATAATGCTATGTTTTCAAAAGCCCTGTATCAACTTTGTATACAAAGGTGTTCTGGGGGGGGGGGGGGGGGGGTCAATATACTATTACAGTCAATATGCTGTAATAAGAGGGTTAAAAATAGAACTGCAATCTATTAAGTTGGACCATTTTTTCCATTAAAGCACTGAGAATAGAAGCCTGTATATTAACTTGTCCCTTGGGGAAAAGTTTTATCAAGTTAAAATGTGAAATCAACAAGATGTAACATGGATAACAGAGTCACACAAAACACAACATGTTTGATGTGGGTAGTAGTGGGTTGGATAATACTGTATATATTGACATACTGTATTTCTCTTATTTATCTCCCTTATGTGAAAAAAAGGAACTCCAACTTACAAAGATGATGCCGTTGAAAAAGAACATTATGATTTTGAGAAATTTGAAGCAGCCCATTTTCGCTTTTTCACAGACCTGAAAAAAAGGGGAAATGGTGAGTTTATAGGGGTCCACAATTCATGAAATGTTATGGCTTACTTGCTGATGACAGCTGTTCATTCTAAACAATTGATGAAACTAGAGACTGGATTGAATTAAACCATATTACACTTGCCAGTAGACATGTTTTAATTCTGTACAGAATTTGTCTTGGTGCACTAAAGACAATCACTTTATCTTAAAAAAAACCATCAAGACAGATTTTTTTTTTGTTGGTAAAGTGGCCACTTTTTAATGCAGCAAGCTTACAATATTATGCACAGAAGACAAGTTTCCATTACAAAGGCCTACGTCACACAAAATAGAGAATCAGCATTCTAAAAAAAATCTTAGCAATTTAAACATCAAAAGTGTCTGTGGGTATTTATATTTTACATTATATTTAATATAATAAAACCATAACCATCTCATCTTCCAATTACTTTTAAATTTGCTATTCATACATGGATGAAAATATAAAAAGTATGAAAAATAACTTAAGTAGCTGAAATAATTGCAGGCATCTGTTAAATGTCAAACTAACCTATGAACTAGCTTGCTGTTTTCTGTTAAAAAGCTCCCAATTTTGTGTAAATAAGGGGAAATAGAAACAGTCAAATATTTTATTTTTATTTAAAAAGACATTACAGGCTGAGTGTATCATTTCATTACACAAAACCTCTAATTGACCTTTTCAAAATGGCACGAGACATTTGGTGTGAAAAACATAAATATGGACTCACTATAGTTCCCCATTAACTTAAACCCCCACCACCATCCAACCCACTTATTGCACTATGACCTGTGTGCACTTCCTACATTAATGGCTAACTCCCAGTCAATCCAGGAACAAAAGGAAATAATAGCATTTTTAACTATATAACAAAAACATACGAAGATTCAAGACTTCCAGTCACCCAGAGACCTCATACCAGTCCATATATCACAAGGCTTAAAGCCTCAACCCCAGTCCCCTGCCCCAGTCGAATAACATGAAGTCTCTCTCTGAAGGAAAGAGGAAAATAATAATTTTCATATTCAGGTAATTAGATGACAGATTAACAAGGGCACTGTAGACGATACTGTTAGCTCTCTCTGAGCAGTTACCTGGAGACTGGGAGGCATTGTAATTGCTTAGAAAAACACCGTCATGCTACCAGGAATATCTTTTCTCCCTCTTCCTTGTTCCCTTCTTTTCTTTTACACTGCACGAGAACTATCGTGTTTCCTTTTAATTTAAGCAAATTCTAATACGCAGAAGTGACCACATTCAAATAGAGCCCGAATCCAAGCAGGCTATTTGCAATGTAACCCAGTAAGGCAAAAGCAGAAGCAAATTAATTACAACTATCAATTAAATAACGTCATCTTCTGCCTTCCGCATGCTGCTCTCAGGCCTAACACTAAAAACTGCTGAGAGCGGGCCACCCAGCCAATGTTGCCAAATTCTTGCGGTATTACCCCTCCAAATCTCCAATTACATTCAAGACTTTTCCCTTGGATACTTTATCTTTTTAAAATTCCCAAATGGCATTGATTCACAGATATTTTTTACTTTGAATCTTCCCCCATAGGACTCAATACCAATCTGCAACCTCAGGAGAGTCTCTCTAGTCTACCGCAAAGCGTTTGAACAGTACAGAGTGCCCAATGACCCACGGCATCTGTGTAATTACATTAAAGAACAATAAAAACAAGTGATATCCAAACACAGGTTTCACCTTCCACAAATGTTCTGCTTCTAGATTGAAAATCCACTGGTAAATATATGACGTCATACGGGCACAAAGCCTACAAGAAACCTTTTACAAACAAGCGCATTTTTGCGTAAACTTTTAACGTGACAGAAAGATGCCGGCAACTGTATTATTGGTGACGTTAATTATCTAATATGTAGTTCATCACACAACCGACCTGGCAAAATGGAACCCTCACTGCTATTTTTCTAGCATCTGGATAAAACTTTTTGTGTATAAAACTGGCAAATGTTGGATTCAAGGTAAATTTGGCAGTTTGTTCTACAATGGCATTTATAGCTTGAATATATCTGTACACAGTATGTCACACAGTATGTCAGCCAACAGAATACATGTGATGCTGGGCCATCGATGACTGTTTACAGCACGTCAGCGAATGCTTTTTAGTGCCTCTCTAATTGCACTGGGAATTCTGGATTTACAATGTCATAGCAACCGACTGAGGGACAGTACTGGAGCTCCATAAGGAACGACCGATTTGGCGGACATCATTACGAGAGACTGAGAACCTCAACTTAACAGGAACCCTGAAAATACTTCCCAAACACAAGCAGCCTGACAGTTTAAGGGCAGAATACAATGTCACAGGCAGCAGGTACGATACTCCACTTTTAAACAGGAGGCATCAACACTTTATTAAAAAAACCAACTCAGAACAGCGAGCCTCTCTTATTTCCTTTCACGAGGGGAATGTGGAGATTCACAAGTGCGAGGTGTCAGTTATTTATAATTAACAAACGAGGCTTGCTGGAGAACTCGCACAGAGAGAGGGCAGGAACCGGTGAACTATGACCTGGGAGAACTCACAGCCACTTGTGTCTCCTGGCAATGAATGTAACGATCGGTCAGTGCGATCATCTGCGGCCCAATTTCAAGGGCGGCTGAGAAACTCAAGGCTCAAAACACCCCTGAATTAAATTATATCCCACTGTAGCATCGCAACTATGAATTAAAACAATGCAGAGAGCCCACCCGTACCTTCCCCAGGTATCACAGAGAGGCCCTTACCTTCCCCAGGTATCACAGAGCCCCTTACCTTCCCCAAGTATCACAGAGCCCCCTTACCTTCCCCAAGTATCACAGAGCCCCTTACCTTCCCCAGGTATCACAGAGCCCCCTCACCTTCCCCAGGTATCACAGAGCCCCTTACCTTCCCCAGGTATCACAGAGCCCCCTCACCTTCCCCAGGTATCACAGAGCCCCCTCACCTTCCCCAGGTATCACAGAGCCCCCTTACCTTCCCCAGGTATCAGAGAGCCCCCTTACCTTCCCCAGGTATCACAGAGCCCCTTACCTTCCCCAGGTATCACAGAGCCCCCTCACCTTCCCCAGGTATCACAGAGCCCCCTTACCTTCCCCAGGTATCAGAGAGCCCCCTTACCTTCCCCAGGTATCACAGAGCCCCTTACCTTCCCCAGGTATCACAGAGCCCCTTACCTTCCCCAGGTATCACAGAGCCCCCTCACCTTCCCCAGGTATCACAGAGCCCCTTACCTTCCCCAGGTATCACAGAGCCCCCTCACCTTCCCCAGGTATCACAGAGCCCCCCTTACCTTCCCCAGGTATCACAGAGCCCCCTCACCTTCCCCAGGTATCACAGAGCCCCTTACCTTCCCCAGGTATCACAGAGCCCCCTCACCTTCCCCACGTATCAGAGAGCCTCTTACCTTCCCCCAGGTGAAGCAGAAATGGCCGGCGAGAGAGAGAGAGCGCGCGTGAGATTCTGATGGTGAGAAGCACAGCTGTTCCCTTGTTTCCTCTGGGTGTGAAGAGCAGTCTGTGCTTCTCTATTCCGGTCTCCTTGGTGCACGATGGTTTTATACAGAGAGAGAGAGAGAAAGAGGGGGGGGGAGAGCAAGAGAGAGCACAATTGAGAGAGAGTGCATGAGCGAGAGAACAAGCATGAGAGAGAGAGAGAGAGAGAAGGGAGGGAGGGAAGGAGGGAGGGAGGGAGGGAGGGAGGGGAAAGCTATAGAAACGAGGTGGGTGTACTCCGTTTCAAAGGCAGTGAGCTCTTCCCTGGGGAAGTATTCCCAAGTGCAGGAGAGCGTTCGCTGTAACCACAGACATTTTAAGGGCATACACACCAACACAACTGCACTCGTGTGCGCTCTCTCTCTCTCTCTCGCTCGCTCTCAAACACACATCCACAAACTCTCCCACGCCTGTATTGATGATACTGCGCTCCAGATTTACCTGTTGTAACATCCACACACAAAAACAGAAATACATTTTTTTTTGTAAAAAATTTAAACCCAGAGAAAATGTACAGTTGGACATTTAAAACATTTAGATAAAGTCATTCAAATAAAAAGTCCAAACTGAAGAATTCTTGTCAAAGGATGACATTTTTTTTTTTTTTTTTTACAGTCCATATCTTGTAAATTGTGAGTTTCCAATTCAGAACCTCTGAAAAAAGGACTGGAACTGGACTTATTAAAAAACACCACAGCACCTGAATTTGACATTTGTTAGATCATAGTTTATTTCAGTTTCTATATAGATATGCTTTAAATAACCAAGGACCACTGGCACTGCCAACATGGTCAGAACTGAGGTTATCAGAAAGTCCAGTCACAGATACCTGAGAACTGATTCCACTCAGCTAAAGCCAACAGCTTGGTTTCTCTAGCATAATATGCAACATATTATTCATATATTCACATACTTAAATTAATACAGTTTCTGTGGACTTACTGTAGCCTCACACGTTGACAAAGACTATGGGTCGGATTTACCATAATAAGAAGTTAAGTTCAGTACAGTAAAACTTTAACTCAAAATGCCCCCTGTTGGCTCATTGTGGGGGAAGGAGCACAGAGGTTTACGGTTACAATTGAGGACTCCCAGTCATTTTTTGGCTGTTTTGAATGTCACACCTGGAATTTTCACCTGTCTGCAACCCAATTGTACTTTAGATTATTTTGTCATAAGATATGAAGGCCTGGTGTTAATGACAGCCCGAACAGGAGACATACTACAGCTTTAACCCCAATGCCCTGGCTACATTTCTGACTTATAATCATGACAAGCATCAAACAAAAGGCTTGCCTTTTCACCAAAATTGTTGTTCACCAAAACTGGACTAAAATCATTCAGGCAGCTGCTAAGTATTGGTGGTGGTGAGCTCTTACCAAAGGCCATTATGAAGATACTCCTCCATTAAATACATTTATATTCAATGTATATTACTTCCTATGATTGTATGGAAGCAGCACTTCTAGTTTTATGCCAGTGGTTCTCAAACAGGTCCCAGAAGTCCGCAGAAAAATTGCACTGTATATTAGATTTTCTTTTTTACATTTTTTTTTTTACTGAATTACATATTTTATACTTTCTGATTAAATTAAAACATCTGGTTTATACAGCCTTGGTAATATTGCGATCATTGTCATTAATAAATATTTATAACACTCAATATCCACATATATAGTCATATAATGGCGTTAAATGGCCACTGCACTGTAGCCTGTGAAATAAAGGTTTGAGGTGGGGTTCCCTGGATAAGCACATTGGAGAAACACATTTTTTTGAGTTGGTTTTTTGAGTTATGCAATCCTGTGCCCAGTGGATCCATTTTAAAGTATCCTGCAAAAGCAGCATTTTGCAACTAAGGATATCAAATATTTTGCTTTATTGTACATGTGTCTCACATATGTAATATTCAGCATTATGTACAGAATCTATATCATATTCACATATTGTACATTTATCTATGATACATGAAAAACAACAGGGGGAAAAAAACATATGGGGTTCAATTTGAGCTACTCCTACATTATTTCCCCCCAAAATTTATTCATAACTACTATTGGCAATGATACGAAATGATACGAAAATCGTTTACTGTGCTCAAATGCACACAGGTCTACAAAACAAAAAATGCTTTAATCGATGCATCTTTCCTGAGATAAGTGTTCCTCTCCTGAAGACGTTGAGCTTGTTCTTGCCCGACAGCGCACGGCATGAGTCTATATGGCAACACGGATGGAGAGAGAGGCGAGAACAATCTTGTTTCCGCACCGTTTTAAACGCATGATTACGATTCGCTACAATAAGGAGTGGCTAAATTACGATTTCTTTGAAAACAAAGGTTTATGATTTTACTCCACTGATGCACCTGTAGATGTGTCAACCCTGAACTGACACGCACATTTACATACACAGCCCGGGGCCCGTCACACAGCACAGGCCTGCCACCGGCCAATGCGCCACGCTCCGCAGCGGGTTTGTTTTCCATCATGATTTGTTTTTTACTCTTGAATGTGCAAATATGCTTTCATTTGCTAGTAAAATGTCACCAGCCGGAACTGCCGAAAGTTTCAGTTGGACTGAATAGAAACCTCACAGCTGTAACGGCGACGAAGCAACCATAATTTGAGACCTGAACTGAACTTTACAAATCTGTAAATATTCCGTTTTTTTTTTTTTTTTTTCTCTCACTAGCCCCTATTGATTTTTAAAGCCCAACTGTAGACACCCGTCTAAAACGCTGCGACATTCTCTCTCAATTCGGGCACACCGCAGACCAGCCACTCGCCGTTGGCAAAACGGTGCAGCTGACCACTTCTGCCTTGGGACTGCGCAGGAGCCTGGTCGATCAAGGTAGTAGTCGTTAGTAGCATCTGAGGCAGTATTTACCCAGGCTACAAAAAGTCAACCTTCCTGGGCACGTTTACAGTATTGCTCTGAACATTTTTTTTAACAAAGACAACACATATTTATCACCAAAACAACAAACTGAAAACTATACCCTTTCGTTTTAAAATGGTTTGGGAAATGGAAACTTAAGGAGAGGAACAGTAGCCTACAGTGTAGTACATGGAAAAATGTGCACACAGACAGACCCTCCTCTGGGTTCCTGTTAACTGGCAGGTCTCAGTGCAGTGTTCGTTCCTCTCGGCTTGTTCAGGGGCAGGTTAGGAAGCAAAGGAGTCCACTCTCATTGGCTTTACCAACAGCCAACCGCATCGGGCGTAGCATCTGTTCATAGTGCGGACCAATGGCGATGATCTCCGTCTTATCCTCTCTTCACCCTTAATCCTCTTTTATTCCCTTGTTACCTCTACCGTTCCCTCCGGCGTAGACTTTCCTTCCTTGTGTCCCACTTCCTCAGACCACACCCCTTGGCTCTTGCCCCGCCCTGCCCCGCCCCGATGAGCCCTACCCACTCTCAGGTGGCTTGCTTGTCCGGGTGGCTCTTTAGTTTGTGGAACTTGACGCTGTCGAGCTTCTCGAACCTCTTGCCACAGTGCTCGCAGGTGAAGTTGTACTGTGCCTCTGGGGTGTGCTTCTTCATGTGCCAGTTGAGTGATGCCCGCTGACGGCACTGGTACCCGCAGATCTCACACCTGCCACAGGGGGGAGGGGACAAGCAGAGTGGAGGTAAACATAACATAGATTATTAATGAATCATTAATCATGAAAGTCTATATCAGGGGTGTCCAATCTTATCCGAAAAGGGCTGGTGCACACTGTAGGCATTTTGATTTCTCTTTTGAACCAGCTAGCTATTTAAAATGATAATAACTAGCTAATGAATGCATGAATCCTTGGGGGAATTTGTCTCGCATACAATGAGCACAACATGAAACGTAAGAAAGATGCTGCACTTGTGTGAAAAATCTTATCGAAAACACGATCTGCTGTGTTCTCGGCAGGGCTTCCTGTCAGTGCAGCCTCTCAGTTTTTAACAATCTCTGGCGTTGCACCTCTCATTTTGCTTCTATGCCATATCCCAGGGTCTGCCTTTAAACTATAAAATGACTAACTATGGGCTACAATCAATCATATTGCTAGGAAGGGCCTTGTTTAGAGTGACAGTCCCCTCTCAATTGTGTTCAGAAAATGAATGGTCAGATTTAGTCAACAGTAACACTGGAGCTCAAAAGTGAATGAAATTAGATATTATGTGCGCATATATTTGGAGCAATGCTGCGTACTCATCCATATAACAGCAGAACGGAAGAAACCCAGGGAAAGAGTTTAGCTGAACACAGAAAACCAATGAGCCCTTTAAAGCAGCTTTATGAAGAACTGAGATGTTCAACCAAGCTTCCTTTCCCTGGGTTAGAGTATCTCGGGCTGTCCGCTTACTGCAGGGGTGTCTCTCCGGTGTGCGTCCGCCGGTGAACCTCCAGGTGATTCTTGCGTTTGAACGACTTCCCGCAAGTCTCGCAGATAAAGTCCCGTACACCTGTCGACCGGAGGAGAGGAACGAAGGGAGTGAAACGGAGGACGCGCGGATGAGAGCCGGTGCCAATATGCAGCGCGCCCCCATGACGTTTTGGTGACCTGTCAAAGAAGTGACGTCCTGTGCGTACCTGAGTGGATGATCATGTGACGATGCAGGTGGTTGGAGAGGTAGAACTTCTTTCCGCAGCCAGGATGAGGGCACACCTTAGTCCTGCCCTTCCTGTGAACCAGATTCACGTGATTCTGCAGAACCGGAAACACAAACACACAGGCACTCAGAAACAGAGCACGAGGTACTTCCTGTGCACAGTCACATGATTCTGCAGAGCCAATGAGAAACACAGCCAGACCTGCGAGCCAGACACATGACTCTACAGAGCCAATCAGTAACAGATAGACGCAGGCAGATGAAATCAACCAATCGACATGCATATTTAGGAAAGCACACCCTCAGTCAACCTAAGCTGTGAAGCACCCGGAAATAAGCCTGTACTGCACACGTTGAGTGCAAAATATTGGTGCTCCCATTCAAATCAATGGGGAATATCAGACCTTTGAAGGTGAAATTAAACTGCCACCATGATATTTTTAAACTCGTTTAACGATTGTTACGTTTCATATAAAAAGCAGATAGTGATAATTCATTTCAATTTTCTAGTAAATACATTTTTAGAAATATTTTCCCAAAACGTCTGGACCAAAACAATCATTGTTTTACAAACTGCTACACATACTGTAATATATGATCACAAAAAAAATTTACTTGACAAGATTTTCTTCAGTTGTCAAATCAGCTTGGTTTTCTCCATTGAATGCAAATACTTCCGGGTGCTTCACTGCAGGGCCCCTCCCACCCTCTCCACTTCCTATATACGCTCTATGAATCAACCAAGGCCCGGACATTAATGTCCAAGGCCCAGGATCTACGAAAGTGCAAAAGGCCAATTCAAAATCTCTTCATCTTTTAAGAATATACATCATATACAATGTGAAAGACGATCAACGATAATGATCAATCTCGAATGTTTTGGTTGAGGTGAGAGCAGAGAGGAACTTCTACTGTTGAAGTGTAAACGTGAACAGACAGGAGTACATGCATACCCCCAAAAAATAGAATATAGAAATACAGTTGCCAGGTAAAGGAAAATTAAGCCATAAGTTGCAGTGTACACTGCACAATAAAATGCCAAATTCAGGATCGACAGCACTGTGCAGTTCACGGTTGGCAGCAATTCCATTTCAATTCAGGTCAGTTTGTGAAAAGAATTGAAATTCATGCCACTTCATGGTATGAATTTCAATTAATTTCCTGGATTGAATATTATGGAATGGAACTGGACCCGCCCCGGTGCAGGCATTATTTCTCCTTTAACACTTGAATGACCACAGCATGTCTTCTCATGTTTAGGAGCATCGAATATTAAGAAAAACTGTCTTCATTAAAATTATGCATTTGACCTAGGACTGTGAGACTGCTACTCGATGAAAGATGTACCATAAAAATTTGAAAACAAACTGTAACGAAGGTCAACTAACAATTTGAGCCAGGCAACGTCCATTGGTGCCATGGTGACTTGGGAGTGTGAAGTCCATCAAAACTACAAGAAAAATGTCCTTTGATGACAATATAATTAAGCTAAAATCAATAGCCTGCTAATTACAGGATAGTTATGAGGTAAAATTTGATCATTTACCCTGGTTTTACAAAAAGCCATTCTAGTGCAGGTAGTCAACTATATGAAGCTCCTGTTGCCCAGACCTACTACACCTGAGACAAATTTAGCTTGTTAAATTTATACTGCACTGTACATTTTACGAGAAGGTTTGCATTTGCCAATTTAACCAGCGCACAAAAGCAAATAGATGCCCAAGAAGCACGGTTGACACTTCAACATTTGTCTGAAATGGAGTCATTTATCTCCACTAATTTGTTTCTGTAAAATGCCACTGTTTGTATCATGTATAACTCTTTCATTATGCTTCTCTCAGCACTTTTTTTCAACACCATTTTTTAAAATAATTTGAACCGTTATATACAAATGCATAACATAATGGAATTTGGTTATTTTAAAAGCCAAGTTTTTGTCTTCCATGTGTGTCCATGGCGGGCAGCGTACAGGAGGGGGCGCTGTTATTTACCTGAAAGCTGCTAATGGCCACATACACTTGACTGCAGCCCTCGTACGGACAATGGAACATCTTCAGCATCCCATCCGCCTCGATCACTGGCCCTCGCCGGGTCCGCCTGGATCTAAAACAGCCGAGAGAGCGCTTACGGTCGCGGCCCGCCCCAAAAAAACCACAGCACTGCTTCAACAGCTGAGAGTTTTCCCTGTTTGCCCCAGAAACGCCAGGATGGCAACAGCTTCTCCCCAGTACGCTCAATAGCATTAATTCAACTCCCATTGGCTCAACCTCCGCTATCGATTTGGGAGGGCGCAGACGAGCAAGCGCTGTCCTCTGAAGCACCCAGCTGTCACTTCGTATCACACCGCATTTTGCAATCATTCCTCTGTGTCCTGTAGTGTCCCAGACCCGCTCACTCACCTGGTGAGGTTCCTCTGGTTCTGCCGCTCAGAGGAGGCCTCAGATCTGTGGGGGCCCACGCTGGGCTGCAGCAGCTGCTTGCTTCCCAGCTCTGTGGGGGAAGAAACAGCACTTACACACTGACTAACAGCACTTACACACTGACTAACAGCACTCACATACTGCAGATATAACCACCGACTAACACAGCACTTACACACTGCAGGTATAACCACTGACTAACAGCACTCACATACTGCAGATATAACCACCGACTAACAGCACTTACACACTGCAGGTATAACCACCGACTAACACAGCACTTACACACTGCAGGTATAACCACTGACTAAGAGCACTTACACACTGCGGGTATAACCACTGACTAACAGCACTCACGTACTGCGGGTATAACCACTAACACAGCTACTATACCCACTGACTAACAGCACTTACACACTGCAGGTATAACCACTAACACAGCTAATATACCCACTGACTAACAGCACTCACACACTGCGGGTATAACCACTAACACAGCTAATATACACACTGACTAACAGCACTTACATACTGCAGGTATAACCACTGACTAACAGCACTCACGTAGTGCGGGTATAACCACTAACACAGCTAATATACCCACTGACTAACAGCACTCACACACTGCGGGTATAACCACTAACACAGCTAATATACCCACTGACTAACAGCACTCACATACTGCGAGTATAACCACTAACACAGCTAATATACCCACTGACTAACAGCACTTACATGCTGCGGGTATAACCACTGACTAACAGCACTCACACACTGCGGGTATAACCACTAACACAGCTAATATACCCACTGACTAATAGCACTTACATACTGCGGGTATAACCACTGACTAACAGCACTCACACACTGCAGGTATAACCACTAACACAGCTAATATACTCACTGACTAACAGCACTCACACAGCAGGTATATACCCACTGACTAACAGCACTCACACCCTGCAGACATAACCACGGACTTACACAGCACTCACATAATGCAGGTATAACCACTGACTATCAGCATTCGCACCCTGCAGACATAACCACAGAGACTTACACAGCACTCACATACCGCTGAATTAGCCAACTCAGTGCTAATAATATACGGTTTCATAAACAATTATATTTGCTAAAATATAATATTAAAAGCGAAGCACTGCTTGATATCCTATGTGGAAACACACGGCACGTGTCCAGAGACAAGGTTGACACACACAGGATCACGGTGTGATAAAACGTCACGAGAGCTGTGAACCATACCCCTGACGCCGTCTGTGTCTGGGACTGGTGCCTTGAGGCCAGCCTCTGGTTGGCACACCTGGTTGTAGGCCACTCCCTCAATAAAGGTGCAGGTGACTTCTTCCCCGCCCCCACCCCCCATGTTCAGTTGGATGCCCTCTGATGCCAGGGCCTCATAACCAGGGCCAGTGATGATTATGACCTGCTGAAGAGTAGGGAGGGAGAGGAGGAGGGAGGAGAGAGAATAAGAGAGAGAGGGAGAGAAACTGAGAATATTCTTTGAAATATTACAAGTATTGTTTTCTGAAAGAAACGTATAAGAATTAGAAATTTGGTTAGTTAAAGTTAGTGCTTAGACACCCTTTCAAGTGTCGGTGACAATTTCCTTGAACGAGGTGGGGGAGTGAGCTATGGGATGTAAACTGTTAGCTATAGCTATTGCATCGCCAAACAAAAGAAAAAATTTATTTTTACAATTATTTGCATGTTTTTTTTGTTGTTGTTGTATACCTGTGATCCCTCTAAAGACCCCCTTCCATCTGGGATCTGGCAGCTGGCCACCACCGTCTGCAGGGTCTGGGGTTCGAACAGGTCTCCCTGGCCAGTCACCTGCATGGTAGGCGGGGCTGGCAGAGGGTGGGGCTGAGTGCTGCCATTGGTAACGTGGGCCCTCAGCACGCCTGCATCCCCGTTCTTCTCTAACCGATCCGTCACGGCCGCCGTCACCACCACACACTCGTAACCCTCCTGAGCCTGTCCCAAGGCCGTGCCCCCTCCCCGGACCCCACACCTCCCCAGCACCTCCCGGGCCCCCTTCTCATCCTCCGTGTTGTCATCCTCCATCGCTACGCCTCGGCATGACCCCTCGTTTTCCGACTCCTGCTCCAAACTCTTGTCCCCCTCCATCACCACCTCCATCTCCCAGATGGACTGCTCCCCCATGGAGAGCTCAGTTGACGGGGTATCCTTCTGGGTCATGGGGCCTGGGAGCTGCCTGGGTGCGGGCGTCTTGCCCACATGGTTTAGGGTTACCTCAGCGTCCCGCACACCGGCCTCCTCTGACTCTTCCCCTGCATCTGCCAGGTTGGGAGCACAATGAAACACACAATAAGACGAAGAGGACAATGGGTCCAGAGCAGTCCACTTAAAACTATTTTCAACTATGGCATTGTGGCCCAGATTTTTCTTCTGACAAGGCATTTTCAATCCTCTTAAAAGTACATAGGTGTAACAATTGAGTAATTAAGTGGTAAAGCTATTATTAAGGACTGAAAACTACAGACCAGCAAATTGGTTGGAAGCTGCTACTACTGCAGCCCTCCTCTTCCGCCTTGGTCGCGTCCTGACGCCTCTGGTCTGCACGAGCGTACCGCTGCTTCCCTCCACCTCCCCCTCGGTCTCAGACTCGCTGACGCCTCCTGCTGGTGAGGAAAAGCGCTGCACGAAGGAATGGCCGGCCTGACACTGCCACACCGCAGAAGTGGAGAGGCCGAGTAGTGGCTCCAGAGCCTGCAGCTGGGGTTCATGCGGACAGGAGTGGGTGTGATCCTGGTACCAGTGCACAAGACTTCGGAGGCTGGTCACCTCACCCCTCTTTTCTGGAGAGCAAGATAGCTACGGTTTGATTACCGGGAAGCAGCATGGCACATGCGCAGACAAAGAGGGAGATCGTCCTTTATAGATTACGCACAGACTCATTGTACAAAGCGAATGGTAAAGCGAATGAATTACATTTTAGGAACATTAAATTATTCGCATATATCTGTGCATATCAGCGTAATTAAATACAACAGATGTAAATGTAGTTTAGCCCATCATATAGCCTATGGGTTAACAACACTAATAGATGCCAGGATGTGATTTTTTTTGCTTTGAAAGTGACGGCAATGGTTTGAAACAGCAGGATACCCCACTCACCGTTTTTTTGTTTGATACACAGTTCTGTTGTTGTTTTCTTCCTAAAATGCATGGAGAGAGATTTGAACGATTCACAGCTTGTCCAATAATAGCCAACTGCCCTTAGAAGTTAGCCTTCTGGAAGTTAGCTAGCTGGCTGCCGTGGGTCGTCACGGCTAATAACAAATGTATGTAAAGTTACTACAGCTATAGCTACACTCGTTGCGTTGTTGGTCCACATTTGAGAAGTAAACTGTAACAAACATAGCCTTGCTTACACAGTGGACGCCAGATTTGTTCCATTTGTTTCTGACAGGTGGCTTGCTGGAAACAACTGTCAAGGCTGCTTGGTAGCAATACCGCTAATTAGCAGACAGTCAATCGGAGATAAATGAATAACGTCGGCCAGCTAACTAAATAGCAATTTATCCAGCGAGATAGTATACGACATTTAGGCAGCCACTTCTCAAGATTTGTTCGATCACACCAGCTATGTTCTCGTTTTAAAGCAGTTCAATGGAAGGTACCTACCCGCCGTATTTGTGCGGATACCTATCCCCGTACGTTGAATGCAACAAGATTAAGTACTCGGCGAGTCCGGCGTCACTCAAGCTGGTCCGCCGCCTGAGTTCGCTCCAGACCTTGTGCGATTCTCCGAGGTACACGCGCCTCACATCATACTTTTTCCGGGACTCCAGTCGCCTCTTCGCCCGATCGGTATCAGTGAGCCTCGGGCGACCTCTGCATCGCCTCAGTATTGCGGAGATCTGTTCCCCGGCTTCTCCACTGTCCAAGGTACTCGCCTCTTCGCCATAAGCGTCCGCCATCTTGACAACAGCTGTCTGTTGTTGTGGTAAGAGGTTTGACCTTACCGGAAGCTGATAGTAACTTATTTATTTATTAATTTATCTACTTATATTTATTATTATTCTTATTAGGTTTTATATGTATGTGTGTATATGTATGTGTATGTATATACATGTATATGTAATATTTATTTTCTTACAATATAAAATATATTTTGGGAGAAAGAAGGTAAAATCTTCGGACCACACTCCAGCCCATGTGGTGGCGGTAATGCACCAAAAGCTGGTTACCAACCGCCAATAAAAGGCAAAGAAGAAGAAGTAGTTGGGAAGTTGACCATAATGTACCATAGAATATATAACTATAATTATCTCGCGGGAAACTATCATTCAGTTAGATGTGGCAGTTATCAGCGAAGTGAAATGGTGTGAAATAAATGGATGACATTTTTGTTGATATAGCACGATATGGCCGATATTTTAGCACTCGTTTTGAGGCATAATAGTGCACGACCTGGGGATTTAAATAACTTCAGTTTCACCTCTGGTACTGACTGGAATACATCGCCGTGTATGATTGTGGGGGAGCGTTGTGGTGTTAAAACGTCGCTTTTGTTCTTGGCCGCAGTTACAGCTGCGTCGGAGTTAGGGGTGAAAGTGCTGTTTCTCACTCCGACTCCAATCCAGAAACTCCCCGGACCGCTTCAAGACTCCCTCGCTAACTTGAACCCAGATGGTCTGAAGGTAAAATGTCTTGGACTATGTCCCCTTCCACCTCTTCTTTATGGAACCACACTTCCAAACGGGGTCGCTGATATTTTATCTTTCCTGGAGACGGGCCAATTCTTTTTTTTTTAAAATGGGCCAAACGTTTATAAGGCCTAACGTTAGTCTATTTATGACAAAGGCAGGCTATGTGTAAGATGTATTCTACATATGTGTACATAAAGTAGATGCCCTCTTAAAATATACTGTTTTGCTTACTTTTCTGTCAGGAGTGGGGGTTGCTGACTAGACCTGGATATATAATATTTGTGAATCTGAAAAACGTTCCAATGATTAAATTGCTAAGTGTGTGAATATGTGTGAGTACGTAGCATATTTACATTAAAGGCATTTTGCAGACTCTTATCCATAGATTAAAAACAACACATTTATACAGGTGGATATTTTACGGAAGCAATTCAGGCTATGTACTTTTCACAAGGGTACAACTGCACCTGAGAATCAAACCTACAACCTTGAAGTCCAATTTCATAACTGTTAGACACACTGCCACCGCATATTAGGGCAGTAAATACGAAGCTGATAAAAAATCTGATGTTTTAATTTGCCTCAGGTAAGCGTATGTACCAAGCAAGAACACGACAGATTACAAAAAGTTTTTAAACAGTTTTCTAATTGGATCATAAACTGACATACAGGCATTTTGGGGTTTTCTCCCACAGAAAATTAAGTTTATGTACCCCAGGTCTCAGGAGGAACTGTTGCAGGACGTGGCGTCTCTGCATGAGTATGCCTGTGGGCCTGCCGCGCCCCCCTCCCTGCTCATCGTGGATGGGCTGGAGCGCTACCTGGGGGCAGGGGCGGGACCTGACGGCAGCCCGCAGAAGGAGGACCAGCTGGCCGCTGCCCACATCTCGGCCCTGCTGGCCGACACAGCGGCCTTCCTCACGCGGAAGCTGGAGGAGAGGAGTGAGGCGTGCGCTCCCTGTCGGGTCATCGTCTCTTTCGACATCGCGAGGCAGGGACACGCATCCGGTGATCTGACGGCTCCAGATCCAGTCCTCTCCGTCCTTGACCGGTACTTCCCAGTACGAGGCACCCTTGACCGGGACTGGAGCTCTGCACCACCCAACACTGCCGGAGAGCCGGGGGCTGCTTGGCAGCTTTACTTCTCCGGTGTCGGCGTCACCGCCAGCCACGCAGCTGGTAAGGAGGAAGGCCCGTTTCTCGGACAGCAGTGGTGCTTGGCAATTCGCCCAAACGGTGCGATGGAGTTCTCGATGAACAGCAGTGAGAATCAAACAAAAGAATGATCATCTTCCATGAAGTGAACACACTTGTATGCACACTAACTAATGGCCCAGGAGCAGCTGGAGCCATGCCTTCCTGTGATGGGTTATTGGGATACTTAGGATGGTTCTGCATCAGCCTCCTCTTCCTCTTCTCCGTTTTTGTTGAAGTTGTTCTCATATCTACATTTTTCTCCTATCCCCTCTTCCTGATTGACACAACGAGACATATTGTCACTGTTAAATTAGCCAGCAAAACTGTCCACCAACAAATAAGCCTCCTAACTCCACCCGTTTCAACATTATGTATAGAGTATATTTGTGTGTACATTTTGAAAAGATAGACCTGTGCGACAGCACATTAAAAGTACTTTGTTACTTTAAATCATTTTGAGTGTTTGGAATGTAGATGTCAAAAACTAGTCATTTTTCTATTTTTCTTAACATGGAAAGTAATGCACAGAAGTTGTATACATTCCCTTTATGCAAAGACTGGTGATTAAAAATGGTAGACCGTTATCGCTGTTGATTTTGGAACAGGTGATCTAACAAAAGAACACATGAAAGGCAAAATCATTACGGAATACATTGTAAATGTTATTCAGTCAGTTAACACAAGCTTCTGATAAAGGACTTTTTTGGCCCCAGTCTGTAGAAGCGTGATGGTGATGAACACTGGTTGGTTACATGGTTTTAGAGACACACTTACTGGGTCGCAGTTTGCATTATGCAATACTGAAAGAATCCGTTTTATCAATATCTACAGAGGTTGCAAGAGCTGGCTTTTCTTCCAACGAAATCCCCAACGCTGCTTGGCTCAGTTAATTTATTAGCATTAACACCGCTGACTTGCCCAAAAGTACTGTAGTACAATATTTAAGTGTAGATTGGGTACGTTTGCACATCATTTGCTTTAATGTGTAATTTTTATCAGAAAAGCATAGTCAATACCTGGATGATCTGATAAAGGAATTATGATAGAGCACAAGATAGAGCCAAAACCAGTGTATGGGGACATTTTTGTGGCCGCGGCTCCACTGGGTATCAAACCAAGAAAGAACGCTCTGACAAAAAATGCTAATAAACAAGTTATCTTGCATGAACAAAACCGGTCATGAAATGCCATGATTCTTAGCTAACCAAAGATGTTCTGAATAATGAAGCTTGGAAACAGCCGTTCAATTAAACAACACTGCCCAGCTAAAAGCCAACAGTAAGGACTGGAATGAACTTTTCCCATTTATTTTTGACACACTTAGGTTTAAGACTTTCACTATAAACAGAGAACTTAATTATTTAATGCAGTTATGAGATGCCACCATAAACCAATAATATATATAAGTGATATATAAGACCTTATTTTGTTGCTATATCTTTTCCTATGTATGTATACAAATTTTAAAGGGTTAGTTTGGAATTTTGGACATAATGTCTCATTTACGACTTACCCATGATGTTGTTGATTGATGGAGACCATTTTCAGCTGATTCCATGCTGTCCCTCTTGTGGACATACACACATTGCTAATGCTAGCGCAACTCTATGGTAACCGGTAGCATCCACAACTAAATGTACTTAAACACTCCACAGTGCACCCAAAGCAAATAAAATACGACGACAGTCTATCGGGGTTAATTTGAGTGTTTATACCATTTTTGAAGTCAAACTATCGTTGAATCCTTTACTTTGTGCTGACCTATATTCTCTGTGGTAGTACGGCGGCGGAGCGATACTTTCCCTTAGTAGGTAACGTAAAGTATCGCTCCACTGCCGTATGTAGTGCCGGCCAACAACAATATCGCGCGTGTGAAAGAATCAGACTGGTAGTGTTGTTAGCTAACGTTCAGGTAAGATGGTATTTCGGTGTGCATTTCAAGGTTGTCCAAATGCTGCAAAAAAATGGGCACCACAAAGTTTTCATCGATTTCCCATGGAAGATCAACAAAGAAAACAGCTGTGGCTTCTTGCTGCTCGCATGGATGTCAACACACCAATTGAGACTAAAAAAGTTAAAAGTGTGTAGTGACCATTTCACTCAGGATGACTGTGAAAATCAAAAAAGGACGGTCGGGACAACCTCTACTGAAGGAGACTGCTGTGCCATCACCTGTTTTTCTTCATGCACCGAAAACAACTGACGAGCAGGTAACTAATAAATTATTGCATGCGTGATCTATCTATTCAATTTAGCTAGCTAGTTGCCACGATTGGGAAGTCATGGAAGTGGTCAAACATTTCCTGCAAATTGGTAGCCAGTGTGCTTGCGTGTATATGCTGTGTTATTCTGTAGCATGTTTGTGTTTAGCTGACTTGTCTACCAAATATATAACTTTATGGCAAAACGGATTATCGCTCCGCCGCCATACTTCTCCATATATTCTACTTCCACAGAGAATATAGGTCAGCACAAAGTAAAGGATTCAGGTGAGGCCGTTGGGCTTGGCTCGAACCCACACGTCGTACCTGGTGGCAGCCTGCAGCCTGTGCAGTATAAACTCTGTGTTGCAACGCATGACCTCCAGCTGAGGGTATGGAGCACTTTGTAAGTTAATTTAAAATCTCAGCGGAATAATAGAGGCTTATTTTATTGGGTTTGTTATGTATAATATGACTACTAAAATTTTGTTTTGAATTGCACAGGGTTTGAAAGCAATTGTGCACAAACTATATTTGGGCTTGCATTGATTAAACCTTAATTATTGATCTTAAGAAGTTCCCTTGACATTTGTAAATGACACCACTTGAAACCAATGAATACAAAGTATGGATTGATTGATTGATTGAAAAGGTTGCTTTCTCACATGCCCTGGACCTTTCCCGTCCGACTGCCTGCGAGGGCGTAGCCGAGTTCATACATCATGCTGTCGGCCATGTTCTTCAGGGAGGGGGGGGCGGCCAGCGCAGCCTCAGCTGTTCCTTCTTCCCAGTCCTTGTTACTGTCAGGTTGGCGGGGGGATCCAGCAGAACTGAGTAAAGTGATGGTGCAGAATGTACCTCTCAAGAGTTAGAATGGTTAGAATTCAGCAGGTTCAGTTCTCCATGGCCGGTGTGTATGTTGTTGTTTTTTTCTTTGTTTTCTATGTAGCTGCACCCACCAGTGCCGGTTCTCTCCTAAATTGGACATCAGTAAAATATTTTCACCAACGACATGAGTACTTTAAAATGTCAGCAAAAATAAAGGGTTGGCCTAATTAGTAGGAATTGTACTTGTTGTGTGCCCCTGCCATTTAGGAATGGTTCTCATGGTAATATGCACATGTATACAATAAGTTTCTATGTTAATTACGATTTACTGTTACCGGTGTTACTTCCGAACCTGTGCACATGCTTGTCACTTTTCTTGCTATGCTAATGAATTCCTTACATATGCATTTTTTACATAAAGTTTTATTATGGTTGGATTGTCATGAATAACCGTATTATATTAAGGTTTTTCATGACAATCCAACTGTACTAATCTGCAGGCAAGCTCTTCCTCACACTTACACACAAGGTCGATGGAAAGGCTGTGGTTGTGGAGTGGTGCTCCATTCTGGAACACTCGCGCAGATCCAAGGAAACAAAGTGCTTGACCTTGGACAGCTTGCAGGATTACCTTGTACTACTGCGCCCTGCTGGCTGAGCTGCCACAACACAAGCCAAATACAAATGACCATTAACTGTGTTGCTAAAAACTGAGAAGGACTAAAGATGTATTTAAAAAGATATTTTACAGATACATAACAAGGTCATTACACGAGCTGTAGGCATTTTTACATATTTGTAAGGCTGCTGCAATGATAATTTTAAGATCTTCAGGGTAGCCGATTTTTTGTTTTCTCCTTAAAATTAACAACCAGTTTGGACCCAAGTAACCAGAATTGGAGTTATTTGTGTAAAATTCAGACCCCCGAGTGAGGAGCTCCCACACCCCTCCACCCTCATCTGCATTATTATCATATTTAACTAATAATAATAAAAGATCTGTAACTGATCCAGGCGATGGCCATCTCTCCAGATAGTGCACTCACTGGTATTTGTATATGAATGTGTACTGGCGGGCGCACTGCGGCCGTCTTCCTCCCAAAAGCAAGTGAGGTCCACCATCCCTTCCGCAAAACATTTTGGGTCCTCCTGTACAGCGATCAACAGCGCCACTTGGGGGAATAAAATCAGTTACCAAAGGGCTAGCTAAAATGACATATATTATAAGTACTCAAAATTACATATATTAGGATAGGTTATTGAGATAAATGATTCTTACATATGGCAATAATTGAAAACATGAACAATTGTTCACTGACAGTCACTTATAAGTTTATATTTGTTTGTTTCAAGCACAAAATAGGGTTTTAAGGTGTAGTCTAAACAAGAGCACGTGCGTGTGCATTTACAAAAACGGAAGTAGGCTAACGCTACAGTTAACCAATACCAACTCATCATTACGAAAATGAGGAAGTTCAGGACAGACTAAAGCAATGTGTGCACCACATAATTACACTATAATCAAGTGAAGTATGTTGATTTATTTGCACTGTTTAAAAAGGGGAAATTTTAAATAGTTTTACCTTTATCAAAGTCCCGAACTCCCTTCACGAAGAAAGTCCTTTGAAAACAAATAAATGCCAACAATCTCCTAAACATTATTGATTTGATTGCGGTGATATTTTACTAATTCCGGAGAACAAAACCACACTGATCCCTCTTTTACTGCAAAACAAGAGCAGCACACCGTGCCAATTCAGTGTATCATGAAGAGGCGATAATGCTGCTGTCAGGCATGTGCATCACAGAAGATAAAACGAACAGCGAGCCCTCAAACTGTTCTCACTCTTTTCCCTTCGTTGGAGTGAGCGCGTCGGGCTAGCAACCCATACCACAGACGTCATAAACTTATGAGGGGAGTTTTCGACGGCAACTTATCAATTGATCATAACTTTGCGATGTTAATTAGTTTGGACTTTGGAGTTAATTCGCATGGTAAATTGACATAGCTGGACCGTAATACTAGATAGGCTACATAAAGTGGAAGAATACGGCCCATGATTATTTATTTAGAAAATTTAAAAATGCTAAAATGTTGATTTCCTCAGCCTATAAAATTGCAGTGGCAATTGTAGAGCGAATCTGAATTATGCGGGAAACATTAATCAAACGGTCATTTCGCCTATCAGGGAGTTGCACCAGTTTTTGCATAAAGCTGACGTTATCAGTGGCAGCGCAGGTTGGCGTTTCCCTGGCACGGGGACCGGTGTTTCAACCATAGACATAGGTTACGCTCTATGGTTTCAGCCCTACCCTCTCAACATACTTTATTTTACAAAAGGCAAACCCGGATGTTACCCGAGGCCAATGATTTAATAGAGTGACAATGCTCATTTTGCGAAACGTTATTTTTTTAAAACCTTATCAGAACGATATTTAGCCTATGCTAAATACGAATGCAGCCTATTGTACATTTCAATATATTCAATTCTAATTTTGTCCCAACTATAACTGCAATTCAGTTGTTAATGGTTTTTCATTCTACATTTTGTATATCTACTGGACTTGCGCTCCTAATGACAAATTATGTCAGAAACAGATCATTCATCTTAAATGATTAGCTACTGAAAGAGTGGAGACCTGGTCACTCAAACTAAACTATTAGTGGAATGGTTCAAAGAGAAAGCAAATGGTAATGAGTCAAACTTGCATTGTGGTAATATGTTAAAAGCACAACATTATTGATCTAAATATCAAATCACCTGAAATGAGCCTGTGAATCACCCCCCCCAATTCCCCAACCCCCCTCATCTTCCCTCTATACAATCCCCCAAGCCCCTCTTCCCCTCACCCCCTGTGCATTTCTCTTCCCTCTATAGAACCCCTACTACACCCCCACTTCCCCTGTCACGTACCCCTGTCTGTCGGTCTCTCTGTCCCTCTGTGTGCCTGTCTGTATATCAGTCCCATTCTTCGTCTGACTGTATGTCTATCTAGCTGTATGTCCATTTCTGTTTTATTTTCTTCTCCTTTCTTTCTTCTGTTCTTTTTGGTTTCAAAATTAAAATTACATGCAAGTAAGCATGTTCATAAATATTATCTTTATTTCTCCTAAATGAATTTCATAATATGTTATTTTTCATGCCGTCTAACATCCTGAATTAAGATGAAATATAAATAACATTAAAGATACAAAACCGGTAATTTCCCCCTTGTTAATGTTGCCACTCTCAAAAGAAATAATAATAAAAAAACGAAATATACCAGATAATCACCAGATACCAAACTTACAAATAAACAAATCCAACAATTAATTTATGATAAATGAAAAAATAACATCCCCTCAAGTATGGAGAAGGGTTTACTTGGTGTGGTGTGGGATATATATATATATACACACACACACACACATACAGTGAGCACCATAATTCATTGGACAGTGAGATTTTTTGTTATTTTGGTTCTGTACTCTAATACTTTGAATTTGAAAGGATACAATGAAAAGGAGGTTGAAGTGCAGACTGTCAGCTTTAATTTGAGGGTATTTTCATCCATATCGGATGAACAGTTTAGAAATTATAAAACCTTTTGTACATAGTCCCCCCCATTTTTGGGCATCAAAAAATATTGGACAGTTTAACATAATGTAGAATAAAGTAATAATTTTTAATATTTGGTTGCATATCCTTTGCATGCCATGACTTCCTGATGTCTGTAACCCATCAATATCAAAAGACTCTTGATATCTTATTTCCTGGTACTCCTACAAGCGATACTATAACCTCTCTGCATTTGAATGAATCTCTATGGGAATTGGGGGGTGGGACTAGATTTAGCGGTAAATTACACTGGAACAGTATGGGACACATGGTTGGCTAAATGGCTCCAAGTCATCAAGGATCTGACGTATCAAACAAGCCTTAAACCTTCACTCTGTTGCCAGATATGCAGTAGATATGGACGGATAACTTGAAGGGTTTCTTCTGACTTATTTTTACATAGAGTTCAATAGGAAAATGTACAAAGGGGGGGACTATGTACAAAAGATTCTATAATTTCTAAACGGTTCATCCGATATGGATGAAAATACTCTCAAATTAAAGCTGACAGTCTGCACTTCAACCTCATTGCCATTGTATCCTTTCAAACTCAAAGTGTTAGGCCTAGAGTCAAAGTGTTAGGCCTAATGAGACTCTAGGCCTGTCACAAAGCTCAGCATTTAATTGAATCAGTTATAGAGTAGTGTGTTGACATGTGTCTGTGTGCATGCGACTTGTTTGCCCTGGTACAGACCCCTCTATATTGACTGGTTGCAGTTGGGAATGAGATTCCAAATGCTGCTGACCTACTGTAAAAAAAAAAAGAATAATTTGACAGAGCCAAATAGATCAGGCCTGGGAAAAGCCTTAGTCAGCCTAAAGCACACTCTTTTAACAAAACGCATGGCTTCCATCCATTATTAATGGAAAACTTCAAACTGCGGATCTGTGGAGAAGAGCATCTAAACAGCTTGACTCAGCATCTTCATAGGTTCTCAATCTGAGTTCTCTGGACTCAGTTACTGGCATGTGGTCATTTCCTCACACACTGGTTACTGCATCTGTGCACTGCCTTTGAAAACAAATGGAGGGGGGAAATAACACCCCTGAAGGTGACTTTTACTGTACAATGGGGGGAGATCAGGGCTCGGAAATAGGCAACGTTTATGGGTGTGGGAGGGGTAATAGTGTACGTCGCTTTGGATAAAAGCGTCTGCTAAATGAATGTAATGTAATGTAATAGTAAGCCTATGACAAATGATAAAACAACCATCAATGCTCCTGTAAGTTCTACTGTGATCTAGCGACTTCTACAGTGACTTCCTCCTCCAAGGTGAAATTGTGAGGCGCACTAGTGTTTACAGAGCTGAAACAAGCGTTTGTTGCTGAGGCATCAGGCCTTTTTAGGCACGCACAAGAGCTGCACAAACTAGTGTGAAGCCTCAAATTCTGCGGTGGTACCAAAAGCACAGCACGTTTCCACACATCACCGGTCAGCGAGTTGGGACTCTATACTGGCAGCTTTCCCTCACACCCAGACAGACGTGCACTGAAGGATTGAGAGCACAGGCAGGAACGGTTAAAGTGAGGGAGTGATAGGTATGCTAAACTCGTCATTTAGCTAAACACTTATTAATACTCTGAAAAAAGAAGTAGTTATGAATGTCTTTATAAATAACATAGACATAAGTTATGAATGATGATGGCATCAGATTTTAAAAAATGTGCTCCGTGGCTCATGTTTTATCCACACCTGAAGCACGGCAGGCATACACTGTGATGTACCAGAATCAATAGATTTGAAAGATTCTGTGTCCAAAATATTTAAAATTATAATATATATTATATTTTCAAAAGAACCGGGATTATGTACAGTATAGATCTGGTCAAAACTAGAAGCTTGTCCATTTCAAAGTTGAACCGAATGCCTACACATTCGCATGGCTTAGACGGTTAAAATTTAAAATACACCCAGGGCAAAGATTGAGCAACAGACAGCAGAAACAACAGCAAGCAGACAAACAGAGGGAAAGAAGCAGGTTATAAGCCCACAGGGGAGAAATGGAGTGGGCAGAGACGGCCGAAAGAGTGAATTTAGATTTGGCAACAGCGACTGCAGAACAATATCAGGCTTTGGAGGAGTACACAGGGAGAAGGGGCGAGGTGTTCCGTGTTGCTTTGAGTAACAGGATGTGACCCGGGGGGGGAGGGGGCAGGTCAAGATGGGAGGGTCACTCTGGGCAGATTGACAGTATATTTTCAGAAAGCTGTGTATGGTGCAAATATGGGGGGGGGGGGGTGAAGATTAATAGGCTGTTTTGGGGAACTGTGGGGTGCAGGGGCATGGGCTCTATTGGGGGGGGGGAGGGGTCACTGGGCGAGGCAGTCCCGGGGTTAGCAGGCACAGCCACCCTGGTTGTCGGGGGGCGTGTCCTGCAGCGCAGCGCCCTTTCCTGACGGGCTCTGATCTCCATCCACGCTCTCGTTCATCTTCTCGCAGATGACGTCCACCAGATGCTCGAACACCTGCTTCACGTTGATGTTGTCCTTGGCACTGGCCTCGCAGAACTGAAACCCTGCAGCCAGAGAGAGACATTTGCGTAGATGACTTTCCATCAGGGGTGGAGAGCTCCTAAACAGATATATACACCTTTGGTGTTTCACCTGCAAATTAGACAGCAGCAAAAAAGTGTTATATAGGAACACAAGGTCAGCTGTCATTCACAAGCTTATAAATAATCACTAATTGTAGGTAGAATGCCAATTCACATGACTGGGGCTTATTAAATTATTAAGTGCAGAAGTTGGCATGAAATCCAGTAAATCTAGAATCCAACCCTCCTTCAACACTATACATGGAAAAAGGGGTGAAGTGAGACGCTTTTAAAAACGGGCATTATCGATGGTCGCCATTTACCTGCAACCTAGAGAGTGTGTTACACTCACCATTTACCCACATGCTAGAGTGTCTGGCCCTACAACAAGCCTGGATTTAAGTTACAGCTTAATCTAGTCCCACCCCCCAATTCCCATAGAGATCCATTGAAATGCAGAGAGGTTATATTATCGTTTGTAAGAGTACCTGAAAATAAGATATTAAGAGTCGTCTGATATTGTTGGGTCACAGACATCAGGAAGTCATGGCATGCAAAGGATATGCAACCAAATATGAAATATGATAACTTTATTAAAATTTATGTTAATTACCAAAAAATGGGGGGGGGGGGCTATGTGTAATGTAATATAATGCAATATAAATAGTAGTTTGTAACATTATCAATGTCTTGATTGTATATTTTGATCAATTTAATGCTACCTTGGTGAATAAAAGTATCAATTTCTTTCAAAAACAATGACATTTCTAAGTGACCCCAAACTTTTGAACGGTAGTGTATACGTGTATATACAGTATGTATATGCTTAATGTGGTCCACACTATGTATGTGTATGTTTATAGCGGTCTATATTGTTTGTGCATATGTTTACAGTGGTATATGTAGTAGTGTATATGAGGAAGGTACATACCCAGCTCGTCTGCCAGTCGCTGGCTGTCTTCCGTTGGGACCAGTCTCTCATCCTCCAGGTCACACTTGTTGCCCACCAGGATTACCTGTGCGTTGTCCCACGAATACGTCTTTATCTGAGTGGCCCTGAGACAATGGGACCATGGCGGGGACACAGAGGGAAAGAGCAACAGTGAGAAAAAGGAGGGAATGTGAGACAGGGGAGGAAAACTGACAGGAATAGGAGGAGACAGGTGCTTGTCTGCACCGTCCAAAAAATGACAGAGTTCATTACAGTGATGGGACAAGCCTACGAATAGAACTGGGCATTCCGACCATGGAGAAAAGGAAACAAACAGGTGGATAAAAAAGGATTCAAAGAAAGTTTTTAAAAATGAAAGAGGCAATGGTAGCTGTACGTGAAAGAGAAAACAAAGAGAGGGATAAAGGGAGGAAAGGAAAGAGAGAAAGATGAGAGGCAGAGAAACAAGAGAGAGGAAGAGAAAACAAGAGCAACAGCACTGAAGGAGATAGTTACATCAGAAAACAAGAGCAACAGCACTGAAGGAGATAGTTACATCGTTTGGAAAACCATTTAGGAGAGTAAGAAAGAGAGATCATCATCCAGTCAGGGGGAAGTGAGTTAGGAAACACACAGACGGACAGACAGACAAACAGTCAGGGGGAAGTGAGTTTGGAAACAGAGACAGATAAAGACAGGCAGACACACGGACAGGCAGGGGGAAGTGCGTTTGGAAACACAGAGACAGACACAGACAGACACACACAGACAGACAGACAGACAGGGGGAAGTGTGACATTGAAGCTGCTCTCTCGGCTCCAACATTCGTCCCCTCCCTTTCCTTCCCTCTCACCAGTCCTGCACGGCGGTGAAGGACTCCAGGCTAGTGATGTCGTACATGAGGAGGAAGCCCATCGCCCCTCTGTAGTACGCAGTTGTGATAGTCCTGTACCTCTCCTGCCCTGCTGTGTCCTGCCACACACAAAGACACACACACACACATCACTATTACCTCAGTCAATGTTGCCAGATGCTATCTATCTATCTATCTATCTCCTACTGCAGCGCTTCCTCTGTTGAAGGCGGCATAAAAATTAAATTAAAAAGACTAAAAATATCAAACGGCAACAAAAGGTGAGTGAATTGTGTTCACATGGCAACTATCCCAGACATCGCATATGGTCTCCCCGGTAACGGGGGTCTGAGTCCGTAATTTGCATTGAGAGCCTTGACATCACTGAGGGGTTGCCCAGGTAACAGTGGGTCACTTGGGTTCCATGTGATTATGTTCCATTATAGCAGTGAGTGTATGCGCAATGTAGTCAGTGAAGGTGAAGCATGGCTGTTTCAGAGTCAACAACAGAGACAGCCCTCCCAACACAGATAAGTGCTTTGAGTGCATCTGTTCTTTGACAAAGAACTGCTGGTGTGTGTATGTGTGTGGGTGTGTTTACTTGAGGTTTATAGTACTAGATTAATTATTTAGGCCCAGGTCAAATTACACAGAAAAATACTGAGAGGTAATTGAACTCCGTTTATATGAGTGCAAATGGGATCATGTACTCTTACAGAACAAAATTTACTTTACTCTAAGCTTACTCTGATATCTACTCATTTACAGTAGCCTACATTATGCCATATACCCACAAACACGTTGGCCTTAATTTACAGTTTAGCATCATGAATTTTGTAGCTGATAAATTGAACCTTAAAATAAATTCATTAAAAAAGAAAAAGTCAAATAACCTGGTTACTCAAAATTGAGGACAAAACAGATTGCTCTTAACTCAATTTCGGCTTGGAGTTTAGAGGAAATGACTGTCTAATTTCAGTGCTGTTAATGTTAGTACAAGATAATATCTACCAATTACATATACTGTATCTATATATCTTGTTATTTTGACCACATCACCATGTCTCTCTGAATGTTCCAGTGGTTTAAATATACACCCCAGCCCCTTCACTCCCCCCCCACAACCAAAAAACAGTGAGTTGTGAGACCAACCTGAGACCAGAACATTGTGTTCCCCAAGTGTCCCCCAGCAGGGGACAAATACACACCTCAGAACACACACACACACACACACACACACACACACACACACACACACACACACACACACACACACACACACACACACACACACACACACACACACACACACACACACACACACACACACACACACACACACACACACATATATATGTGTGCACACACATCCGGTATATCACAGTGCACACCGTGTGTCTGGCACACTCTGGAATAATGAATCATATTGCCTTCCTTTATACTACTGACAAGAGAAAGGCAGGATGGAGAGCTATCTCTTCCTGGATATGCATACACACTGGCTGCATTTAAAAGGGCAACTAGAGCTGTTCTTCGAGGAAAAATCTCTCATAGAAATTTACCTTAAGATTATCATTAAACAACAATATTTTGCAAGTAATCTACTGTCCAAAAAAATTTAATTCTCCAGAAGATAAAAAAAAATAAAAAATTGATGTTTTGGCCCATTGGCCCATCACCGATATATCGTTTTCGGCATTTGCCTTGGCCAATAACCAAAACACTTTACCTCATTCTTATTTGTTAGAATACTTTGTTTTAATGTCGCATATAGAGAAATGCAGAGAAATTACTTCTTGGACTAAGGAAAAAGACTACCTCATTCTTACTTCTTGGAATTACGTTGTTTTAATGTTGCAAATGCCTTATGTAAATTTTGAAAATAAAGTAAATTGTTCAATTGAAGCATACACTGCCTTCAGTTCATCTTTCTCACTATTTCTCTTTGATAACCAAACGTGAGAGATCCATGCAAAAAAAGAGTGTATTTTCATAGTCATTTATTTTTTTAATTATTATCGGCAGCTATGTATCGGTTATCGGATTTCATCCCCCTCTAAATTTCGGAATGGGTATCGGACACAAGAAACACTATCGGTCGGGCTCTAAAGCAAAGTGCCCTGTGAAAAGCCTGATCAACCTGGAAGATTAAGAGCAAAGTGGAAAGGGCACATGCAGACTTTAGCCCCAGCCCAGCAGGCTTTGCAGACTCTCTGTCTTTTTATCTTTTAGCAGCTCTCTCAAATTGGCCAGTGAAACGTCTTGAAGAAAGCGCACTCCAGAAGTACTGGGGTGCGTCTCAGTGGAGATGCGATAAATTAGAAAGGAATACAAGCACAACCCCCTCTGAGCCATAAGTTCTTTGTTTTAATGATTTTGTGAAAGTGATGTTCTGGCATTATTACTACCACCATGATGATGTCTAAAGTTAAACAATGATGTAGTGCAAACTTGAGGAGTGAGAGTCAGGTGTTGTAGACTTCCCTCATTGCATTGCAAAGGTATGCAGTACTCGTGGTCACAGGTGGGCCCTCAAAGCAAACTGGCTCGTGACTCCATCATCCCAATCCATCCCTGTCTGTCACCCCACCCCTCCGCCTCGTCTGTTCTTCCATCCCGCACTCACCCAGATCTGCAGCTTGACCCTCTTGTCATTTCGAAAGACGGTCTTGACCTTGAAGTCGATGCCGACGGTGCTGACGAAGGCGGAGGTGAAGGAGTCGTCGGCGTAGCGGAACAGGAAGCTGGTCTTGCCCACGCTGCTGTTCCCGATGAGCAGCAGCTTGAACATGTAGTCAAAGTTCTGGTCCGCCGCGTCCTTCTGGGTCTGCTGCAGCTGACGGGTATCACTCACTGACGCCATCTAGTGGGAGAGGTGCAGAAGGGTGACGCGCAGAAGAGGGCAAGCTATCATCAGGCCAGGACCCAGATAATGGTGAGATGGCTGGTTTTCAGACTGCCGTTGTTAATGCATAGAACAGCCCGTCAGGTCATGTAGGAAAAGTTGAGGCCCATAGGGTGTTTAAGCCCAGGGGTGGAGGGCAGTATCTGCTTCTGGGCTTCATGCCAACACTTCAGCTAAATTTACTGATAAGACCCTTGTGCCCCTATATGAAATGTTTCATTGTGGCCTAATCTGCAAGCGAACCAGCGTTGGTATATAGAAGTAATTCATTTATTGAGCTAGGGTAAATGGGGGAACCAAAACCTGCATATACACCTACAGTTGCCCGGCCCGGTCTAGTCATCAGGTAAATGAGCAGTCTAAAGGGCTGAGTGTCCTGTTCTTGCCATCATACACTTATGTTCTTATCATTTTATTTTCACTGAGAGGTGAGGAAAACTGAGAACATCACTGATCATTTACAGAGATTACCTGGGGAAACTAGGCAAGAACGTAATGCAATGACTTGTGTAGCAGCCGTTGGGGAAACATATCAGGTGACCACAGTACACAGCCAGTTTGTGAATTTGACCCATTCTATACATTTCTCAAATGCAGAAAAATACATCCAAATGTATCAAATTCCAGAAATATAAATCGCACCCCAGCGCCCAACATCCCAGCATACATTAATCACAGTCCTTCCAAAAAAACAAAAACAAAATCACAGTCCTTCCTGGTAAGGTCAAAGGTCACAGCATGGGAATGACACAACAGTGCATCCCAAATGTATTCTGTGCATACTTGCAAACCTAGTGGAACTCACTGCACTAACCAGCGTGCTCATCGGGACATGCTGTCGCATATGCCTGTAATGCACGCATATGCTTGGAGCGCAGCCCATGGGTTCCAGTATATCGAGTCATTGCTTCGAAGAGCCCCTGTGAGCACTGGACCAATGAGAGGGGTGAAATGAGACCCCCCCCCCCCCCTGACCCTCCAGCCCAGCACCCTTTTCCTCGCCCAGGTGATAATTCAGAGGAGCATGATCCCACTTCCCCCCTGACGAGCACCATCGCCCTGGAAACCAGCCCAGAACAAAGCACCCAGCCCCATTAGCAAGCCTGCTCAAAAGACACACTCAGCACTAGAGTCTGAGATCTCGTACAATAATGAGAGTGCATAAAAAACCCAGCCCCCACAGCACTGAGGAACCAGCAGTGACCAGAGGAAAGCCCCTTGATTTGGGAAAACAGGGAATTCATAATCTTGTCCCTGGCAAAATTCAACAAAAATTCAGGTAAAAACAATCATCTGAAACCCCCCTGTCAGTTATGCGAGAGACCTGCAGGAAGACTAAAAACATCTATATGGAGACTGCAGGACTGTGCTGTAGTGGGCATGTAGCATAAATCTGTATGTCTATACATCAATGTATGCATGTATGTATGTATATACAGTATGTATTGTATATATATGCATTAGGGCTATCTATTCTTTTTTGTGTTAGCTTAATTCTTTGGGCACAAGTTGATATCCACAGATCTATAGATTAAGACATTTTCTTTTATTCGGGGATTACATATACTAATACATTTTACCCTGAATTTCACTCTGCAACCACATTTTCTTAACCAGGCAACAACAAACAATGTCTTACATGTGTGTACGTTTCACAAGCTGACTAGCCTATATTCAGAGCCCAGTTTTCAAAGTGTAAATTAATATAAAGTAAAACAACATCCTAAAAAGCCCCAAAGAACTTAATTAATATTCTAAGCAATTGCCCCATTAATAAATTGTCTGGTTTGACCTATCTATTTAGGGTATGTGTCAGACAATCTACAGTTGACACAATTTGTTTTGTACACAGCTTTCTATAAAACTAGGGGTCTTGTTTGTGGAGTGAAAATATTCTTCACAAGCAGAAACCCATTTGATGGTGGTTATAACACTACCACCGTACTGTTGGTTTTGAAACAGTACTTGTGAAAAGCCTTGTGCAAGTTTTGAAACCACATCTTCAAACAGGCTCCAATCTCACACTCTGAAGAAGGGGCGTGGCTAATGCAGTCAGAGTAGCCAGATTTGTCTCTGGAAGTTTTAGAAAAGGTGATACAATCCAAAAGAACATCTCACATCCACACACACACACACACACACACACACACACACACGCGCGCATGTATACACACACACACACATTATATTGCAACAGCACCTTCTATCATCACACACAATTAACTACATTCTAATTTGAGGGGATCTTCTCCTTGTCCTTGCCCAATATTGCAACAGGCATCTGTCTTCATACCATTCAATGAGTAGAGCCATTCTAGTAAATGTATTTGCCTGCAGAGTGTGTTATAATGGCCCCTTTCCACAGAGTTCCCAAGGTTGGATCACACGATGTTTTTCTCTCCTACTGTGGACTGTAGGCCTACAGAAAAGCTGGGTCACATGTCAGATCAATTGCAGCCTTTCTCTGCCTGTGAGTCTTGAGATCTGTAGAACATACTGGCTGAATGGCTGAATGCTTTGATGATCAAAACAGATTATTCCACATAAATGGCCAATGGGAGACAAAGATTGTTGCACCCCCTCAATAAAAATAATTATTATTTTATGTACAATGTTTTAATGCAATTGGTACTTGCTTATGTATTTGTTTAATTCACAATTTATTTAGTTGACAGACATAATTATCCACAACTTATTTATTCAGAGTGGTCTATAAAGCTAATATTGTATGATACATTAAATGAAATACAGAAATTAAATATGTAACACACCAGCAGAAACACAATAACCTACTGTAGGTAGAAAGAGCAACCATAATTACACTAAACAAGGTGAAGAAAGCTATACCAGCAAACATTACAGTACAATGAAAATATAACAAGTCTGAAAAGCACCTTCACAACATATTAAAGTTAAATTTGGATTTCGCTAACAGTGTATTCATTTCTGTCTGTACTCATTTAATAGGAGAGCGTATGTGTCTGACACACAACTTCCACAAATGTATATTTCCAGTCAAATGTAAAGTATAAAGGATAAGTGTGAATGATCACTGGAAAGGGCTTGTAACAGACGATTATGGCAACATTTACATTCAAAAATCTGGAAAGAAAAAAAAAAAGTCTGATTTTGAAATGATCATGACAACACGTCATCTTATTTCAACACTAATCCGTTTTGCAAGTCTGCTGCGGGTTTAACCTACAGTTGCCATCCCACCATGTTGGGTTCACAGTACATGTATTTTATACCTCCATTGTTGTCGCCACTGGTTGTAGGTGAGGTGCGGTTGTTATTGTTGTCATGTCCATCCCACCCATAAAGAAATACTACTTTTGTAATGTTTAGACTACACATTGTGCTATGTCTTGGAATTCTACTCTGATTTATTTGAGTAAAGGAACAATACAGTCATTAACATAAAGGTTATATCACTCCATTTTACAGGACATGTGAGTTCACTCTGAAAAAGCACAGAAAACTGAGTTAAGACATTCAAACGTCAATTTATGTTTCTTAGTTTGTGGACTCCGTAACTTAACATAATTTATATTTATTACAGAATTAAGCCCATTGTAAAGAACTCGCGGCATAATATGTTGAATGTACTATGGTACGTAAAGTCTGTAAAGTGTGTTATATTCTGCTGTAAGAAACTACGCCTAGTGTATGCTATGCCACTTTCATATAGCCTACCGGTAAACATGCATGCTTTGTAGCCTACAGTTACACCTGGAACGCAATCGCTCGTAGTATGCACTTGGTACTTTAAAAGTATTTACCCGTTACAGGTCCTAATTCATGTTCTTCGCCCCGATTAACATAGCATGCAAGCCATTCCTGTGGCCCAAAAGATCAGAGCAAAAGCAAAACGTTGCACTATACCAACAGAATTAATATTCTAACTTTGCCGTCTCCTTATTTCACTATTACAGTGCGGAAGTAATTTAGTCTAAGCTCCTCGGTTCTAAAGCCTTTGAAATCGCTGAAAATTTAAATAAAGATAGCCACGGTGTTCATGACAAATTAAACGCGGATGCAACTAGCTGGATATTTTTCCATCATAAAAAGTCGCAGACCTTTGATAGGAACACACTATTTATGTATAGCCTAGCCTACATATAAAATTAAGCCAGACCTCGTCAGACAGTTCATTTATTTGAAATTATTAGTTTATTACAAACTGGTGATAGTCAGCTTACTAGCAAACTACATGTACTGTGCTGCCGTCGCAAGCTAGCTAGTTCATCCGGTTATAAATAAGGTTTTGTTGCTAACAAGCTAGCCACGATAATTAAATACATTCAAATAAAAATAAAAGCAAGCAAACTTTGAGGGCAAAAAAACGACATACCTTGCGTTGAGACGTATTCTCCTTTTCTGACAGTATTAATTTAAATAAGGCTTGTATACTTCAAAACTAAGTGCCTGCTTTTACGCACTAAGATCTGCTTCCTCGTCACCCCGTCTCTAGCGCGCACCCTTTCCCTTTCACTGTCTAGTCTACTCTGTTTCGCATGCTCATTTTCCGCTGAGATGCGGAGAAGGTGGAACATGCTCGTTTTCCGCTGAGATGCGGAGAAGGTGGAACATGCTCGTTTTGCGCTGAGATGCGGAGAAGGTGGAACAGCGCAATCTCCGGATTTCCTACAACTTTACCTGCCAATCAATGCAACGGTACCTAGATCCAATAACTGGATCCCAGTGGCAGCGAAGAAGAGTTATGCAAACCTAGACGTAGAGAGAGACTGGGAGGCAATGACACGGCATAATTGCATAATTGGTAAGAAAGTTGGTTTACATTCGGATTGTTTATTTCCTGGTCCCATTCAGTGCACACCAGAAAAGCATCTAAGTTTTGAGAAAACAAGTTTGCGAAAAGCCGCTGTACTGCATAGTGGCACATGCGGGTGTGGTCCGCGCGTGCGCGCAATGTAAAACCACATACAGTACCATAGCACACGAGTATTACAATCCACCTTCATTCGAGGTGCAAAATGACTTTTTTTTTGACTTTGTATGAAAAATACAGTGCACAGCACTGACAAAAACATCACCACATAATGGATCACATGATGGAACCCACATCACTGGGTTATTTAAGATACTAGCTATAGAGCAGGGGTCCTCAATCTTATCCGGAAAGGGCTAATGTGTGTACAGGCATTTGATTCAACAAAGCAGTAACACACCTGATTATAGGCACTAAGCAAAGACTCTGCTTGCTTGGAACAAATGCCAGCACCCACACCAGCCCTTTCCGGATAAGACTGAGTACCCCTGCTCTAGAGTATTAGCTAATGGTGTGCCTTGTCATGCAGGAAAGAATAATCGTTTTACTGAAAAAAATAATAATAATTTTAAGTATAAAAAGTCAATCTGTAACCTGAAACCAAAAGTTGGGAGACAAACAAGCCATATTCTGTAAAGCAGATTCTCTTTACCTGACTGGGCAATGCAGTAACAGTAGATCTGTGCTGGACTGAATCACTGACTTGGGTATCTTGGGACACTGCTGTAATTTTCATTTTACTGAAAGCAAGTGGTACTGAATCAAGATGACTGCTATTGCTGTTGCTATTGGCTGAGAATTGAAGCTACATTTGATTAGAAACAGTGGCCCTCCCCCCATGAAGTAATCATGTAGTGGTACCATTTGCCCAAATCCCAGCTGATCAGGAAAAAGTGAGAGTACCAGTTACAACTATAAAATAAGGGAAGGGGAATTTGATTTTATATAATAAAATGCATTGCATTTAAAAAAAAAAATCCTTATGCATTAAACGAATGCCTCTTCAATATACACTACTCACAAAAAGTTAGGGATATTTGGCTTTCGGGTGAAATTTATGGAAAATGTAAGTTCACGCTACAGTGATATTATACGTATCATGAAAGTAGGGCATTTAAGTAGAAGCATGCAATGGTGATTTCCTCATCTCAAACAATTTGTTGAAACAAAAGCCAACAACAGTGGTGGGTATACCACAACAAAAATGTCAATGTCTCAATAACTTGTCATGTGCCCTTGAGCATCAATTACAGCTTGACAACGACGTCTCATGCTGTTCACAAGTCGACTTATTGTCTGCTGAGGCATGGCATCCCACTCTTCTTGAAGGGCGGCCCTCAGGTCATTGAGGTTCTGGGGTACAGAGTTACGAGCCTCTACACGGTGAGTCAGCTGATCCCATAGGTTTTCTATGGGATTCAGGTCTGGAGAAAGTGCAGGCCACTCCATTTGAGGTACCCCAGTCTCCAGCAGCCTTTCCCTAATGATGCGACCTCGATGAGCTGGAGCATTGTCGTCCATGAAGATGAAATTAGGCCTGTGTTGTTCATGCAGGGGCACAATGACTGGATTAATGATGTTATTCAGGTAGTATGGGCTTGTCACTGTACCATTCACAAAGTGTAGGGCAGTTCTGTATTGACTAGACACACCTGCCCACACTGTAACACCGCCACCACCAAAGGGTCGTCTGGTGACAACAGTGGCTGATGCATAGCGCTCTCCTTGACGTCTCCAACATCGTTGGCGGCCATCATTTCTGCTCAACGTGAATCGACTTTCATCAGAGAACAGCACTGAGGCCCACTGGTCCCTCGTCCAGCGTAAATGCTCCCTGGCCCATGCAAGACGATGACGCCTGTGCCTGGTGGTGTGGTCAGGTACCCTTGCAGGTCGTCTAGCACGCAGACCACGCTGATGTAAACGGTTTCGAATGGTCTGACGTGACACTTGGGTGCCTCTCACCTCCCTTAAATGTGCCTGGAGTTGAGTGGCATTCATCATCCGGTTCCGCAGGGCACTGTTCACAATGAAGCGGTCATCAGTGTGGGATGTGGCCAAAGGACGTCCACTTCTATGCCTTTCTGTGACTCTTCCAGTCTCTCTGTATCTCTGTTGCAACCTGCTGATGACACTCTGTGACACTCTAAGCTCAGTGGCCACTTCCCTCTGAGAACATCCTGTTTGAAGCCTCGCAATGGCGAGGTACTGTTGATCAATTGTTAGGTGTCGTCTTGGTCTCATGATGTCAAAATGTGAACAGCATGATGAAGAGGACTGTTTAAATACCAATTCTAATTGAACCAGGAAATTTATTGGTCGATTCATGGATCAAACACCTGTTGTGAATTTTGCCGTTCAGCTCCTTGTTAGAGAACAGCAAGTTGTGCAAAAAGTACTGAAACATTGAATAGTTGGACATGTGCATTCAAAAGTTTAGAGAAGGTCAAATTAATTTCACCTGTAAAGGTTATAGTGCATTTTAGGTTCATCCTGAAATTTCACCCGAAAGCCGAATATCCCTAACTTTTTGTGAGTAGTGTACATTAATGTGCAAAATGCATCTTGAATATACAGCAAACTCTTCAATTCCAAAGAAAACTAAGTTGAGATAAGGAGCATTCTCACAAGGAGCATAGCAAGAGATGGTGGGATCAGAAAATGAACCCAATATGACATTTCCTTATCTCTTTTAATGCCAACAGGAAGGGTGTTGTCACACCCTAATTGGACAAGAGAAAATGCACCACAGCTGTACTCAACGACCTATTAACTGCCAGTCTCCAAGACACTGATCAACAGCTGATCCGAATAGCCTTATAATCAAGTGCTGGGTCAGAGGAATCTCAAAGAAAAATCGAGATCACGAAATCGAGAAGAAATAATCGAACAAAGCGAAAACGCAAACATGAACTGAAGACAACTAGCAAGCGCCATAGGATAGGTGACTGCTACAATCGTATCTTACCACTCAAGGACCAGACAGGAAAATTCCTGTAGAGACGTCACAGCCGATAGCTACAATGGTGGATTTGTTCTCATTTCTGAGAAAAAAAAGGGTACCACCATTCAATGCACATAGCTACTTCAGGAATAACTTGTACCTCTAAACAATCATTGTATAAAAATACAAAATATAAAATTAACAGGAATGTATACCATATCTCAAACCAGTTATGTGTCGCAAGATATGTTATTGTAGGTACACATTGTGCATAACTGCATGCATGTGTATCCATTAAGTGTAAATTAGCATTTCAATTTCTCCTCCCTAATATGAACAATTTTGATTGCATGGCTGAGAGATGGACACTTAATTCTGTTTATTGCCAGTAAGAAAGCTTCCTACGGTTACTTTTACTGTAAGGAGAGGGGAGGGGGCTGGGGGGTAGGGGTAGGAATAGGAGGGCCTGCTCAAGTGAGCTTGTGTAATCTCAAACTTGGTTATTGCCATCACAGGGTCTTCCTTAAATCATGGTTTCTACTTGCTAGTAGAGAGGCTATGGATTCGGAGGTTTTGTCATTCTGCAGATGTACTCAGCTGTGTAGGTAGTGTGTAATCTTTCAGCTTTATTTTGAGGGTGTTTACATCCATATCAGGTGAACTGTGTAGCAATTGTAGCCCTTTTATACATAGTCCCCTCCCCCCCATTTTAAGGGACCAAAAGTAATTGGAAAAATGAACACAAACTTAAATAAAGTCATATTTAATATTTGGTTGCATATCCTTTGCATGCCATGACTTCCTAATGTCTGTGACCCAACAACAACAACATCATAGTAATATTTATATCTTATTTTCAGGTACTCTTACATCTTAACCCCATGGTTGGCTAAATGGCTTTAAGTCATCAAGGATCTGAGGTATCAAACAAGCCTCAAACCATCACTCTGCTGCCAGATATACAGTCTGGATGGATCACTTTAAGGGCTGTTTCTCCTGACTCATTTTCCTATTGGACGCTATGGAAAAGTAAGTTAGGAGAAGAAACCCTTAAAGTGATTTTTTTTACTTTACTGAAAAAATGTAATATATGATTTCACACAGAATGCAGTCCATATGGGGTACATTTTGGGTAGTCAGCCCAAAGCATCTCCAACTGAATGGAGAATGGACTGGCAAAGGCAAGGTCAATCCCCAGCAGCAGATATTATCATTACATAACCTGTAAATACTGGTAATTTACTCAATATTTGTTTTTTTACACCAGGAGAATAAAAATCCACACAGAAGCAGTTATTGCTTGTACTGAGAAGAGTAGGGTGAATGAAAAAGGCCATGGTAAGAGGGTATGGAGTTTGAATCCTTACCTGGCTGCCACGCTTACATCAGCTTCTGAAATCTTTATGGTTGAGGCAATGGTTTCCATTGGTCTTCAAAATCTCTCCCAACTCCTATGTGGGTTCTCTCTACCCTGTCCTTCCAGCCCAAACACCCCCCGCCCCCTCCCTCCCCCCAAACTCTCTGATTAAATTTCTGGCTCGCACACTGTCCTTCTGCCCATTAGCGCTGTTATCAAACTCTTAATAAAGAGTGAAGCAGAAAGAGGGCGACACACCCACACTCAGCAACCCCACCCACCTCACTTCCTCTTCTCCAGGGCCTTTATGAATAACAGAGAGAAAAAAAAAAAAGAGTAAAAACCCTTTAGCTCTCAAGAGCTTGCTCTGGCAAGCTTTGGATGTGACTAAGCAGCCAAGAGCACCTCGCAGAACGGCAAACCGGTTACTTCTTGCAAAATGTGGCATTGTGGCCTGTTGCTGGGAAGCAACATTGTTTGCTGGGATGTTTGCCACTTCACCCTTTGAGCAGATGGGATGCTTCTTGCTCACCAGCCAAAAAAAAACCCTGTTTACACCCAGTACAATCATCTTAACGGTAGACGTTTGATTGGAGGGTTGTGTGGTTATGAGCCTGCAGTTCCTGAACCCCAGAGTAGGTGGAACCATGAAGTTCTGTCAATCACGGACATGTGAACCAATCACAAGATCTTGAAATCCACAAAAAAATAAAGAAAAATAATATATATACAGTGCATCCGGAAAGTATTCACAGCGCTTCACTTTTTCCACATTTTGTTCTGTTACAGCCTTATTCCAAAATTGATTAAATTAATTTTTTCCCTCAAAATTCTACACACAACACCCCATAATGACAATGTGAAAAAAGTTTTTTTGAGATTTTGGCAAATTTATTAAAAATAAAAAACTAAAATTTCTCATTTACATAAGTATTCATACCCTTTGCTTTAACGTATTTTTAAAGTATCATATTTCATATTTGGCCGCATATCCTTTACATGCTGTTACTTCCTGAAGTCTGTGACCATCAACATCAAAAAAACTGTCAATATCTTATTTTCAGGTACTGTTACAAGCGATACTATAACCTCTCTGCATTTGAATGGATCTCTATGGAAACTGGGGGGTGAGACTAGATTCAGCTGTAAATTACACTGGTACAGTATGGAACACATGGCTGGCTAAATGGCTGTAAGTTATCAAGGGTCTGAGCTATCAAACGAGCCCCAAACCATCACTCTGTTGCCAGATATGGAGTAGATGTGGATGGATCACTGCAAGGGTTATTTCTCCGGACTCATTTTCCTATAGAACTCTATGGGGAAAAAAGTCAGGAGAAACAACCCTTAAAGTGATCCATCCACATCTACTCCATATCTGGCAACAGAGTGATGGTTTGGGGCTCGTTTGATAGCTCAGACCCTTGATAACTTACAGCCATTTAGCCAGCCATGTGTTCCATACTGTACCAGTGTAATTTACAGCTGAATCTAGTCTCACCCCCCAATTTCCATAGAGATCCATTCAAATGCAGAGAGGTTATAGTATTGCTTGTAACAGTACCTGAAAATAAGATATCGACAGTTTTTTTGATGTTGATGGTCACAGACTTCAGGAAGTAACAGCATGTAAAGGATATGCGACCAAATATGAAATATGATACTTTAAAAATACGTTAAAGCAAAGGGTATGAATACTTATGTAAATTAGAAATTTTATTTTTTTATTTTTAATAAATTTGCAAAAATCTCAAAAAAACTTTTTTCACATTGTCATTATGGGGTGTTGTGTGTAGAAGTTTGAGGGAAAAAATTAATTTAATCAATTTTGGAATAAGGCTGTAACAGAACAAAATGTGGAAAAAGTGAAGCGCTGTGAATACTTTCCGGATGCACTGTATACACACATATACACAGTTGCACTCAAAATTATTCAGACCCCTTCAATTGCCATTTTTGCCCATCAATCTACACTCAAAAACCCATAATGACAAAGTGAAAACATGTTTTTAGAAATTTTTGCAAATGTATTAAAAATGAAAAACTGAAATCTCTCATGTGCATAAGTATTCATACCCTTTGCTTTAATGTATTTTATCATATTTCATATTTGGTCACATATCCTTTGCATGCCGTTACTTCCTGATGTCTGTGACCCATCGACATCAAAAGACTCTCGATATCTTATTTGCAGGTACAAGCGATACTATAACCTCTCTGCATTTGAATGGATCTCTATGGGAATTGGGGGGTGAGACTAGATTCAGCTGTAAATTACACTGGTACAGTATGGAACACATGACTGGTGAAATGGCTGTAAGTTATCCTGTTTTCACTTTGTCATTATGGGCTATTTTGTGTAGAATTTTGAGACAAAAAATGAACTCAATCTATTGTAGAATATGTCTGTAACGTAATAAAACGTGGAGAAGGTGAAAGGGGTGTGCAGACTTTCCGGCTTGACTGTATATATATATCACACTACAGCCAATTGTCACATCAACAGGTGGCATGGGTGGGGTCAGAACTATATTCAGGACTGAGGGGTGTATTGCTACAGCAAGGGCTAATGATTTGTCTTAGATAAGCCCCTCAGGAGCCCCTATTTGTGCAGATTTAACAGACATGGACAAATTACTGACATAACCATAAGTCAGAAGTTATGAATTTCTTTGTTCAGCATAACCAACATGCTAAATAACGATGATGCCCTCTAGTGGAGGAAAACAGACTAAATCCAAGTCAAATAAAGCTTTAAAACACCGTTTAAAATTACTGTAAGGCAAAGAAAGATAAGAAGCAGCCTACTTCAGAGGAAAAATATTTGTATTTATTGTAAAAAATATATAAAATTGTAATAACTGTGCAGTACAGGGAATGTAAGAAATGGATTGCAGTATTTTTGAAATTGTTATTATTAATAAGGAAAACTGATTGTTGTCATCCGTTATTATCATCCAAAGTATATCCAATGGTGATTAATATTAATATCTAAAATGGAGGCAAGCCTCTTCCAGCAATGGTGGATTTTAAGCCCTTAGATAATTTTAAGACAGACAAGAAAGAAAAAGATGACTCATGGGAAGTTTGGTTTGACTTGCCAGGCATTTATAAATTAGGAGCATTCCCTTTTAGTCTGTTTGGCAGAGTCAACTAAACACTTTCCCTGTGATTCGATTTCAAACACTGGTGTTCCCCTAAAAAAACAAATGGTGAATTAATCCTCAAGCTCTAATCAGACCTAGTGTGTGTGCACATTAAACGATAAGCCAAAACGGAAAAGATTTCAATCCTAGGGCGGGGAACAGGTAAAGAGAGAGAAAGACAAAAGTTTTTTTTCTTTCATTTTCAAATGGTGTGCAGGTGGAGCCCAGTGTACGCCAGATTGACAGTGCTGCATATAACCGCCAGGAGGTTGCAGAGGACTGATAGGCCGTGGTAGCGGAAGAAGGAGGCAGTGGAGGCCTTGTACTTGGGGTCCTGCTCCCGCAGTTTGTCATAGGCCTCCTTTTTGGAGTGCTTCCGCACCTCCCCGCCCAGCCCGTGCTCCCGTTCCACCTCGTGCATACCTAACATGGCCTCCACAATAGCCGGCCCGAACCACTGTGCGTTTAGCCCGGTCAGGACCACAGCGGCGAAGTACAGGCACATCTACAGAATGAGATTGGCAGAGGAAAGAAGCCTTTACTAGAGGAAGAAGCATTTGCTAGAGCCATCACATGGTCATTGGTGACATTTCTGTACTGAGGTGGCAGTACATTGCAGAGGTTAAAGAATTTGGTTTGTAACTCAAGATGTTGCAAGTTCAAATCCCAGATGGGGCACTGATGTTGTGCGCTTTTGAAAAAGGAACTCAGCGAGATTCAGTTGCTACAGTTTTACTGCTTCGGCAGGCCTGAAAACTTTTGTTAGTTACAATCATGTTGTTTAAATATAAATGCTGTCCAAATATAAATGCACAATTAGGACTAAAATAGCAAGATAGATTCATTTCTTGAATAGAAATGGCCACAACTGTATCTCATTAAGAGCTTAGTTTTCTGTAAGAAGCCATCCGGAAAGGCCGTTTATTTGTGTGGCTTTCTACAGAACAAATTGTATCGCGGAAGTTGGCTTTCCGTGTCGGCTGCGCACCGTCACAGTTCTGACTTCTTTGCCAAATGAATAAAGGTCACTTTGGATTGTGAAATCTGCCCTGAAACAAACCTGCACAGTCTCGTGCCAGTCCAGAAGCTCGCGGGGGTGGTACACTGCAAAAACAGCCAGGCCGACAACACTACCACCCAGGACACTGTGGAAGTACACTGGGAACAGCTTGCTCTGTACCAAGCCGAAGGTGTGCCTCGGCACCTGAAACACCAGGACAAGCCCTTGTTTGTGGGCAGGGAGGGAAGGAGAGAGAAAAGGAGAGCTATCATTTCTACTGAACATGCAACATTGAACAGGAAAGCAGTTTCGAGCTGTCAACATTACCAATCTCACCTGCTATGAAGGAGACCCACACCTGTGTACCCCAGGTAAAGGACATCACCAGCAAGTGCAGCACCTTCACAAAATCCGTAGGTTCGCCTTCCGTAGCCATGGTAACCTGCAAGAGGTTAAAAATTAAGGTGTATTCTTGCTTTTGGTCTCCCAAAGACACATACTGCGTAACGAGGATTCGTCATAAGACCTAACGTTACATAAAGTTCATCCCAGTTTTAAAACCATCTCGAATCAATAACCAGCTCCGTGGTTTTGGTGTCTTACTACGTACGACAACAAATGACAGTGCCCTCCCGCGAAACAAAACCCCAACCGCAGTAGATGCAAACAGCTACATTGGTAACTTAGCCAGGCAAGCTAGCAACACAACTAACCAGGTAATGTCAATGCAGACCAACATCGTGCTTTTATGACTTAGTCAACTTGTGTGGGTAGCAGCAACATAACGTTACCATAAACTAGGGCTTCATTCAACAGGGTCTTTAAAATGACGTTAATCATATTTTCATTGTATTATCTGTTCAATTACTTTATACTTAAAGTATTAATTACTTATAACTTTAGACATTCTTAACTACCTAGTTAGCTGACTGGCAGTAAGATTCTTTTAATCACGTAGTTACTGAACTACGCCTTAGCCAGTACGCTAACTTAACTAACTAGCAAGCAATACAGCGAAACCTCATGAATAGCGTCAGTAAGCCTGCCACCATAGTACTACTAGTAACTAGCCACAGCCAAATTGTACAACTGAAATGACACAACACTGGGGTCGCAAAATCGTCACTTACGTAGTAGCCACTGGGTCACTAAATTCCACGATGATGCTTCGAAGCTCGATGCCAACACTTTATAAGCAAGCATCAGATGATCAGTTGGAAACTGCTCTCGTCCCCTCTTAAAAACTGCACCGCCTCCTCAGGCAAAGCCACAAATCTCCTTTCAATTCCTTGAATAAATTGTTTTCATTTTCTGACTGAAACCAATCATAATCGATAGACAGTATTTCCTCCGCCCTCCCCTCTGCGTTATTCTCATATACGGCGTCTCATCATGCCCAAACTTGTTTCCACAATGCATTCCGTTTCCTAGTGGAGGAACTGTTTTTGATGTCTCAATGTACTCGTACATACTGTATATGCTGACCACAGAGGTGGAAATCCAGGGGACATAAAGTAAAAGTCCTACCATGTGTTTCTTCCACCCATAGACTCAGCCAGCTGATTTCACTAATTAGTTCTACCTCCTTGCTGAATAATTATGTTAATTAGCAAATACAGGTGATTGGAGCAGAATACTGGGGAGGACTTTTACATTATGTCTCCTGGATTTCCACCTTTGGCTGACCACATATGATCCTGGATGGTAAATTCTAGGTTTCAGGTAAAACATTTTTACACTTTATACAACCCACGTTCCCTAAAAGTGGGGTGCGTTATACTCCTTTATGGGGATGTCTTAGGGGTTAAAGTACTTGGGTTAACACATACAACTTTGCTGAGGTGTAAAATCCAAGTTCAGAAAGTAAATGTCCTCCCCAGTGTTTTGTTCCAATCACCAATCAACAATCAACCAATCCAATGGATTTACTAATTAGCGCAAAGTTCTGGCTGGCTCATGCGTAGAAGAAACACGTGACTTTTACTTTCTGACCCCTGGATTTTACACCTCCCGACTTTGCTGAAACAGGTAACTTACTATCGAGTCCTGAAGTTTGCAAAAACATTGGTGTCCATAGATGATAACGAGTGATGACGACCCCTTGCCTGTAACCGCGCCACACTCCAGTACAGTAGGTGGCGGTGTACACGTTCAAGTAGGTAATACCAGTAAATAAATCCATTGAAGAAGGACGCACAGGTAAATAACACGTGTTGCTCAGTGTTGTTGTCGTGGTTTTTTAAATATCTCACTAGCTACTAACGGTAACCTACGTAACCAAATAGTTATTTAAATTTTTTTGATTTTCTACCGTGCTGTAAAAGTCTGGAGCCACATGACACAGTAATGAACTAGCGAGTTTTAAATAGTAATTTGCTCACTAGCCTATCCGTATGGAAGTTGACTGGCTAACTCCAGCGCGCATGCTAATTATGAACATATGCTTTGGACTAGTTTACACGCTAGAATAACTGCTAAAACGATTTCTCAGATTTTATTTTTATGAATGACAAATTGAAGAGTAACAGGAGAGAAAGAGAGGTATATGATATTTGTTGTTTTACAGAGGAGATCAGTTTCCTTTTCTGTGAATGCCTAAATTGCATTTTGTTTGTTATATAGACTATATCACACATTTGAACAATTAAGTAAAATGTATTTTGTTCAAACATTCTAATTCCCAAAAGCTTTTTTTTGTACCATTAAATTAATTCAAATTCACCTCAGCCCTACAACTTGCTGTGCCTTTCACCAAGCCAACTTGGTAGGTTGCATTTTTTGTGATTTTTCCACTTGAATGCAAAAGAAGAACATACACCCAGGGAACAGAATAGGCTATGTCAAATGGACATCTATGGTTTTAGGATTGCCCAAATTTAATTACTCGTTCCTGATGTGATGTCCCATTTATTTTTGCTAGCTTTTGTATTCCACAGACCAATCGTGAGAGATGGGACGTCGAAAGTCAAAGCGCAAGCCCCCTCCCAAGAAGAAACTGACCGGAAACTTGGACACACAGTTCACCTGTCCATTCTGTAATCATGAGAAATCATGTGACGTAAAAATGTAGGGGCAAGAAATCTTTCATTGATATTTTAAAATATATATAATTAAGCTTTATAATGATGGGAAGAACAACGTTTTTGCACAGTGCATGGTCCTATGTACAGAGTAATCTTGCGACGGAATCCTTAATGTAAGGGATAATGTTGAAGGTCATTTATTGGCTAATAACTGAATGGTGTTTCATGTCGCAATTTTGTTTCAGTGTTGTGACATCTTATATTTCTGAGACTAGAGAGTAATGTACTGACATCTGTATGAAGTTCTCACATTTTTTCCTGGCCCCACATATGGCAAGCTACCAATTTAAGCGAGAGAGTGTTTTGGAAAAAGTCTATATACAAAGCATCGTGTTGTGAAACAGACATGTAAAAAAATGCAAAAACATAATATGTTCAGATACGTTTCTTGACATTTCCTTGTCTTAGGGGAGACTAGTTGATTTAATGTGTATTTATAGTACACAAATATAATTTCTTGAGGTTTGAATGATTAAATAAGGACCTCTGCATGTTCAGCCATGTTGCAAATCGAAGTAGTCTAGAAAAAACAAGAAAGGAGACCCACAAACCATTCATGTTTCTCTTTCAAGATCTGGATTTTTACTCGACCAAAAGTGTTGTGTAGTTTATCTTAAAGGGTGGCGCCATGGATTGTGGTGTCAGCACACAACACGTAGTCACTACAGTTATACCAGTATTTAAACTTCCTTTTAAGTGAGCTAAATTAGTGTTTCTGTTTGTTTTTACAGGGAACGCAGTAGGAATACTGGAATAATATCCTGTACCGTTTGCTTGGAGGAATTCCAAACTCCCATCACCTGTATCCTTCTAAGCATCAGCGTAAGCTTATGGATAAAATGCACATTTTACAGGTGACTGAAAATGTAATGATTCTACAGGTGTTGGCTGTAAACTTGAAACTATAAACTTGATGAGAAATGTCATTTAAAAAAAATACCCCCTGCATTTCAAATCGAATTATTTTTAAACATCTAATTAATAAAAAAATTGTAATGGTTGTGTGTACACATAAATACGGAGGCCACATCTGGTATCTACATCAGGGGTGTCCAGTTATATGCTAGAATTCCACTAATTAACTAGACATAGTCTTCTGCAATACATTGCTTAGTTTGATCAGGTGATTTAGTGCTGGGCTAGATTAAAAGCCTGCACCCATACTCTGGTTTTAGTAATAACTGTCCTAAGAAGTAATGTGAGCGTGTGTTGTTCTCAGTCCAGTACGGCAACACATTTCACCCTAGATGCTTGGAGCAATGTGCTGTATGTTATTTACAGACCTGAGGTTTCTTTTACTTAACATGCCGCATCAGATCTTTCAGAACCAGTGGATGTGTACAGTGATTGGATAGATGCTTGTGAATCAGCCAATCAATAACAGCCCTTAGCCACGCGAGTAAGCGAGGTTCCAGAACTGGAAGCAACATTTACAACAGCTTTAACACCCCGTTGTATTAGCTCCATTGCCGTTGTTGCAGCAAATTTACCTTGTATCACTAAAGCACTCACCAAGACTGGTTATTTCCCAATTGCTTTTTTGAGGAGAAAATAAGTATCAGAATTTAGGTTCTCTACTCAGTCACGAGAGAGCAGGTGGTACAAAGAAAACGGCACAATGCTACATGACTAGACTGCAACCCTTCAGGACTGAAGTTTAGTGTTGTATGTTTGAGTGAATGCTTAATACACTTAACACACAATCTCTTACTTTGAAAAGGAAAACGGGGTTCTGCTTGAGTGTGAAGCATATCTCTTGTGAAGCATATCCATTCTGGAAATGTAGGCCATTGGAAATTAGGTATGACCCCGAAGGTTCAGGATTACTGTAGCATCCACGTAAATTACCTGTAGTTGTATTTGAAATTTGAAAGGTTTAATTGTTTTTGGTAATTTTATTTGATTTATCACGTGAAAAAGAATTAAACATAGTTTCACAAAATGAGTATGATTTTCTCTGTCTTTCTGTATCTTCGTGTCAAAATTAAATGAAAAATTTGCAGCAGCAAACAAAGGTTTTCTGTTTAATTGTTCATGGTTGAATTATATGTAGCTTTAAGTTTAGCGAGTTGATGTGCAATTAAAATAGGATGCTAGGAAACAGGCAAGTTGAGAAATACCAGACATTAACACAGACATTTATCGTACCATGACAAATCGTGTTTGTTTCCACTGTGCAGGATGTCGATGTGCACGTTAGTCTGAGAATGACTGAAATACTCATTCCAACAAAGCAAAAACCCATATTTTCAGATTTTAGGGATTGTAGCAATAGATTGGATTTATATAGCTCTTTATACACTGCCCGGCCAAAAAAAAAGTCGCCATTGCACCCATCATGCATAGTGCCCACTGTACAAGCCTCTGGAGGCAGTGTTATGATCTGGGGTTGCTTCAGTTGGTCAGGTCTAGGCAATTATGCAGCAATAAAATGAAGTCAGCGAAGTACCTGAATGTACTGAATGACCAGGTTATCCCATCAATGGGCATATGCCAGGATGACAATGCCAAGATTCATCGGGCTCAAATTGTGAAAGAGTGGTTCAGGGAGCATGAGGAATCATTTTCACACATGAATTAGCCACCAGATTCCTGACCTTAACCCCATTGAAAGTCTTTGGGATGTGCTGGAGAACACTTTACGGAGTGGTTTGACTCTCCCGTCGTCAATACAAGATCTCAGCCAAAAACTTATGCTACTCTGGATGGAAATAAATGTTGTGACATTGCATAAGGTTGTCGAAACAATGCCACAACAAATGCGCGCCGTAATCAAAGCTAAAGCCGGTCCAACTAAATATTAGAGTGCGACTTTTTTTTTGGCCGGGCACTGTATCTCATGCCTCACAGTGAATAGGAGGATGGCTCGCCCATTTGAAGCACCCATTGAGTGTTCCTGAAAAAAGAATCAGGACTTTAGGTTAATGTCTCACCTGAAATATGAGGTGCGTCCCAATAGTCGAAAAATGCACCCTGCCTTCCTCCACTACCACCTCCTCACCTCCTCGCTCCGGAAACAGAGCTTTGTGTTTTAATCTAATGTTACTGATTACATCTTAATTACATATTAATGGTTACATATGAATTAATGTCTCGACGCAAACCGCAATGTCAGTTACATTGCATACTGTACATGCAAATACTTGTACTCGAAACGTTCAGGCAGTTTTGCCTACTTCCGGGTAGGAGAGGAGTGGTAGTGGGGGAGTGGAGGAAAGGAGGTGGGGAGTGAAGAATATTGGGACGCAGCCCTGGCCGCCCCCACAGCACAGTGCTGCCCATTGCTGCACTGGAGTTTTGGTTTTCTGCCACCTGCTGGCCACCATTTCCAACAGCAGCCTTGAGCTTCAGTGATCAGACAGGAGAGCTTTACATGATGCTATGGCTGCAGTCAGGGTAGGCTAGAAAACCGTATGACCCTTTTAATAACAAGCAGAATGTAAGAGAAAAGGGAGTACTGGTACAAATAAATAAAATGAAACATTTTCTTTTTGGTATCGTGTTTTATTAATATTGCACTTTTTCAATCAATACAATGGAAGTATCTTGGAAACCTGGGACTTTTTTTTATCAAAGCCATATAATGTGGTGTTCAGTTTGTCAAGTCATTCTATTTCAGTTAAAACCGCATGCAGCTAACTGCAACAAGCTTACATTATACTTCCTTTTAACGTTGCAAACTTTAGTCACACAAGCTCACACTTCAAAAAGTGAGAATGCATTCCTTTGAAGGAAAACTACACCATAATTCCACGTCATTGTATTTTATTGATCCCTCCACCGGTGGAATGTTTTAAAAAAAAATCATTATTTCCCCAAGGTTGTCTATACAGTATATCTTAATGGCTGTATCCTGGATACAAAACAGACCACCGACTCAGCTTTGCAACATTACCGTATGACTTCTGATGGGAGACATATTTAGCACATTGTGACTCTTGTAACTGTTCCATGCGTTTCACATATTGGAGGACAGGGAAGTTTATTGTCACAAACGGATTTTTGTTTTACCGTTATAGGGCCAGGGTGAAGATAGACCAAGTTAAAAAAATAAATCATGTTTTTGGACTTTGAAGGAAAATAGAAATTTGATTAGGTTTATGATATAAATAAAACACCAACATTAATTACTGAGCATTACAATCCAAGAGTGCCCCCTCCCCCCGCCATGTCCCTCAGACCAAAATTTGGAGATATTTTGTTCTTGAATGTTGCTGAAAATGGATATTTCTTATTGAATTTTAATATGCAGGGTTTTTACTGGGTTAAAAGTTAAAATACTGCACTTCAAATAATTATTTGACCCAGGTCTGCATAAGACTAGCTTAACTATAAGCCAGACCTGGTCAAACAAGAGCAAGACTTAAGTCTTAACTGTTAGATTCAGTCTGTAAATATTTTGTACATTTCATAAACCTTAATTGCCATTTAAATTAAGTTCTCCTTTAAGTAATGGACATCACAGTAATAAATTACTCCATATAGAGTAAAGCACTGTATGATCTCAGTCCAAACCATCACTGCACTAGTAGCACTGTGTAATGAATTGTGCGTAAAACACCATTTCTTTACATATCACACAGTAGACTAATGCAACTGAAATGATTTTCACCATTTCAGGTCTGTCACACACTTACTTACTCCTGCATTAAACATCACAATGCACAGGAATTGTACCTGCCAGACAGTTCAATAATAATAATAATAATAATAATGAACTAAACATTATAATAATTGCATCAAATATATAATTATGTTTTATTGCACTTATTATTATTATTATTATTATTATTGATTACTCAATCATAATTCATTTTAAATGATATATCTCCTTGGCAGATTAGCAAATTCTTTTGAAATGTTATTGATTAAAAAAAGCATATGGCGTGGCACTGCCTTACATGGCATGTACCAGTAATAAATAATTATTGCAAATCCACAGATGGCAAAGCCATTAGAACTATGCGTGGATTCATACACACCACAGGGTTTTATCCCAATCGTGTAGGCCCATACAGAAGAATATGTGTATGCTATATCCTGATAACACCTGTCATGTTTACGGTGTGGGATGGGGCTGGGGGCCACAACTAAAATATTAACTCTAAACATAGACAAGAAATACATAACTGTGGTTCACATAGTTCCAGTGGCAGTGCAATTCCATTGTTTGTTAATTTGACTTTAGTATTAAATATGAAACTGTTCTAAGGCAAAATATTGCACACACAAAACATGGGTGTAATAGTGGTGTACGGCCCAAAGCGCTATGAGTGAGAGTGGAAGTAAAACCACACATGCAACACTGGGAGTGTCAGGCAGCTGTGAATGTAATGGGGTCTCCACTTGATGCGCTCGGGCTTCCGTTCCGTGCTCGAAACCGCAGGGAAGGAAATGGCATTACTCGGGTAAAACGCCATCCCCAGTGAGCACTTTGAGTGGGTAGCATCCTCCTGAATTCTAAAGTCTGCAGATATGTGCTCCAGCTCCTGGATCCTCGGGGGTCAAAGGTCAACAGAAGAGACCAGTGAGAGATTCACAGTCCAGATCTAGGAGTTTCTTTTTCTTTTCTTTTTTTTTTCAAACTCCCTCAACAAATTCATCTTGATGTTCTCACAACCTTCCGAGTCCAGGTAGAGGTTCCAGGGTTTTTGTCCTGTTGTTCTTGGGGTGACGAAACGTCTATAATACTGTCCAATAAAATGAATAACCATGACGCCGGCATTTGTATTTAGATATGGAATGGGCCATAAATACTTTGTCTTGCCTCAGTCCTTAAAAAAAATGTAATTCTCCACTGTAAAAATCAAGACAGTGGATGGTGAGGGATGATTTTTTTTTAAAAGAAGGAAAAAAAACAACAACAACCCTCGTTTACCTATAATCCCCCTCCACCCCTCTGAGTGAGGTTGAGGATGGCACAAAGAACGAAATGAAGGGGCGGCTCTTGTTTACTCAGATTTAGAAATGCAGCATATGTTGGTAACGGGGTCAGAGAAACAGTCATGAGAGGATGGATGATCTCATAGGTTGAAAGGGGGGGGGGGGGGGGGGGGGGTGAGGGGGTTGGATGTGGGGGACGGGCACCACGGGTCTTAGTCAGAGTAGTTGTGGTAGTTGTGCTGGCTGTCGTTCCCATGCTCGTCCACGGCCTCCTCGCTGCCCGCCTGGCTGTCGGGGTTGACGCAGTACTTGCTGTCGTACACCTGGCGCGGCAGGCCGTACACCGTCATGCCCGTCTGGGATGCCACCTTGTTAGTGCCCATCTGCAAGGAGACAGTGGTCATGTCGCAGGGCTCCAGGTCCAGCTTCTTGTCGAAGATCTGCCGCTTCGTGCCTGGGGCTGTCATTCCGGACTGGTGGACGGTGGGAGGAGGAGGAGGAGGAGGAGGAAGAGGAGGAACAGAATGTACAAGCCTTCATGACCAAACACTTTTTCTCAATGAATCCTATATTGGATACACACTGTTCAGTCCTGATTCACTGAGGCTCATCCTAAAAGGGAAATCTCACCATAAATGTACATTGTACTCAGGACGTTTACATGATGTGATCGTGGCAGGCCTTTGATTGGTTAGGCGGTGTGCTGCATGTTTACTGGAGAATTCCCCCGATATGAAAAACGTTTTTAAAAGTTTATTCCAAAGATTCATAAATTCCAAAGTTTTCCCAGCAAAGTCATAAAAGGCATTTTATGTTGTATATGACTTCAAAAGATATAGGAGTTGTTGAGAGTTTAACTTTGTGATCTTGACCAAATACAGTAGATCTGCATGATGTCCGTAGGCTAAGAAATGTCTTAAATTTTTCAAGACAGCAACCTGTACTATACCTGGGATATGTTGTGGACACTGTTAAACAAATGCTTCTGGGGATTAATAAATCTAGAGCCTGGCCATCATCGCTCATGCATTAGAGGGCATTATTTTTTAAATCATGTCACAGCATGATAAAATACTGGGAAGAAATTAAAATTTCTTTCCTATGAAACTGATTCCTTGTTTTTAAGTACCTACCTACTGAATTGTCATTCCAATTACACATCAATGACCATAAATCATTGTAAGATAAAAAAAAGTTCCCCACCCCCAGTAAAACAGACCTCGCACCCCATTAATCTCACAATGCAAGTCACCCCACATGGAGATTTCTCTGTCATACCCATATTCTAGCATATTATATAAAAATCATCTAATGTATAAGTGGAAAAACTGGGTATTGATATTCCTCCCAAGACACTGTTCAAACCAAAAACAATGAAAACCCTGGAAAAATACAGATAGCTTTAGCACTTACAGATTAATAACTACATTTTATAAGAACTGACACCCGCACTGTATTGACATGAAAACCATGAAGATGGTCCCAACCTGACTGGCTCCCTTGTTGGTGCCCATCTGTAGGCTGATGGTTGATTGGTCAAGGGGATTTTCCATGCCCGACTTTGGATCGTAGAGGTGACGTCGTGTGCCATACGAGGTCATGCCTTTCTGACTGGCAAACTTATTAGTGCCCATCTGGGTTGAGAGGTAACAGTGGAATGTATTAGTTTGAATAGATGGTTATTAATCATTTATCACATTTCAGCTCCTCTAACACATGGGCGTTCTTAGAAAATAATCATTAAACACCCCTGAATTTACGAACATGTGGCTGAGAAACCTCACCTTATTAAAAAGATTTATTGTTTCCCACCACAGGGTGCTATGCAATATGTATTAGAAAAACTAGTACAAAGATGCAGGACTAAATCATGGCATTCTATCATGGATCTATATCAGACATGTAGTCATTTAGTACAATATAATACACATACAGTGCAGTTCAAAAGTGTTCGGACATTGACACCTTTTTTTTGCTCTGCACATTGGATTTGAAATGGATCACTTAAAGGGTTGTTTCTCCTGACTCATTTTCCTATTGAACTCTATGGAAGAATCATGATCCATCCATATCTACTGCATATCTGGCAGCAGAGCATATCTGGTTTCAGCTCGTTTGATACCTCAGACCCTTGATGACTTACAGCCATTTAGCCATCCATGTGTTCCATACTATTCCCGTGTAATTTACAGCTTAATCTAGTCCCACCCCCCAATTCCCATAGAGATCCATTCAAATGTAGAAAGGTTATAGTATCGCTTGTAAGAGTACCTGGAAATTAGATATTAAGAGTCTTTTGATGTTGTTGGGTCACAGACATCAGAAAGTCATGGCATGGAAAGGATATGCAACCAAATATTAAATATGATGACCTTATGTAAGTTTATGTTAATTTGTCCAATTACCAATGGTCCCCTAAAATGGGGGGACTATGTAAAAAATGGCTACAATTGCTACATGATATGGATGTAAAATCCCTCAAATTAAAGACAAATCCAATGTGCTGGACTACAGAGCCAAAAAATAAATAAAATAAAATGTGTCGCTGTCCTAACACTTTTGAGATGCACTGTATTTCAACTTTAAAATGATCACAAGGTTTAGGGGCGAAGACACAAGGAAGCTTTGCCACTTGCCAACAGCAAGAAAGTCCATTCGGATAAATTTGGACGAATCCCCATCGATGTGCATAACTGACCTGCAGCCCGATTACGTTGCGCCCCTCTTTCAGCTTCGTGGGGTCGAAGTGCCGCTGCTGTTTCTCAGCGTACTTCACCCCGATGTCATATTTACTGTCATGACCTTTAGACTTAGCCTGGGGACACAGTGAAAGGCAACGAAGTTATCAGGCTTCATGCCATTTAATAGCCTACGCAGACATAGCCTACACACAGAGAGATAGCAATACACATAAACACTGCACTATGCAAGAGAAGAGGGAGATATTTGCTGGATCTCTGCCAGCGATTTATCACGTCATAAATCATAAATTTGCTTACGGTCAATTATGGATAAATTAAGCAGCACCCAAGCTTTGATGTACAGCGGTAGCACAATATCTTATGCAGCTTGTGTGTGAGAAGCACGAGGCCGCTAAACTCACCACTCCAGCCAGGGTGATGAGCGTGCTCTGGACCTGAGTGTGGTTCATGTTCTCAAACAGGTCATTGGCTTCAAAGATGTCATGGGGCCTTAGTCCATAGTCCGTGATGGCTCTGACGAAGTTTCCAATGTTTTCCAACTGTGCAGCAAAGCAAACCGGGATATGGAGTCAAATGAGTGATTTTATGTGGAAAGAAACTTGAGATACACTTGCTACAAACAGTTGCTTTTATAATGTCCTTGTTCAGTTGGATGTTTTCCCCCCACATCTTCTACAAGGCATCAAATTACAAACAGTACTTCTGTATCTTAGGAAAAATAAGATCTAAAGACCATCTAAATGGAGTTTATTTTCTAATTTTCATTTGTATACAGTGCAAGAAAGGAATGTTTGTTCAGGTTGCTGCAAGTAAAAAGCGTAATTTATTTATTCTGTTTTTGAAAGGGGGATAATAGTCTAATGTGGGATTATTTATTATAGCTTGCCTTTGATTTATCATCAGTAGCTGCACTTCAAGACTGAAACAGCTATTCAAATTGAATTTACCATTTGTGGTAAGTCTGCTTTGTTTGTCCAGGACGCTGGCACAAACTGAAATGGGTCTCATTTCATACTAGACATGGAATGCAAATAATTTTGGCTTCAACATCATAACAACTTGGATAAAACAACTAAGGGAGATCTGTACTCATGAACCCTTCCTGGGCTTAAAGAGCCGGAACACACCGGATGGCTCTCATCTCACACAGACAATGTTTCTCTGCAGCTGACAGTAAGGAACATGCTGCTTCATTGGACTGTAAAGTCTATACAGACTGTAGAGTTATGAAGACTATTAACTATGCTGCTTGGTTCCTTCACCTGACCCGAACTCCACCACAGCCCTTAACCCCACCTGCAAGTCTCCAACCCAGGCTTCTGAAGTGAAACTCAACCAGGACAACTCACTGCTTTCAATTATCATTGATTTGACTTCCAAACCGGAAAGAGGAGATGGATTCCACAGCCCTAGGGATGGTTTCCTACCTTGTAGGGTTGCAATTGGCAAGCAACACAAGGGGGAAACAAGTTTGTGTGTGGATATCCCTAATGCTTACAATGCAAACGGGACGTTTTTAAACCCAGTGAAAATAGCCCAGTTTTTTTTAGGGAGGCAGATTACCTGGTGCCAGTTCTGTGGGGAGTTGTTGATCTTTTTCACAGATCCAGGCTGAAGCTTGTTAATTAATCTAGAAAAAAAAAACACAGAACAACAGCAGAAATGGATTTACGAGACTTGAACGGAGCCAGGCTGACAGATCGTCATTGCCAACTTTACGATCTGCCAATGATGACATCGTTATTTTCTGCACTGGTGATACTGTTATCAATGAAAACTACGAGGACCGGGTGCAGAGGCTGGACGGCACGCAGTTGCTGCAGTCCTTAGTGGAAAAGCTAATGGGAAAGGCTGGTGGCTGGGCCCCATCACCCCACTGCATGCCCTGAAAGAATTAGTGTCTCTCGCTTTTTTTTGGTACATTCCCACCCCCTACCATAACTGTCCTGTCACCTATCCGTCCACAGGTGAGCACTGATTTGATTACAGCGGGCACTTAATTCATAATCACAAGTGCACACCCGCATGTAATTATCTTTCGAAATTCAGACAGTTTCGTGCTTTTTTTAATTATGTGATTAGCTGTACTTGACCAGGCTACTTACAGGCGACTGTTTTTTTTTGTTTTTTTGCATTTTGTATTTTAATCTCCAAAACCTCTAATTCACCCAGGGTATACGAGTTTGCCAGTAAGTAGGTACATTGCTAAATGTTTAATCCCTAATAATAATAATCTCTCAATTTGTGCAGAATTATTCCAGATTCTTCAGACTCATCCGAGCTATTGCACACTTTTTTTGTGCTCTTAACTTCTTCATACAGGAAGTTCTGGTTGGAAATAGAAGTGTCTGATGCTATACTGCTTGAGTTCATCACTCTCACTCACTCGCACAAGATGACCCCGTCTTTTAGCCCCTCCATGAAACTGTCAGCAATCCTGCGGCCCGTGACTTCCTGGATCCACAGCCTCAGCTCCTCCTCCTTGCGGGGGTCATACTTCTGGGCCAGCTGAAGAAAGGGGGTAGAGGTTAAAGGTTAAAGAGGCCTTGTGTTGCACGGTATCATGACTCAAATCCCAGTTATGCGTTTCCCTGATTTGACAAAGGTACAGTGCTCTCTCTACAGTTTCCAGGGCAAGTGCATCTTGGCAGAAGCTGTGTTTTGATTCCATGGAATTAGATGCAAATAATTATTGAATCAATGGAAATACTGACTTACTGCATATGAAATATAAATCTTTACGGTTGATCGTAAAAGTAGTACTGTCACTGGAAACTTAACAAAAGCTTTATAAAGCTTTAATTTCATTCTGATTAAAGGTGTATAGCCTGCATAGCTGTGTAACACTGTTTGCTAAGTGTGACCATCGTAATAAATAAGCAATTATAATGGAATAAAAATGCCATTCCTGTATCTGACAGTCACCATTAGTGAAGGTGCAGGTGATGCTCAAAGGTCTACAGTGCACTCATCAGTTCCTCGCTGTGGATAATTTGTACACTGCGCACCTGTGGTGTCACAGTTAACCTGACGGCTACAAGCACCAGTGCTGGACCCTGATGTGAGCTCTGTGCAAACTCTCCACACTCCCTTACTGATAACGTAGACACAAAAAGACAGATAAATGTCTATAACTCTGTGACGCCCGCCATCATGTACACATCATTTTCTTCTTCAACCCGCCCTTCCATTTTGTCCCTGCTACAGGTTTTCATTACTGTCCGCTTTGCTTTCAAATGCTAACTCCAGCAATAAATAAATGGAGATAGAGGGCAGAGGTCCTTGGGAAACTGCAGCAAGAACAAATGATAATTCACTGTTTCCCTGTTGGAAATGCCATGCCAAGCCCTCCCCCAAGCTACCCCTCCCCAGTTGACATTCTCCGCAGCCTGCCCCCCCCCCCCCCCAATCTGCTCGCCCTCTCTCCTTTTAAGAAATGTTTCTGGTTACAAATCGAGGGGAAGCCATGGCGAGCCAACACAAACAGATATTTCTAAGTAAGCTTGCGCTCCTTCCAATATAGCACACCAAACTTGGGAGAAATCTCTCGCTCTCTCCCTCTCACTCTCCGAGGGCCCAGTCACAATCTGCGAGCTGAACATAAACGCAAAGCAGGTCTGCTGAGAAGCTGCCGGGGCCGTCGGTAGCTGTAGTCTGCCAAGGAGTTATTACTTTTTTATTGCAGTGTTGTCTTTTTTTTTTAAAAGTCATCAACAAGGCCTCTGCCAGACTCCCCTCTCTCTGCCAAGCCTGTGGTTGAACCACACTCCCCTGCGGCCTAGCGAGTCAGGATAGTGAAAGGAATGACAAAGGGCAAAGTGAAGAAGACCCCACACGCCCATCGTTCCTTCCCTTTTTAGAAAAATGTTACAGTAGCTCGAAGGGGGGGGGGGGGGGGGGAGATAGGAAAAAAAATCACGACAAATGGAAAACATGAAAAGCCCCTCAGTGTTGCTTTTTTCCGCAATCAATTGCTCCGTTGTACTGCACAGACGTTCACGACTGGCTGCTCTCTGTTCCTGGTCTCTCTTTCCGTTACAGATGCACATTCTCGCACGCCCCTCCTAGTCTAAGCTACATGCCACTGGAGGGCAAGGACTCCATAAAAGGAGGCAGAAGTCACCTGCCTAGCCTGGTAGACATCGCCCTGGCAGGTCAGTCAGTTGAGAGAACAATCTAGAAGAAAACCAGCATAGAGTTGTTACTGCGCTGTGACAGCCAATGCCAGGATTCTTCAACTACTTCTTCCTTGGGGCAAAACTCTTTTTTTAAAATGGTGCATATAGGCCAAACATCTTCCACAAACTACTTATAAAACTGAAAAACATGTATTATATATGTGTGTTAACATAGTAGGTGCCCTCTTAAATATGCATAGTCATTATTTATTATTCTGTCAGCAGCAGAATGTACGCTGACACTAGATGCTGACCTGGACATAATCACATTATGAGATAATCACAATTTTTGATGCATCTGAATAATACCTTTTTCCTTCTCAATGATCAGAGAGCCAAGAGTACTACATCTATGGTGGGCTGCATATCTCCGTCCTATGCTAATCCTTGATAAGCAGATGTGTAAAGATCACCAAGTTAAATGAACCAGAAGCAACAAGGTGGCCTTTCTCAAATATAATTTTTTTTAATGCATTTTCCTTCTTTGTGACTGCTGCCATTTCTGTCCAATAGTGCTTTGAATGTCTCAGCTTATGTGTTTCACTGAGAAGCTTGGAGCAGGCATAGAGTGGGCGGATTCTTTACCACACAACATCACGACATACCAACTCACTTTAGAACAAGTGTGTCTGTACTGCCCGCCAAACTGTTGTTAGGACTTCATATCAGTCCCTGCTGACTCAAAATGGTTCCAGAATGTTGGGGAAGATTCCATTTAAGGTCCCACTTGACTGTGAGATTACACTTTGACAAAGTCTTAGAAGATTTATATTCCGAACAAGTTCAAGTCACAGAAAAACACTTCAGCAACCCTGATGTTATCATTTAGTCAAACAAAAACATCATGAAGGATACGAGCCACATACATATTAAGAATGTTCTAAATGGAAATACTGAAATGGAAGATTTATTTGACATTGCTAACATTTCTCATAATATTAAATAATGTTCTAAGGTCATTCCTGCAATTCTCCCTGTGACTTCATGAATGTTCAGGGAACCAAAAATGGTTAGCTGGCATGCTATTTTGCACAATGAAATACTCAGCTGTGTTGTAATGTTATACCATGTAGGCCTACTGCGCTGAACCATTTCAATAAGATGCACAAAAGAAATGTACATGATATATTTTTTTAACATAACATTGAATGTTTTACAGATCTCACAATGCCAGTACTAACCACACTATTTAGATATGTTTTTCATGTTGACCTAATAAGCGGCTGTTCAATTTTTTCCCCAGTGTACTGCAAGCGGACGGTCTTGTTATTTCAACCATTTTGAGAGACAAGTACATCTAATGTTACACGTATCCATGAAAATACATTATATCTCTCTCTCTCTTTAAGCCTCACTCTTTCCCTCCCTCCGTTTAAAAAAAAAAACCTCTTCTTCACACACATCCGAGTTCCAAACAGCGGCCGGCAAGATTAATGATAAAGATGACAATGTCCCTTGGCCAATGTTGCCAGATGCCTGAATTAATTCCTCCCCCCAAAAAGTTCTGAAAACCCCCCATCTTCAATTGACTCCCATACAACTTTCCCCCACACCGTCATTTAAAATCCACCATCTGTCGTCGACTCCCATACATTTTTACTCTAAAACTTCCCCTGTGAATTTTAAAAAAAATCCTTAAATCCCTTACATTTAGGGGGGGAAATCCCCCAGTCTGGCAACTCTGCCAGAGACAAGACAAGAAACAGGGATTCTAGAAGGTTCTCTCTCTCTCTCTCTCTCTCTCTCTCTTCGAATGCCATCCAGAGTGACAGGCGTGCAATGAAGCGCCGATCCACACAAAGGCCGTCAGCTCATATGATTCAGACATTCCGGGTGAAATAAGGGTTTATTGTGCCTCGCTGACATGCAAACAGGACTGACCAAGCCACAGTGCTGAGAGGCCCCCTCCGCCCAATCAGAGGGTTTCCCTGGCAGCATGTAGCAGAACCCACCCCCCCCAAAAAATTTCTCTCAGATAGTGGGGTAGTTCTATGCTACTCCATTATGTGGCCCACCCGATTACTTTATGGGGAACAAAGTTGCGCACCATCCGTGGGTGCTGCTGTAAAATTACTTTAAAAGCCCATCTGCCTTGGATAAAGTTGACGGCTAAAATAAAACTACATAATAAACATTATCTTTATTGTCACTGATTGCCAATAGTCACTCTCCACACTGGGATAAATATTGTGTGTTATGGACAGCAGGCGCACTAAACAATGTGTGACAGCAACAGACACATTCCAACAGGCTGACACTGAAAAGGGAAGTGCAAAAGGAGAAAGTGTAGGAACGCCTCTTCGTTGTAAAAAAAAACTATAAAAACAATAAAAAAGCGAGCTCCCTACAGCAAACACCCAACCACTAAAAAAAAGGTTGAAAAGCCATGATTAAACAGTGGCTTCTACCTGTCTTCATCAGCGTTTTAACTCATCGCCCTCATCGCACCTCCACAGAGTCAATAGCACACACATTACAAAGAACCTATATTAATTTCATAGATCCAGAAAGGGCCTTATCATAGGCTCATTGTAATTGCCTGTGACCATCTCACGATATGAACCACATTATTCTTCTCTTAATCAAAACAGGATTAATAGTTCACCAATAGATTTGTTTTAGTCTGACTTTACACGAATAACTCCCCCCTTTTAATTCGAACGAGAGAACGGGCTTCAGTGCGTATCCCAGAACACACGCTGCTAGACGCTGCCTCTGTCGCTCTGCAGTCCACCAGCTGTGTTGCGCAGCCACTGTGCAGCCGGCTAAGCAGACCCCCGCCCCCAGATGAGTCCCTATTCAGCAGAGAGAGACAGTGAACAACCTGCTGAGTCTCACCCTCCTCTCCTCCTGGTGACTCTGCATTGGGGCTGCATTGAAAGCCAGTGCCAACGTATAGGAATATTCACAGTAAATGAAATCGTTTATGTGCAGAGTACTACGCAATCGCGTGGATGAGAATTCAGGTAGTACCGTACGTTTTCGTTGTGGGGCGACATTTTCAATCAGGTTTATCCATCATGGCCCACCCCATACACTGAGAACAGAGTAGGCCCAGTCCCATAACATTAAGAACATATACAACAGTACCCCCAAATTACAGAGTCCGGGGCAAAGCTTTCTTCTACCCTTTTCCATTTAGGGGCTGTGGTGGTCTACTTTGCCAATTGTCTATTTCTACTAATTTTGACAGATGACAAATTATTCCATGCCTATTTTACAACACTACAAACTGATTCTATCATCTTAAATTCCACTTACTATGACATGCGTAATTTTATGCATTTGACTGAGTCATTTTGGCCTGCAACAGGCAATTACATAATAGCTCGACTATTATTCTTCACTTCACTGTTTCGCTACAAAGAACTGAGTGGCATTGCGTTAGTCTTTTGTTCCAACGACCTTGTGTATTTCTCACAAGTTGTCAAACTGTGCGAATACAGGCAGCAAATTTATCAAGATTTCTTTTCATGATCACTTTCATTGTACACTTCTTTCGTGAAAGGTTCCTATAAACTGCGGAAACGGTTTAATGTCAAAACAGCAAGGCGGGACACGTGGTTTGCACAAGAGCAGCGCAGCATCCTCTTTGCCTGCCACAGGCTTGGCAACGCATCACAACAGTTTGTGTTTACAGCGTGGTTCCACTTTTATTCGTCGACCTACCTTGCTTTTGACTTCTGCTGACAGTCCAAAAGACGGTCCTCTACTGAAATGCGTTGTCATGATGTTCTTTGATAGTTAACAGTTGATTGTTTAGATTTTTTTAAACAAGGAATAACGTAGCCTGAAAAGCAGAAAATCGATGTAAATTCCTACGAACAGCTGTGGAAAAGACAAATATGATAACGGGGTGCATATGTGTTTCGTCCCTGTCCCCTTTTCGATCCACTTGGCTTGGGCTTGGACCACTTCGCAGAACTTTTCTCTATCTCAATCTTTTTTAAACTCTTCCCATCTGTGCGTGTCCAGAGCGTAGAATGATTGGCCAGGGCCACCGTCCAATCACGACGTTGTCTCTTTCTCTCAGTGATGTCAGCAGCATGGCATCTCCGAGTCGTGTCAGTTTTTTCCACCTTGAGATTAATAAATGGGTGCTTTTCATGTGTGTCAGATTTTTATTGCTCATCTTCTGGCAAATTTTTCCCTCCTTTCGACTTTTAAAAGAAATCAATACGATTAATCGTTACATATATAAATTCCAAATTCTGCATGTAGCCTATTTGATCTGAACTTTCGGATCACTTGGAACCAAGTTTTTTGAGATAAAGTTTTATAACTGCCCTGAGTTAATACGTTTTACTTTATACCGTCTATTAAAATATCAGCTCATTTCTGACTTTTAGTCTCCAAAAGCAACTATTTCATCGTGTGTCTATCTACTGAAACGTGTTTTATTTTGATCGGAGCTCTCCTGGTGATAGGAATTTGCTTACTACACAATGTACCATTGCATAGGTAATATTGTAATCATCATTTACGAATGGACCTCTACACGATGCTTGAGTTGTAAACTGATTGACAATCTACATGTAGCCTATAGGCTATAATTTATATAATTTTTTCATTTATATAATGTTTTTTTCGTAACCGTATAATTTAACATATATAGGCCTGTGTTTGCATCATAAATTTTCCTTCTCGTTACATATCTTTCTTATGACCACTGACTGATTTGTATTTCATTGGTTGTCATTTTAAACATTGAGTCTCACTGTGGTATGAAATGTTGTGAGTTCTCTGATTTTATTTAGCTTTAAATTCAGCTCGCTTTTGAGAATGTTGTGCATTATTCCCTCAAATGGTTTCCTTTCACAACAATTTAGTTGCCAGCTATCTTGCAAACATGTATAAGTATACAATACATTTCTAGGCATATTTGTAGTACTACCATCACTTATATTTTGTGTTCTTTGAGAAGCAGTATGTTGTGGCTGCGGTGAAAGTCACCATGCCACGTAATTACTGATTACCACTCATATTTGCAAACTTGCTCTCTCAGTCTTCCCACTTAATTATAGTCTGAAAAAAACTTTAAAAAAAATAATATTTTAGTATTGTCCCACAAAAAAACTTTAATTGGAATAACATTGAACTGTAAAAAACGAGTTTTATTATTTAAAAAAACCTCAACAGCATCCCTGTAGCCAAGAGAAATATCAAACATCAGAGGCCCTCTGTGGTAGTGGTACCCACACTCCCCATCTCCCTTCCCCACTACCGGTATATTTGATGTGACCATGACAGTGAGCTCCGGCTCAGAGCCCTGATGTCACCAGAAACGCTGGGAGCAGTGAGCCGGTTTCCCCATTTTACTTGTGTGCGTGTCATCGTGCCGGTGGTGCATAACAAAGGAGTGGAATGCATTGTGAAGGGCTGCCGTGCATTTGTAGGGGGCGGGGGGAGCACAGTCCCCTCGAGAGGGTGATTTACCACATATCTCTCTGGGGATAATGGAACAGACGTTAGGAGAACTTTCTACAGGTGACAGTTGGAGATATCCATAGTGCACAGGTGAGAAATGGGCTAGGATACAGGAAGGAGGAGCGAGGAGGGGCACGGAGGAGTCTTCCCTTCAGTTTTATACCTCAGTGATTTTACATGACAACACTGTTGTAGCTACAGACTGCATCTAGCCTGATTGATCGCTCTGGAAGTGTAAAACTGCAGGTGATGCATTTTTACTGCTTTTGGCTTATGAAATTAAACAAGAAGAGAAGCTGGGTAGTCTTTCTCTCTCTGCCACCTAAAATAAAGACTAACCAGCTATTTCTAACTGGCACCTGGGATATCAGATTTAGTAGTTTATGTAGCCTATGTCAAAACGGCAATTCTTGTCAGCATTAGGCTAGAAAAGACTAGAACATAAAACCAAAGCTAAATAACAGGCCAAGCACTTTTACAATGTATATAATGAAATTTACAAATTACGGAAAGCTAATGACATTATGTCTTGAACCTAAACATCTTGTTCGTAAACTGGATTATCTAAATCCCTGGCGCTGATGCACAGAAGACGTTTGGCTATTCATATAAAAGCTGTTCAGTTTTTGTAATTTCAAAATATAAACAATACATTTAAGAATTAGGAAACAAAAAAATTGATTTAAAAAAAAAAAGAATCGTTACCAGAAGAATACCTGTGAAATATCCCTAAGAAGGTAGCACGGCGTTGTATGAACTCGCTGGCCCTCGCATTAAAGCAGAGTGAAGGAGTGATGCGACGATGACATCACGGATAGTACGAGAAAACACTCGATCATTGTAACGCAGTAGAAGTGAGGTAGCGAAAAGAGGACCGCGAGAAGACCAAGCACAGATCTTGTAAACATCTTACAGAGAGAATGACAGCAGGAATGCTGATGCTTTATTTGGGCATGAGAGCGCACAGAAAAGTCGTAGGTGACTAGAAACGGAAACCCAAGTTGGAACGCATCACCAGCGCTGCGTAGACTCAAATAATCCTAAATGGACATAGCTTCGGGAACCCCATAAGTTTCGAGAAAGTAGGTACAAGCCTCGATCTTAAACGGCTGTTATGTGGATATTAGTGTAAAAAATACAAATGGTTGCCGAAGTAAACACATGTACAGAATGTACTGGGTTTGAGACTGCATCTAGGCCTACTTCTATGTGTCTATAGACATTTTTCCTTCCTCATAAAAAAAAACTACAGTGGAAGAAGAATCGGATATAAAGTATAATGTATTCCATTATACTGCTGGCTGCTCCATAGGCATTTTGCCTTGTCTGCGCTACACAGCATCACTGGGTGTTTTGAAGAATGAATTTAAGCAGTATAATAGTAATAAAAAAACTTATATAAGCTTTTAGGTATCTACTTTCCATTATAGGAGTCTTGGCGTGCATGGCATTACTACAACATAATTTATGTCCAACAGGTATATGTATGGTCCTCTGGTAATTTATTTAGACAATTAGATTTTACAAGAGTCTAGGAAAAGTATTTTAACAGACATAATTTCTGTGTCGAAGCAATGGAGAACAGGAATGCACGCTGAACATGAGAGAAAAGATTAGAAGTTTAGAAAGGGTTTTTGAAGAGAAAGGCCAGGAGAGGAAATAAGAGACGACTTGTGTATAGGAACAGGATATCAGAGACTAATACTGTCCCAATGACTATTTCTTGTTATTAGTTGATAAACTTTTGTAGTAAGTACAGCATGTAATAAACCATTAGAATGAAACCAAAAATTGAACAACTGACATTGTAGAAAACAAGTGACACACGACCAGGGAGCATTATAAACGTATGTTGGGATCTCTACAGATATATATGTATAGATACATACTGTATGCACATTGTATACTGTATGTACAGAGCATGAAGAGAGGGGAGAGAGAGAGAGAGAGAGAGCTGTTTCTGAAATATATGGGGGGTGGGTCACTTCCAAAGCTTCAGCCCCTCCTGTCCAGCATGCCTCAGTCCAGCTGCCTGCCTATTTATGGAAGAAGCCTCCTGTAATCTATGAGACGGGGACCCGCTCGGGAAACTGGGATTTGCATATCATGGTGCAGTGTGTGTGTGTGTGTGTGTGTGTGTCTGTGTGTGTGTGTGAGAGAGAAAGAGAGGAACATGAATCTGTATTGGTCTAATCTGAGCCTATATGTACAGTTGTTCCTTGTACAAATTAGTATTGTTAATCAGCGGTTTTTAACCTTTTTTTGACCCATGGGGACCCCAACCCAGGCTCAAAGGCATCCAGGGGACCCCCATCATAAGTTAAAAATGGTTATATTTTTTTAAAAAGGTTTTATATTTCTAAATATTTTCTAAAATCCATATAGCCATGCATATCAAGTCTACTCAGGGACCATCTACAGTAACTGATTTGAACCAGTCATTTGATTATGTGGTGAAGAGTGGTGTGTGTGGTTCAAACAAGACAGCGACAGACATCTCATGGGATTCATGAGACCTGAATCTCACCATTATGAGTGCTCCCAAAAAATCTCAGTAAGATCTCAAAGCTTTTATTTTTTTAAACTTCTTAAAATCTGTCATGTTTTTTCTGTCAATTTTCAGACTGGAAAGACTGCATGAAAGTTGCCCCTACTTACTGTAATGCATTTGTGCAATACCTTACTCAGGTTCTGGCTAAAGGATGCCTGAACGTCTGAACCTCAAGTTTTTGAGCTTCTCAAGTGTTAATGGGATAGTTATACTTTTTGGTTCTTCAGCTGGCCCAGACAGTTTTTATGTGCGAGAAAGATTTTAGACATTTAGAGGAGCTTCTAGCAACCTGCCTGATTTATAGTATATGGCATTTGGGGATTTGTGGCCTAAAGCAGGAAGATGCACTTCAAGCAACTCCAAATTCGCCATTACAGCAATGTTATGCATCCAGAGGGTGTACATACGGTTACACTGTGAATGTACACCATCTGGAGGAATAACATTGATATTGAAGGCTTCCGATAGTATAGCCCTATATAGCTACCTAACCAATTATTATTTAAAAATGATGTTGATGATTATTTATGAAGGTTAAGGCCAGCAGGTTGTCATAACTTCTCTAAGTGTCCAAAATATCCTTCAACACACTAAAACGGAAATGCAAAATTAAAAACAAAAAGTGAACTATCACTTCAAGAACCAGTGGTGGTGTGGAACCAAAAAAATAAAAATAGCACATACCACTGTAAATGTTTCATTAACTTAAAAAAAAAATAATATCATGAGAATGACTGAAGAGCTTCCAAAAGAGAAGAGCCAAAACGCATTCGATTCGGACAATCGCTTTCAAGTCGTGTCTGATTGCAAACGGCTTTCGTTGCTGCTCCATCTTAAGAACGCCTCAGAACAGCACTTCAGAACACCTCACTTGCAGCGGCGCAGGCCGGAAATGAAATCTGCATCGCGCGCGCGACACTGCGAAGCTATAATTATTTTTTTTTATCAGGCCAAGAACAGCCCACCGCCTCTGCAGCGGTATGCGTCTACGAGTGTGTAAGAGAGGGGATTTCGTCCACCTATACTTACTTACGTGACCATGTTTGGTAAAAAAAACACTCCAAGAACAGTCCTTCGCCTTGCTCAACGCCCGTAGTGCACCGGGGGAGAGCTGGAGTCAATCAGAATGGAACAGGCCTTGCTTGTCTTTTTTTTTGGTTGCAAAACCTGGAGATGCACACGCTGAGTTGGCACATCATTTTGGGGATTCCGAGGAGCGCTGCCTTTCGCTTTGTCTTTGCTGGACTATAACTCTTATGTGGAGAAATACACCATAAGCTTTCCGAAAGAGAATTTTTCAGAAATTTGTATTTGTATTTGTATGCATTCTACAAATGTATTTTTAGAGGGTTGTAGTCACACACCTTGATATGAGAAATGTAACAAAAGTAATATGTACAGTAGGGATGTGAAACTGCAGTCCTGGTGAGGACAGTGTCAGTAGGTTTTTGTCGTTTCCAATATACAGCCAAGCTGCTTGGACTCATCATGGTCCTCAAGGGGCGAACTGCTGGTGTTCCACCCTCCCTTTACCTGGGACTCAGGTGTGAAGACAGTCTGGCCAATCAGTAGCATTACTTGTTCAGTTAATTACCTAGGAGAAAAGAAAACCAGGCCCGGATTTGGATTTGTGTATTCATGCTGTAGTCAGTCAATGACTTGTATACAAAAAAACATAATACACTGTATTGCCTAGCCCTCCAGGAGTGGTTTGCAATCCCCAAGTCGGAGTAATTTCTTTAAAATAGCGTTTAAAAAAGGCTAACCTAAAAAACCTAAAAGTTTACAATTGAGACTGCATTGCAAAACACACAGTATCTCCACACTGCATTAACAACTAGTGTAAAAATTGTGACTCTTGAAACTTGTGGCTAATGAACCCAGGGTATATTAAAAACAAACAAAAAAATACAGACACATTATGCGTCTTCAAATTTATTGAAGCACAATACTTTCAAGTAAGTCTTACCTTTGAGTGCTACCACTACAACATTAGTCACAGTTCTTCTGCGCAACAGTCTAAGTCATGTGGTGTTGAGACAGAAGCAAGACAGGTCTGTAGTGTTCACTTCACATTAAAACAAGGATAAATGACTGTGGTGGTAATGATAGAGATAAATTGCATCGTTTTAAAAGAACAAATCAAACTAATAAACAACCTAACAAGACATTCGATCTTCACTTGTAGTTTTGTGCTTATTCTATTCATTTCTCCTCTCCATTATCGGTTATTCACTTCATAAAACTTTATCAAACCCAAGACAGTTTGAAGGTTTCATCCTCAAAACTGATTCAGTCTGGTACTAGAATGACAAAGAGCCCTGACAGCATCAATCTCATGTAGAACACTATCAATTACTCAGTCCCATGCAGGCTATCCCTATCCCTCTTGTTCGTATAGTACCGATTAATTACATGTTCTTACTGAGGTAAGGTACTCAGTATAAATTCTGGCATAAAGATCATTTAACATAGCGTTACAGTATCTTTTTACTATACATAATGGCTAAAATCTTCTTTGACAAATATTAGCTATGCAGCCAAGGTTTTAATAACATTACCCTGCATAGGATTAACATTTCATCATTGCAATACTTCATTCAATTCAATTTTGCCTGGAACACACCGGAAGTGTACACTGACAAAACTAACAGTTGTGGAGAGGCTTCACATGAATCGCCGACTGTTTACACCACGCGTTGAGAAAGGCCTACGGCGGCAAGCGATGGAAGAATTAAGTGTCTTGAAGCCAAAAATGGGAGGACCAACATATGCCATCAGCCACTCTGATTTGAACCAATTAAAGTGTTTGGCTGGGGAGAGCAAAGAGATTTGATTGGTTCAAACAAGTCAATGATCTACAGCTCAGCTTAGCTCCACTCATCATGGGATGCCTGAAGCCTCTGTCCCAGCACTAATGGTGCATGCCCCTTGTGCAATGCTGATTTGGGCCTTCTGTTGGTGGTATAACCTGGCTGTACTTGTGAGCAACCCTATGAAGGATGTAAGTTTGAGAAAGCTCCCCCCCCTGCTGGTAAGCCTTACATCAACCAAATCTACACAGGGTTTCACAGAAGTCTCAGTGAGAACATCATATTAAAAGTTATTACCCATGATTTAAAAGGCACCTCGGGCTCTTTTCTAGGAAAAATGATTGATGTTTAAAATATGTATGTACTTGCAGCTTAACATAATCTAAATGTAATGTCTATATCGGAGGCATAATGGTGGTGTTTGGTTCGGGGGTTGAACATTCTCCCCAAAATGCTGTTAAACACAGCGGGCATGTTGTTTAATAAATGCATGGTGCTTCCCTGTTCACCATTTACAGAGGAGCATTGTGGTTAATGTTTTATCAATATTTTTCTCCATTAGGCTATTTCCAGATAAGTTGTAAATATTTCTCACAGCTTGAAAAATGAAAGGTCTCTCAGAAACGGTGCTAACGGAAAACTGTCCTGGGACGGCTTTTTTTTGTCGCTTTGAGGGCCCACAACTTTTTTTCTGGTGTTACACCTGCAATTGCTGTCAGTCATTAGATTGGGTGGATCCATCTGATCAAATAACATACCCTCCCTTAAAAAACGGAATAAATAAATCTGATTGGTTGAAAGAGTTACTGAAATTCCATGATTTCTTAACAAAAACCCAAGACCACAGCGTTTTCATAAAAGTTAACCAATCTGGAAAATGTGAAATAACTGGCTTAAATGTGTAAATTTAAGGCTAACAGTGCTTTAAGAAAACAGTTAGGCTACTAACTGCAAATCCTACTGTAGGCCTAACTTGTATTTGCCTTTGTGCTGCACGATTGGTAGACCTTTTTTAGCGATTCGTTGTAATCTGCTTCGACATTCTAACGGAGATATAGCCTTGCCATTGTCACAACTAGACACTTTAATTACAGCCCTAACAGTGACGATTCTTTTAATAGATCCCTCGTCACAACTGTTCAGGATAAAGGCTTCTCGCACCTGTACAGACGTCCATTTTAAAAAGTTCTACCACAGGAAAATAATGTACAATAATGCCGCACGCATCCCTGCCCGACTACGTTCGAACCCTTGTTCATTGGAGCGAGCAAAATACACAGCGGAGTGATGAGATCCCTGCACAATATACGGGTCACCGCCGTACCACCCGAGCTTCACTTCATTCACTGCAAAATTCATTGGAGTTGATCCGAGAGAGGACAGAGCCGATGCCGACGCCACGTCAAACATCTGCTCGCGCGGGAATAATAAAATTATAAAAATACTAGAACCGTCTAGGCCTACACACCGGTTTTCTGTTAAAGGCTGAAGAGAAAGATAAGTCCTTTATGGTATCCAAGGCACCTCGGCTCTTTGGTGTGAATCTTGCAGTTTGGTATCCTATTTCAGACAGACCAACGCTGAATTCAACACTGAAAAGGAGTTAAGCGGACATTTTGTGTTTGAAATGGCAGTACTGTTACCTGCAGATTGGACTAAAAAAGAAAAATCCAGTAAAAATGGATGTATAACAATAATTCTTCTGGGACAAACACTTAAGACACAGTGATCGATTCCCATAGACATGTTGACAAGAACATGCACGAGAGACACTGACCCCCCCCCCCCATCCCCCGTCATGTTTCTATGGGGACAGGACTGACATGAAGGTTAAAGAGCGGAGGCACTCAAATCACATTGAAACTCAATTTCAAACTGGACGGATTTAGCTGGACGCCTCCGGACATTTTGACACTGAATGAGGCTGAAGGCTTTGTTCGGTAACCGTCTTTGTTACAGGTCTCACGGCGGAGAAGTAAGGGGGGGGGGGGGTAGAGGGCAGGAAAGTAACCGAGCCAGAAAGCACACTTTGGTAGATGGTCCAAGGAAAAAAAATATAAATAAAAATAAAAAAATGGAGGAAAAAGAAGTGAGGATTGGCTGGGCATTGCGCAGTCATGCTCCCGCATATCAGACGGTTGGCCGCAGCCTGGTTGGCGTTTTTTGAGGCCTCGCAGGGAAGCAGGTATGCAGGCACTCTGAAGTCTTCAGAAAGAGGCGGGATTCTTGCGAGCGGATGGGCAGTGGACACAAGGGGGCAGCCAGGCAGGGAGGTCCTTTGTGTCTGGGGCGTGAGGTGCTTCTGTTGTTAGTGCTTCTGTTAGTTCTCTCTTTCCTGCTGATCCTTGAGAACTTGTTTGGGGAGGGCGGAGCTGCATGAGGGTGTGGGGGCTGCTGGCTGGATGAAAGGATGAGTAGGCTGGGTACCAGCTCCAAATACTGGGGGGGGCACAAGGCCGGGTGAGTTGATTCCCGATTCTCCGCTCCCTCTGGCTCAGGCAAACTGAATTATGGGACATTTGCGACAGAAGGATTCTAGACGGGACACAGGGGGTGTAGTGGGCGGGGCTTACGGGGTGAACCCCCATTGTCATTTCTGACAGAGGCGATCGGAGACGACCAGAAAACCCATCGGGCGGGTCTGCTTTTCCAGAGCTTGGAAAGGCACTTTCGTGAGCCAACGGTCGCTCGGCGCTACTCTAAGCCTTGTTACTACCAGAGCTGGGGGGGAGGGGAGCGATGCCATGCCGATTTGGTGGTAGCCTGATTTTCTTTTTCACAACCGGATTAAAAAAATAAGACGCAACCCTGATTGGTCCTTCCTCCCATGTGACGTCCCCCTCAGTCTCGGTGATTGTTGGTGTGGGAACCGTCGTGGTGGTTTAGCTTGTCCTTGGCCTTCCTGCTGGCCCCGGTCAGGACCTTGTAGCAGCCCCTGGCGATTTTGTACATCCAGATGGTGTTCAAGATGTCCAGGCAGATGCAGGAGCTGATCCAGGCCACCTGGGGGCCCAGGCCCAGCCGCTCGAAGGCCGGCGTGCCGAAGGTGGACACCACCCGGCTGTAGTACGGCGGCATCACCGCGATGCGCACCAGGAAGAACACCACCGCCATGGCCACGCCGTTGGCCACCACTAGCCGGTCCGAGCGCGGGTACGACAGAGCTTCGAAGAACCACCTGCAGAGAGAGAGAGCGAGCGAGGGAGGGAGGGAGGGAGGGAAAGAGTGAGAGGGAGACAGAGGAAGGAAAAGGGAGGGAGGGTAAGAGTGATAGAGAGGGAGGGAAAGAGAAAGAGGGAAAGGAAGGAGAGAACGAGAGAGGGAGGAAGAGAGGAAAAGGTCAGAGTACAGAAGGCTGCCTTTACAGTGCATTTAAAAGAATATAAAAACTAGCTCTAGTATTGTAAAATGACATTACCTTGAAGAATAATCATTGCGATTGATAATACTACTATACAGTATTACGTCTGCTGATACAGTCCCTGCTTTTAAATCTCTCCTTAAAACCCATTTTTATAAAATTGCCTTAATGACTGATTTACCATCAATCTTTTTTTTATTTTTGCCCTTTTTTTTACCGCTGTTTTATCACTTCCTTTTACCGTTTTTCTTTTACTGCGCTCATTTCTTTTCCTTGTTTTATTTCTTTGCGTTTTAATATTGCCATTTCAATTATATTGCCATTTTATTTGCTGTTCCTTCTTCTCTTTTATGCTGCAGTTTTATTGTACGCAATGCTCTGTAATTTGTCCCATATTCTTCTTTGCTCTGGAAAGCACTTTGTGCTCTTTGCTTGGAAGGTGCTACATAAATAAAATGTATTATTATTATTATAATTAGTATTATTACTACGACTACTACTCCATTTTCAGTGGGGAGAGAGACATGGTCACAGTTAAAGACAGGGGGCGACACATGAACACCGCACAGATATCATACACACGGCGCTAAGGCTTACCTCTGGTTGACAAATGGTGTGGACAGCTCTGAAATGAGACGGAAGTTGGCGAAATACGGAAGCACACCCTGTGTCTGCAATAAACACACAGGGGAAAAAATATGTGTATATAGACTTGGCGCAATATCAGACCATATAGGTGTACATACAGGTACGGATGGATACTGTAAGCTAACTTGATGCACTTGAAATCCGTGTAACAGTTAATGCAGAACAGCAACTTCCCAACGGTAGCACGTTGGGAATAACAACATTAATACAACATGGTCGCCCCTGTGGTTGTATACCATAGCATCGCAATTATCCCTACCAGGACATATCCATATGCATAGAGCGCCGCCAAGTGGTGACAGACGAAAAAGCCGTCCCCCATCGTACCCCAGTTGCGGGCCAGCAGCACAAGGTCTGTCGGGGAAAGCCAGAGAGACGGGAGTAAGCAGCATGTCGTTTCCCTCTACTGGCTACTACGTGTAACAGCACCTTTGTACAAAAAACACGACTGCCCCGTTTGGGCCGTTAGTAATTTGTAACGATTCCACTTGACTGGACGCCCAGAAAAGTGACCTCTTCCCCATAAACATGAAAATGGGATCAAGCTCGTTAAAACAGTACATGATAATTCCTTATGTTCTTTTCCCATATTTCAAAAAACTCAAGTTGCCAGGATTATGCCGCATTCTTTTTTGGTTATATAACATTCAAAGTTACAAATGAGTATTTGCTATGATGACACACTGCATGCAGATAACACACGCTCCAACCCCACTCTATCACACAAGATTAGGATTTACGTTAGACCTGGACCAAAGTTCTGTAGGAAAGATAAGCTATTAACAGAACAGTTACTAGGAGTGCAGAAGTACAAAGTTTGTAGTGCAGACACAAAGTTCAATTAAACACACACTTAACTGCCTTTCAATTGTTTTATCGATGGAAAATTCAATAGCAGGGGGAAATCAGGATTGCTAGGCAACTGATGCTCTTTTTAGTTATTTAATTAGCTTGATATTGTATTTGTTCCGACATTCTTGATAAAGTTATACATTATAGCTGCAGACTGTGAAAATGTATTCCTGGTGAAAACTTTTTATTGTGGTTTGAAACAGGAAATAAACAAACATTAGCAAATAAAGCGGTTTAGAAAATTAACAACCAGCATACACACACCAGCCCAACCCTGAGTTTCACAACCCTGCCCTAGATAAATGAAGGAATGCAGAAGCTGACCATCTGGTTTTTGTATAGAGCGTCGTTGGTGGGATCGATCGGGGCACATCTGGTTTTTGTATAGAGCGTCGTTGGTGGGATCGATCGATAGCATTTCTAGCTAAAGCGGTTTAGCCGGTGTTTTTGGCAGCACAAGGTGGGGGCCAGCTGCTCAAGAAAGGTATGGGTTTGAGTCCCCCTAGCAGGATGCTGCCACCATGCCCCCGAGAAAGGTAATTCTGTGTGTCCCAAATAACCCGAACTCACCTCTACTTCACCTCTAGAGAAGCAGCCATGTGAACGGGTAAGCAGCGGGCTGCCCACTGTCTGCTTAGTAAATGAATAATGTAGCAGGAGAGAGGGGATAGGGTTCCAGGCCGCCATCTAAATGCTAATGAAGCCCCATATAGGCTGCAGGTCACTGCGGTCTGACAGAATGGGAGAGACTCACCATAGAGGAGGTAGCCACAGGTTATAGCTACATTCAGCTTCACCAAGCCAGGGTCCCCCCTACGCAATAAGAAGAAACACTACAGTTAATACCACACAAATAGACACACTTGCACATCAATACACACATGCAGGCAAGCAACTTGAAGCAAGCACACAATTATTCATTCACTCACACAGAAAAAAAGACACTTTCCCCCCTGCATCTACCAAGTGAGAGCACTTTAAAAATTTGTATTGTTAGCTAGCCAGTAGAGTTTTCATGGGGAACGCAAATGGGCACTTGCTGGCAGTTAAACAGCACTTGTTGATTTAACTACAGTGTAATTACTTTGGTAAATTGGCCACTTAATATAAAGTGCGACTGCAGCACTTTCAAGCTCAGTCAATACTACATCAGTATACGTTTGGCCTAGTCGTCTGTGGTCAAATGCCCTCTTTATGAAATATAGTGGGTGGAGCTCCAGTCCCCTCCCACAGCCTGCATGTGGCCCTCTGCGTAATGTAGTCTCACAAGCATAATGACATTTTGTTGTGCCAAATGGTCCACTGACCTGTGATATCAAACACTACTGTGTTGTAAATAGCGTGGGTACAAAAAGTCAATCAAGCGCTGCACTCGAGTTACATAACAGCCCAATATCCCATTTAGCTTCAGCATTCAAAAAAACAGTTTGTGTTCCAAAATATGCATGCATACGTTACCTGTACAAGCACACACAGAGTGACTGTGTGTACAGATTGCATTTTTCTGCCTGCGTGTTTACCCGTGTACCTGTTTGTATCTTATTATGTGCATGTGTACACATATTTTACTGTGCGTGTGTGTGTGTTTGTATGTGTATATCAACTAGGGGTACAACGTTCACATAACTCACGGTTTATTTGGTTTCACAGTTTTGGTGTGATGGTTTCAGTTCGGTCCTGTACATTTTTGGTAATTTGGTAAAAAAGTGCCATTTTCATTTTTCATTTACCCGACAAAAAATGTTATAAAATGGTTGTCAAAATATAATAAAATCATTATCAAAAGCTTGAGAACAAACAGGTTTTCTTTCAAAAGGAAAGGTGCCACTTTGTTATTTTCAAATACAAAATAAAAATGCCCACATTATAGACTCAACCTGCTTTAGACTACGTAATCAAGACAAGAAAGAGTGCATTCATTCGGATCTCAGGTTAAAGATCGTCAATTCTTAAAAGAATGATAGCTTTTCCACGTGAAATTTAAACGTAGTATTTTACCTTATCAAAATGAATAGAACGTGGTTGCAACTTTAGTTTTCTTGCGAACGGTAAAGCACCACTGTTAAATTTGTGCTTCTCGTGCTTGTGATGGATGCACCAGGGTGATGTTGATGTAAATGGGCCGTCATGCTAGATGTGTTTCTTTAGCAAACGGACGTGCGCTTCAGCTATCAGCGGCACTCACCGCAACTTCACCTGCGCAAATAGTTCCGCTGGATTTTTTATTCAAATGAAAAGCAGCGCAAGTTAACTGATCTATGTAGTCCTTATGTTCTGTGTTGTATGACACAAATCAAAATGGCCAATATGACCTTAACAAGACATTTTTTTTTAAAAAGGACAAAGTTGCGAGTGTCTATTTCGAAAACATAGCTAGACATAAAAGGGGATTTTTGAAGCAAGCGAACCGAACCGTGGCTGGCGAACCAAAATGGTTCAGTTTGGTTACGTTAACCGTTGCATCCCTAATACCAACCTTTTTATTTATGTGCATGTGTGTGCAAATAAACCAACCTTTTTACTTGTGAGTGTGTGTTTGTGCACGTGTGTGTGTGTGCATGTGTGTATGAGCGTGCATGTATGCGTGTGCGATTGGGTGCGTGCTTGTGTGTGTGTTATGCAAGCGATACTTAAAACTGATACCCTGGTCACACCCCTGCAGGTGTTATGTTCCGGTACCGAGAGTCTGTGTGAAACCGCACACTGGCCTGACCCCAGAGGTCCGGCTTGCCCCACTCCACAGAACCCCACTACTCACACCCTTTCAACATCACACACCGGGCCTTCACCTCCGGTACACCTCAGCCTGACCTCTCCCCTACTGACCCCATCCGTTTCCCAACACTAAAGATAATGACCACATCCAATGCAGGGCACACAAGGCCGCACGGCCATCTGCTTTCTGTTCTTTCAAATATACTCAGAACTAATTCTATTAGAGATACGGGCTTTTGTTAGGACACAGTTAAAATAATTACAATGCAATACAATAGTTGACATTATTATTTCCTCCCCTCCTCCAGACACACACACACACACACACACACACACACACACACACACACAAGATGGTGCGTGCGCAGACACACCGACTAAAAAATCCACTCTTGTAACCAGTCTCGAATCAAAGGCAATTCTCAGGCAAAGTTTTGTTCTTCTCCGAAGTGGTCGCCCAGCCGTTAACCCGGACCGGCAGAGTTCATGAATGAGTTTTGGAAGTTGAGTGACCTCGCTGTCCCGTGACTGTAATTTGAACCTTTCACTCAGGCATTCAGCTCCAGGCATGCAGCCCAAACGTTTGTTTGTGGTCATTTCTGCACTATACTAAGGCTCTGCTCTCTGGGCTATAGGTGAAATGCCTCGGTATAAAAGCACTCGGATATTCTGCTTTTGTTAGGAACAAACAGACACAGGCGTGCACCTGCGATCTAATCCGACCTTAAATGCGGAGAGGCTGAAAGCGTGCAAGCTTGCTTTTGGCCCGTTTCTCATTTCTTTCAGTGCGGTTTTTCCGTCCACCAGTATCTTCACAGCATCGCAAATGTTTTCATTTTCAAATGCAATGTAGCTTCCCTGGACAACACCCGATACGATTGCCAAACACATTTCTCACACTCCAGTAACTTCCTAGTGTTCACTCCTTCATCTCATACTTGGAAACCTCACTAGTCACGGACTGTAGATGTGCGAGAACGTCTGGTTACGGCGCCATCCTCTTGGCCACACCCAATCACACCTTATTTGCGGCTGATGTCTCTCGCTGTGCAGAATTTATCTTTCCAAAGATTCTTGCAAAAAATGTCACTCTCGTTCGGCTACCTTTTTCTCACAGTGTCTCACACCGTGGATCAGATTCACCCGTTACTGAAAACCTCATGGCTGCCCAAGGCCTCTAGATTTTCTTCTGATCAAACGGTACCTTTGTCTAAGTCGTCATTATAATTTCTGTCCTGATTCAATATACAATGGTCTAAACAGGGGGAATTCTACAGTAGAATCATAAGGGGGAAAGTTGTTCTGCTTTGCTGACTTTATGGCTAAGAAAGGAAGAGAAATCCTATGACCACAATGCTATGACCACTATCTTGGTTTAATCAGCTAGCAGATATAGCTAGCTACACTCCCCAGACTGGTTCAGTGTTCAAACGACTTTAAAAGGCGAATCGTAAAACAATTTTGTCAGATAAGAGACCATCCAGATAAACCATCAGATCAATCAACTGACAGCCTTGTGTTTATGCAAGGACTGAGTTTAAAGGGTAATTACACCCCCTGTCTCAGCCTACTACACAATTTAGAAAAATACTTTGTGGGGTGAGCGAGGGAGAGGGGAGGGAGCGGAGGAGCTGTGTCCATCGTCATTTGCATAAATTAACGTACAATGTACAAATGATTTTGTATAACTCAGATCAAACTGTCAAACTAGACGTTGCAGATCAAATATGAATCAAGATTCAGCAACTGCAGGGCCTATTTCTCACCTCAAATATTTTCAGAAACATATTTTAGTGGACTATTTAGGTGGAATAAGAGTTTATGAAAAGGACGCGGTTCTGGTTTAAAAATGTGGATCCGTAAATACCAAAAGACCATAGTGCGTCCAACCAATCAGGTGCCGGCTATTTCTATTTCCTTTGTGGGCGACAACAATTATCCATATGACGTAGAGGTACCTCCAAAGAGGTACTCTGACATCACGATTGGGGCGGGGGCAGTGTGGGGAGCAGAAAGGAAATTTAAACCGTTAGAGGGCAGCACAAAGACGCTTTTCTACCAGTTTCTTATGATATACAATATTATTTCAGAATGGTTGAAATAATGGAATGGATGAATACGTTTCATTATAAGGTAGGTATACAAACACGTTAAACAGCTAAAAAAATGGGTTTTAGAGTGTAGTTACCCTTTAAAGAACTGTGTAGACCTAATGAATGATGTGACTGTGATTTTGCAAATGTACAGAGATGTTGCAAACCCCCCTAAGCAGTCACATGAACGGTTTTGGGGTTATTAATTCGCTAAAGCCCTCTATGCTGCTGGCGTGTGGCTTCTTCTTAAAGGCGCTGAAATGCAATCAGAATGCAATAAGCTAATGCCACTCAGTGTTGCACACAATCAACCCTGGGATGGTGCTTATTTTATAGCCTGTTAATTTATCCAATGAGAGAGAGAGAGAGAGAGAGAGAGAGAGAGAGAGAGAGAGAGAGAGAATTGTGCATTATTACTATTACTCTGATGGTGAAAACAGTTGTTGTTTTTGTTACCACCACAGTTAGATATAGACATGATTCTGTTTAATTTACATATATGCTCCAGTGTCTTTCTATATTTCTGTATGTACGCTTTGGCATATTTTCAGAAAATGCATTTCATGGCAATAAAGCATTTTGAATTTGAGAGAGAGAGAAAGAGAGAGAGGGGGGGGTTCACAAAAATGGTAATATTAAAAAAAGAACTACAGAGTGCAACTCCAGAGAATCAGTAATCACAGGTTAGAAAGGGGTCCAGAGAGTGAGAAAACACACTGAAACTGTGATGAGGAAGAAAGTGACATTTAAAGGACAAACATCACCATTCTCTGGAGCAGGATCAGCATTGCCCTGTCAATTTGAGAGGTGCATACACCCAGAGCTCAAAATCCACATTGTGCTTCGCGGGTGATGGTCAACACAACTCAACACTACACTACACGACTGCCTACCAGAAGATGCCACCCGCACCTTCACAAGTGCACTATGGGAGAGCGCTTACACTGATTAGAGGAGAGGTGCACTTGTCACTGACGACAACCAATCACAGCAGGCTAATGACACAGCCCTGGCTCAAAGCTGCAACTTTAGCGTCTGTACCTACTCTCCGAGAGAAAAACAAATAAACTACAAGAGCAGAGGAACGGAAAGGAGAAAAAGACAAACACACACGAGTAGGGAAGGAGAGAGTCAGAGTAAACACACACGGGTAGGGAAGGGAAGGGAAGGAGAGAGCCAGAGGAAGAGAGAGCGTGAGTGTGTGTGAGCGTATGAGGGAAAGTGAATGTGTGTGTGTGTGTGTGTGTGTGTGTGTGTGTGGGCGTCTGAGGGAGCGTGAGTGCATGTGATGTATTGAGGGAGAGTGAGTGTGTGTGTGAGGGTATGAGGGAGAGTGAGTGTGTGTGTGTGTGTGTGTGTGTGTGAGAGAGAGGGTATGAGTGACTGTGTGAGGGAGAGAATGAGTATGGGAGTGAGAGAATGAGAACAAGTGAGAGTGAAAAAGAGAGAAAGGGAGAGAAAGACATTAATGAAATGCTTGTGGTAGACAAGGTGGAAAGAAAAGGAGAGAGAGTGAGAGAGGATTCCTCCTCCTCCTCCTCCTCCTCCTCCTCCTCCAATCGGGGCCACTGTATGGAGGAGACAATGAGAGAGGGGGAGCTGGGGTATTGATCCGACAGTGAGAAATGGGGGGTTGGGAAGGGAGGGCTGGAGACTGGGCCTAGTGTTGTTTACTATGAAAGAGGCCTTGTTTGAGAGCCCATAAAAGAAGGAGAGTGCAACAGAAAGACTAGATAAGAGGCAGAAGATGCAAGAAAAATTTAATTGGATAAATATTTTTATAGTCTTATTAGTGGTAATAGTAGTAGTGTTTTGTTTTTTTTTGGACATATGGCATTTATAAACTGTTTATTCATAGTTTTTTTTAAAAGTTTTTTTATAGTGTTTCGGCAATATTTGCACACATACTTCCCACCAATAAAACATTCTGAATTTGAGAAAGAGAGAGAGGTGGACAAGCAAACGTGGAACGCAGCGAAAGATGCAAGGCACGCTACGAATTTAGAGAGATTGAGAGACAGTTGCAAGGAGAAGGGAGAGACAAAAGGAGTGATAGCGAGATCCAGAGAGAGAGAGAGAGAGAGAAGAGAAAGAGGGAGGGGGGAGGAGTGTGAAAGAAATCAGCCGAGTCTCTGTGTATGCTGCTTTAGTGCTTCAGAGATGCCATGATCCTCCATCCTGCGTCACTGTGAAAGACCATTAGGGCCCGCAACATAACACGTATGCTAATGCAGCCACTTCTCCCCGCCTCTGTGGGAGCAACATCACCATGCTAACATGCGCCCCATCAATGAAGTACAAAGCCCAGCGCTTCCTGCCTGCTCAGGCTTCCCTCAGGATACCCAAACATACAAGATATACAGTATAATATTTGTCTCCCCCCACCAATTTGATCCATTTGTCAAAGGAGTTAAAAAAAATAAAAATAAAAATAAAAATAAAAAACTAGCAGTAAGCGAGTTACATGGGAGAGGCCGGCATGTTCTTGAACCATCCGATCACGATTTTTCTTTAAAATAATTTTCCCCTAGCACTGCCCAGCAGGTCCCAAACTGGTGGTATTTTTCCCCTGGTTGCCCTTACCAGACTGGGTCTGCATTGACGGCATCGTCGAACCACAGGATGTAGAGACAGAAGAGCCCCACGATTAGCGCGTGGATGGTGGACACAACCCTAGGATAAAAACACAGCGAGTTAGTGGGAGGGGGGTGGCAGCGGAGGCTGTAGGCTACATCTCTCAGGACCCTCTCTCAACAGCTTGCGCTTGTCAATTAACAACAAATCTCCACAAATTTAGCTAGGGAGTTAACACCCCCCGCCCCCCAACTCCTCAGTTACTACCACTACCTTTGCCACTGTTCCACAACTGTACCCCATCTGCCAACAGAACACAAACCACACCATCACTGAAGGAGAATTTCTGAGTCAGTATCAGGGCAGAACCTTGAACCCAAAGAACTTTGGAACCCTTATCTGTGTGAGCGAAAAGCCACCAGTGGAACCTTATCACATCTCCAGCATGTACAGAGGGGCCAGGCCAAGGGGAGGTTAACATCAGTAGCAAAATTTGAAACATTATGAAAATACTTCCTATCTACCTGATCTTGAAGCCAAGGTGTACAGAACAAAACAAAGTATTGAATTATCTCTACTAGAAAGAAAGTTAGGGGCTTTTGAATCCATTGGGGTTGACAAACTGATTCTATCCTCTAACAACAGTCTTACTGAGCAACTATTTTTAATAAAGTATGAATAAATTATTCAAAGTATTCAAAAATTTCTCGATTCTCATTCGGCATGTGTACTAGGCTGAATCAAAATCATTTTTGTTATATATAATATATTCTGTTATAACCCTACCATACCACCACAAATTATACCTGCTCAAAACATTTTCAGTTTTTCTGTCATTTTATCCTGGAAATGTACTGAAAATACAAGGTTGGGTTACAGCAAACTAACAATCATTTAAGGCCAGCCTAATTGTTGCTTTTCACATCATGATGTAATTATTGAATTAAGATTTAAAATAAAATACAATTTTAAAAGAATTTAGGTTACATTGGAACATTTTTTCACATTGCATCCACTTTCATCAATTGAAAACTTTATCTATTTAAAGTGGTGCAGGCTCAATTATAAAGTAAGTAAATATGTAAAGTTTATTTATATAGCACCTTTCAAGAACAGATTCACAAGGTGCTTCACAAGAATAAATATCTAAAAGAAGAAATAAAAACAATTAAAAAAACAGGCAGTAAAAAAATTAAAATAAAGCTGCATAAAACCCTTTGAACTAAGTGAAAAAGTGTTCCACTGTTGCCAAAATATATTTAAATACATTAATTGATGCAAACAACTGGTATATGATGTATAATGGCTGCCTGAATAGACAAGTGAAAATGTGTCCCTCCGTTACCATGACCATCTGACTTTAAACCTCGCCCCATAAAAATTGAGTAGTGGCTTACCATTTTGCATGTTCATATTTAAGTGCTAATAGTACAATATGAAAGAGAAAGATAACCCTTTTCACCTCAGGAACCGTATGATATGCATGTCTGAAAAAAGTGTAAAAAACAGACGTTAATTTTGCGTCCCTCCGTTACCGCCCTGTTTTTTAAAATAAATTTTACCCCCAAGAAGTTGTTTGCCCCCAAACCTTTTTCCCTCAGTTTGTAGTCTAAGGTAGCCTTTATATAATACCAGTTGTTATTTTACTCAGCCTTGGATAGAACAGGAGTACTAGGGCAAAATACAGCAAAAGTGTCCCTTGGCCTGGCCCAGACTGTAGAGCCGTTACTGTTTTTTCTCTGCATTCCGCGATTGTTTATTCCAGTGTGCTCTAAATGTTTATTATTGCTGCAGTAAACAAAGCAACAAGAATAAACATGCCACTAATTGGATAAAGAATTACTGTTTAATAAGTGTTAAACTTTGACACCGTCTTGGAGCCGTGGCAATCTGGCGAGTTTAGCGGCCGATGTGCACGAGAGGGCGCCTTGCGCGGTTCGTGGCTTTGACCGCGGAGACAGTTTAGTTTCTGCGATTCTCACTGCTGTCAACTGCAGTCTCAGGCACATGATTTGCTTCACTGTGAAGTTTCACTGCATCCCTCCTCATCCAACAGCTAGAAATACACCCAATATAGTAATAAAATCACCATTTTAAACCACGACTGTAGCGATGAGGGGGTAGCGAATGTGCAAATCCCGACATGAGCGTCAGTTGTAAAGACCCCATGTCCTTGCAGTGAGTGGTTAATGCTGCGATAAGACCCCTTTCACAAGGTAAAGAGGTGGTACGTGGCACAAAGGATCAAGATTACGCTGGATTTTACTCGTGTCCTTCGACCTATAAACCCCCCTCAAAGAAAACTATTATTGCACAGTTCTGAGAAACAGAAATCTTGTACAAGATTACACAGGCATGCCTGATAACCTGTGCTCTGCACTGGGTTATGCCTCACAGAAAGTGAACAACTGCATTCTCTAACACACAGTTAAAAAAGACAAGTCAAATTAAATGCAAATCAATAAATTAATGATCATATGCTATAGCAAATGCACAGAAATACAAGATCATACACTGTAGTAGAAATTATTCCTTTTTCCACAGCCATAAAAAAAATAAAAAAAAACGCATTTCAAGGTAGGTGTGTTGTTAAAAATACGACAACAAACACATTGTAGACAGAAAAGATGTGTTCCTGCCCACGCACGTCTACGTTTATGTTCAGACCTCACTGTCATATTTAGGTGAGGCAAATTTTAGGCGATCCTAAACCTCAGGCAGTCACCACACTCGCAAGCGTTCAGGACTGGTCTCGTAATACAACAGCGGCACGACTGGAGAGGTAGCGCCGATTGGCTTCGTGAGAAACAGGACAACGGCGAACCAGGCATCGTATTAAATGACATGTAAACCATATCACAAGAGGCATAACTGAAACGTGTGGCAATTTATGCATTTCCAAAATATTTCATCTGACACAATGGACAGATGCAACAACAGGCAAGGACGATGACACTAGTGCAAAGACTACAGAAAACTTATTGGACACTGAACAATAGTGGCAGCGCCAGGGTGTCCCCAATTATGCAACTCAACATTTGTACAATTTTACACATTTTCACATACACTACACTCAATACATTTAGGTATGCAAACTGGGCACATATCGTAGACTTTATCTGATATAGCTATTAAAACAATTACACAAAATAACACTATTCATATGAAAAATAACAAATACTTTAAAAAAATGTTTTACTTAACATACACACATTTTACTTTACAAGGTTTGTAATCACTGAGACATTTTTATGTTTTTGAAAAAAAATGTATACTTTTATTCACCAAGGTAGCATTAAATTGATCAAAAAATACAGTCAAGACATTGATAATGTTACAATCTACTATTTCTAGTTTATTCTATTTCAACTTTAGCAATTGTAGCCATTTTTACACATAGCCCCCCCCATTTTAGGGCACCAAAAGTAATCAACATAAATTTAAATAAAGTCATCATATTTAATATTTGGTTGCATATCCTTTGCATGCCATGACTTCCTGACGTCTGTGACCCAACAATATCAAAAGACTCTTTTGATATCAAAACGGAACTCTATGGGAATTGGGGGTGGGACTAGATTACGTGGTAAATTACACAGGAATAGTATGGAACCCATGGTTGGCTAAATGGCTGTAAGTCATCAAGGGTCTGAGGTATCAAACGAGCCTCAAACCATCACCCTGCTGCCAGAAGATGGTAACATTATCAATGTCTTGACTGTTTTTTTTTTTTGGAGCAATATAATGCTACCTTGGTGAATAAAAGTATCAATTTCTTTCAAAAATATAAAAATGTTTCAGTGATTCCAAACTTTTGAACGGTAGTGTATACGTGTCCATATGCGCGTGCACACTAAATTAAATCATAACAATGTAAAATCATGCCTGGAGTGCCAAATCTAAAGGAAAGGGACAGCTGAAGAAAGGATGCACAGATGCACATTCAATTATTCTCACACCATTTTGACGCACGGTAATTACACTGATGCAACGGGAAAAACTAGAAAGACGAGAAGCATGCTGGTGACACAGAAAGGACAGGGTGGGTTGTAACCAACCAGCCAGAACTGTTCCAGGTATCTGTACCAGCAGGGTTTTTTATTCAGGTTCTCTGGGACTGAAATCGTCCTTCGACAACCACCGAAGTACAGCTACCATTCTGCCTGCACCAAGCAGCCATGTGGAAGGAAGATTCAGGCGCAGTACAACAGACGCAATTAAGCGATGAAATTTCTGAAATGTAATTAAAATCTCAATTAAAATACCAGAAACTACGTTCGAGACGCATAAGGTAGTGGCTACGGCCTGGATTCAATCACTAAACATTGCCGTTTGCCAATTGTCCATAACCCTTCTCTTTACCTGTATACGGAATTTAAGTGTGGCTTTGTTTCTCATTTGCACAACATAAGGAATTTAACATCCACTGGAATATACAAAAAACACGCCCACAAGGGAAAAACTAAAAACGGTATCGCTTCCTTTTACTTGCTCTTCAAAACCAATGCGGTCTGATTGAACGCAGGCCTCAGACACCGCCTGAATTGAATGAGCTCTGGGTGGAGTGGCGCTTCCCCTTTTTTTTGGCGAGAGAAAGGACGGCGGTTTACGTGACAGCGGCCGGCGCTTACCTGGAGTTCCACTCTGTGTGTTTGCCGGGGGCCAGGCGTCCGTAGCCCGCGGCGAAGGCCGACGAGAGCAGCGGGCTGGCCACGGAGAAGAGCAGCTGGAACCCCACGAAGCTGCCGCTCACCACGGTGACCTCTCTCATCTCCATCGCTACCTAACCTGGGTCGCCAGGGGAGACAGACAGGGACACGAAGGAGGGGGCGATGAGAGAAGCACAAAAGGTGACGCCCCTGCGGACCCGGGGGCGGAGGAGAAAGTGAGAAGCTGGACACCGTAAAGTGAAATATTTAAGAGGAGCAGGGAGATGGAGAAGGGAGGGACAGACGGGTGTGGTCAGGAGAGCGCAGGAGCTGAGCTAAAACCGAGCGATGGAGAGAAAGAGAGAGCAAGAGAGTTGGGGAGTAAGAATTCAGGGGAGGAAAAGGAATTATTTCCCGTAGTGCATATTTCACATGAGGCTTACAAACTGGTGTGCCATTTCTGGGAGGGGAAAAAAGTGGTGGAATTCTCCTGGGGCAACAAAAAAAAAAAAGAAAAGCCACCCACACACAAGAACAACAATGCATTAACGAAAAAAGTAAAGAGGCTTGTCAAAATGAAGTGAGACGGAGAATGAGAGAGCGTTCAGTTGTTATCGCGTGGGCCATTGCTTTGGGCCTGGAGGAAAGGTCAATGTCTCGCAGTGCCCTTCACTTATGCGTTGCTCAACTTTAACACACATTTTAATCCACCCCAGGAACTTAATGTTTACGTGTGGGGGGGCTGAAATTACAAACAAACCAACAGCAACTTGAGAAAGATCAGCACACATTTAATGCTTCAGTTTAACCCACCCTAACTCATGAGGCCCAATGACAATGTATTAAGGTCACTAAAATTCTTACAATACGATTATGAGCGGGAAAAAGTACACTTTATACTATAAATATATATTTTTTTTTTTTATAGGTTTATAAAAGTCCACTATACTAGGTCACAACCAACTTATTCTTACACCCTGACCTGTCCATTTTACTTCGCAAACCACTTTCTGTTCAAGAATAACTTGCTAGGAAGACTATTTTGCAAGAACTCTTCAATGAATGAATGAATGAATCCACTTACAGTGGGCCTTCCAAATCTGAGACGGGCAATGCCTTACCAAATAGCCGGGAGCTTTTGACGAAGCAACACCGGCTTGTTATAAGAAAGGATTTAAAACTATCATTCCAATACACCGCCGTACTTGGGAAGGGGAGCGGGTGGAGCAGATGACCAACTTGTTGACATCCGTCAACAATGTTGGTCCCATTTCACTTTAAGCTTTAAACCCTTTTGTCCGACGTGGAACTTAAAGCTTGTACAGTTGTGCTATTTATACTCTTAACATTTCCCTCCATACAGTATTCACTACATACCACTGAGCGAGGGAGCGAGAGAGAGAAAGACACACAGAAAAGGTATAGCTGCATGCACACGTTGGAAATCCAGCCAGCAATCCTTTACTGCCATTTCCTTAATCTGTACTTTGAGCCTGACCAGGCCGATGCTCCGCCCACATTCCAGGCTTGGCTAATAAATCAATGGTGAGCTAGGCTACTTCCTCTGACTAACCGATGACATGGTGCAAGTGGGCTCCAACTGGAGGTGGCTCTTCGAAACGGTTAACAACTGCCCTCTAACGTAACGGTCTGAACCAATCAGATTCAATCAGAGGGAACTAATCTCACAAATTATGACATCCCTTATATACAGTGGTGTTAAAAAAAATAGCAGTACAACATCAGTAACCTGATGAACCACTGTTATTAGTAGTAGTGATATTTCTGCATGGCAAATCATTTACTTGTAGATGTAGTAGTGTAATAGAAAAAACAACAGACCCAACTGTCATGATATGCACGCTGCTTGTTCTGAGTAATTGACTCATTCATTGAAAGGAGCGTGTTCAAAATAATAGGAGTGTGGAGTTTAATTAGAGAATTCATTCATTCTGTGAAAATAACAGGTCAAACAGGTATTCCACAGGTAAACAGGTGATGCAATCATGATTCTGTATAAAAGGATATCAAAAGACTCCTGATATCTTATTTCCAGGTACTTTTAGAAGCAATACTATAACCTCTCTGCATTTGAATGGAAATCTATGGGAATTGGGGGGTGGGACTAGATTAAGCTGTAAATTACACAGGAATAGTATGGAACACATGGTTGGCTAAATGGCTGTAAATCAACAAGGGTCTGAGGTATCAAACAAGCCTTAAACCATCACTCTGCTGCCAGAAATACAGTAGATATGGATGGATAACTTGAAGGGTTTCTTCTCCTGACTTATTTTTCCATAGAGTTCAATAGGAATGTTTGTCAAGAGAAACAACCCTTCAAGTGATCCATCCATATCTACTGCATATCTGGCAGATGGTTTGAGGCTCGTTTGATACCTCAGACCCTTGTTGACTTACAGCTATTTAGCCAACAATGGGTTCCATACTATTCCCGTGTAATTTACAGCTTAATCTAGTCCCACCCCCCAATTCCCATAGAGATCAATTCAAATGCAGAGAGGTTATAGTATTGCTTCGAAGAGTACCTGGAAATAAGATATCAGGAGTCTTTTGATATCCTTTTATACAGAATCACGATGGCATCACCTGTTTACCTGTGGAATACCTGTTTGACCAGTTTTTTTTCACAGAATTAATTAATTCTGTAATTAAACTCCACACTGCTATTATTTTGAACACGCTCCTTTCAATGAATGAGTCAATTACTCAGAACAAGCAGCGTGCATGTCATGACAGTTGGGTCTGTTGTTTTTCTATTACACTACTACATCCACAAGTAAATTATTTGCCATGCAGAAATATCACTACTACTAATAACAGTGGTTCATCAGGTTACTGATGTTGTACTGCTATTTCTTTGAACACCACTGTATCTCACACTTCCCTTTCCCACCACCAACTATTGTGAAAAACACAACATCAGAACGTTTAATGGAGTGACATCAAGAATCATAAATGCATAGTGGCCAGCTATCAGTGAACAGCAAATGTTCTACAGATACCAGGCTACTGAGACTGATAGGCTGTCATTGTTCAAGGCCTCTCCAAACCCCGTTGACACCGTAAATACTTCCCCCTCATTTTAAGTGCTCAGTACCTCATTAGGCATCACACCCTGGTGAATACTTTTCGGAAATCAAACACCCAGAAAATTGTGTAATGGAAAAACCAGTCTAATCGTATCAAGTCGTATCAATGGTTTGATAACATCACCGTTGTTGAACTTCACCTACAAATATTTTTAATGCTTCACCATTTTCAAATTCTAATGATGGCTTTCAAGATATGCGATGAGCATGAAATATTGTCACCAAAGGCCAGATCTGTACACTGTTACCTATAACAATCAGGCTAAATGGAGCCTTGTATGGCAAACAATGGAGTCCACCTGACTCTGGATGACTGCACAAGCTGGCAGTAGAGCCCAGGGATGTGCATTTTTGGTCCATTTTGCAACTGTCAGGAATACAGCCCTCCACCAAAAGCAACAAGGAGCTGCAGTCTGTGTTAGCTAACTGAAGTACGCTTGCAGTGCTAGCTAGCTAATTATTAGTGCAACTTGCTGTGGCATCCTTGCATACGTGAGCACTTTTAAGCGGCTTAGCGTTGTAACAGAAGCACTACAGGTAAGAATAGTGAGTATTTCAATGACATGTATCATCCTATCAATTTATTATTAATATTTATGCTAAATACAACCCTCCCTCTGTTCTCTTCACCCACTTGTGTATTGTAATCCGGTATTCGTCTCGCTTATCCACTTGTCATCTAACCTATTATTAACCATATTATTAAGCACACAGCTGTGAGGTGGTCACACGCTTGTACATCATCAATTTGCCCTGATATATCCAATTGGAAGCGAGGCTGGAGTAACTTGAGCTGGCACATGTATAACTAAGCTATAACCAACAAGCCAACCTTAATTTGTTACAATACCTGCATAAAAATAAATTATGGTACCTGTCAAGCTAGATACTGTTGCAAAATAGGCTAACTAGCTAGCCAGCTAAGCAGATAATGTCTGAAGATGTGCCATCTTGGCTTGCTTGCTGACAACTTGAAAAGCGCTGGTCAGAGCTATAGAACTGAGCATATATGATTCTATATTTATTATGTTGCATTTTATTTCATTGCTACTTTATTTGCTTAAATGTTTTGCTTTAAATTGAACATGTTATATCAATAAATGTTTAACAAGATTAATTAAGACATGTTTGTGACTTTCACCATGAAGAATCAGAGCCCAGTTCCCCCCCCAAAAACCCCAGTAGCAAATATCTAGGACTACTGACTGAATGGCTCTGTGCTATAACGGTTATGGGAAACTTGGTCCTGATCAATATTACCTTACGCCTTGGTTTAACTGCAGTAAAGAAAAGCATGCTTGTAGACAATTGTATGTCCAAACTTTACAATACTTGTCATGACACAAGGGTATTTAGTGATGTACTGCAGAACATTAACGTTTCTCCTATGTGACCAGGATGACAAATATTTACGCAGGATATTAACTGGAAGTTACATGACAAAACATTACGTGGTCTTGTGGCTTTTAGAAGTAAACACAATGCTTTTCCAGAGATGTAGGCCTACTTTTTGTATTCTCAAAATACAAAGCTCTTGTATTTAAGTTTTTGGAACTAGTATTTCTTTTTTTTAATGAATTTACTTCCTTGATATTTTGTATAAACATAGATTATGATGTATTTTTGCTCATCTCTGACCATATGTTCGCCTCAACAACAGGCTGTTGTTTCATATCATTTGTGATAATAATGGACACACAGTAAATTATGCAAGTATTTACAATGTTGTCAGACATATTCATAGATTCAAATTTACATTTTCACACGAATTACACCATCAAATAGCCAACTCGCATTTAAAAAACGCATGAACTGTCACTATCAAAGTTAGATATTCATTTAGCTAGTCAGGTTAATACGGTTGTGGCTTGAGCAATATAGTTCACTCTCTGACTGTCTAGCGGGCTCTAAGAGAAATTAATAACTTTGCATTCTGAATACGAAAAGCTATTCTAAAACATTCCAGTAGAGATTTAGCTCTTTTCCGCATTCCTCTGCATTGCCTCTTCACAAAGTGCTTTCATTATAAACACCATGATACACAGGCAACATTTTGAGGCAATTCATGGGCAATTTTGCCCACAATGTGGCGAATGGTATTTTTTAACCATACTTGAATTTCTTAGAGCCCAATGTTATCATCACTGGTTTTTGTCCCATTTTCTTATCTCCATCTTCCTTGCAGGCAACATTGCACAATCTACATCGCCTAAAAATATTCCCTGTGTATTAATGTATGGCCTTTACTTTAGTTCAACTGCCTACGAGCTAGCTAGCCTGCAAGTTTCTAGCGAGTGGAGCAGCCAAAAAGGCACTAACCAGCCAGCTAATGAGATATAACTCCCGCTGCAAGTAACGTGTCAAATCCTTAAATCTCCATAACATTACACTACCAATGTGCCTGCAACAAAGGTTCGTTAAAACTGCAGCGAGCGAAAATATTTAGCTTTAATACAATTTATATGCTGCCATAATATCATATATCTAGCTACCAGGGTCATGTTGCAATCACAAGGTTTATATAATGACACAATTCTGCTTAAATGGAGGAAAATACCTGATAACAGTCGCATAGGTCTAAACTGCTGAGACTTCTGTGCAGCCGTCTTCGTTTGCCAGCAGGCAAACTAGCTAGCTAGCCAACTAGCTACCTTCTTGGCTCACTTCGCTAAAGTTAGCTAGCTGCCCGTCCGCTAACTACAGTAGAGGTAGCTAGCTGGCTCGTTAGCTAGCTAGCTAACGTTACGTCCCGTGCTATTTTATCAACAAGCTGGCTAGCCAGTTTGATGCTACCTATCTATTTTTCGAAGCCATTGAGGGCTGGCTGTCGACTTGCGAGGGTGCTTCTTTATATGCACATTTCCAAATCCCAAACGCTTTCCAGACTAAAACTTTAAAAAGTTCCAACTCGGTTTTATTTCGGCATTGACAGCTGACTGACCTGTGACACCGAGACGCGGGTACCACCCACTCTCGCTTCTAACACACGCCCCTGTCTTTGGCCACGCCTTTTCTCAAAGAAACATCTCTTGTCTGATATCAGTATTCAGCTTCGTCTGTAGGTTTGCAGCCCTCGAATCCAAATAATCGCCGAAGTCCGCATAGTCCACGCCAGTAGACACCACGTATTATCCACGATAGGGGATTTACTGCCGCGGTCAGCGAGTCTTCCATTTCCTTTTGGTCGTAAACCACCACGAGCACTTGTCCTCTTACTTGCATAACGCTGTGCCTGATATGGTATTTATTTATTTAGTTTGTTTGTTTGGCAGCCACTCGGGTTTAGAGTGACTTGGGAGGTCATCATGACAAGATGCATCAATGCATATCACAAACTGTGCAAAGCAGCGACACAGTGCTAAAATAAGAGCGGGAACAGCAAGTGTTTCAGGGTGCACAGAATAGCGCACACACTGTTGCGAGGACAATAGCATTAAACGTTAAAATTCGACAGTGAAATTTTCCCTTTCAGGCAGCGGAACTCATTTATGAATTGATCACTTGAAGCATGAATAAAAAGAGTTGCCCCCTTCTGAAAGAAAAAAAAAATTGAGGGATGTGGTGGTGGGGTAAACAGGTGTTGTGGATTCAGGAAGGGTGAACAGACACGTGGCTTTTCAAATGGCTCTGAGTAGGCCTATATGTCCGGTCAACACAAAGATGAGTAGCCTACCATTTTGTCCTTTTAAACGGACTATTTGCAGAATTGGTTTAACAAGGGAATATTTTGCTGTAATATGCCTATATCATGTGATCATGTGTCAACTTTTCTCTGAAATAAAACAATTTGTAGGCTACATGGATTGGACACTTGGTTAAAAGTTGCTACAATTTCGATTATTTTGTAAACTGATCGCGGAAAAAGACAGACAGTTAATCATCTCTGACTAGACTATCTTTGTTTCCTCCCACCGGATCTTTGTGGAATGCCTTGATTTAATCGGAAAAACGGTCCACTATGCTATGCATGACTGTACAGCTCCAATTACATTAGCCTATATAAAAGAGAAGAGAATCTATTTCCACATGCCAAGGAGGCTTATTCCTTGGAATGACAGAGGGAGGGTATTTTATATTATCAAAGTTGACATTGTTGGCGAGACATTCCACAAGCCCCAATTCCAAAAAAGTTGGGACAGTATGTAAAATTCACATAAAAGCAGAAAGCAATGATTTGTAAATTCTCTTTTACATATATTTAATTGAAAACAGTACAAAGAAAATATATTTAATGTTTTACCTTATCAACTTTATATTTTTTGTAAATATATGCTAATTCCGAATTTGATGCCTGCAACACGTTTCAAAAAGGTTGGGACAGGGGCTAAAAAAGACTGCGAAGTTCAAAAAACACCTGTTTGGAACATTCCACAGGGAAACAGGTGATGCTATCATGACTGGGTATAAAAAGATATCAAAAGACTCTTGATATCTTATTTTGAAGTACTCTTGGATCTCTATGGGAATTGGGGGGTGGGACTAGATTAAGCTGTAAATTACACAGGAATAGTATGGAAGCCATCCCTGCTAGAAAAAACATTAGAAACTTGGGACACTTGGGAATTGGGACATCTTGGTTTTGGTCTCCCATTAGGTTACCATTACAGACCATTAGAGACCATCAAAATCCCCACAGATACCATTAGAGTCCAACAGAGCACCACCAGATGACCATTAGAAGCCACTGGATTACCAATAAAGACTATCAGAAACCAGCAGAATCCATCACAAAAACATGAAATTCCATTAAAACCATTAGGAATTGTCTGATGGTTTTTAATGTTTTTTCTAGCAGGGATGGCTGGCTAAATGGCTGTAAGCCATCAAAGGTCTGTGGTATCAAACAAATATGGGTGGATCACTTGAAGTGTTGTTTCTCCTGACTTATTTTTCCATAAAGTTCAATAGGAAAATGAGTCAGGAGAAACACCCCTTAAAGTGATCCATCCAGTTATCCATCCATATATCTACTGCATATCTGGCAGCAGAGTGATGGTTTGAGGCTCTTTTGATACCTCAGACCCTTGATGACTTACAGCCATTTAGCCAACCATGGGTTCCACACTATTCCCATAATTTACAGCTTAATATAGTCCCACCCCCCAATCCCCATAGAGATCAGTTCAAATGCAGAGTGGTTATAGTATCGCTTGTAAGAGTACCTGAAAATAAAATATCAAGAGTCAGAGACATCAGGAAGTCATGGCATGCAAAGGATATGCGACCAAATATTAAAATTGATTACTCTATTCTTCAACCTCATTGTCATTGTAGTGCTAGAGTACAGAACCAAAATAACAAATAAATGTGTCACTGTCCAATGAATTATGGTGCTCGCTGTATGTGACAATCGAAAGGCAGATTCTAACTCGTACTCTCGAGGAAATGTAATAGTAGTTAAATTGTGGCTTGGCAACCTCTACACTGCTACAGAGCGGAGGCTCACCTGTCCCGCGTGATGGCTTTGTTATTATTTATAGCTTGATCAATGTTGTGCAGTGTGTGCGCAGAATCCCCGATCTCTGTTTATACATATGTGACTATATTGTGGAATGCCCAGTGAATTGCGATGAGCCATCCAGAGATTTTCAAGAGATATTTCACAAGATTTTAAGATCAGTGAATATGTAGGCCTACAGCACCTGTAGGCTCCATCATTGATCGTGTTTTTTTCATTAAGAAATACAAGCTCATCAACGACTCGATTTTTTTATCAACCAAAGTTATAAACATGTAGCCTAAACCGTAGGATGAAGGCTAATCATTTATTAAATATATTTGAGCAATTGCACAATGAATGGAGTTGGCCAATGCTTAAACGTATGACGTATAGCGCCATCTAGCGAAACCGTTTGCGCACGATTACTGCTATTTAAAAAACGGTAAACAAAACAAACCCCCAAAACTACAAAATACAAAAAGCAAAACTTCATGCATAACATTGACGAGAAAGTAGCCTATACAGCATCCAACCAACCGGTTTGTATATTCCATGTATATGTCAAAATTAACTTGCTGAATGTTTTCATATAAACTCTCAGACCTTCAGAAACTGATCAATTTAAAAATAGCAGCTAGTGATTAGTTGCACCAGACCTGACACGGATTTTCGCAAGTTCGCTATAAGAGCTAAATTGTATCTGCTATTCTGGTGCAGGACTGATTCGCTATACTGCTAATGCCTGGTAGTTCAAAGGAGACAAAAGTGTTTTTTCCATTTTGTTTTAGCAAGAGTGGGTTCTTCAGAGGAAAATAATAAACTGCCTGTGGCATACTCTTTCAACACATAACTATCTCGTACCCTACAGATTTACGGCAATTGGCTTGTTGAGAGTAAGTGTTTGAGAGAGGCGGTTTTTGTCAAGAAAGCTATTCTTGTCTCGTATGTGTGAACATTCACTTAAGGAGAGCCTAAGCCGGATCATTTAGCATTACGAAGACCAAACGTAAATCATAATTATGCGAAATACATCCAAGGCATTAAAATGTAATAATATTAATTATTATTATTATCATTATCGTTATTATTAAGAACAATAATGATAATAATTGTAAGTACAACTGATATGTATAAATATTAGTTTAGTTTGTCATCAAAACTTATATAAACATATATAAATATATTTATATAAATATATTAAGCATTATGTCTGGGCTATGCTCTTTGCAAGCCCAGCTCATTGTAATTGTAACCTTGAAGGGATACTCGAATTAACTTTAAAATGTAATTAAAACTGGTTAATTAAAAAGAGTATTAAAAAACTGGTTAATTTCATTGTTTATAATCACATATTTCATTCATGAAATATGGGATTATTAAGAAAATATTCTTTAAAGGGGATGAATACCTTTCCCCATTTTGCTGAGGACCATTCAGAACGTTTCCATGGACCACTGGGAGACACGACACCAGTACATTGTGGGTCAATGCCTCATCTTGTGTATGCCTAATCTAACGTTTCAGGGCAGGCAGTCTAACACCAAAGAAAGTCACCGTTACAGCCATCGGCTGGCTGAATACATTTACGCAGTAAATAATACATTTTTGCATTTGCTTGGGCGTAACACTTAAGGTAATAAAAATCGAAGTAATAATGCAAACAAACATTTTTAAGTGCAAAGAAACCAAAACATTCATTTGGGCCTTGAGCAAAATTGGGATTGTGCCGTTGTGTTGAAAAGAGGGGCTCCAGAGCTAAACGAGTGTGTGTGTGTGTGTGTGTGTGTGTGTGTGTGTGTGTGTGTGTGTGTGTGATCCAGCTTTAAAGAGTGTGACTGGGTGTATAGGAGCCTCATTGTATTACAGAATTGTCCAGTTCTCTTCTGGGCCTACAGGAGGTCGCCTGGAGGCTATAGAGGCTTCTGTCCACCAGTCAGTGCCGGACGCTCTGAAGTGACAAAAGTAACAAGCAGGTGAAGCGATTATGCAAGATTACCATTTTCAGCTGGAACTCGAGTAAAACGATATAAATAAGAGAAGATGTTTAGTGCGCCCGAGTCGATGTAGAAGCCCGGCATAGTGTGGGGATGAAAATAAAAAAGTACGCGCTGCTTCTCAGACGCACAGCCTGCTGGCTGTTAAACGGCAGGGTGTCTGACCCCCTTTCGCACCTGCAGTGTGGACAGCTCCCTCAGGAAGCACAAATAAACAGTATTACAGGGTTTTTAGTATCTGGCTGAGACAAGTGCGCTGCAATGGTAATAACCTGGCGCGGAGCCGGGCGCCTCTTCTCTCATCCACTACATCGCCTGAAACCTTTGAGGAGCGAGCGACCCGAACTCGTTATCATTTTCCGAAGCTGCGACTGCGACGGTCAGGGGGCGGTGCATAAAATTAAAATAAACGCGCGGCCCTCGGTTATCGTGCGAGGGTTACTGGGGCGTTCGCGTTCGCGTTCCCGTAGTGATTGCGCGGCATATTGTAGAGCAAAAATGAGATTTTCGCTATTGCACCGGGCATATTCTGTCGACTAATGGTTTCACCCAGGCTTGGATTCTGTGTGTGGGGGCGTCAAAAGAGGGGAGTGGGTGGTCACTGGCTTTTTTTTTTGCAGTCCTTTCTATAAAACCTAACGCCCACACATAAAAAACTCAATTTTGCTTGGCGTTGCTGATACACATAGTCACTCAAAGAAACATTTTTGCACCAGACCGTGGGTTCGTGGGTGGCCTCTGCCTTTAGATGACTCTAGACTGTTTGGATCTGTTTGACTGGTGCAGGTAAGACAGTTTTAGCACTCCGCTCTAAATGAAAAGGGTGGACTGCAACGTGACGCAATGCGTCGAGGACCACCGTGTCCTATTGCGTGCAACGTCTGCCACGTCTGTCAACAGCTGGAGTTGGGTAGTGCGTCGATACGCCCCATAGGTCTGAAACCAAGCCGCGACAGTGTCTGTACTGACCGCGGCCGACAGCCCTGCAGGGGAAATGCGTAATCGGCCATAGCGCCGCCCAGGGACGGATAATTTCGGTCTTTCTAGGGTTACCCCCACCTCGTTTTGCTATGACAGCTCAATAGCCGGTCAGTAGGAGGCCTGCAGTATGCTCTGCACCACCTGCGTATGTGGTACAGTCCTCCGGCGCAATGTCTGCGCACCTCAGCCAGTGGATACGCGGGGTGCACAGGACAGTCGGCCAGCTATACGCACTTCAGCGCACAAGCGTGAACCCCTCAAATCGACAGAGGAGAGGAGAACAGAAACAGGGTTGCATTTAAAATCGTGCATTCCAAATTTGGAGGACAGACAAATGGGCATTAAAAGTTGTTCTGAGTGGTTCATCCTGTTAAGACACTACTGTAGTATGTGGGCTGAGCCCTGCAGTCTGGTGTCCAATCCACATTGTGTCGGTGCCTAATGTGGCTGGCAGCCCCACAGGGTGGAACAAGAGCCAATTGAAGAGTGTTTTTCCAAACCTCACTCAGCCCACTTTTACCAGTTTTGAGAAAATCATCGTTTTTGTTTGTTTTAAATTTTAAATTGAGTTTTTTTTTTGCATGAAAAATCTTTTATACTTAAAATTTGTATACTTAAGTCCCTAAGGATAATAGTGTAAAAGTAAAACTGCCAATATCCAACCATTTACCAGAACAATTACACCCATTGTGAAAAATATGGTTTATCAAAACTGGACTTAGTGAGTCTTCAGTTATGGAAGGGTACACTTTGGAATCCGGATATCTAAGCCTCCGTTTACCGGAGTAGGCCTAATTGGCTATGCGACAATACGATACAGGCCTCATGTTAACAGATGTTGTACAGGTTCCGATACTAAACTGAAAAAACAAAATTGAAAACGCAGTTAGAACAACATGGAAACATAAAACCTTGCAACCACAAAAAAAGTGTTATACACACAAACCACTGCAACCTGCAGCCAAAAGCGCTCTTTAGCTGTCTCAAGGCAGGGGGCATATGCTTCAGCATATGTTGGTGTCTATCTGTGCACGTGCCTGACGAGGACTTAAATATCTAGACCCAGCTGAATAGGAAATGAAAAGTGACTCAGTGTTTTAGTATTTGCCGTATTAAAACAGTCCATGGCACCTGTATGTAGAACATGGGCTGAGGTGTACCAGGAACTTTGAAAATGGATTGAAATTGATCGGTGTTCAACAACCTCACTTCTGTATCAGAGGCAGTGCTCTCCTGCACTGAGGGACCCTTGCCACCCATAAGGACCGTGAAGCCAATTAGATAAGATTACACACCAATTAGCATCCCATTAATCACACACACACTCACACACAACACACACACACACACACACACACACACACACACACACACACACACACACACACACATTAAAGTAGCCAGAGTGAGAGGGGAGGGACCCTCCTGTCTCAATACAGAGGCTGGCTGCTTACCGCTGAGAGAGAGGCTGGCTGCTTACCGCTAATTTCATGCCTCTCTTTGATGAAGCATGTGAATAAAACAATGCCATTGAGATCCATTCAAGGATGCTTCATTGTGTGTTTGTGTGTGTGTGTGTTTGAGTGCCCGTATCGATGTGCATTCAAATATGCGTCCGTTTATGCGCGTCCGTGTACGGGCGTGTGCTTGCGTGTAGGAGTGTGTGCATGCATGTTTGTGTGTGTTTGCGGTGTGCGTACGTTGACAGGAAGAAAGCTTGAGGCAGGGCGCTGTACGGGGAAGGAGGAGTTTGCAGATAAAAATTTCAATGATTATTAATTTGTCTCTCCTTTCTCAAGCTCCCCCTCAGGCTGCACACAGGGTCAAATGTCATTCCCTCCTCGTTGTCACGGTTGCCAATCACCTCCCATTCTGCAGCAACCGTTGCCGGGGCAACCAAGGGATTCAGTTGCTAGGCACCCAGAGCTATGTGCGTGATTGTTCTTTATTTATTTCTATCTATTTATTCTCAAGGCATACACCTAATAACGAACAAGCAAGAGCATGTTATATATCATGAAATATAATTGTTTCTGCGGTTTAACATGGTACGCACACGACGTACACGTAGGCACACACACATATACACGTGTGTGTGTGTGTGTGTGTGCATGTACGTGCGTGTCTGTGTGTGTATAGCACACGCACACACACACACACACACACACACACGCAAACACGACTCGTGAAATATGTGCACATCTGGGGAAAATGCATCACGCTGAGAGACAAATAGATGGTTATGATAATAGCAATTGCAGTTCTGCTCATAACGGTGTCCCCGTCAGTTTATCTCCTTCTCTCTGCTCATGTGACACATCCCATAAGATGGCCACATATTTTTCAGGTCTTTGGACACAATTCAATTACGAGAGTTAATCACAAATCCCCTGGCTACCCAGACAACAACGCTATGGTTGGAAGGGGGAATGGAGCAAGTCAAACGGCAATGGCGATGACGCATCGGTTTCACAACGCTCTCCTTCATTCACATCTCTCTCACCAGCCTCACCGCTCGTCAATGAGAGACCAAAGGTGATCCTTATGAAAACATAAAATATACATGACACATAAAATGCAAACAATCCAAACAAAGTATCTCTCTCAAATATACCTGGTGTTGCACACAAAACATGTCGAATAAATATTTCATATATGCCAATTCACGCGTTTGTTGCTGAGTGCATTCATGATGGAGTGAAGAACACTGCATCTGCTTAAAGTGAAAATTGGTACGACTCTCCTTCTAAGGACAATCAAACAATTAACAACTGTTAATGTAAAAATTTAAAACTGGTTGCTCAAACAAAAATATATTTTCATACAAACTACAGATCCTTTCCAAAAAAATAGAATATCATGGAAAAGTTTTTTTTTTTCTTCCATAATTCCATTCAAAAAGTGAAACTTTCATAGATTATAGATTCATTACACACAAAGTGAAATATTTCTAGCCTTTATTTGTTTCATTTTTCATAGTTTTGGCTTACAGCTCCAGAAAACCCCCAAAACAGTATTTCAAGAAATTAGAATAGTGTGTCGAAAATCAGCATTTACTTCAGTTATTTCAGAGAATGAGTGGAGTGGCTTGACTCGAGGAATCCGACAGTTGTAGCCCATGTCCCGGATACGTCTGTACATGGTGGTTTTTGAAGCACTGACTCCAGCCTCAGTCCACTCCCTCTGCATCTCCGCCAAATTTTGGAATCGTCTTTGCTTGACAATCCGCTGAAGCCTACGGTCATCTCTTTTGCTTGTGCACCTTCTTCTGCCGCATTTTTCCCTTCCACTAAACTTTCTATTGATATGCTTGGACACTGCACTCTGTGAACAGCCAGCCTCCTTAGCGATGACCTTTTGTGGCTTACCCATCTTCTGAAGGGTGTCAATGATGGTCAAGTCTGCAGTCTTCCCCATACTGAACCAAACTGAGATAAACTTTGCAGGTGTTTTGAGTGAATTAGATGATGTGACACTCAGTCTAAAACATTCATTCTCTGAAATAACTGAAGTAAATGCTGATTTTCGACACATTCTAATTTCTTGAAATACTGTTTTGGGGGTTTTCTGGAGCTGTAAGCCAAAACTATGAAAAATGAAACAAATAAAGGCTAGAAATATTTCACTTTGTGTGTAATGAATCTATAATCTATGAAAGTTTCACTTTTTGAATGGAATTATGGAAAAAAAAAAACTTTTCCATGATATTCTAATTTTTTGGAAAGGATCTGTATATATTTTTGACACGTACTTTGCGATGCATAGCTTCTATTTTGGAATTCTTATTCTACCGCACAGTGCCATGGTACATCTGTGTAGAGACTTCTGGCAGGGAGAATGCTGCTTTCTCTGTGTGTGCTTTTAAAAAAGCTTGGCTGCCCAGGGATAAGTCTGCCTCATCTCCAGCTCCACTTCTGGCCTCTGAAAAGTTACTGGTATAAAGAATGAGGGGGGCCAGTGTCTGGCAGCAATGTGTCAGCAGCAGAAAGGTTCAGTGCAGCTCACTGCAATATCAAAACCCAGAGGGATGGTTTCGCTTCTGCGGGTCGCATTTAGAAAGCGTAGATGATCTGGAGGGACTTGTGTAAAAAAGGCAGGTTAGAAATATCTCAAATGAGTCGGTGGTCTTAAGACATGGATGAAGATGAAGAAATAACACAAGAGAACGAGAGCGAGGGAGGCCATACTGCTCATAAACACATTTCCCCTGAAACAAACACACAGGTACGCACACACACACACACACATACACACACACACCTTTACCAACTTTCACCCACAGCTCCGATACCTTTTTTTACATTGCCTTTTTCTTATTCAAGATTTAATCTGTATCATTATGTATCATGCCTGCAGTCCATCCCAACGACCCAACCCCGCCTGACACACAAACACACACGCACGCACGCACGCACGCACGCACGCACGCACGCACGCATGCACGCACGCACGCACTGTCATCAGGGGCTTGGCGAGGACCGTACACAGATCAAACCCACGTCTTCCAACCGTGAAATGAGGGGATTTACATAATCTGGTTAATCCCCATTTTGAAAGGACAGAACTATAAACCAGGGGTTATAAAATTAAATAATGGGATTAGTAAATAATTTGACCACCCCCATCCCCTGTCCCCCAGCTTTCACATCTTCTCCCTGTGGACTGCATGACTGCACATTTCCTTCTTTTATTTTTCCCAGGAACCCAGCAAAGAACAAAGCTCTCATTGGCAAATTTTATGCTTTTTTATCCTTTTTTCCCACATTGGAATACCCAATCATATTAGGAATACCCAATGGGAATAAGCAGCCGTCCTCATTCAGGAGAACTCAGAAAGGCTCGCTCTACCCTCTGAAATACGCCATGTCGAGCCACTGCTTCTTCTCACACTGCAGTCCCCAAGTTAATATGACTCGTGTCCCTTCCACAGACCCTTATGGGGACCCAACTGACCTGCAGGGGTCACTGTTGAGTGATGTCATCCTGGCTGACTGCACCCTCCCACCCTGGACAACCCCACCACGAATCGGGCATCGGGGCTGCCAGTCAATAGTCCGGATTTGAAACCTGGCCATTGGGTCCATCCGCACATTCGAGAAGTGCAAGGTAACTACTCGGGATAAAACAGCGAATGTGTAAAGTTAAAATGGATCCTTCGATCAGGGAGCATGCAACTTGCCATTTTTACATAACCGCATACATCCACAGTCACGCGCGCCTCGCTGATTTTACCCAACCGCAGCCCAGAGAACCGCACCTAGCAAACCAGCTTTCTCCCAGCCCTGAACCCTTGACTTTCTCCCAGCCCTGAACCCTTGACTTTCTCCCAGCCCTGAACCCTTGACTTTCTCCCAGCCCTGAACCCTTGACTTTCTCCCAGCCCTGAACCCTTGACTTTGAAAACTCCAGCTTTATGCAGTCTGCCTGCAGAAAGGCAGACAACAGTGCAGTTTGCTATTCACAGTCCCTGTAATTCTGTTGCCTTTTGAAAACCAGTTGCCCTTCCCCTTCTGAAATCAATATCGTTCTGTGCAGTCATTTCCCTCCCCGCGGCACGGCAAACAGCCGTCTTGAATAAGATTTATTTTTCAGTCTGATGTATTCCTGTTCCAGCTCGTATCCACTTCAGCTCTGAATTCGCTATTTTACTGTAGCCCGGCTCGCCACAAGTCACATTAACTCCTCACTTGGCTTGCAATCGACTCTTATGTAACCCTTACTGGGATTTCTGTTACCCGTAATCCACTGAGTTAGGGTATCTGTTTAGCCACAGAAGCAATGCAATAGCAAGAACGACACACATAATGCAATCATAAAGAGGTTCTTACCCTGATGAAGTTGACTTTTTTGGTTATGTCCACGTCCAGAGGTCGCACCCTGTGACCTAGTGGAATTTAAAACAGGGAGTGACCCTCCCTTTCCTTTTTTGGGGAGGGGGGGGGGTTGATGTTTTCTCGTCTTCTGAAGCAGCTGGCCCTTGTTGACAACGGCATCCCCTCAGCTACGCGTATTCTCAAGCAATAACATCCACATCTGTATTATAACCCGAGAATACCCGTGGCCGAGACGGGAGCGCCTTACCCCCTTCTTTCTCTCTCTCTCTCTCTCTCTCTCTCCATCTCATCCCTCGCTTTTCCCACCAGTCCCACCAGAGAGATAGAGGGATGACGAGGTCCACAGGCAGGATCATCAGCAAGATCCTGGAAGACAAAGAACGTGTGATAACGCTGCAGGAAACCAAGTCCTTTCACACAAAGCATTATTAGCCATTTTAAATAGTGTGGAAAGTTGTGGAAATCATGTGACTTATTGGAATGTTGTCGAGTTACAAATAATGAGCTGGCAAACTATCCTTTTCAGAGAAGCATCAAATGAAGAAAAACACAGACAACACACACGCAGGCCACATTTCAGCTGTAAGAGAAAGAGCTTGAAATCGTGGGACACAGGAGATTCTTAGGGCCTGATTTACTAAGACCATTTAGCACACGCAAAACCAATAACATGACCAGTGATTGGTCACGGTATTTGTTTTGCACCAATCATTGGTTGCGTTATTAGTTTTGCGTGTGCTAAAAGTTTTTGCTCCCGCTAAAGGCATTAGTAAATCAGGCCCTTAGTGTATATGTTGTGGGTTGCTCAATATTCTCAATACTCAGACATCTCAGCAGTGTGGTTTCTGTGCAGCGAGCTTCAGCGGGAGCTTAGTGCCTCAGTGCTGTCAGCCCGAACAATTCACTATCCACTGACTGCGCGTGTTTGTTCTCGGCTGTATTTTCCACTGGGTTCGGTTTCCCTTCTCTATATTCTTTGAAAAAGTACATAATAACTAAGACAAAGACAACTCTGACTAAAATCGGGTTTACATCTTAACATTTGAATCATAACCAATCAGTGCTCAGTCCTGCTCGGAGAATAACCAGCAAGGATCTATGAATGTGGCTCAAAACCCCACAGCACACTTTTTATCCACCGTCACCAACCACTACAGGCTACAATGCAATAACAATTAAACACAATAAGTCATAATAATAGAGTATCATAGGTCTATACCAGAAATAATTTCAGTACAATATGAATACGTAATAAATGTACAATGTGCAATGATTGTGCTACTACCAGGGACGTGGAAAGGAGACCAAATCGGAAATGTCCAAAATGTGTCAAATATTATGTGTCAAATCATGAGTTTTTGCAATATAAACAAAATATTCTTAAAAAGGAAACCAAAGCTTTCAATTTGGCTGTTCTGGGACATCTTCATGGAGTTCCTCCACCCGCTTCTCCACCCAGGCCTGCTGAACACGGTCCTTACAAAGGTACAAAAACCTGCAGAGTGTAAGCCGTGACCTACGCACTGAACACAGGGGGGACGTGCGCGGAACAGAATGTGTGGGGGAGGAGGAGAGCTGTCTCATTACAGAAGGCCTCTAACCACCACCATTTGCTCCCATTTTTCTCAGCACAGACACAGGCTATACATGGAAGTGATGGGGGTAGTTTCAAGTTAGAAACATAAAGCAAGAAAAAAACTGTGTGTGTGAGTGCATGTGTGTGTGTGTGTGTGTGTGTGTGTGTGTGTGTGTGTGTGTGTGTGTGTGTGTGTGTGTGTGTGTGAGTGCATGTGTGTGTGTGTGTGTGTGTGTGTGTGCGAGTGCATGTGTGTGTGTGTGTGTGTGTGTGTGTGTGTGTGTGTGTGTGTGTGTGTGTGTGTGTGTGTGTGTGTGTGTGTGTGTGTGTGTGTGAACTGTTCTAGTTTGATTCCTGATTAAGGGGATGGGGGAAGATGACAGAAAGGCCTAAAAAGGCAACAGTGGGGGGCAATTTATTTGGAAATGGTGGGTCTGATGATGCCCCCCTCGACTTGCTATGAGCCGAAATCCCATTGGCTAAGCCTTCGCGCGGCACAGCCCCCGCGCTAAAGGGCTCCAGAGGGCCTGTCCGGTGCCCTTTCCCCCTGTCGGAACAAGGCCGGTCTGGGGCTTAGCCGGCTGTCGCCAGCACTGCTTACCAGGGCTTAACAACCCAAAGCCTGCGCGGGCCAGCGCTGTCACTGCCACCGTCACCGTGGGGATTACGGGACTGTCAGCGGGCCCTCCCGCCACGTCCTCGGCAGCGCCGCCCATCAATTATTCACCGTATTTATCTTCCCGTGCGGCTGATACTACCCCGTCATAAAGCCCTGCTTAATGACGGCGCTGGGCGGCTAATGCGGCCGGGCCCCGGCCAGCCCCCTCCTGCGGGGGGTGGGTGTGCGTGTGCGGGCGGGCGGGGGCAGACGCGGGAGAAGCGGCGATTTGGCGACAGCCTCCGAAAGCGTTTTGTGGGGCCGTGACTACTGTGACCTATCGTTTACCTATTCCGACTCGCTCACGGTCAACCCCCCGCCGCCACAGCGCCACGCCTCCACAGCCCCCTGCCGCCACAGCGCCACGCCTCCACAGCCCCCCGCCGCCACAGCGCCACGCCTCCACAGCCCCCCGCCGCCACAGCGCCACGCCTCCACAGCCTCCCGCCGCCACAGCGCCATGCCTCCACCCATTAAAAGTGGATGCTAATAAGAGGACAACATAAAAAAGATGCAAATAAATAGCATAAAACATAAATCCATCATCCGTTGTATGAAGCCGCACAAGTCTCATAAAGACAGACATTTAATTTCCTTCATTTCCCATCATGCCACAGTTAAACATCACCATCCCCTACAACCCCCCCCCCCCCCCCCCCCCCCCCACGGGGCGCTTAGCAGGACACAGAAGAATGGGCCGGGAAGGCCCATTATCAAACAGATGTCTGTGTGTATGTTACAATACTAAAGGGAGCCCAATTACCAAACAGATGTTTTGCTATTCCCTTCCCCTCCCCTTCTCTCTCTCCCATTCCCTCTCTCCCCTTCTCCCTCTCTCCCTCTCTCTCTCTCTCCTCCCTGGCAGCCCCGTTACGAGTATGACAGAGTGCTCGTCTGACCCTCCCCCACCACCTCAGTGCCAAATGTAAAATGTGGAGACGCTGATCGGTGGGGCAGGGAAGGGATCAGCACCACGGACAGCTCCCCGAGCTCCCGGCCTTCAGCAGCAGAGGATCCCTCCCTGCCGGGGGACTTTTCTTTTTGTTCCTTTCAATTTCTGTCCCTTCTTTTTCCCCCTCCCCTCCCTGGCCTTATCTTGGCACCTTCCTTCAGTTATTTAGAGATTCTCCCCCTTTCCTCCGCCCTTCCCTTGTCCTCTCATACTGATTTCCTGGACCGGCTCACCCCCCTATCGCTCTATCTATCCCTCTTCAGCCCTGTTTTGTGGCTATATCAATGCTTTGTGTCTCAGATTGTTCTGTTGGTTACATGCATCCACTACAGAAGTGATCGAGCTCCAGCCTCATTCAAATGGGACTGGACTTCTCTCTTTCTCTCCCTCTCTCTCTCTTTCTCACTCTTCCTTGATCAATATGATTATAATAGACATAAATTGAGTTCAGTGACTTTGACCCATGTCTCACACCCACAAAGACATCAGACACACATATGCATTGCACACACATGCATGCTTACACACACACACACACACACACACACACACACACACACACACACACACACACACACACACACACACACACACACACACACAAACCTAATTATGATTGCTTTGTCAGCTATTCAATAGATTTAACAACTGTGTTTAGATGCAGTTTATTCCCCCATCATGGCAATAATGTCTACACCCATGCTGACAGTACAGGCTACGGGGTCAAATCATAGATCTTAGCAAGTGCTCAGACTGACTCTAAACAAAGTAGGGCCTATCGATTTACAGCCCTCAAAATATGCAGCAATCAATTTATTTAAAAAAGACTATTCTAAACAGACTGAAAGATGGCGGAATAAATATGAGGCTCTGCTGAGCATGCAGGGGCCTGTAGTTAAACAGGCCGAGCTCTAAGGCTGAGGGCTGCACGGCTGAGACCTTTTTGAGCAGGACACAGACAAAAGTACGGACCCCGTCCCGGTAATTCGCCGCACGCCCGCTCTGCAAAGGCTTGCGACGGGACCGCGGCGTGTTCCACTGGCTCTGATCATGGCGTGAACGCGTTCACTCAGTCCAGTGTAAAAATCCACTCTCCCTCTCTCCGTCGCTCTCTGTCTCTCTCTCTCTCTGTCTCTCTTTCTCTCATTTGCTTTAAATTTTGAGGTTGAGCAAAGAGGGGTCTGAATGGGATGGAGGTGGGCGAGTGGGTCAGAGGAGCGTTAGGGCGGATATGTTAAGGCTCGCTTTTGTGCAAGTTCGACTGTGTTTATAGAAGTTTGTGTGTTTAATAAAGGAACATCAAAATTCAAAGCCCTTCACTGGCTGAAGCTGACAGGAGATGTCAAAGCCCCTCTCCTTATGTGCTGTTGACCCTACATCCCTTATTTTTTCTCCTTCTCAAACCAGCTACTTTAGAAATTGTTTTAAGTTTGAAATTTGACCAGTATACCTTAAATAAGTGTACACGCAACCACTAGTCCTTAGTATCCCTTAAACGTTGATGTCATTGGAACTGTTGTTCTTACCAGTATCCATCCTTTCATCACATTTTCCCAATTGAAACAATAATGTCTATACCACACATACTATAGCAATGATCACCTTGCCAGAGAATGCTTTGATAGTTTCAGCTGAATGCATGATTTAACTACAAGTATACATTTGAGTACAAGTACAAATTTAACTCAAGCGCCTGCACAACTGTTGACATCACCTTGGAGCAGATATTACATTATGTTCACATTATTTTCACTGTTAATAGCACACAAACAGAAACATTAAATACTGCAGCAGAAGTTTTTAAAAATGTAATCACAAGTCATTAACTTTTAAAACTGGAACTTAAAGTTCCACCGAATGGAAACTATTCAAATTAATTGAAATATGTAAAAAAAAGAAAAGAAAAAAGAGAGAGATCTCGACTTAAAGATTATTTAGCTATCATTATCGTTAATTGTTCTGTATAACCGTGCTTACTTGTCGTTGGTTTGAGTCAGTGCTCTCAGTTCTTTTCTAAGAATGACGGACATCACGGAATGGAAGTCACTCCGTTTTAACCACGTAAAGCAAGCGTGTTTTGAGGGGGCCCAAAACGCGTCTAAACCGCTGTTAACAACTAGCGTAATGAAAGACGCCTGACTACGATAGAAAGGTGGGGTTCCCCACTGTGGCCAAACGAAAGAAAAAAGCAACAAGCCAATCTGTTGAAATGTAGATGAATCGACACGGAAGCGAAACGAGGCACAGTGTCGTCCGCTTCGAAGCTGAACACCCAAGGGTGGAAGCCCGTATCTGGATATTGCCAATCGAATTTATTCATCATGCACCAGCCTTTAGAATGAATCACTTGCACCCTCAGTGTTCACACAGTTAAACAAATTAATGAAAAAACGTGAAAAGCATAACGGCACGGACCGCGTAAACCACACCTGGCCAATACTATGCTTGTATGGAGTGAAAGCTTTACAATAAAATCCAAAGCTGTTCCTGTAAGGGTTATACACCGGTGTATTCACTGTGTGCAAGAGAGCGGAACAACAAAAAGAAAATTCACTGGTTACCAGACGTATTTCAACATGTTTACATAATAAATATATATTTTAGGAACTCACCCGTTTCTGGTGTTCTGCCATTGTCTCAAATAATACGCACAAGTCGATGACACAAATCTGACAGAGTACTGGAAAAAAATAGTAGTAATAAAACCACGGGGAAACGCCCCCCCCCCCCCCCCCCCCCCCCCCCTCGCAACAGTATCCCCCTTTCCATAGTGCCGCTCCTTCTTTTCAGATAGAAATACAATGAAAAGGATAGGAGAAAAGACTAAACTGTCACGAGCCAAGCGCGCGCACACACACACCCACCCTTATCCTTCGTTAGATCCCTGTCTCTTTATCCTCCCTCCATCTCCTCCGCGCGCGCGCGCACACACACACACACACACACACACACACACACACTCAGTGGTAACACGTTTCACCATTTCGGCCTCTTGTGGAGAATGTACAGTGGGCAATGGGGGGCGGTGGAGTCGACTCCGCGTCGTTTACACCAACCAGAGAGATGGAACCGGAAAATCGAATTCACTGCGATCATAACGATGATGATGAATACGCTGTTACTTTTAGCCTAGTAATAACTGACACGCTTGCTGGGTGCACATGACACTTTTGTAATTTGATTCATGAACATTTAGGGGGAATAAAATGTTAGGCCTAAATGCCATTGATAATTTACACTGCTGCTGCTACTTATACTAAAACTAGCTAGTAGCCTACTACTAATCATCACCACACTTAAATAATTACATTTATTTTTATTATTTACGACAAATGGGAGAATAGATTGTCTGGTAGCCTACCACAGAAAACGAAAAGAAGTATATCGGTATTTTTCAAAAAATAGTTTTATCATTTAGTTATAGGCTACCTACTCTACCAGCACACAAACACAGAGGGCACTATGCACAGAAACGTCAAATTCCTTTCATTTGCATCGAGTAGCCTATTACTGCTGAATACTTTATCAAACTTTTCGAATTGCAGCGGGTATTCTTTTCACGTTCAGGAACACCGGGGGACATATTTCTTTTTAGTTTCTAGAGTTAGCAATTTTATAATGATAAAAATGATATACGACAAATGCGGTGCATTAAGGCCTAGGTTACCGTATTCAAACCGCCTTAGTTCCTGAAAATTACAATCACAATAGATTAATAATAGTGGCCATCATGCAGCCATTAAGTTCCGCTAATATAAGTGAATAGACTGCATTACCAAATGACTCAGTAGCTCATATCGAGGTAATTAAAAGTAAAATTATCGAACCAACTGCCATAGGCTACTGTTTGAATGCATTCTGCATTTACAACTACTTGCACTTAAAAGAATCTTCAGACTAATAATGATGTCATGTCAATGGTGTGAATGTAATCGTCAATTTACACAAATCCCAGAGTTTGTTTAACACGCAAATCTGTTATTTTTCTGAATATTGAGAACAAAAGGTCAGCACGGAAATAATGTGACCTATCACAGTTATGCGTAAAAAACGACACAACCAATAACATAGTAGCCAATGTGTGTGGTAAACCTGTGAAATATTCATTTTTTCCTTATAGGTGGGGGTCCTGAGCCACAGGGTGATCATTTGGTGGGGGGGGGGAGGGGGTCCAAATGGGGAAGTTTGGTAACACCCTGATTTGAGACACTCAGAATACGCAAAACAAGTGCAGCTGGAGTCTCCAGACAGCGAGACGACAGAAGATTCTCTAAGGAGCCAAGGTACAGCACAGAGTAAAGGGGATTCGGCGGAGCTGTCCAAGAGCCCAGGCGTAGCCCCCCTAATCCAATTTCACGGGACATCCAGACGCGGCACTCCGAATGGGATACTCACTCCCCACCGTCCCCAAATCCCAAATCTCTGTTTCGGCCCAAGCAAGAGTCTCTTCACCCACCATTATATGCCTTTCTCCTCACCTCTGCACTCCGAAAGCTGCCACACTTTCTCCCGAAGGCCTAATGAACGCTATGCTAATACACCTGTCAGCCAGCCATTGTGCTGTACATTGTACAGGAGTCGGCCTTGCAGGTTTCCGGTTATGCTGTCAGGTATCAGAAAGAGTGGGTGTTGACAAGGTTTTAGGTTCGAAGTCCACAGTGCGATAGCATCACCGAGCAAGGCACGAAACAGTTACTATCTCAGGACAGATCAATGTGTACGAATGGTAGAAAAGGATAACATTTACAATGCAGAAAGTGAGGTCTGTTGATTTTTGGAGCTACAATATCTTAAACAACGCTGAAAAATCAAAGTTAGCACAGACCGGAGCGAAATGGTTGAACCGCAGTACTCAGATACGCGGACTGTGTCCCAACTTCAGTCTCCTTCAGGCAGCAATGTGTAAATGGTACATAACGCAAATCAGGAATGTGCAGAGGCTGTTAGAGGGGCAGTTGTTTAAAATTTCCAAAAGGGCACAGGTGATTTTTACAATAATTAAATAACATTTTGGAATGCCATCTGAACCGAGTCTCTGATTGTATAATACAGTACAATACTGGAGTGGAATTACAATTATATTAAAAGTGTGAAATGGCTATTGCTTGTGTCGCTTGACGACTTAAATTATATAGGGTATTTTACATTATCCTTAACCAGCCCTGCTCTATAGCCCCCTCTGACTCGCAGTCTCACCTGTAGTGAGGTATAGCATAATACCAATAGCCAGCTACAGATTAATTTTCACTTAACTAGTATTAGACTTCATTGACCTCAAGCTATATAGCTCGCTAGAATGAGCTAGCCAACATGATCAATAATGAATAATAATTTCATTCTGGGCACTTAGCAGGTCGCTCTAGACAACATCAAGCTTATATTTTCAATGTGCCGCTTTCTATTAATATCTCTGTATTATCATTTTGCTTAACTTAGCAAAAACTCAAATTACCCTTCACATAGTTTCGGATACAATGAGTTTGACTAGGCTACTTCTGCAAAGGCAAGCAAGACTACTGCTAAAACTTGGCATTGGGCTTTTTTAAATTTCACCTACAGCCTGCTCCACCGAGCCTGGCCATGCACACGCTTCCAAGGCAAGATGCCCCTCCTTTACCTAACTCACATCAAAAACACAACGGGCAACGATGGCGGTTTTATCGATTACACTCATTACCTGCGCTGCGCTGGCACGTCAAGCAAGATTTCAGACTTAAAAGTAAAAACTCTCAGACAAGCGCTGATGGCTCAAATTTTGTGGCAATATTAATAGTTGTCAAGTAGGCCTGAATAGTAGGCTTAAGGTGTTTTACCAATATAAAATAATAACTTAATAAAAAGAGGCACTTTGACCAATGAGAGAAAAGGGGCAGTTGCTCAAACAACCCCCTTCGACCCCTTCGACGTGTCTCTGACGCAAATGCAGTGCAAACGCAGCAAAGGTTACCGTGGATACAGGTATCTGCTAAGGAAATGGACACCGTGATGTTTGCGAGAACAGTGTGAAAGTTTTTTTTTTTTTACTGGCAATCTGGAAAGGCCTTCAGGGCTGCCGCAGGTTTGGCTGAGGCTGGATCGCAGATATTCTTGGTGTAAAAGACAGGAGCCTCTCAGACGGAGAGATATGTTCTGGAGCCCAGGCAAGGCAAGTCAAATAACCCTCTGAACCAGAGAAGTACACCTCCTGCGAAACTGAGGACCCCCTCAGAGAAGACTTGAGCCTTTATGCCTGACAGTTTCTCTCATTTTCACCCCTCAAGGCTTGCACTACTGGCCAGAAACAAATAAACAACAAGATTTTTTTTTTACAATTTTACAAACAAAGTGAAAAGTAGAGTTGTTCTCAAACAGCTGAGAGTAGATGTTGCCCTAAAGTAGGAACAAAGAGTTTCAGTGGAGCACTCACTCTCAAAAGAACATACTTTATTAACCGGCTGAATAAATAAAATAGAACTTAATAACGTATTTGTTTCCAGGAGTGACTGCGGAGCGCCCAGCCTGCTGAAATTGATTTTTGGGAGACACAGCGGAGCATTTCAATGAGAGGTCTGGGAGACAAATGTTTTGGTAGATTGGGCGGGTGGGATACTGTCAGAGAACTGGCGAATCTTTCAGGATTTCAATATAACAGAAGTGTTGTGTGACATTAAACTTCGTAAACCGGTGAATCAATCGGGAGATTTCAATAAAACGGAGGTGTTGTGTGACGGCAAAACATTTCGATTTCCAGAGATTTTATATGATTTCAGAGTGTGTGGGAGACGAGGATTAAACTCAGGAGACTCCCAGAACAGAGCCCGTCCATTGGATGGTCTTCAGCCTATTGATGTGTCAGGCCTCTCTGAAACTTTTTTTTTTTTGCCACTGTCATCATTTACGGTCTTGTCTAAAGTATAGTGTAGATTTGTTCCTCCGAGCTACACATCAGGTGCCCAGTTTCAGTGACAAGATTGTTTTCAGTAATAGTCATTGGCTCTCCTGTAGTACTGTGTGACCTGTAGGGTGTATAATAGTCACTGGCTCTCCTGTAGTACTGTGTGACCTGTAGGGTGTATAATAGTCACTGGCTCTCCTGTAGTACTGTGTGACCTGTAGGGTGTATAATAGTCACTGGCTCTCCTGTAGTACTGTGTGACCTGTAGGGTGTATAATAGTCATTGGCTCTCCTGTAGTACTTTGTGTGGCCTGTAGGGTGTATAATAGTCATTGGCTCTCCTGTAGTATTTTGTGTGGCCTGTATGGTGTATAATAGTCACTGGCTCTCCTGTAGTACTGTGTGACCTGTAGGGTGTATAATAGTCATTGGCTCTCCTGTAGTACTTTGTGTGGCCTGTAGGGTGTATAATAGTCATTGACTCTCCTGTAGTACTTTGTGTGGCCTGTAGGGTGTATAATAGTCTCTGGCTCTCCTGTAGTACTGTGTGACCTTTAGGGTGCATAATAGTACAAACCCCAATTCCAAAAAAGTTGGGGACAGTATGTAAATTCTCTTTTACATATATTTAATTGAAAACAGTACAAAGTACTTTTTTTTGCCCCTGTCCCTTTGCCCCTGTGCTTTCTCACACACACGTGCACACAAACTCAAACACGCGTACACACAAACTCACACACGCATGCACACAAACTCACACACGCATGCACACAAACACACACACACGTGCACACAAACTCAGACACGTGTGCACACAAACTCACACACGCGTGCACACAAACTCACACACGCGTACACACAAACTCACACATGCGTGCACAAACTCACACACGCGTGCACACATACACACTCACATATGCACACATACAAATGCACACACCACATGTACACACACGTCACCACTCTCCTAATAGAGACGGGCAATGTAGGAGCCTCAATTCAATCAAAATTTGTCATTAACTTTACCTCACAAATAAATATGTTCATCTTTTTCCTCACAGTGTGAGTTTGGCAAGTTCAACAATCACTAAAATGTTCTCACCAGACAGCATTTTTTTAGGCGAAAACATTAAGGGCAAATGCTGGCTGAATCCAAGCCAGAGTCTCAAAGCTGAGGTACTGCCACGTCGGCCATCTTTATTCTCCCTCCAGACTAACTTAATCAAAGCTCGGCAAGCCATTCCAGCCTGCTGCAAACAAAACAAACACTGAACACATTATACGTTCCCGTGAAATAAAACTGTGCCGACTTGAAACCAAAGAGGTTTGCCAAATCAGTAATGGCACCATCTGCTAATCTGGGAGCTCAAAGTGGATTCTGTGTGACAGACCTGTCTGAAAATGCAAAAATCCCCCATTCTCGCGGTAGCCGCATGGCTAGGCCGCCTCAATTCTATTTTTTGTCCACTATCTGGTACTCACTGGCTGAACTGTACGCAGGTAGATTTTCTGTAATTATTAAATGCCTACAGAAAAAGTTGAGCATCACAAATAACTATGTTTCCTGAATGAAATTATAAACCGTTAAAAATAACCGAAATTACTGTATATATCCGTTAAATGAGTGAAAGGCGCCATGCGGGAGAAATAACCATGCAAAATGGGGGGAGGACAGATATCACACACCTTTTATCGTTTAGTTTTCTTCCCTCCTCTCTTTCTCTCTCCTGCTCAGCCTCGACAGCCAGGAACACACTTCCTGCAGTAACGCCCACGCGAATCGTGGCCCTGCAGCATTTGCCAGCAGAGGAACGCGCTCAAGGAGGGAGCGACGAGGCGCTTAGGCGGAAGCGGTTGCCAGCGACGGTTTCCCGCGGACGAGGCCGCGCGCGCTGCCAAATGGGAAAGGAGCGCCGACAGCAGGGCCCCGGCTCTCTAACCAGCGCTGCGCCCGCCAAAACGCTCACGCCACAGGCTTGGAACTGGGTCCCGGGCCGCCGCTCGGACCCGCCGCGGAGCGCCGGGCTGGCGTGGGCTGCGGTGTGAGATGGCGACAGCTGCGCTGAGAGGGGATGTGGTTGCTACGTGACTCGCGATCGACGCGCTACTGATCGTTGCTTCAGCGTTAAAAGTGATTTTTAGAGCACATTTTACTTACGGTATTCTGTTGGGGGGAGAAAACATAGTGCTTCACGAGAATAGTTCTATTAAGATGTATCAAAACCTGGACTGGATATTATTTAGCAAGTCATCTAACTTGGGTCTATTTTACACTTTCCCCCGTTGCAGATGATGCATTGGAGTGATCTGAGTGATAAACAGCATCATGCAATGCTAACTCACTCACTTTGTAAATACTCCATCTGAACTATTGCCAATTTTGTTGAATAGTACAGGAATGCGTCGCAGCGTATAACGCGTGAGCAGCCCTGTCGGGCGATTGCGTCGTCCAGGAATGGGAATTAGTTGGTTAGGGGCCTGTGCTCTCCAGCGCCCCCACTGGTTGAGTGGGCAGCTGTGGTCCGCTTGGCAAAGCTACACGTGGAGGGCCTTCCTCAGGGCCTTTGTGGCGTGAGAAGAAGCAGACTGGAGGCACCACGTGTTTTGGAGGAGAACCGTGGGTTTCTACTCTACCCAACCGGCTGCACGAATTGCCGCAGGAAGGCAGCTCTATATAGCTAATTGGACATTCCAAATTAGGGAGGCAATTGGGTATGCCTAATTAAGAAATTCACAGTATATACATACACACATACTGCAAGGTCCAAATTCATTTCAAAAGGAAGTATAAAATAAACAACACAGAAAATGACAACCATTTTATGAAAACCTGAGGCACCAAAGAAGAACCAAAGGATCATGAACTGCAGTGTTAGTTGCATCTTGGAGTCAGCAAATCTCTAAAACACCAGCTCCATGCCGACAGGCTTTCTGCACAAAGAAAGCCCTTACTGAGAGCAAGCAAACAAATTCATGCATCTGCACGTCACCAAACCTCATTGGAACTATGACTTAATACTTAAGGTTACTTATTGGCTTATTGTTGTACACGCCAATGATTGATATCGTGTGGTCCCCCCCTCCCCCAAAAAAAAAAATAAATAAATAAATAAAAATTATTCTGACTGCGCCTGTTTGAAATCGTATTTACCTTTTAGGGTTGTTTTAACGCACTTGTTTCAAGTTGGAAAATGCACTAATGTAACGTCGCTCTGGATAAGAGCGTCTGCCAAATGACTAAAATGTAAATGTAAATGACTGGAACTGATTGCTATGCTCAGATGGGACCAGAATTGAAACATTTAACTTTAATCCAGGGGAGGCGGCACCAAGCACTAATCACAGGGGTGCCAATAACCTATTTTTTGTAAATAATTTAACAATTTGAAAAATAAGATACTTTGGTTGATTCCCTTGCATCATTGATAAAGTACAATATATATATCAGTAGTGGAGTTACACAATATATTTTTCCTACAGGTGACACAATATGCAGAATAATATAAACAATATTACAGCATACAGTTATGAAACAATAATAATATGTATAATATAAACAAATGCTAGCAATGCCATTTGTCCTGGGTAAGAGTTTGTAAAAGAGAAGAAAAGAGAAGAAACAAAAATGTATACTGAGAGAGACTGGGCGCTATACAGGTGGTAAGACACAGACAGAAAGCAATGCCTCGTACACAGGTTAGAGCTGAATGAACAGGGTCTACAGGACTTGTGCACAGGTTAGAGCTGAATGAACAGGGTCTACAGGCCTTGTGCACAGGTTAGAGCTGAATGAACAGGGTCTACAGGCCGTGTGCACAGGTTAGAGCTGAATGAACAGGGTCTACAGGCCTTGTGCACAGGTTAGAGCTGAATGAACAGGGTCTACAGGCCTTGTGCACAGGTTAGAGCTGAATGAACAGGGTCTACAGGCCTTGTGCACAGGTTAGAGCTGAATGAACAGGGTCTACAGGCCTTGGGCACAGGTTAGAGCTGAATGAACAGAGGCTACAGGATGACAAAACACTGTGAAGAACGAATGCAGAACTGACAAGGACACAAATACAAACCTGCAGGGAGCTCATTAAGGCTGCGTATTCTGCGGGGACTCCTTGATTGCTTTGGCTCTTCTCTTTATTCTGTTCTTTCTCATTTTTTAAACTTTTTTGTTTCATGGGAATTGAACACAGAGCAAAGAATGACTTGTTAATCAAACAAACACTTTTCACTTCATTCAGAAAATGACTCCATGTCTGTGTCGAGATGACTGTGATGAAAATTCATGGACAGGTAATTAAACTAAGTGATAATCCCGCTGGCCTGATTCAGGCTATGTGATAAACTCTAAATAATGTATTAAAATGGCTGTTATTTATTCCTCTTATAAAGGGATTGTGAGACTAGTTGCAACTGGATCGTGATGAAGGTCCATTCCTGTGGATTTCTCTGTCCCCGTCTAGGAGAAAGCATGAGGCAGAGTGCCACAGGCGTCCTTACGTTTTTTGAAAGCTAAAAACCTTCCGCTTGACTAAACCCACAATCTTTTCTTTTCCTTGCCGCAAACCGTTCCTAGTCCCAGTCTTACGGAACTTCAGGCGCATACTCGCTGCAACTTTGTCCCTTTTGGGGCGGGTGGACGGACGGGCGGACGGACGGGGGCGCGGTGAGACGTTTTTTTTTTTCAAATTTGCAGCAACAGCAGCACTGATGGCCCTGGTGTCTCTCGCCGTCTGGGCAGCACAGTGATGTAACTGTATCGATCTACTGGCGTCTGTCAGGGTTGGATGTCACTGTTGCAGGGGGGGGCAGGAAAGAGGAGGTGTGGGTAGTGGGGGGGGGGGGGGGGGGGGCTATGCAGGTTCTCTCCTCATGTGAAGGAAGCATGAGATAAGGCTGGGCGGCTGGTCTATTTTACAACTTAATTTAAAGGGATTGCCTTTGATGTTGGGTTCTAATCCTTTTAAATTTGCAATAAAGCGTTAAAAAAAGTGCTTATACACACAGACACACACACACACACACACACGCAAACACGTATTTTTGTGTGTGTGTCTTATGCACACGCATACGTGTGGTCGATGCGCAATCGCTAGCCGCATGTGTCACTGGCGCTCGGTGAGATGCTGCCATTCCAGCCGACTGAAGCCCCCCCCTCCCAAGGCAAAGCCAAGCGGGGCGGCCGCCACTGGCACAGCTCAGATTCCATACCAAACCGCCGGGCCCATCCATACACCAGAACACTAGCAGCCCCTAGCAGCCCCTTATAATACAGTATAATAATAAAAATGACAGAGAGAGAGAGAGAGAAACAGATGACAACAGGACAGAGAGAGATAACTGTGGACAGCAGGAGAGAGAGAACAAAGGACAGCAGGACAGGGAGAGAGAGAGGGAGAGATCTCTGCGGCTGAGGCAGGGAGGCTGGCGGGCCGCGGCTCCGTCTCTCTCCAGGCCGGTTATTCTGGGCTCTGCTCTCAGCTTGTTTCCCAGAACCAGGCTTTGGTGATTGGATTTACACCCCCTGTTCCTCTGTGCATCTGGCCTGCCTCAGATTCCTTTAACGTACCTGTCTCCGCCTGCTATCGGGGAGGGAAAATACACCCTCGCGCTCTCCTGGGTCCGCTGTAATCAGATCCTGATCGCCGGCGACCAACCCCAGTCACGCCACATGGCCAGACAGAGAATTACTGGTTTTGTTTGGTGCGTGAGGGGGTCCGGGTGATTGCCGTGGTACACCTTTGGACTGCGTTTGCTTTATAAAGAGGCTGAGCACCATGAGGCCGAGGTTAGTCCTCGGTTTGGCCAGCACTGCTGCCCCCCACCCTGCCACGCCCTGGTGCCCCCCCTCATGGGTCCTGGAAACCCGTAGAAAATGCAAACAACATTACGGGGCCATGAGGGAGGAGGGGAAAGAGGGGGAGGGGTAGGGGAAGGGCCGCTGGCCTCACTAATGGCTTTTTAAAAAGGTTAAAGCGCACGGCTCTCTTTTCATAATGTAGCTCTGACTATGCTGCAAACACAATTTCCGGGAAACAAAAAATGCAG